>CAJGYO010000008.1:20106442-21306442 GCA_904845875.1 Miscanthus lutarioriparius
TTGCTTGCTAAAATAGAAACCATGTGCAAATATTGTGATGAGCTAACTAACAAAGTTATTAAGTTTGAAGCCATTAGTACAACCCCCACCGAGGCATCTAAAAAGAAAAGTTCTATCTTTAACATGTCTAAAAAGGATGCCTCCACTTCTTGCATTGATTTATGTTTAGACTCACCCTCGTGCAACCAAGTTTGTGTTGAGAAAGTTGTTGTAGATACATGCACACAAGAGGTTGCAAAGGAAAATGAGCAACTCAAGCAAGAAGTAGCTCACCTCACCAAGGACTTGACTCAAGTGAAAGGCAAGGCGAAGCAAACCCAACTTCATCAAGATAACACCATCAAGGGAGTGAAGAAGCTTGATGAAGGACAAATCGTGGTTTGCTACATGTGCCACAAGGAAAGTCACAAGTCCTATAAGTGCAAGGTGAAGAATGGGGGAGGAGCAAAGAAGAAAGAGAAAAACAAAAAGCAAACATGCAAGCTCTCCAACACCTACACCAACAATGTAGACAAGAAGGCCTCCACACCTTATCTCTTGAAGAAGAAGAAAAATGACAAGATGGTGGCCATCAAGGTGAACAAGCAAGCCAATAATGGGGTCAAACGCTTTTGGGTGCCTAAGGAAATTATTTCCAACATGAAGAGCACTAAGAAGGTTTGGATCCCGAAAGAGAAGTGAAAAGTCTGATGGACGACGGAGAATTTGGAGACTTGGCAAAGTATGGATGCATTTCATAGGGTGCATCATTATGGACAAAGTTATTACCAAGTGGATCAATGAATACTATGGACCCAAATTTCTCTTCCAATGTTAGGTAACTAGATTCAATTTACTTCAATTGGTATTAGATTTAAATTTTCCTACAATTGGTATCTTTTAGCATCTAGTTACCCTTCATGCCTAGGTCTGCATTTACATGCTTATATCTTTTGTCATGCATACAATAGGTATATCTTATGGTAGACTTGCTCGGTTTCATTCTTAATCCTTGGAGCAAACCTACATGGTTTAAATTTGTTTAGGAGCACAGCACATAGCTTATCTTTTGATTATTCATCTAATATGTGCCAAAGTCTAAATTGTAGATAATTTCTATCGAATATTATCTTTGAAAATGTTTCTCACATTCATGTGATGTTATATTTCAAGTGGTATTGTTGATTCTAAAATCAATGTGCATGTTTTCTATAAGTTTTCCATACTTGTGTGCACAAATTTAGGGGGAGGCTACTCTATAAGTTGGATGCCTTGAGACTAACACCTTTTCAAGCTTATCATGTGTGTAGTAGTCTCATTGCAAGGAAAATGGAGTCCCCGGAGTTAAGCATCATATTTTAAATATATCCACCACCTATTGTAAGTGGTAGAAATCAAATTGTGTCCACATATGGTATTTCTAAACCGATATCATCATGTTGATTTTATTTTGATATTTATATGCTTTCTTCATGCATTATATATATTAAATTCCCTTGAGCAAAAATTTGCCAGTTATGCATATGCTTTGTCTTCTTCCATATGTATGCATATATTTAGGGGGAGCTTAGTCTATATAATGTGAGAGTCAAATTTTGTGATCTATTTCACTCTACCCTCAAAAGATCACAAGGTTTGACCCTCCCTTGTGCTACTAATATCTTTCTTTTTGGTGTTTGATTCCAAAGGGGGAGAAATTAGAGGACCAAATGCAAGCATTGATTTGTAGTAATGGTCTGAGAAACGGAGGATAGTGGATTATGGAATGCGGAGAATTTGTAGGAAGCAAGGCTTATATCCATAATACCACATGGGGACATTTGCAAGGGCAAGATAAGTTTTTATATAGTCTTACAAGTAATATCTTTTAGCATCATATAATCTTGCCCCCCTTGCATTGCATCCTAACAAGTAGGTAGTTTTTAAATTTCAAAATTTTATTATTTGCTTGCTTTGGTCGTGTTGTCATCAATCACCAAAAAGGGGGAGATTGTAAGAAAAATGGACCCTAGGCCCATTTACTTTGGATTTTGGTGCTTGATGACCAACACAACCAAATTGGACTAATAAATTTGCAAGTGATTGTTTTGTAGTTCAATAGGATGCAAGACGTGACTTGGACAAAGGCGACATGATGATCCGATGATCAACACCTCAAGCAAGACCTTAGGAGCACAAGAAAAGACCCAAGATATCAAGCAAAGTCCAAGCATGAAGATAGGAACCAAGCCGCACGCAAGATCGCGAAGAAATGAGCTCACTGCAGCGACTGGACACTGGACCGGACGCTGACGAAAAGCGACCAGACCCTCCGATCAGAGGCTCGGCAACAACAGCTGTGATCGGACGCTGGACCGGACGCTGGCGGTAAATTGACTGGACGCAGGACAGCAGCGTCGATCGAGTACAGAGAGGTTCCTGAGCGGCGAACTTGTGACCGGACGCGTCCGATGGCAAGTGACCGGACGCTGGCAGCGTCCGATCCGTTGTTTGTGGCTCCAACGCTTGGGACGACCGGACACATCCAATCAGGACGACTCCAGTGTCCGGTCAGTAGCAGAAAAACGGGATTTCATCCCCAATGGCTACTTTCTCAGTGGGGCTTATAAATACAACCCCCAACCAGCCATTTGGAGGTGGTGGAGCTGAGGAAACATATCAAGGGTGTTGATACACCATTTTAGTGATCTCTACTTGCATAGTGCTTAGTGATTCATTAGGTGATTAGCGTAGGTACTTTGCGAAGTGCTTAAATTGATTAGACCATCGCTTATGCACTTGCTCTAGGTTTAGGCCTAGTGTTTAGTGAGGTTTACATACCTCTTACCATTCGGTGTTTGCACGCACTATTGTTGTACATCGGAGGGGCTTGTAGTCTTGCGAGATCACACCAACCGCGGTTATGGTGTGGCCGCCACCGTGTACCGGTGGGAACAAGGCCCGCGGTATTTCGGCCAGAAGCTTGATAGTGAAGACGGCAGGGAGCATATGGGAGAGGCTTGCCGGAAGGCACGTCGGAGACCCACTTGCGTGTGGGGAAGGCCTGAGGCTATCCACGGAGTTACCCAGCCAGGAGCTTGGCCCTTGCGAGGGATTCCTTGTGAGGGGCTCCAACGAGGACTAGGGGGAAGTTTGCGCGCTTCTCGATTCCTCCGTAAAAATACCAGAGTCGTCGATGGGAGTTTGCATATCTCTACCTTGCTCTTTAGCTTCCGTATTTACATTAATTGTATTACTCCTTTTGTGGTAGAGATAGCAACACACTAGCAAAATCGTAGTTGCACATTTAGATAGTTTATCTTTTGCATGGGTTTTGCTAGGGTTAGAAAAAGAGGCCATAGTTTAGAAGTAGATTTTTAGGTTGCCTAATTCATCTCCCCCTCTTAGGCGTCACGGTCCCTTCAGAATTGATGCAGAAGCACCTTGTTTATTTAACTGACGAGATCACTCGGCTGCATGCCAACGGGCTACAACGCTGGGGTATGTGAATGAAAGGGCTTGAGTCAAGCCAGTTGAGGATAGTTTTTTGCTAGCTTTCTAATTTTCTAATTAAATTGGAACCAACAGAAAGATTTAATTGGAAAATGAAGTATAAGTGAATGTTTTAGTCGTCATGACTAAGTTTTCGTATAGATGTATCCCGCATGAGAGAAATTTAGGCATAGTAATTATGCTAGTCCATCCAGCATGGCGGGAGAAGTTTTGTGATGACTCATGTTTTTGTATCCCGCATAGCGAGAGAAGTTTGGGTAGCTCTTAGGCTATCCTAGTATTGACCATGGCACAATAGAAATGCATCATCATGGTCAATACTAACCAAAGGATAAGAAAAAGATGCAAGCGTAACTTGTAAAAGTACTGCTAATGAAAGACCTCGTTGAGATCTTAAAGTGAATTAAGGAAAGTGTACTCCTAAACGGATCAAGAAATAACTTTGTTTACATGACACAATCATGTGAATGAAGTAAGTTATAAGTGTCTCCTCGTTTACAAGCTTTTTGAATAGTTATCAAAATTATGACAATAAAGTTCATGCCATATTTCGAGTGGGAGAATATGAAGATCAATTAAGAAAGATACTCTTCATTAAAAGTGAGATAAAGATTAATTAAGATGAATGTGACCGTCGGAGGAGTACAATGGTTACAACAATGATACCCCGAAGCAGAGAAATAGCTAAATTCCTGGACCTTTTAAAGTTTTGATAGGAAAATAGCGTAGTCAGTCTCAAAGGTGTTAAGGTGGTGTTTAAAGCGCCATATGAGAGTTTAACGGATTAAATCCAAAATAAGATATTTAAAGATACACTATCTTTAGAAAAGGTAGGAAGATCTAGGGGAACATGGTATGTAGAGGTATTTAGAGACCTAAGACTTGAAGAGAAGTGGGACCACGTGCCCACTTCAGTGATTAATAACAACGAATTTCTCAATACCTGTTGATGTTGTATAATTTATACAACACATGTTGTTGGCTCTTCGAAGAAGATGAATAATATAAACAAGGATCTTATGATACATGAGCCTATAGAATCAATTGCCTCTTGGCAATGAAGGGCAACAATAGCCCCATATAAAAGTGCTAGTAGTTGAGGCCCCAGAAGGTCTCAAAAAATTAGTAAACTAGTTTTTCTGATGACTATGAAGTCTATGTTAGTAAAGAAATTCAAATGAAGGTTGATCCTACCTCACTTGAAGAAGCCATGAGAAGCGTTTACTCGTTTAAATGACAGGAAGCTATAGAAGTAATTCCTAATGAAGCCAAAACAGTAGGTTGTTAATGGGTCTACAAGATAAAATGTGACTCCAAAGGAAATATAGAAAGATATAAAGTTGAAATGAATTCGATGAATACCAACAATGTTTGGGACTTAGAAGTAATTCCTAATGGAGCCAAAACAGTAGGCTGTTAATGGGTCTACAAAACAAAATGTGACTCCAAAGGGAATGTAGAAAGATATAAAGCACGACTTGTAGCAATATGCTTTATGTCAAGAGATTGAAAAGATTACCATAAAAGTTTTCTCTCTAGTCTCATGCAAGAATTCTTTAGAATCATAATGGTGTTCATGGTATATTACAATTTAAAAACACTTCAGATGGATGTAAAGACGAGATTCCTCATTGAGGATTCATATGAAAACGTTTACATGGCATAACCCAAAAAAATTTGTCGTGGAAGAAAAGAACATATGGGATGCCGCATGTAGAAATCCTTTTATGGGTCAAAAGTAAGTCTCTAGACAGTAGTATTTGAAGTTGATGAAACAACGATAAGAAAGTTTGGGTTTAAAGAAAATGAGAATGATAATAGCGTTATGCGAGGATCAAGAATGGAAAATTCATTTTCCACATCCTATGAATAGATGAGATTCTACTCCTTAGTAGTGATGTTAATCTGTTGTTGGAGAAGAAGTTTTGTCCTCAAGTTTCAATGGGAATGATCTTGGTGAAGTGTCATTGGTTCTAGGAATTGAAATTCACCGAGATAGAAGAAAATAGGGTATTAGGACTATCGCAAAGAAGAAAATGGGGTATTAGGACTATCGCAAAGGCATACTTAGAAAAGATTCTAGAGAAATAAAGTATGCGTACGAGTAAACCTACGCCTACTCCTATAGTCAAGGTTAATAGATTTGGAAACTTTAAGTGTTCCAGTAACCGATATGAGATCGATCAAAAGAATATGGTTCCATATGCTTTAGCTGTTGGAAGCTTGATGTGTGTACAAGTACAAGTAAGAACTTACCCTGACGTAGTTTATGTATCCGGAATATTTTGGCAGAAGTCCAGTTCAGATATAGATCACTGGAATTGAGCTGAGAATGTCTTGCAATTTTGCAAAGTATCATAGGCCTCATGCTGAGTAAGAAAGAATAAGTACTATCAAATAGTTGAGGGTACAAAAAGTTAAATCTTGGCGAGATGTGTAGTGAAATCCACAGCAGTTGCTAACACTCGCAGTTGGAGTATTATTGTGGAAAAGCTCCAAAGAAACAGTTGTGGTGTCATCAGTGATGTATACCATGGTATAGCTTGTCATGAGGCTTAAAGAACAGACAAAAGGAGGTTAAGAAAATTTGTACCCGGATTTAACAATGGTAGGCAACAACAATAACCATTTAAAGTAAGTTAACACCTAAGACAACAAGTCAAGTGTGCTACCAAACACATTGACACTAAGGTATATGTTGTAAAGGAGAAAATCTAGAATTATTTTGAAAACATTGAGCACATAAGTATCGAGCAAGTACTTGTGGATCCGCTTACCAAAGGCTAACCGCCTAGTGCGTTTAGAGAACACATAGTCGACATGGGTTTATGGGAAAGCCTATGATTTGTAGATACTAAGGACCTAGTTGTGTATCTATTTTAAAACAGAGAGGTGTGTTGTAGCTGTTTAATCTAATGGCAACAGACTGTGATGATGAGGCACACTCTATGCACTGATCTGTGATGGAATGGGAACAAGATAAAGTAAGTAAGTTAAGTTAGGTGAACTACAAGACCGGTGGAAGTAATTAGGTTGTTGATAGTGGTTGCATCAACATATGACCGGTGATCCTCGTATGTTCATTTCACTAGATGAAGAAGTAGATGGTTAAGAAAGGATTATATTTTGTGACAATTCAAAGGGCAAAGTACATGGGTTGGGCAAAGTTGCAATATCAAATGATCACTCAATATCAAATGTGCTATATGTTGATTCATTATGCTTGAACTTGCTATTCGTAGGTCAATTGTGTGATCTTGGCTTTCAATATTTGTTCACCGAGAAGGAAGTGCTTGTGTCAATGAGAGATGATGATCAAGTTATATTCAAGGGCTTTTTAGATCCTATATCTAGTGGATTTCACCTCCGAAGATGCAAACTTGAAGACATGCTTATTCACCAAAACATCACTTTGGTGGCTTTGGCATAGAAGACTTGCACATGCTGGGATGAGCTCACTCAAGAAGCTAATGAAGAATGAATTGGTGAGAGGTTTGAAGGATGTGAAATTTGAGAAGGACAAGCTTTGTAGTGCATGTCAAGCTGGCAAGCAAGTTACAAACACTCATCCAACCAAAGCTTACATGTCAGCAACAAGAGTGCTAAAGCTTGTCCACATGGATCTATTTGGACCAACAACTTACAAGAGTTTGGGAGACAACCTCTATTGTCTTATGATAGTTGATGACTACTCTAGATACACTTGGGTGTTCTTCCTTCATGACAAGACCGAAGTTTGCAAAGAGAGCACAAAATGAATTTGAAGTGAAGCTCAAGAAGATAAGAAGTGACAACGGGAAAGAATTTGACAACACAAACATTGAAGCATATTGTGATGAAGTTGGGATTAAACATGAGGTCTCCATAACCTACACTCCTCAACAAAATGGTGTAGTAGAGAGAAAGAACCTGGACACTAATCACCCATGCAAGAACAATGCTTGATGAGTACAATACACCTCAAGATCTATGGGTGAAAGCTATCAACACCACATGCTAAGCATCCAACCGCCTATTTCTTCCAAAAGTTTCTTGGTAAGACCCCTTATGAGTTGCTCAATAGAAAAAGCCAAACATCTCATTCTTTCGGGTGTTTGGTTACAAATGCTACATCTACAAGAAGCGACAACACCTAGAGAAGTTTCAAAGATGTTGTGATATTGGTTTTCTTATTGGTTACTCATCAAAGTCCAAAGCATATCGAGTATTTAATCATGCCACTGACTTGGTTGAAGAAACATATGATGTGGAATTTGATGAATCTAACGGCTCCTAAGGAGCACATGAAAACCTTGATGATGTAGGTGATGAACCATTTAGGAATGCCATGAAGAACATTCTGGTTGGAGACATCGAGTCTAAAGATGAGGAAGATGATGTACAAGTGATTGATCCACCCTCTTCATCAAATGTGCCACAAGATGATGATAAAGATGGAAGAGTAGAGAATGAAAGGTGGTGGTGGCCTGGCCGGAGACGCCCCGAGCAAGTCTGGCTGCGTGCGCACGGCGAGCTCGATGGTGAACCACAGTGACACGACTATGCCGGTGGCATGGTGGCAGCTATAGGGCTATGACTTGGGTACGCACGACGAAGAGTGGTTTTAGGCGAGGCTAGTGGTGCGGTCAATTCGACGTGAGATGGTGAGGTTGGAGCTGGCCACAGCGAGGCGAGCTGGGTCTTAATGGCGCGGCAGCGGGAGCAAAGCTCCAAAAATTGGAGCTCGACTGAGCCACAATCAAGGTAGGGTGGGGGCGGTCGGTAAGAGGACATAAAGGCAGAGATGCGGGCACGAGCAATTAATGAGAGGTGCTCACTCTCTGGCTCATCGAGACCGCGAGTCGGTGGCGGCGGAAAATAGAGGGAGAAAGAGAGAAAGAGGGAGACGGGGCGCGACAGTCGGCTCGGTGAGGCGAGCCTTGGTGGGACACGGTTGACGCGATTGAGGGACCTACGTCCAAGCACGAGGGGATGAGAGCAAGCATCCACGACCGGCCATGGCCTACGCATCGTAGCGCCATTAATGGTGTGACGACGGTGTGCACGGCCACGTGTGGACGACACCCAACCGGGCCAGGAGGGCAGCGCGATGCAGCGAGCAGACACGAGTGTGGGAGTGACACGACCGCGATTGCATCATGACGCGTGACATGGAGGGCAGCAGCAGCATCAGTGGCAGCCGCGGTGGCAGTGGCGGTCGAGCGCAGAGAGGGCCAGCGGGGCACGACGGCCTATGGCTGGCTGCAAGCGGTGTGGTTAGACGAAGGGCAGCCTCGACCGGCCGGTGTGTGGCCACACATGCGTGCACATGGCATAGCCATGCAGCGACGCAAAACGGCCACGCATGGTGACCACGCGCCTGAACCCGGCGGCCCGAGACTGATTACGCGCATGAATTTTAAAGCGTTGATCACGACCAAACCCTTGCTCCTAAACCTAAACTGGCTTCACTACACTGAATAGGGCACATGAGACTACCAAATCGAGCTATAACTCTACACCACTCCTTAACCCAATCTCTCACAATAAATTGCTAAATATAGCAATGTCTAGATGTTGACAGACTTGGAAATTTCTATGTTTTTGAGCTGGATTTGCTTTCCAAGTTCTATTTCTAGACTAATAGAAATACTAACTAGTAACATTATTTTTCTACAGCAAGTATTTCATTGTCATCTATAAAGTTTGTACTTCAAATTTATTTAAGTATCGCATACATGTTCTATAGCATTTTTGCTTAATAAAAATTGGTTTTAAACCCTACTTGATATGCATGAACTATTGAATCAACTTTCGTTTCGTATTTTAGTTGATCGTTTCGAGTAACAGGAATTGATCTACACACTTTATCACATGCATTAACACATAAACATGATGCTCATGACATGTTTTACTAGATGATTTACTGTGTAACACCGAGGGTGTTACAATTCTACCGCCCTTAAACAAAATCTCGTCCCGAGATTTCATGTGCCTAGTGTGTGAAAAGAGATAAGAAATAAATTCTGATTTAAACAATTACCTCAGTGAACTAGAAAGAAGGTGGGGATCATGCTTCAAGATATAACTTTCTTGCTCTCACGTTGCGTCGTCCTCCGAGTGATTTTGCCACTGAACTTTATAAAACTTCACCACATTGTTCCTAGTCAGTCTTTCTTTTTCATCTAAAATCTTGATAGGATGCTCAATATAAGACAAGTCAGGTTAGAGGGAAAGTTCTTCAATTTCCAAAGCTTCATCAAGGACCCACAAACATTTCTTCAATTGGGAAACATGGAAGATATTATGTACTGCTGATAAAATATCCAGGAGCTGGATACGGTAGGCAACAAAACCACACCGGGCCAAAATCTTATAAGGTCCAACATAGCAGGGGGGCTAGCTTTCCCCGAACACCAAAGCGATGCACCCCTCTCATCGGCGACACTTTGAGATAAACCTGATCACCAACTTCAAATTGTAAGGGCCTTCTTCGCTTATTCGCATAAGTTTTCTGACGACTTTGAGCAGTCTTCAAATGACTTTGAATAACACTGACTTGCTCTCTTGCTTCTTTGATAAAATTAGGTCTGAAATAACCACGGTCTCCACCTCAACTCAATTAAGTGGTTTTCTACATTTCTTGCCATATAAAGCCTCAAATGGTGCCATTCGAATGCTTTCTTGATAACTATTGTTATAAGAAAACTCAGCTAGAGTCAAGCATTTGTCCCACTTTTCTAGAAAAGAGATGACACAAGCCCTCAACATATCCTCAAGTACCTGATTTACTCTTTTCGTCTGATTGTCAGTTTGCGGATGATAGGTGAACTTCTGAGGATACTAGCACCAAGACATTTCTGAAGTTGCTCTCAGAAACGAGAGACAAAGACTGACCCTCTATCAGAGACGATAGTAAGAGGAACCCCATGTACGGTCATAACCCGATCAAAATTCAACTTGGCTGAATACCTTGTATCCACCGGGAGGAAATAAGCAGACTTGGTAAGGCGATCCACAATGACCCAAATAGAGTCATACCCCTTTGCTGTGTGGGGCAAACCCACAACAAAGTTCATGGAAATATCCTCCCATTTCCAAATAGGGATAGGCAAGGGCTATAGAAATCCAAGCGCACGCATATGGTCCGCCTTAACCCTTCCACAATTGTCACATTCTGAGATGTATTTGGTAATATCCTATTTCATATTTGGCCACCAATACAAGTGATGCAAATCATGATACATCTTGTTACGTCCTGGATGAATGGATAACTTGGAGTTATGAGCTTCATCCAAAATCTTCCTTCTAAGCTCATCACTTGAGGGAACCACCAATCGATTCTTGAACTTCACTACACCATGATCATCAACACTAAAATGAGGACCATGCCCTTCGGCAATTAACTTCTTGATACTTGGAATTTTCAAAACATCTTGCCTTTGCTCTATAATAATTTGCTCAAGTAAATCCGAGACTAGAGCAATATGAGCTAACACCTCAGAATGGTTGAGAGACAAAGATTCTTCTTCAACTTGATGCAACTTCTGATTTAAGGCATCAGCCACCACATTAGCTTTTCCAGGATGGTAATGAACCTCAAAATTATAATCCTGGATTAGCTCTAGCCATCTCCGTTGCCTCATGTTCAGCTCGGACTGAGTGAAAATATATTTGAGGCTCTTGTGATCCGTATAAATATGCACTTTATTTCCCAACAAATAATGCCTCCAAATTTTTAGAGCATGCACCACAGCAACCAGCTCTAAATCATGGGTGGGATAATTCACCTTATGCTTTTTCAGCTGGCGTGAAGCATAAGCTATCACACGCCCATCCTGCATAAGCACACATCCTAGTCCAGTCCAAGAGGCATCACAATACACATCAAATGGCCTATCAATATCTGTTTGGGCAAGAACGGGAGCAGAGGTAAGAAACTTCTTCAGGGCTTGGAAAGCTTCTTCACAAGCTGGACTCCATACAAACTTGACATCTTTCTGGGCAACTTGGTCATTGGTCCGCACGTGGCCGTGCACGCCGTCGTCATGCCATTAATGGCGCTACGGTGCGCAGGCCATGTCTGGTCACGAACGCTCGTGCTCGTCCCCTCATGCTTGTACATAGGTCCCTCGGTCACGTCAACCGTGTCTCGCTAAGGCTCGCCTCGCCGAGCACACTGTCGCGCCCCATCTCTCTCTCTCTTTCTCTCTTTCTCCCTCTGTTTTCCACCGCCATCGAGTCACGGTCATGGTGAGCCAGAGAGCGAGCACCTCTCATCAATTCCTCATGCCCGTGTCTCCGCCTTTACGTCTTGTTGCCGACCGCCCCCACCTTGCCTTGATTATGGGTCAGCCACGAGCTCCAATTTTTGGAGCTTAGCTCCCGCTGCCGCGCCATTAAGGCCCAGCCTACCTCGCTGTGGCCAGCTCCAACCTCACCATCTCGTGTCGAATTGACCACACCACTAGCCTCGCCTAGAACCCCTCTTCATCATGTGCACCCAAGTCTCAGCCCTATAGCCACCTCCACGCTACCGCCACGGCTGTGTCGCTGCGGTTCGCCGTTGAGCTTGCCGTGTGCACATGGCCGGACTTGCTCGGGGCGTCTCCGGCCAGGCCACCACCACGGGTAGGAACGTGGAGCATCACTGATGCTTACCGTCACCTCTATTATCTGTTGTATGCTGTGGCTCACCAGAACACGATTGCCGCCGCTGTAGGTCGCCGCCGCTGAGGAGTGCCCGCTCTGCTTCACCCTCATTCGTGCAACCACCGCCCATCGTCGCGCGTCGGCCCATAGGTGAGTGTAGGTCTCCTAGCTAGGTCTGCAAGGGTCCCAGGTGGCTGGCGTACCGCCTGGTGCCCCTGCCCGCCTCGCTGGCGAGCACGGGGCGTCTCAGGGACCTCTCGGGTGCGACGGTGAAAAGAACGAGGGCTCCGTTGCAAAGTCGCTGTCTATAGAAATAGTACGTGTAGTGTTCACGCTATTGTCTGATAACACGAGGGTATTTTTGCAAGAATGTGGCACATGTGCAGGCTCCCCGTCGTGGTCCGCCTCCGCGTATGGGCCGCGCCTCACGTGAGCCGCGTTGAGCCGAAATCGGTTTACCTTGTAATTTTAATTTTAATTTGAGCTAAACTTTGGTAATTAATATAAAATAATATAGATATCCAAAAATTGTGAAACAAATTTTGTTAGGCTCCTAAAATTGTGCTCTATATGTTAGTGTATTTAGTTCATATATGTGCTTGTTGAAATCCAGGAGCTATTAAATCATTTGAGAGTACTCAATATTATTAAGTTAATTATTATAAGAATTTTTGTGGTAGATTGGTGATAGCTTTAACTCTGAAATTTGTGTAGTAGCTTCATGGCATTATGAGGTGCTTGCTGTAATTTTTGTAGCCCTAAAGTAGACTAGTTAATATGGTAGCTAAATACCCATTAAGGCTAAATGAATAATAACATGATATTGGTTTATAAAAATTAAGCACTTGTAGGGTGAGCTTGGAATCTATTTGGTAGAGATAATGATTAGCTTAGTATCTTAGTCATTAGAGCTAGCTTAGTAGCTTAACATGTGTATTCTTATTTTAAGAGTAGCGGTTGCCAAAATATTAAGTGTTGCATCATCATTGCATTCATGTAGAGAATGAGTTGGTGGTGTTCGTACCCGCCAGAGAGCAGGAGTACAAGGAGGTGATCAAGGAGTACGAGGAGGAGGTCCTCATACAGGAGGAAGCCCCACAGCCACTGACTAACTTAGCTAAAATCACGCCTGCCCAAGGCAAGCCCTGGTGCATAACCCTTATTTTGAATAATCACTAGATATATATATATATGTGTGTGTGTGTGTGTGTGATGTGTATTTATGTTATAGAATTTATATTGAAACTACATGCATAGATAAACCTATCTATGAGTCATACTAGCATAGGTCGAGTAGCTGCTATGCTTAGGCTATCGGTAGCGTGAGTAACCTACCGTTACTCACAATAGGTGATTATTATTACTCTCATGATAAAATGGTGAAAGGAAATAGAGACCGGGCAGGGATATGGTACGGGTATTGGTGGGTCTAATAGGTTGTGTCCTGCGGCCAATGGGGAAAAGCTTGGTTACACTATTTTCCCTATCCATGTCGGTTAAGGACCGTCCATTGCTGTGGATTCTAGTTAGGTCGTAGACTTATTATTCTGAGCACATACTTGCTTATAGGAGCGGGAAGGCTCGTTGCTCTCTTATCGTGGGTTCTGGCTTTTTCTGGACCGACTGATTGGAGGTGGGGATGGTGGAGGTCTAAGCACCACACTGAGTCTAGGACTCAGGAGTGGGGGCTTGGAGTCCAAGTTTAGACGGGGACCTGGACCCCTTGATAGGAGAGTGATGGGTTGGTCTTGCTTGTGCCTGGCGTACAAGCGGGGCGTGTGTTTCGGGGTACCTAGCTAGATTACATTGGTTCACGAATCGCCGTGCGATATGGTACGAGTTGTCTATGATCTAGCACCGTAGTAAGAACTGGAAGATGAAAGAGGGTGAAATAGATCTGATTGCTCAACTCTTGCTTGAAAGTAGAACATGTGCTTACATAGAATGGTTAGATAATGAACTACTCATGACTGGTAATAAGAAACATACATAAGATTCACTACTTGTAATGCTTTCCGCAAAAACGAAACCCAGCAAACCATAAAGCTTATCATATCCTTTGGAGTCGGGAAATTATTGCCACTAGTCAGGTAAGTCTTGCGAGTATATTGTGTACTCAGAGTTTATTTACCCCTGTAGCAGGTGCAGCTTGAGGAATAGCTGTTGTGTGGAGGATTCTTTTAGTGGGCACAGACAGATCCTTATATCTTATCGTTAGATGTTTATTTCAATTCCGCTGTTTAAATTTTGCACTCTGAACTTGGTATTGTAATAATGTATTTTCAAGAACTCTTATTATATAAAATGGACTGAGTATTGTAAACCCGTACTCATTATTGGATCCTGGATGAAAAACATGGATTGTTAGAGTTCTCCCTTGGGGTGTGCTCGATGGAACCATTCGATGTAGCTAGCTTTTGGGGTGCTTAGTGCCTGGTGGAAGACGAGCACCTCTGGAAGTGTGCTATTTTGGGCGGTTCTGCCACAATTTTTGTCTTATTGAAGTTGGACCTTGATTGGGAGAAAGCATCACGAAGAAAGGAGAGGAAAATGCTATCGAAGATGGACCATACACAGGGACCGGACTCACCCTTGGCAGCGTCCAGTCAGTACATCAGGAGGAGATGCAAGTGCTGAAAAAGACCAGACGATGAATAGTGTTCCATCCATGTCCGGTGATAAGTTGAATCCATGCCTGGTCAAAGCAAGTTGGAACACAGGAATGACCGGACTCAGAGCTGCGTCCGATCCAGGGTAATCGGACGTGTTCGGTCGTGGTTTGAGGCTCTCTGGACCTCTCTGTACTCGACCGGACTCCAGGGAGCAGCGTCAGGTCATTGTCACTTGTGCGTCTGGTCACAACTATCAAAGCAAAATAGATCTATATTTTCTCTGTCTAACGCTAGGGGACCACACATACTTTTCTTCTTCTCCCTCATGCGCCCACGCTCGTGCTCCTTCCTATTTCTGTACGCCGCTGCAACTTGCCCATGCGCTAACCGACGTCACATCACCTCCGCGCCGTGCCCGTGCCCTCACGCCGCCGTGCCAGCGCCTTCGCGCTATCACGCTCGCACCACACCCCTGCACCCACACCGCGTCGCTATGTTCGCCTGAACCCTAGCACCACCACCGCGTCACTCTGGTCTCCCTTCCATGCACGCACGCGTAGCGTGGCCACTGTGGTCACCCGTTCTCCTCGTGCTTGCACCCCTCCATCGCCGCTATGGTGCCCTAACCACAGCTGCCGTGGGTCATCACCACCATCATCGTGGTCCTTCCATCGACCTCACCGTTGATTCTCTTGACTCTAGCGAACGGTACGCCCATCCTCGATGTTCCCTGGGCTAATTGAAACCATTCCTTGGTGACATTATCGATTCCCGTGTGGTGCCCCCCATGCTCGGTATCTCATCCTTTCGTAGGTCCTAGACTTGATCTAAGGTAGCTAGCCATTCTAGCTGTTCACTTACCTAATTGCTTGCTTCTTCTAAGGACCATTGCACCTATAGTATATAGTGTTGCTTATGTATACTTCCTACTCTATCTTGTGCAGCGAGTTTGGGCAGTGAGTTTGCTTGTCAGTGTTTTAGTGGCAGATAAACTTAGGGCCAAGCCCACGAGTATGGAACAGAGGCCAAGCCTCTTGAGTGACATACGATAGTGATCTAGGGGGAGTGTTAGTGGCCAGCAGCAGTTGTATCTTTTGACAGTGAGTTCTCTTAGTTTCAGTGGTTGCTTTTAGTGTTAGATATGGATCATTGCAAGAACATCAGGGGTGGTCCTAGCGATGATGATGAGAGGCGTCCTCATCTCCTGACAGCACAGGAAAAGGGGAAGGGGCCAAAGAAGACCACTACAAAGAAGAAGCACAAGAGAGGTGATATAGAGATAGATAGAGCAGCAAAAGTGGCCACCACCGTAGAGCGTACAGAGAGAGGCGGCAGAGGCAGTGGTATTTGCATTGGCGATCAGTTGTCATTAGCTCAGAGGACCGCAGTTGAGCAAATTGTGGCTAGTCTTAGTAGTCCTCCTGGTACTATCTTGCTTGGAGGTCGGCGTGTTGCTCTGGAAGATGCACCAGAAGGCACTCGAGTGGAGAAGGTTGAGCCTTAGGAGGAGACCAAGCAGTAGGCAGAGGAGGCAGAGTAGGCACAGTAGCCATGACTTTGATGTTCCAGTCGCACTCGCACCCAGGTGTCACCGAGGCCTCAAACACAGAGACGTGGCTCTCGTCCACCTCCTAGACCACAGGGTCCACCTCTAGTGGTACACTTGGACCTGAGAGTAGCCACAGCTAGGCAGGTGCAGCAGCTTCGTTTTATGGAGTTTGAGGAGTGGGTTTCACCGAGGCGAGATGAGCGTGCTTCAGAGCAGTTCTAGCCAGTGTTGTAGGAGGATTTCTACAATGCCTACCTCAATAGTGGTGTGGCATTCAGATCATACAGAGTTTGCTCATTAGAGGCTATAGTTTCTGTTGTAGGAGAGCAGATCTGTCCCCACCTTAGCTCCTGCTAGGTCTGGCGGATCTTCTAGGATAGACTGGTCGGTATGTTCCGTCATGGATCAAAGAGTTTTATGCTTCCTTGTGGATTGACCCAAGGCATAGGTTCATTCACTTTGCCTTCAGAGGCTGTGACTACAGGCTACAGAGCCAGAGGGCTAGAGAGATATTGAGGATTCTAGAGTCTCCTATTTAGATTCACGAGATCTATTATGGAGAGACAAAGCCACCGAGATGCCCTCACGGTAGACTAGTACCACCTACAGACTTGGTTAGGGCTTGCTTCACTGAGCTGTTTGGAGAGCGATCGAGCCGGACACTGTGTGACCTTACACCTACAGGTCGTATCCTTGATGCAGTCATGAGGAGGTCTTTCCTCCCAAGGAGTGGCTACCGAGAGGGACTGACCCGTATTTAGCTTTGCCTAGTCCACCACTTGGTCTCCTAGACAATGTTTGACATTTGGGATGTGATGCTTTCAGAGATGGAGGATGCCTTAGCAGAGGGTTTTGGAGGCCATCGTCAGTTGCCATATGCTCACTGGATCACATTTCTTATTAGGCAGGCAGTTTCACAGATGTCCCCAGAGATAGTTGCTGAGTTGAGTGGTGATACTACAGAGTTCCCATAGTATGATATGAGCCAGCTATTATGTCACAATTATGGGAGGACTCCTAGCCAGCCGAGCCATGGACTAGAGGTGCTAGAGATTGCAGTTGAGCAGGACGAGGCCATCAGGGCCATTGCCAAGACAGAGCTAGAGCAGCTAGAGGCACAACAGGAGGACATGGTCGAGAGTGACCCGATTAACAGCTCAGTAGAGGACTATTAGCCTATCCCGCATATGCCACCACGTGCACACAATAGAGAGGTCGGTGGCTCTAGCTCAGCTCCACCATAGCCACAGCCGCCACAGACAGACCTCGCCTTGCTGGCTATACTTGAGCGCATGCGATAGGACTAGGCTCGTCAGGCACAGGAGACAGCAACTGTCATTTGCTCAGGTGCAGACACGATAGGATCAGTTCTAACAGCAGTAGCAGGCCATGCAGCAGCAGCTTCTTGGGTTCATGCAGCATGTCTTTTCTACCACAGGGATTGCTCCTCACCAGCCCATGTTGCAGCTCAATCAGCCTGCTACTACTACCGCAGTGACTCCAGCTATACAGCCCAGTGAGCTTCAGAGTTAGGGTCAGCCGACTACACAATTTGCCTCACCTACCGGGCAGGTGTTTTAGTGGTTTGCTA
Source organism: Miscanthus lutarioriparius (assembly GCA_904845875.1). Taxonomy (NCBI): domain Eukaryota; kingdom Viridiplantae; phylum Streptophyta; class Magnoliopsida; order Poales; family Poaceae; genus Miscanthus; species Miscanthus lutarioriparius. The sequence goes on from CAJGYO010000008.1 coordinate 20,124,297, forward strand.
CACCAGGAACAGAGCAGGCTCAGCACTTCACTCCTATAGTCACAGGCTTCACTCCTACTTAGTCCATGTCAGTGCTAGTGATGGGCATCCCTGTCTCTAGGAGTTTGGCTGCTACTTTCAGTGAGCTCACAGGACAACTTACACTGTCCAAGTTTTGTACCACAGCCACTCCGGTCACTAGGACTACTAAGACGATCATGTCCTCTGTTCCTTTGTTCGAGCTGCCTCTGACAGTCACTCCCACTCTTGAGGTCTCAGCCATAGCGACAACGGTAGTTTTGGCTCCACTTCCTACAGTGACACCCTCTGAGCCATAGGCCTACCCAGCCACCGAGTCCACTGAGCAGACCTAGACCGCTTCTCCTCCACTTCCAGTGATAGAGGGTTAGACCGCTCTGACTTTAGGTGTGATAGAACAGCCTAATCTAATGTCCTCCCAAGAGTACTTGTCTTTCATTAGACACTAAGTAACCAAGAGAGTGCACTAAATCATGCCGTTCCATCGAGCACACCCCAAGGGAGAACTCGAAAATCTACATTTTACCCTTAGGATCATAAATGAGTGGATAAAGCTTACAACAGTCTTAACTATTTCTTACATCACTTTATTACAATATCAAAGTATTACACCAGTTGAATGCAACAGCGGAATTAAAATAGTTTACACATAAACGAGTTTATACATTTTGGGTCCACAAGTTTTATCTTGCAGTGGAGCACAACATATGACTAGAGTTACAACAGAAATAGAGATTAATGGTGAATTATTAACATAGTGAACATTTATAAACCAGATATGATGGAAGATCATATAATTTCTCTTCAAAAAAAATTTAGTGAGGGTTATAAATAAACACTACGACCGAAGCGCGAAAGGAATCCTCTCTAAGCCCACCAGGAGGTTTCCACACCCAAAAGTCATCTACCATCCATCGATCACCTACAATAGGGGGAATAAAACCCTGAGTACTCGATTGTACTCAGCAAGACTTACACGATAGAAGGAAAGTAAAAGACTCCAATGATATGCAAGGCATATTTGGTTTGCTGGTTTATTGCCTTTGTAGGAAGCATTACTAATAGTGCATCCTTATGTTCTAATGTTTTTAGCAGTTGTTTTTAGTTAATTAGCTAATCATTCTAGGTAAGCACCTATGCTACTTTCAAGCATGTGTATAAGCAATCAGAACCATTTTATCACCTTCCAAGTTCTAGTTCTTACTACGGTGCTAGGCCATAGCCAAGTCGATACCATCTCAGAGAAATGGCGATTCGCGAATCAATGTATCCCAGCTGGGTACCCTAAAACACACGCCCCGCTTGTACCCTAGGCACAAATGAAACCAACTCGTCTCACTCCTGTCAAGGGGTCCAAGTCCCCATCCAAACTTGGACTCCAAGCCTCCAACACCTGAGACCCGGTCTCAGTATGGTGATTAGACCTCCACCTAGTACCCACCCCTAAAGTCGGTCTAGAAAGAGCCAGAACCCATGACAAGAGAGTAACAAGTCTTCCCGCTCCCATAAGCAAGTATGTGCTCAGGATAATAAGTCTGTGACCTGACTACCATCCACAGCAATGGACGATCCTCAATCGACATAGGCGGGACAAATACAACCAGAGCCTCGCTCGATTGCCTATCAAAGTCCAAATCCAAAGTATGGTACCACTTGGTCTCCAATTATTATCCATATATATTTCATGTGATAGTAACATGATAATAGTAACAATAATATCTTTTCCTATATCTCATGAGTGATAGGTAATCACTCGACTTCTACCGGGATCCTATAGCATAGCAATCTACATGATTGTAGATGACCGTGACGCCTAAGGGGGGGTGAATTAGGCAACTTAAAACTCTAACTCTAAACTATGGCCTCTAATTCTACCCTTAGCAAAACCTATGCAAAAGATAAACTATCTAAATGTGCAACTACAGTTTTGCTAGTGTGTTGCTATCTCTACCGTAAAAAGGAGTAATACAAATAATGTAAATGCTGAAGCTAAAGAGTAAGGTAGAGATATGCAAACTCCCATCGACGACTCTAGTATTTTTACTAAGGTATCGAGAAGCGCACAAGCTTCCCCCTAGTCCTCATTAGAGCCCCTCACAAGGGCCAAGTTCCTGGTCGGGCAACTCTGTGGATAGCCCCGGTGTAAGGTCAAGATGGCGACTAGAGGGGGGTAAATAGTCGTTTCTAAATTTAATCGCGTCGACTAACCAAAACAATTGCATAATTAAAACAATCGGTCTAGCCAAGAATACACTCCTCTATAGAAGTTCAACAAACACCATATAAAGATCCTAATTAAGCAACAAAGGTGCCGGGCTAGCTAGAGCTCACCTAAGCAATTCTAGAAGCAAGGTCACACAAATCAATGCCACTAGTACTTCAAGCAATGAGGGAGCTCCTACTCATGCTAGTAAGCAAAAGCACAAAGCCACCTAAGCTCACTAGCAATGCTCAATAACAAGGCAACCAATGCCAAATTAGAGAGCTCAAATACTTAGCTACACAAACTAAGCAATGCGACTAACAAGGTTACACAAACCAAATTAGCCACGCAGGGGAGCTACTTCTATGCTACACATGCTAGAAGGTAACTAGCAAGCTATACAAGCTAACTAATTACAAAAGCAACTACACAAGCACAATGTATATGAAAGTAATTACAAGCTTGTGTAATGAGGATGCAAACCAATGGAAATACAAAGATGACACGATGTTTTTTTCCTGAGGTTCATGTGCTTGCCAACACTGTAGTCCTCGTTGAGACAAGCTCCAAGGTTGCCGATGGTCCTCTTGCTAGTGGTGACCCACAAGTCACACTCTCCCACGTGGAGTGCTTACCACAAGCTCTAGCTCTTGACCCAGCCGGACCACTTATCGCTCTTCATGTCTCGCTTTACTAGAGTTGCTCTTCGCGGCTTCCGCAGGGCGAGCACAATGCCCCTCACAAATCTCTTCTCTGGAGCACTGCACAAGCTTCTTGTGGGCTTCGACGGAGACCACCACCAAGCCATCTAGAAGGTGGCAACCTCCAAGAGTAACAAGCACCACCGGCTTGCAAGACGACCATCTAGTGCCACTCGATGCAATCTCATGATGCAATCGCACTAGAATCGCTCACTCGCTCAATCGAAAAAACACTATCAAGCTAGAGTGAGTTAGACGGCTCCCAAGCACTACCACATAAGCCACCAAGGCTCTAGTGTGCTCAGCTCTTCCAAGCTTACGGCCAAAGGCCGAACATCACTTCTATTTATAGCCCTACGGGCTAAAATAGTTGTTACCCCTTCATTGGGTGTTTTTTGGGACGACCGAACACGTTGGTCAAATTGATCGGACGCACCTGGTCCAGCGTCCAGTCAACAGATGCATGCCACGTGTTGCCTCCATTCAACCTTAGTCGCTTGATCTTAATGGTCAAGTGATGACCGGACGTAGCACAGTGCCAAGACCGGACGCACCTCTGCCTAGTCCGGTCGTTTCCAGAAAGGTTCCATCCACGACCGGGCATGTCTGCTGCTGCATGACCAGACGTAGACTATCCAGAGTCTGGTCATTTCCAGAGGGCTCCCGGAGCCTCTGTTTTGCGACTAGACACGTCCGCTCGCATGTGACCGGACATAGGCCAATGTCCGATCAGTTATGCGCCTGCGTGCCAACTCCAGTGCCACCTACGTCACCATACGTCAGCCTGACCGGATGTGCCCTGCCAGCATTCGGTCATTTTCAATGCCAGCGTTCGGTCGAAGATTGATGCCTGCGCGCTCTCTACTGCCACTAACCGGACGCGACGGTCCTACTGAGACCAGCGTCCGATCACTCACAGTGACAACTTCTCACCTCCGTTTCTTCATGGAGTTTATCCACATCAACTCCAACTTCTTCTTCTTTGTAAATGTGCCAACACCACCAAGTGTACACCACCATATGTATGTGTGTTAGTATTTTCACAATCATTTTTCAAAGGATTAGCCACTCAACTTCTCACGCTACTCGATCCTAGTGACGATGCAAAGTTAGATCACTCAAGTGGTACTAGATGACCGATATGCAAATAAGTTTGCCCCTCTTGATAGTACGGCCATCTATCCTAAACCCGGTCATCAACTTCTCTATACACCTATGAATGGTGAAATGAAATGCCCTAGGTTATACCTTTGCCTTGTGCATTCCATTCCATCTCCTCCAATGTTGATGCAACGCATGCACCAACACGATCAACAATGATATGATCCACTTCATATCATCACGTGATCATATTATTTCATCGATCTTGACTTCACTTACTTTTCACCATTGCCTTTGTTCATCGGTGCCAAGTCTTGCTCAAGCTTCACCGCCACGCGGTCCATCGCTCCAAAGCCTTTGACTTGCCCTTCACGCTTGCAACCGGTCCATCAAGCCAAGTGATGTCTTGATCTTCTCCACCTTGATCACATGACTAAATATCATGCCTCATGTGCAATGAGCTCCTTCATCATCACATGTGTGAGCTTTGCAACATCTCTGAGCCATTTCCACCTTCATGGCATATGTTGCTCACATACATGTACCTGTGGACTAATCACCTGTGTATCTCACATAAACACAATTAGTCCACCTAGGTTGTCACTCAATTACCAAAACCACACAAGAACCTTTCAATCTCCCCTTTTTGGTAATTGATAACAACTCTACAAAGATATGGAAATTAAGCTCTTTTGGATTCATGTTGCTTGCTCAAGCAATTTTACCATGTGTAAATGATTTTGGACAAGTACCACAAACCTGAAATGGTAGTATTAGCTCCCCTACATATGTGCTAGAGTGTTTGGTTTGAATCTCGCACATATGCATAGATTGGAATTGTGGGAGAGTAATTACTACCAAATGATGCTAAGGTGTATAGAGTAAACCTTTGAAGTGTGATACCAATCAAAGTTGCACCTTTAAGTTCATCCTTAGCACCATGGTTAGCTAGATATCACTTAGAAATCAAAACACTAGATACCTCGTGAGATCAACATTAAAAGCAAGGTACTAGCATCGCTTGAAAAGCATACCAAGTGTCTAGCTATCATCCTATGCATGCTAGTTTTCATTTCATCAATCAAATTCTACAACTAGCATACACCACACAAGCATGCATAATGAATTTAAAAAATTATGCAATGCAAGCAAGCACATGAATATGCACATATCAAATGCAACCATTCAAAGTTCATGAGCTTGCTCTCCCCCTACTTGTGTGTGCTTCTCTTGTCCAAGAATTTTTATCCTTCTTAATTCCTCAATGTTGCTCCCTCTTTGTCCATGTCCATTTCCAACCTCTACTTCTTTGTCTCAATCTCTCCCAAAGCTTTCATATCTTTGTTCAATCTCTCCTCCTTTGTCATCAATTTTCATAAAAGGTGTGCTTCTTATTGATGCAAAGACTTGCTTTTGGGTAGATGGTTGAGGCTTGTGTCTTGCATTTTTTATGGACATCACTTGATTATTGGAATGACATCACTTGTAGATACCACTTGTAACTTGTAGGTACCATTTATAGGGCTTCTTGAGATACCACACATAGGATCTTTGATCTTGATACCAATCGGTGGGACACCTCCCCCTATGTCATAGCATGGGTCATCCATTTGATAAACTTGAGCTCTTATAGGTGAGGGATGCATTCTTCATTTGATGATCACTTAAAGTTGAGGATCACTTGTGGAACCATCATCTTGCATGATTGATACCACATGTAGATGTGATACCACTTGAAAGAATTTTCTACCATGGAACCACTTGTTGGATTTGTCAATTTTGATCATTTCTTGAACATTTACTATCTTCATGAGTACCACTTATAGGATATCACTTATGAGTTGATCTAGACATCACTTGTGAATTCTCGATGAAATACTTGAGTCTAGATACCACTTAAAACAAACAAACTAGATATCCATTTGCATTGTTGTCTTGTGCTTGTACTCTTATCATTATCATGAGCTTCTATGGTTGACTTGAACTAAATTTATTTGCCTAAGCTTCTAAGTCCGGTTTAAACCAATGACAAGCTTCTTCACACCTCTTACACGGGTTATCTTGTCAATGTTGTATTTGTCAATTGTTAGCAATCCAAATTAAATCAAGTACTTGGGTTCACTAGCTCATGAACAAATTAATAAACTAACCACTAGATCAACTAATCATTCAAGCAATAGTGGTAGGCTATGAATTTAAACATTTCATTTGTTATGCATGATCCTATGAAGCATGTACTATATGCACTAATCACATACTAGTAAGGAATGAAATGATCATGCACATTACAATGATACCTTTGCTATGTTGGAGTAGAGGATAGTCACATAGATTCTAATTCATTACTCCAATAGCAATGTGAAGTCCAATTAAAAGCTTGGTGAAGACCAAAAGATACTATTTTAAATTTCATTCTTCACCCATATGAAATGAATACCACTTATGATCAAGTGCATTTTCTTATTGTGGTTGGCTTGCTTCATCTTTTGATCAATGCTTGCATGAGAACATCAACGTGAGAATACCACTTGAAATATCATGATTAACTCTCTTTTGGGTGTTGCTTGCTTTTCTTGATCAACCCTTTTGATTGCTTCAACTAAGCATCTCAAATGTCCCTCGGATCACCACTTCCATGTTAGCCTTCCAAGTACCATACTTGATTTACCTATACATAGGAGGCAAGCCCCTACACTAGGGAGAAGTGACCTATCTCCAAAGAATCATTCTTGATACTCACTTGAAATAGCTTGATTGATTGATTCAAGTGATGGACTTAACTTGATGAGTAATATTGATTCCTTCTTTAAGTTCTTTTCTTTCTATTTGTTTAAGTCCTTTTCTTTCTTCCAAATCATCTCCAATCATCACTTAGAACTTAAACTTCATCTCCATCTTGAGTTTGATCTTGATCTTCATCTTGAGTACTAAATGTGTGTAAAGTACACTCCATGATCAAATGCCCTTATACCCTTTGTATGTCATGCTTCTAGATCATCTCAAAATCAAACTTAGGTGCCTCAATTACTTATAAATATGTTTACAACTTTAGGACCTTTCAATCAAAGTGACTCTAGATCAATCCAACATTTATCACTTTTCTGGCAGATTCTATACTCTTCAAAAAAATGCATATCTCCCAAAGTACAACTCCAAATACCATGAAATTTGGTGGAGATATGCTTAAGTAAGTTATCTAGCAGTTGTAAAAATTTGAGCGTCATTTAACTTCTAGATTGCTACCAGATTTTAATTCTTCCACCACTGCTACATGCTGAAAACTGCTGCACTATAGCTAACAAGATTCACTCCAAAACTGAAGCATCTCTTATCCAATTCTCATGAAATTTGTACAGCATCTTATACCATAAGTCTAGAGCATGTACACCAATTTTTATGCCAATCCAATATGTTTGGTCACTCTAACATGGCAAAGATCACAACACACTCAAATTTTGCAATATAGGACAGATTTCAACTATTGAGCTATACTTGATCAAATGTGAATCAAACTTGAAACCAACTTGTTTGAATACTTTCACAAGACATAAATCCATTCAATACACTCACTAAAAGTCATCTTATGAACTTATCCAACACAAATCAATCCAAACTTGATTACTAAGCTATTTATTCATTCAAACATCTCATAGCAAGCAACATTGCATATTTATCCAATTCAATCAACTCATATGCACCCAAATGAAATGATCAACAAGAGATATAGCTTGGTTAGCTCATGATCATCCAACTAGCAAGCTTCAATTCAATTATTTGTAAGCCATAAAATTTATCCAATGAATCATCCACAACTTGAATATGACACTTGTATGTTATAGCATATTTGGACTCCACTCAATTTGTCATGGCATTGGGATAATGATCATCACTTATCAACACTTGGATCAACTACATAATCAATAAGATGAATACCATTTGAACCAAGCCTCCAATGCTAATGATACCTATAAACAATCATCCACTTTTTGATGGTACCCAAACAAGTTCGGGTCCTCTCAAGTTTGGAGCAACATACTTAGGCAAATCCTTAGTATGAGTAGCAGGGTGTTTTGCAATAGCAACCATAGAGGTACCATTACCATCCTTTCTAAGCATAGAATCATCATCAATTGAAATAGGCCTAGGAGTGTTACCTAGGGGACATGAATGTGTCATATGTCCCCTTTCCCGGCATGAGTAGCACTTTCTCTTTGATTGAGTGTTCTTTTCCTTGCTCATGTGGTGCTTCCCATTGTTTTGCCTCTCATGGATTGCTTGAGCCTTCTTCTCAAGCTTGGTAGGACACTTAGAGGCAAAGTGTTCCGTATTTTCACACTTGAAGCATTCGATGAGAGCATAGACTTTCTTCTCATCTTGTGTCTTGCTCATCATCTTGGCATCTTGAGTTTGCATTGGATGCTTTGCCTTTCTACCCCTTCTAGTTTTCTTCTTCTTCGTCATCAAATCACCACCATCTTGGTTGATCTTGATTTACTCTTGGGGTGTCTTTTCTTGCTCAACTTGTGGCTTTGGTTGAGGCTTCACTTGTTGCTTCACCAATTGCTTGGTTGGGCACATTGAAGTAAGATGACCCCAAGTGCGACACTTGAAGCACTTGACATGCCTTATCCTCTCTTCTTCTTTCTTCAACTTGAGCTTTTCTTCATTTGGGCAACCATTTGCAAGATGTCTCACTTCATGGCACTTGAAGCACATGAAATTAGAGAGCTTCTCTTGTTCTTGCTTCATCTCTCTTTCATATCTTCTCTTGCCCCATCTCTTGCCCTTGCTCTTGCTCTTATTGAAACCAATGCCACTCATGTCACCATAGTTTCTTTTGTTGTTCAACATATGCTCGAAGGTGACTTGAGAGTTGTAGCACCTCTCTAACTTGTTGCTCAAGTTCTTCACTTTACTTTTGAGCTCATTGTTCTCCTTTAAAAGGTTAGTCTCACAAGACATAAAAGTAGAACAAGCATCTATATGTGAAGAATATAGCATTTCTAATAAATCATCACAAGAGGTGGATACATGCTTCTTCCCTACATCACAAGGGTTAGCAATAGTATGTGATTGATCATGTGACCCATGTGATGAGCTCTCACTATTTTTAGATTTTTCATTTGAAAGTTCTTTAGTGAGAAAAGCATGGTCTTGTACCAAGTTATCATGAGTAACACTAAGTTCCTCATGAGCCAATTTTAGCTCCTCATGTGAACAAGTAGTAACATAAACTAGATGTTTTTGTTGTTCACATGCGTTCTTTAGAAAAGAGTTTTCACTTCTCAATTTCTCAGTTTTAGCCATATCTTTTTCTAAAGCTTTGATCATGCAACCATATCTATCTAGAAGCTCCTCATATGAATCAAGATCAATCATATTTGCATTATATAACTTAGTGTCACCTTATGACATGAAGCAATATGATGTAGTTGGAGAGCTTGAAGAAACATCACTCTCATAGCCCGAGCATAATCCATCATCAAGTGTGCATGGAGTAGCGTCATCATTGACATCACTTGTGGCATCATCATCAATCTTGTCAAGTGATCTTGTGGTATGATCATCATCATCATCACTTGACCATGACGTGGAGCAATCTTCCACAATTACCGAATTGTGGCTATGCTCAACATCCTCATGTGCCTCCTTCTTGGGCTCATCCTCATCGTCGGAAACCGTCCCATATTTCTCATTGAGATAACTCCAAATCTCATGGGCGGTCTTCATGTCTATGATCTCTCCAAAGATGTTATCATGCAAAGATCTATACATGATGTTAGTAGCTTGGATGTCGAGATCTAGGCATTTCTCTTATGCTTGAGTTAGATTATCTTCATCCAACACATAAGAAAAGCCTACATCTACATGGTCGCTATGAGGGTTGCGTCCGGTGCTACGTCCGGTCACCTCTGTGAAGCTCGTTTCTTCACGATCTTGCGTCTGGATTGGTTCCAATCTTAGTTCTTGGACTTTGCTTGATATCTTGGGTCTTTTCTTGTGCTTCTAAGGTCTTGCTTATAGTGTTGATCATGGGATCACCATGTCGCCTACGTCCAAGTCGCATCTTGCACCCTATTGAACTATAAAACAATCACTTGTAAATTCATTAGTCCAGTTTGGTTGTGTTGGTCATCAAACACCAAAATCCAAAATAAATAGGTCTAGAGTCCATTTTCCTTACAACCTCCCTCTTTTTGGTGATTGATGACAACAAGACCAAAACAAGCAAATAATAAAATTTTTGGACTTTAAAAACTATTTACTTGCTAGGATGCAATACAAAGGGCAAGGTTATATGATGCTAAAAGATACCAATTGAAGATACTAATTGTAAAGTTAAAAGGTACCACATGTAAATATTTTTGAAAACTTATCTTGCCCTTGAAAATATCTCAATGTGGCATTATGGATTTAAGCCTTGCTTTTTGGTCCTACAAATTCTCCCCATTATATAGACTAATCCATAATCCACTATTCTCCCTTTCTCGGACTATATATCACTTGTAAATTATTATGTCCTATAAATTCTCCCCCTTTGGAATCAAACACCAAAAAGGAAGACATTAGTATCACAAGGGAGGGTTAAACTTTGTGATCCTTTGTATGTGGAGTGGAATAGGTCACAAAGTTTGATTATCACATTACATAGACTAAGCTCCCCCTAAATATATGCATACATATGATGAAGAATGTAGTTGATGCATAATTGGCAAATTAATGCTCAAGAGAGTTTAATCTATATAATGCATGGAGAAAGCATATAGATATCAAAGTGAAATCAACATGATGATATTGGTTTAGAAATACCACATGTGGAAACCAATTTGATTTATACCACTTGCAATAGGTGGTTGATATTTGAAGTATTATGCTTAACTCCGGGGACTCTATTTTCCTTGCAATGAGACTACTACACACATGATAAGCTTGAAAAGGTGTTAGTCTCAAAGCATCCAACTTGTAGATTAACCTCCCCTAAATTTGTGCACACAAGTATGAAATACTTGTAGGAGACATGCACATTGATTTTAGAATAAAAAATACCACTTGAAAGATGACATCACATGAATGTGAGAATCATTTTCGAGGGAGATATTCGGGAGAAATTATCTACAATTTGGACTTTGACACATATTAGATGAACAATTGTAAAATAAGTTATGTGCCGTGCTCTTAAATAATTTAAACCATGTAGGTTTGCTCCAAGAGTTAAGAATAAAACCGAGCAAGCCTACCATAAGATATACCTAGTGTATGCATGGCAAAAGATATAAGCATGCAAATACAAACCTAGGCATGAAAAGGAACTAGATGCTATTTACAAGAATTTGAATCTTGATACCAATTGTAAGAAATACCAATTGAAAGAAATTACATCTAGTTACCCAACATGGGAAGGAGAATTTGGGTCAATAGTATTCACTAACCCACTTGGCAATGACTTTATCCATAATGATGCACCCCATGAAATGCACCCATACTTTACCAAGTCTCCAAATTCTCCGAAGTCCATTAGACTTCTCATTTCTCTTTCAAGATCCAAACCTTCTTGGTGCTCTTCATGTTGAAAATGATCTTCTTTGGTACCCAAATGCGTTTGGCCCCATTGTTGGCTTGCTTGTTCACCTTGATGGCCACCTCCTTATTATTTTTCTTCTTCTTCAAGAGATAAGGTGTGGAGGTCTTTTTGTCCACCTTGTTGGTGTAGGTGTTGGAGAGCTTGCTTGTTAGTTTTTTCTCTTTCTTCTTTGCTCCTCCCCATTCTTCACCTTGCACTCATAGAACTTGTGGCCTTCCTTATGGCATACGTAGCAAACCATGGTTTGTCGTTCATCAAGCTTCTTCACTCCCTTGATGGTGTTATCTTGATGAAGTTGGGCTTGCTTTGTCTTGTCTTTCACTTGAGTCAAGTCCTTGGTGAGGCGAGCCACCTCTTGCTTGAGTTGCTCATTCTCCATTGCAATCTCTTGTGTGCATGTATCTACAATAACTTTCTCAACACAAACTTGGTTGCACAAGGGTGAGTCTAAACATAAATCATTGCAAGAAGTAAAGGCATCCTTTTTAGTTATGTCAAAAATTGAACCTGTCTTTTTAGGTGCCTCAGTGGGGGTAGTACCGACGACTTCAAGATTAACAACTTTATTAGTTAGCTCATCACAATGTTTGCACATAGTTTCTATTTTAGCAAGCAAACTTTTATAAGCATCTTGTGAGCTAGCTAACTTTTTCTTTAATTTTTTGTTTTTCTTTACAATTTGTTCATCATTGATTGTGCAATTACTTATTGTTGCACTAGCCTCAAGTTGCTCAATTTTAGTAGATAGCTCCATATTAAGATTGGCAAAAGTTTCATATTGTTCAAGCAAAGTAGCATAAGCTTGTTGTGAGCTATCTAGTTTTTCTTTCAATTTTTCAAGCTTCTTTTGTTGACTAGTGCAAACTTTAGCAAAGTTAAGATTTTCTTGCACAATTTCATCATAAGAAGGTAGTTCATAATCACTATCACTATCATTGTCATTATCACTAGGAATAGACTTTTTGTTACCTCGTGCCATAAGGCACACACGTGAAGTGCTTGATGATGAGTGCTTGTGCCCTCTTTGTGATGGTCTTCTTCTTCACTTGAAGAATCATCCATGACCTTATTGATGTGAGAGCTTTGTCCTTGCACACCTTCTTCTTTGTCTTGGGTGTGGGCTTGTTTGAACAAACTTCCACAAAGTGTTCCAACTCGCCGCATCCATAACATTCTTTCTTTCTTTGCTTATTTCTTTGATTGGTGAAGATGATATCTTAAATTTGGATGGGCATATCCTTGACATTGAGCCTTTGGATCATCTTCTTCCACCTTGTTGATAAGTTTGATTGATTCTTCATCAAGGTCGGAGCTAGAGGAGGAAGATTGATCATCATCATTTGAATCTTCATCATCATCATCAAAATTCTTTCTTTCTTTGCTCATTTCTTTGATTGGTGAAGATGATATCTTAAATTTGGATGGGCACACCCTTGACATTGAGCCTTTGGATCATCTTCTCCACCTTGTTGATAAGTTTGATTGATTCTTCATCAAGGTCGGAGCTGGAGGAGGAAGATTGATCATCATCATTTGAATCTTCATCATCATCCTCTTCTTCTTCATCATCTTCACTTAAGGAGTTTGAGCTTGAGCTTGTCTCAACTTGCTTGCCCTTCATCTTCTTTTTCTCTTTACATGTGAGAGCTTTGCCTTTGCTTGATGAAGAGGCTTCTTCTTGACCCATCTTGCGTGGCATTTCAAATGCCACTATCTTGTCAATGACTATGGCCGGGGTCATGGTGCTCAAGTACTCCATATTATGAAGGATGGTGATGATGCTTGCATATTTCTTTTGTGGTAGCACAGAGATGATCTTCCTCACAATCTCCGCATCATCTAGCTTTGTTAATCCTATTAAATGAAGCTCATTGATAATTAGATTCAAACGAGAATACATATCACGAACAGGCTCATCATTATTCATTTCAAAGGAATCATAATTTTATTTAGCTAGACAATGTTTTTGCTCACGGACATTAGTTGTGCCGTCATGAAGCTCTTGGAGTTTTAACTAAATTTTATATGTCGTATTTAAAGTGAACATTTGGTTAAACACATCTTTACTAAATGATTCAAACAAGTATTTTTTAGCTCTAGCATTCAAATGAATTTCTTTTTCTTCACTCTTTGTGGGTTTATCGGGATTCTTAATGGGTTTCATCCCGTCACGAGTGACTCTCCAAACACCCAAGTCTACCGCCTCAAGATGACAAGCCATTCTAGCTTTGTAGTAATGGAAGTTAGTGCCGTCAAAGTGCGAAGGCCTAGAGATATATATCCCAACCACTCTAAATAGCGTCGGCTCAACGACGGTTAAGCCAAAGGTTCAAATTGAGCCAACCGACTCTGATACCACTTGTAGAGGACCATGACGCTTAAGAGGTGGGAGGTGAATTAGGTAACTTAAAACTCTAACTCTAAACTATGGCCTCTAATTCTACCCTTAGTAAAACCTATGCAAAAGATAAACTATCTAAATGTGCAACTATGGTTTTGATAGTGTGTTGCTATCTCTGCCACAAAAAGGAGTAATATAAACAATGTAAATGTGGAAGCTAAAGAGTAAGGTAGAGATATGCTAACTCCCGTCGATGACTCCGGTATTTTTACTGAGGTATCGAGAAGCGCGTAATCTTCCCCCTAGTCCATGTGGGGCCGGGTGGCGCCTGCGTGTGGGCTTAAGTGGCTCTGCCACGTCCACTTGCTTCATATGTTCATGTTCTTCACCATTTTGGCCTGTTTTTGCTGTATTTTCTATATATAAATAATTCTATAAGCACAAGTGGAAATAGGTGAATTATAAACATAATTCTTCACATGCGATGATGATTTACCTAACTTCAGTTAGCAAATTCAAATGTGCAGTCACATACTTATGTTGTCAGATTAAACAAGATTAATTCCAGACGCCTGCCAGAGGTGTTTGCTTGATCTATTACATCTTATTAATTACCTGGCACCTGGACCATTAGTATTGTTGCAAATTGTCTAGTCACGTCACTTTGGACTAATATGGTGAGATGACATGCCAATTTAATGAGGTAGGACCTATCTAAATTTTTATATGGGCACCATAAAGTTTGATTTTATATTAGTGTGTAGTCAAAGTAAATCAATATGTTGCAATAAATCATAGAAGTAGTTCGCCGATGATTTATAGAAACACATATAAGCGTTGCCATAACCCATCATTATGCGTTGCAACTTTACAACGGTTATTAGTATGTGTTACCAACAGATAAGTAAGTGTTGCAATAGATCCTTACAACGCCACTTTAAACAACACATATGCGTTGGTATAAACCCTACCAACGCATATATGAACTTTTAGCAATGCATATTTGCGTTGCAAAAGATGGTGTCATTTTGTAGTGAATGTTCTCTGGATGTAGAACATTGTCCTACTCAATAAAAGGAAATGTTCCATCTTTGTAAGATAAATGTTCGTTAATAAAATTTTGTTTAAATATATCCATGTGGGATCTTATTTTAAAAGATTTATTATGAGAAACGCGTTATATAATCAGAATTTAGTTTGAATGTTTGGTTTAGCGATTTAACTTTTTTAAGTCTCAAAAAATCACTGCATGCAAATGCTAAGAGCAACGCTGGCCATGTGCAGACGTTGACCTGCAGTTAGGAGAGTGCGCCGGGTCCGTTGGCACAGCTTGCATGCGCCGTTTTTGTGTGAGAGAAAAAAGGCGCCGCTTCCTGCCGTTGCGTGCTGGAGCCCGCTCGACCGCTTGTTTGAAGACGCCGTTTGCCTGCTCCGTTTCTACGCGCGTGGGACCGCAGCTTCCGTCCGTTGGGGAGTAGTGTGCGCTGTGCGCGGGAAAGCAGGGGAGGGCGGAGGCGGGAAAAATTAATCACGTCATCGGCACGAAGATTTTTCCGGCCGTCCGGACCGTAGAGCTCCGTACCGTATACTCCTTTCCTCCCATAATAAATGTATTTTTAGAGTTCAAAATTTATCTCAAAATAAATATACCTATAAAACAAATTAACTTCACTTCTTTTTCTCCTTTCTCTCTTCCCGAGATGAAATAATTATATCTTTATAGAGGCATATATATAATTTTTCATTAACTTTGGTATCTTCATCTAAACTCTAGAAGTGCATTTATTTTGAGACAAGTAGTTCATAGAGTGCATGCTTCATATTCAAAGAAGCTGTTGTTTGCAAGTGGAAGTTGAGGACATCGGTCAAGCAGCTGGAAATTGCGTGGTTTTGTTGTCGACACACATACATAGTTTGTGTATAGCGACTCCCGGCTTCCTTCTTTTTTATTCACAGGCTTTGGAAAAACCTCTTTTTCGCTGTCTGATTTGTGTGATAATATACCATGGGGTTAATTACTCTTCAACTGTTACTGTTGGTTGAACTGTTACATCTGTCCTGAAAAAACAGGGAGAGCAACCAACCTGCACATCATTTTCACACTGTCGCGCTACTATTGTTCCATTGAGACCAACGCTGCTACCTGCTATACATAGCAATTTGCTTTGCATCTGGGTATTCTGGTTATCAGACACTGCTTTGCTTCTGCCGAGACACGGATTTGCGCCTTCCTTGTCGTCCATATCACCACTGACACGCCACTGTCTGTTTAGATAAAAACATGGCCATTACTGGTGAGCCATAGTAAAATGCTTGTCACCCTCGCAAATAGAAACCCCTCTTTGTTCTTTGCCCTAATCTGTTTCACACACGGCTCCCGACCCGAGTCCTGGCCCTACCAACCAGCGCTGGTTCAGCTGTAGCGTCTGCGTACAAATCTACGGGCCCGCCCGCCCGATCTCCGGACCACCGCGGGACGGCGGGGCGGAAACCGGAACACCCGCGATCGAGTGGCGGGCGCGCGGCCGGCGCCCCCCCCCCCGACCGTGTGGTCCAAGCGCTGTCCCTTGGCCCATAAATACTTCGCACTTGCGTTGTACCGCGCCCTGTTCGCGGGCACCGGCAGGTTACAGTACAGCCGCGCCTTCGTTTCCGATGATTATTTCGTGGCTTGACCTCCCTCGCTCATCACGCTCACAGTCACATGGCCCGTGTCCCGTCCCCTGGCCTGCCTCGGCGTCGTGACCTCCTGCGCTCTGATTGGTCCCTCTCGCGGCTTTTTAAAGAACTCCCACTCGCTCTCCCTGCAGGCAGAGGCACCACCAGTCTAGCGTCAGTTTCAGCAGAAGCTGCTGCTTGCTGTTTGTTTTCTCTTGAAGCTTGCAAACAAATCTTGGATTTGAAAAAACGCTAAAGGATCCATGTTACAGGTGTGCGATGGATGGGGTTTGAGTTAGCTCCCCCTGTCTGCTGACGCATACGGAGTATACTACATACATTTTTTTTGGTTAATTAATAGGCTCCTCTCCTCCGTGATACTAAACAAACTGCGTGAGAACGTGCTATCCGATCATGAGGCTGACAGCTCCCTTTTCTTTAAGCAAAGGGTGATGCCGAGTCTTGGGTAGCAGCAGCATTTGTTTAGAGCTGCCATGCACCCCTCTTCCCTCTTGCTCCCTACCTTTCCCTCCCCTCCCGGTGTTGCAAACCCCTCAACTCCAATCCTTCCTCGCTCGCTGGGCTCTGCCTGCTGCGTGCATTGCATTTGCATCTGCACCGTGCCTCTGCATGCCACTCTGGAGGCCACCAGGCTGTGGGGGTGTGTGGGCTGCCCGCTTGCCCTGATCGCTGCTGTCTTTTACTTAATGTCCTGTTCGCTTCATTGAAAAAAGTCAAACACTGTTCGGTGATTTATTCTGGAGAAAACATCTGTTATATGAAAAAAACAATTTGAAAAAAGATTTTGATTATAAGAGAAGTTTAAAGCAGAGCCTGAAGCGAGAGGGAGTCGAGCGAGTGAGCGCCGACCGACTCTTGAATTCTTGAGCAAGTATAATAGCATACTATAAAATAGCTAAATGCTGAGGTGGAGGAGAGAGGAAAGGATAGAGAGAAACATGCTGTAAGCTTACAGTTGGCTGAGGTATAAGAACTTAAAAAACTTTATAAAAGAGAATATAGACCGTATATTAATAATGAAAAGCTATTATATTATATGGGTGGCTGCGGAAAAAAAAAACCAACGGCAACGCAAAGGAAGACGCGAAAAAACCGCGCGAAATGGTAGAGTTGTTGCTTTGATAGGATCGGCCGGATGGAGGACCGCGCGAAACGGTAGAGTTGCTTTGATAAGATCGGCCGGATGGAGGACCGCGACCGCCGGGTTTTTGTTGTCATCTTGCTGCGCGCGCCGGATGGTGGGATGTCTGGACTTGCCGTTGGGTCTGGTTGCGTTGCGTCTTTCCCGTGCTCTCTTTCTCTTCACTCGCCTAGTGTTCAGCCACTGCACTCGATGCGCAAGGCGGGGTGACGCAGCAGCGGCCCGTGCTCGGCGCACGGCAGGGCAGGAACAAGCAAGCTAGCCCTGGCAGGCCCACGAGATCGTTTTGATATTTCCTGCGGGGCCCGGGGCCCACACCGCAGGCAGGAGAGCCGGAGAGGAGTGCAGTGCAGGGTCCGTTCGATGCCCAGGCCCTCCTCGCCGTTGCCGAGCCGATGACTGGTGTTGGGACATCGTGGGAGGATAAAATCTCCGCGTGCCTGATCGTGCCGTGTCATCGTGTGTTGCTTGCAGCGCGGGCGCTGCGTTTGTGCCTTTCCTGGCTCGTGGGCAACGGACAATCAGAGGAGTGAGGCCAGGGGAAAAGCACCCCACGAGCCGGGCCGTCGCTTCCTTGCAGGCAGGGACAAGGCACGGCGCGGCACGGTCCAGCTCTGCTCCTGCTACATGCCATTGCACGCAACGCACGCCGCTTGCTGCCTGCACCAAGCGATCTTTGATCTTTCTCGTCACCGTCGTCGCGTCGATGATGAGATCTGGACCATGTAGTGCATCATGCATCCGTATCCGTGCTGGCGGTACACGCCGGCCAAGAGTCGGTGACGCTGGGGCATCAGCGACGCACGCAGTCGCAGCGCCCACGAAGCGAAGGCCTTTTTTTCCTTTCCGTGACAGGGACCTGATAGGCCGTAGCCTCCGTAGCCTGTGTAGCCTAGCTCTTAATGACGAGGGGAGAGACGTCGTCAGGTGGCGGAAAGAGACCGCACATCGCGTCGACGGCGACAAGGCGTGCCGGGTGCCGGGCTCTCCCATCAGCTAGCCCGGTAGGCATGACCGCACGACAGCACGAGCGTTGGGGTAGATTACGGATGCCCAGAAATGGCAACGGGCTTTCAGCCTCTCACTATTCTAAAATTTTAGCAAAAAGGGAGAGAAAATCTCCTCCAACAGTTAGGGCTTGTTTCGTTTTCAAAAAGTTTTTCAAAAAGTACTGTAGTAGTCGTCACATCAAATCTTACGATACGTACGTGGAGCATTAAATGTAGACGGAAAAAAAACTAATTGCACAGTTTGGTTGAAAATTACGAGACAAACGTTTTGAACCTAATTAGTCCATGATTGAACACTAATTGCCAGATAAAAACGAAAGTGCTATAATAGCCAAATTCTTAAAATTCACGAACTAAACACAGCCTTAATAAAAGTGCTCCTTAAAAATAAGAGAGTTGCTATCTTTCTAGCGCCTGGAAATAAGAGTTCGTTCAGACGACGAATGTTGACCGTCCATTTGTAATCCAATGGTGCAAGTGTCTTCTTCTTCCTACAGCAGCTCCTGCTCTCGCCACCACAGACCTCGCCCCCGCCGCCGTCCGCCGTGGCACGGCTAGCTTCTTTCCTTTTCTGTTCATATACATAAATAGCACACATGAATATACATGCGCAGATGTATATATTTTGTTTATATATTTCTTCTCTTCAAGCGGCACAGGATGCTTCCTAATAGCACATATAAATCTACGCTTATGTTTGGTACAAAGGCCTCATTTAGTTGTCCGGAATCGGCGCCGCCGAAATACTGTAGATACTGTAGCGCACTGTAGTATTTCGTTTGTATTTAGTAATAATTGTCCAATCGTTGACTAATTAAGCTCAAAACGTTCGTCTGGCAAAGTACAGCCAAACTGTGCAATTAGTTTTTGATTTCATCAACATTTAGTACTCTACCACAAGTTTGATGTGACGGAGAATCTTCTTTTTGCATAGTGCCAAAATTTGCATTTTGGTGGAAATTAAACATGGCGAAAGCCATATTCGTTTGAACTTATCAGTTTAACTTATCAGCCCAGCATTTTTCTCTATTTTTCGACGAAGCGAGCAGGACCAAAATCTCGTCAAACAGGCACATCATTACGTGGACAGGGGATAGTTACCGGCATGCTCTGAGCCTCGTGCCCCCACCGAGGCCTTGTTTAGATTGGGGTTAGCAATCAGTATTGGGCACCGTAGCATTTTCGTTTGTATTTAACAATTATTGTCCAATCATGACCTAACTAGACTCAAAAGATTCGTCTCGTAATTTACAGTCAAACTGTATAATTAGTTATTTTTTATCTACATTTAATACTTCATACATGTGTCCAAAGATTTAATATGATAGAGAGAGTGAAAAAACTTACAATCTAAACAAGGCCCGAAATATAGCATCTGTGGGAATGCTCTGAGCCTGCACTGCAGAGTTTTTTTTGGGGTGGGGGTGTGGCGGGAGGGGGTCATTCAGGTCTCAACTTTGAGCGTTACACACCCTGCAGTAAGGTCTTTTTTAGTTGGCGAAATTTTTTGGAAAATAATACTGTAGTATTTTCGTTGTTATTTAATAATTAGTGTCAATTATAGTCTAATTAGGCTTAAAAGATTCGTCTCGTGAATTTCGTCTAAACTGTGTAATTAGTTTTATTTTGTATTTATATTTAATGCTTCATGCATGCGTCCAAAGATTCGATGTGACGAAGAATCTTAAAAAATTTTGCAAAATTTTAAAACTAAACAGGGACTAAGGAAACCAGCGGTAAATATGAATACTGCGTCCCAAATAATACAGATCTCTTTTTCTTACCGTTTTGCCATTGTGAGCAAAGGATGCTTGTGAGTTCTGACTTCCGAAAATGAGGAACAAACCACCAACCTGAGGACTGAACTTTCTGAAATTGATATATATACTGTACGAAGCATATAGCCCTCCGAAGCTTCAATAAACAGCACACACAATCAGATCAGGTGCTCCAGATCTTGGCAACAATTAAGGCTCTGTTTGGAAAGTTAGTTGTAGGCTAAATACCATTGTAAAATACAGGCATGTAAAATTATACGGTTGAATTAAAAAATGCTGCTTGGATGGTGATCTACCCAGGCCCGGCTCTGAGCCTAGGCGGCCGGAGCGACCGCCAAGGGCCCAAGCCATCGGGGGGCCCAAAAAACTTAATGTATATGTATATGAGTATATGTTATATATGTATATTATATTGTATATACTTTGTTCAGCAGCAGGAAATGCGGTGCCTCCTTGCAGATAGCGGCGTGGTGACTTGTCAACACTCTCCCCGAATTGCCGCATACAGGTAACACCTCACTACTTCTACGTTTGACCATGATCTGAATATTGAATTTTTGATCTATCTATCTCGAATTTCTCGTCTACTTATATACCATTTGTAACCATGTTAGTGATGTTTCTCTAAAATTCTATCATGTTATTTACTTTCTGTCGCAATTTTAGATCTAAGCGCTATGTGTTGTACTGAGAAGGATGTCTTGGATAACATTGATCTCGACATTGCTCTAAATGATTTTGCATCCAGAAATGACAGAATATATTTTTTCCATCAAACCTTGAAGAATTATTTACTTATTTGAGGTAACCATAATAGTCATTTTATTTTTCTTTTAGTTTCTTCTATTGTATAAACATTGTGTTTTATGAACTATATATACATGCTCCTATCTACCTCATACTAGTACGACTTCTCATGATCATAGAAGTGGGGGGAAAAATTAGCCTAAAGGGCCCTTGCTTTCGTATTGCCCAAGCGCCATAAAATCTATAGAGCCGGCCCTGAGTCTACCTACTAAAATTACGGGTGTTTGAGGCTATTACAACCGGAAAAAAATAATCATCTCACTGGGCACTATTTTTTTTTGACGAATGTCGGGCTCCACCCTCCGCCCCATGTCCTCGTCTCGCTGCTGCGTCTGCGTCCTCCGCACCTCCTCCTCCCCTGATGCTGCCGGCGCTGCAGTGTGCCAACGAGCTCATCCCCGGGTGCGTGCTGCCACCAAATCCCCGAGTGTTGGGCGGCCGCGGCCGCCGCCATCACAACAAAGATGGTGATGCCACCCAAAAATAGCGCTGTCGCGCCGGCCGCGGAGCAATCCTCGGCGCCCCCCGAATCGGCTATTGTCTGAGGAGGAGATGACGCAGAATCGGCGTTGCAGTTTGAGCTCGCTCTCGCACGCCCGCATTGCTTGCATCGTTGCGTGATGCCTTGTATTACTCAGGCTATTGTCTGAGGAGGAGATGACGCAGAATCGGCGTTGCAGTTTGAGCTCGCTCTCGCACGCCCGCATTGCTTGCATCGTTGCGTGATGCCTTGTATTACTCAGGCGAGCAGCGTGACCTGGCCGCTCCGTCACTCCGTGGAACGGTGGAAGATACCCAAACAAATATTTCACGGAGGAAATAAATTACAGTTGTATTCTAGTGTACAAGAAATTACATCCGGAAGCTAATTACTGGTGAATAAAATTACAGAGCTCCCAGACAGAGCCTAAGTAGAAAAAGGTGGAGGAAAAAAAATAAAGCAAAGAACACAGAAAACAATATACGAATGCAGTACTTGATGTAAAAGGGCTTCCTTGTCCTTGTCAAAGAACGCTACATGCAGGCTTTTTAATCTTAGAGAGAGAGAGAAAAATGCGTTCCTTTGTTCAGTTGATCCAAGGGGAGGGAAAGGGAGATAAAAGTCAGGAGAATCTTAAAGTGGCCAGGTCCATCTATGCAATGTGAAGGTTCTAAGTGCTTCTGTATATACTACGTGTGTAACATCTAAACCGTTAGTCTAGCGCCACTAGTACATGCAGCGGTGCCTATCATGGCGTGAACATTCTCGTCGTACAAGTAGCACTCCAGCGTATCCATGATCCATCCCTTGCAAAGTGATGCAATAATACAGACTTTCCTACCGGGAAAGGGCTAGAAAAAAAGCAGAGCAAAGTAAAGATAGTAGGATAGATGCATATATATACTATGTACAAAAGTGATGTACATAGCATGGTCCATCCATATACACAGATGATCATGAAGCTAGAGGAGCAGTATACATCTACCTCTCTTCATGCATAAGCTACCTCATCATATAGGGACAGAAAACAATTCGAAACAGGTTATAGACCAAAGTTGAGGCCGGTGAACATGTTGATCCACTAGCCATGATCATGACGAGCAAAGCTACTACAGCCGTTTATGCCTTTTAGCTGACCAATCAGTGATCGAGGAAAGGAGGAAGCAGCCAGGACAAGATGATGAAAGGGAATGTGAACATGCATGGGTAACACAGGTCTTAGACATTTACTTTCGTACTGTACTGTCAATCGTACTGTGTTTACTGAGTATTGATGCGCTGCTTTTGGACAGGGAAAGTGGTAGTAGTGTTACTGCCAGCTCTGAATCACTGAAGATACAGATATATTGTGCCAATTTTCTTATTGAAACTGCATTAGATATTTCCTATTTTTTGCGGCTATATATATTTCCTATGGCCTCGTTCGCTTGTCTTAAATTTGGCTTGTTCGGCTTATTTTTTCAGCCGGAACAGTGTTTTTCTCTCACAACAATTCAACCGGAACAGTGTTTTCTCTCGCAACAATTCAACCGGAACAGTGTTTTCAGCCAGTTTCAGCTAAAGTTCAGACCAATCGCATGAGGCCAGTGTGGAGCCAAATGGGCCAAAAGACTAGTGCGTGTCACTGTGGGCAACAAAGATATGCCAACCAAACTCCCACCCCAATGCAAAGCTGTGCAAAGCGACGTATTTTTGGCCTAGCTCTCGAAGGCATGGCACGCAGTACGTAGCGTGTGGACGTCACGTCGTCCCTCTGGGCAAAAGTCGTGGGCGATGTTGATGAAAGAATGTGAAGAAAAAAGGATCTCGAAATACAAAAGTGACGTGAACCTGGAATGGGTCGAGGATTCAGATCGATAAGCGAAGCGATGAAAAGGCTCTGCACTGGGCTACCGGAAAGGAAAATAAAAGTGGGGAACTTTGCATGCGTTGCGATCACACACGAACACGAGTACACGACTCGTTTGATGTGCCACGCTCCTGCGCCGTACCACTAGGTATGTGGTGCGTTTTGGACATTTTTCGTGCGTTTTTTTACAACCGTTTTTTGTAACAGAACACTCCAGGGCATATATCCACTGAATCTTTGAATCTAACAAATAAAATACTATTGTTGTGGCTGCATGCCATGCATCTACAACCGGTCTGAAGTAAATAATTATTTTCCCTCCTTTCTTGCGTGATTGTGCGCATGGAACTGACGCTGCCACTTCTTTTTCAGAGAAATCCTTCGTGTACTACCACAATCCAAAAAGAATGCACCTATGCTCGTCGAAAGCTATGCGCGAGAGAAAGACACAAGACAGGGAAGGAGGAAGGGGGGCCAGCCTCCCTATCTGTCACTCTGAAACATGGCATGGATCCCTTTCCACCAATCTCGATCGTCTCCTGTCACTCATTTCATGTGGTCCTGTTGATTGCTAGTACTACTTTGTGAGAAGTATATATCCTTTCATTACGAGTTTACAACAGCTCCTGTTTCTCAAAAGTCAAATATTTTTAAATTTAACTAAATCTATACAAAATACCCACTCCATTCCAAATTATAAGTCATTTCAAAAAAATGGAGAATTTCAATAATTATATTATCACAGCATATCTATTTGATGTCATTAGGTTTTATAATTCTCTCTGTAAATTTAATCAAACTTGATATGTTTTGACTCTCATATGTGTCCCGGGAACACAGCTGCCACTACACAGTTGCTCCTGCCAAGCCGAGCACTTCTAGCCAACACGATTCAAGTCTCCCATATGACCCACACATTTCTCGTTGCCTTCTTTAAACAAGACTTTACTATCCACAAAAATCCCACATCACATTAAATTATCAAATCATATTTATATACCGAGTAAATATGATAAATTAATTATAGAATATGTTTCCATAGCGTAACTATTTGAAGTCACAAATACTAGTAATATTGTCTATAGATATTTAGTATAACTATAAGATTAGTTAAAATTAAGAAAAATAGACTCAATTCATATGTAGAATTTAAATTCTTTTGGGGAACGAGGTTTTGAATCGGTTGTTTACTGCTAGCCAAGAGTAGTTGAGAGGACTCAATTAGTGAAACGTGCACTTCTAGAAAAAAAAGAAATCATCAACGAGACTTACATGATCTACTCTTGTAATCCCTCCGTCACAAAAACGTACAATTTTAGATAGAACATTTTAGTCAATTCATTTTCAACTTCACTAATTTTACATTACCCATTCATTTTAAGACATTTTGTTTTTTCTAGATACATAACTTTTATTGTGCACTTAGATACATAGTATATTTAAATGCATAATATAAACAATATGTCTAGGAAAAAAAGCAAAACGTCTTATAGTTTAGAACAGAGGAAGTATATAGAGTAACTATGGGTGATGATAAATGAAATGGATCACAAATTCAAACATAATAACCAAGTCAACACCCAAACCTACTAATCTAAAGTTAGACGACATATATACGACCGCCACTATACTCTCTATTCGTCCCTGATTAAATCAATTTCGAGCTGTCTTAAGTCAAACTTTTCTATATTTGACTAAATTTATAGAAAAAAAATTAAATGGTCATGTCCTGCAGCACTACTTCAGCAGTACTTTTCAGCGAACGAACAATGTTTTTCTCTCACGGCATTTCAAGATAAGCACAAGTATAAGCCAAATATCTATAATAGCAATTGAGCACATTATGAAACTATAGTTTATGGTGTATCTAATAATACTAATTTGATGTTATAAACATCAATAGTTTATATATATATATGGTTAAATTTAAAAGTTTGATTTAAAACAACCCTACAAATTGACATGCTATAACAGCTTCTATCCTGGCTGGTGCTACTTTTGACTAGGATATAACGGCAGCAAAGTGGTAACCGATCTAAAAGAGAACGAAGGTGATCAAATTGGGCCCTCGAGTGCCTGTCTTCGTTGTTATTCTCCTGCCACACAAACCAACCGGTCCCTGTCACTCACTCGCGCCTCCCTTCGGAATCGCCTTTTGCTTTCGCGCGCCCGGTCAAACGCAGCGCCTTGCCGCTCGGCTCCGGCCAGTACATACCATGCCAAATTGCCAATGCAATCGTCCTGAGTCGGTGCGGAGGCACTTGGCGTCTTTTATTTTTTGAGATGGAAAAAGCTTCCATTAAACACGGTGTCCACGCCCGTCGCTCGACACCAGAGCAGCTACATGATCTGGTACTTGATCCATCCAGACCATAGGACCAGTATTACAAGACATGCCCAGTTTGCTAATGAGTGTGCTACTGAATTACATTCCCTTGGGCATCGAGAGATAGAACTTGTAACAAAATCATACAACACATTTGCTCTAGTTTCCGCCGGCCGGCCATTTTTCTTGGGTGAAAACGCCCCGCTGCTCGTGTGATCCGGGCTCCGGCGCTCATCCTTTTCCGCGCGCGCGAGCTCGGTCCGTCCGTCCGTCCACCGTCCATGGTCCATCCACCCACCAATTTGCGGAAAAAATGTTCGTGCATACATGCCTGGATTCGTGCCGTGTGGACGTCAATAAAATCTAATGAACGCTGCTTGCTTACAGGGAGACGAGCGTGCGAGTTGTGCGAACCTGCAAGTTGTGCGAGTCGTGTGGGATAGCTGCGAGCCGAGCACATGGCAAGAATCGGGAGTCTGTTCTGGACTTATACGATCCTATATGATCGTGGATCGTAAGCTAGAACAGTATTTTTCTCTCACACCAAACCAGTCAATAGTAAATAATCCATGATCATTTACGACAAAACGAACAGGCAGTGCATGCTGGCTCCACCGATTTTTTTCCCCAATTTGCTCGCTCGCTCTCGCGGTTTCGCCATCGGTTTTTACCACCTGGACGGCCTTTCCCGGTGGCGGCTGGTCCACATCGCGCAACAGGATAAGGGCGGCTGCCGCGCCCGTGCACGTGCAAAAGTGGCTGCGCTGGCGCTACTGCAGGTCTGATCCGCGGAGCCAGACGAGCGCGTACGCGCGCCACTACTTGAGAGATGAGGAGGGGGGACAAGGCCCGAGTTTTTCTTGTTTTTTTTGCTCTTCTTTTTTTTAAAGTTTTTCACAAATCTGTTCTGGTGGTATGCTTTTAAAATCTAGACCCTCACATCGGCGCCGACGTAATTGGCGCCATGCGTACATATCTCGGCGCCAGAGCATTTGGCGCCTAGCGGCTGGGGCCACGTCGATGTCGACGCAGACGTGGTGGTGACTTGGCAACTTGCTTTGCGCCGTAGATTTTGACGCCGAGCTCAGCGCCAAGATCTTTGGCGCTGTGCCTTTCTTACATGTGGGTTCCCTTTCCTTTCTCTTCGAGAGTGCAATTAAGCTTTAATTGTGGTTTTTAGTTACAATGACCACGTAATTAGAGAACTAATGAGATTTATCGAGATTACAAGCAGGGAATTTATATTCGATGATGCTAGACGAAACGGAGGAGCCCCCAATTAAGAATGTAAATGGCTTCAAACTCAAAGGAGGTTTAAATTCTTTTATATATTGAATTTGAGTATAGGAAAGCCGTACTATAAAGGGGGCGCAATGCTTAGGCTAATATTTGCTACCAAGTGCTCAAACAACCACATGCATCCTCAGATTCATAGCCAAGATAGTCTACACTTCACTATTACCCTTGCTGTCTTGCGTGGTGCGGCACTGCCGCACTTGAAGACAGGCTCTCCCGACCCCTTGGTCGTGGGCTCCGGCTCGCCCGACCCCAAGGTTGCGGGATCCGGCTCGCCCGACCCCTTCGTCTCGGGCTCCGGCTCTCCCGACCCTTTGGTCGCGGGCTCTAGTTCGCCCGACCCGACTTCGAGTCCGCGGGCTGCGTCTTGCCCGACCCCTTGGGTGCGAGCTCCGTCTCACCTGACCCCTTGGGTGCGAGCTCCGTCTCGTCCGACCTCTCGAGGCCATGGGCTCTGTCTCGCCCGACCTCTAGGTCATGGGCTCTGTCTCTCCCGACCTTGAGGCCGCAGGCTTTGTCTCATCCGACTCCTTGGGTGCGGTGTTCGTTGTGGGCTGGGGGTATATATACTTTTCCCCTTTCTTCCCAACGGCAGCCTGCCTCTTCTTTTTCAGTTCAGCACGTTCAAAAATAGAGCAGGAGCTCTCTCTCTCACTCTATTGTTGACCTAAAGCCCCCAAGTAAATTCATTGATTTCCCCATCAATCCTTGAGGGAAAAGGGTCCAAAACTTGATTAGAGAAGAACTCCATTGATTCCCAAATTCTAAAGAGCATTTGGTTCACGTTTTAGCCGGTGGCTGTGTTTGTTATACTTGGAGCTTGGCTCTTAGCCCGCTAGAGCGTCGTCCGTGAAGCTTGCCAACTTATGTGGTAGCACTAGGAGGTTTGTAACCACCTCTTGCAGCAAGTAAAATCACCCATCATCTCAAGAGTTCACTCTCTTGACTTGAGAACGAGGTAGGGTTGCACAGCCCTAAGCCTTAGTGATATACCTCAATAACGTGGATATAGGCAAGCCTTGGTGATGAGCTGAACCACGGGATAAATCCTTGTGTCATCTTGTGCTTGTGTTGTTACACTTGTGTTCTTGTTGTTGTTGAGGTGATTTCTAGGATTGAGGTCGATCTACTTATGTGTGGTGTTTCTATCACTTTTAGCTGTCGATCTGTGATCTACTCCCCTACAGGAAGCTAAGAAATTTATCTAATCTAAATTTCGTTGGGTAGATTTTGAGTTGTTAACTAATCTCTCATGCAGGTGCGGCACTACCGCTGTTTGGAGCGGCAGTGCCGCAGGTGAATTTGACTTCGGTTTGAGTTGAATTTTTACAGGCCTATTCACCCCTCTCTAGGCGTACCAGAGATCCTACAAGTGATATCAGAGCGAGGTTATCTCGTTTGCGCTTCACCATGTGAGGTATGGAGCCTAGGTGAGGATCTGGTGCTGTGAATTCCATCAACGTCGATCCAGAGGAAGTTGGGCTGCATGACACTGACAACAGTGAGCTTAGCACCTCTACAGCAAGCAACTCCACGCTCCCACA
This sequence comes from Miscanthus lutarioriparius, assembly GCA_904845875.1. NCBI lineage: Eukaryota > Viridiplantae > Streptophyta > Magnoliopsida > Poales > Poaceae > Miscanthus > Miscanthus lutarioriparius. The sequence continues at coordinate 20,153,154 of CAJGYO010000008.1, forward strand.
GCTAGAGGCGACCGATGCTGAAAAGGCTCAAAATGCAGAAGAAAGAAGAAGAAGGGCAGCTAGAAAAGAGAAAAGAGAAGCAAGAGAGAAAAAGAAGAAGGTGCAGCAGCGGTTAGAAGAGAAGAAAACAAGAAAAGAAGAAAGAAGACTCAAGAGAGAAGCTAGAAGAAAAAGAAGAGAAGCAAGAAAGAAGAAGGAACAAGAAACAAAAGCCACAAATGCATCTTCAAGTGAGCTATCTAGCAGCTCCTAAGATGGTGATGATGTTGAGTCCTACCAAGTGCATAGCAAGAAGGACAAGAAAGGAAAGGGCAAGAAGAAAGACGACAATAAATATGTCGTCGTATCCTTTAACCATTCTTATATGTCTATGACTAACCCTGATCGCAAGTCTTTCATCAATGTGCCCGCGGGCAAGTTACCTCATTTCGATGGGACTAACTTTGCCAAGTGAAAACACTTGATGAGAGCCTATCTTATAGGTCTTCATCCTGACATTTGGAAGGTTGTTTGCAATGGATTTGAGCCACCTGTTGATCCCAAGAATCCAACCATAGAAGAAATGAGAATCATCCACCTCAACGGACAAGCTACTAGTGTGCTACTTAGTGCCTTGGATGGTGATGAGTACAATAGAGTGATTGGTGTGGATGTTGCCAAGCAAATTTGGGATACTTTGCATCTTGCACATGAAGAGGTTGACAAATTGACAAAGGCAAGAATTGATTTGTTGATGTCCAAGCTCAACCGATTTGTTATCTTGGATGGAGAAGGGCCACAAGAGATGTTTGATAGGTTGATGACCATGGTGGGCAAGATTAGAGGCTATGGTTGTGATGAGCTAGATGATCACAAAGTTGTCAAGATTATGTTGAAAGCTTATTCACCAAGAAATGAGACCGTAGTAACTCTAATTAGAGACAAGAAGTTTGAGTACTTCACACCAAATGATGTACTTGGGAGGATCTTGACCCTTGACATGCAAAGAGAAGAAGCAAATGAGAGGAAGAAGCTTGGAGAATTGCAAGCAAAGCTAGAAGGCATCAAAATCAACAAGAATGTAGCTCTCAAGGCCAACAAATCAAGCAAGTAAGGCTCTACTAGCAAGTCCAAGACCAACAAGCAAGCTTCAATTAGCAAGCCCAAAGCAATCAAGCAAGTTCAAGAAAGAGTAGAGACCACCTCATCCTCTAGTGAGAGTGAACATGATGATGACCAATATGAGAAAGTGCATGATGTTGCTCTCTTTATGAGGAGGTTTCATAAAGGGTTGAAGAAGTAAGGGTATAAGTTAGTAAAGAGGAAGTTTCCAAACAAGAAGAAGAGGACATGCTATAATTGTGGAAGCATCGATCATTTTATTGTCAAGTGCTCATATGAGATCAAGGAGAACAAATATAGGAAAGAGAAGGAGGACAAGGCCGACCGGAGAAAAAGCAAGAAAAACTTGGGAGAAGCTCACATTGGGTATGAATGGGATTCATCTATTGAAAGCTCAAGTGAAGAAGATGAGAAAGTTGCAACCATTGCTATCCATGAGTTATTTTCTCCACCAAGACTCTTCATCAATATATCCAATGATGACTACTACTCCCCTCACATTTGTCTTATGGCAAAGGGTGAGAATGTAAAATCTAAATCTAAGGCCAAAGCTCCTCCACCTCCATCTCCTAGTGATATCTCTAGTAGTGATATTAGTGATAGCTCTAGTGATGATGAATCTAGTGATGAAAAAATTGATAAATTAACTAAGAAATTAGATGGAAAGATCAAACTATTCATCACTAAATTAATGAAGGACTTAGAGAGTGTCTAAGCCGAGCTAGAATCTAGAGAGGAAACTCTTATCCAACAAGAGGGTCACTACATTGCTAGCAAGGAAGCTCTTGCACTAGAGAGAAGTGAGGTGGAATCGTTGCGCAAGGCCTTGGCCAAAGAACAAGGGGACCATAATATCACAAAGAAAGAAAATATTGCTCTCAAGAAAAAGTATTGTGACTTAGATAAAAAGCATAAAGAACTTGAGTTACAATATAACATTCTTTGGGATAGCAACTCACATCCCTCTAAGGCAAAGGACGCCTTTACTATCTCCACTAGTAAAGGTTGTGGAAAATGGTATAATATTGATTTGAATGCTTATTGCACTAACCTTGCAAACATGGAGACAATGAGAAAAGAAATTGCTAGACTCAATGAGATCATTGGCAAGGGCTGCTTGAGTGGTAAGGCTCACGTAAGTGACAAGAAGGCAAATGATTCAAAAGTGCCTCAATTCAAGCAAGGGAGACACCCATCAATCAAGCATGGGCTTGGGAACACTGTAGGAGCCAAGACAAATGGAAGAAAGATCATAAATGGCTATGGGTGTCAACTTTGAGAGGAAGAAAAGAGTTGGTATAGATCAGCCTACAAAGACAGCAGCAGTGACGTAGTCCAGAGCGACAGTGCCGCACTGCGGTAGTGCCATAGTGAAGGACGGTTGTGCCGCTCCCCGCAAAAATGAGAAGGCTACCAATTCTGCTCCTGATCAAGCTAAGCCCAAGACGAAGGTGTCCCAGCAGAAGCCAAAGGAATCAGTGTGGAGCACTATAAACAAATATGCATACCAACCAAAGTTTCAACCACCTCGACAAAGCTTGACTTCGTGTTTTGTTTTAAGGAACAACAACAGTGGAAAAGTCATTGCCAAATATGTTGAAAAGGAAGCCAACACATATAGGAACACTTCTATTTGGGTTCCTAAATTTCTTATAACTAACATGTAAGGCCCCAAGTCAAATTGGGGACCTAAATCAAGCAACTAAATCTGTTTTGCAGGAATACTCCTCCGGGGGGTCAAGTTGGTTGCTTGATAGTGGATGTACAAATCATATGACCGGAGAAATGAGTATGTTCTCATCATATACCCTGAAGATGGACTCAAATGAAAATATTCTCTTTGGATACAACTCTAAGGGGATGTGATTGGTATCGGTAAAGTTGCTATAACCCTTGAGCATTCAATTACAAATGTTTTATATGTTGATTTGTTAGGTTACAATTTGTTGTTCGTCTCTCAATTGTGCGAGATGGGCTTTAATTGTCTCTTTACGGATAAGGGTGTGGAAGTCTTTAGAAGGGAGGATTCCTCTATTATCTTTATGGGTCAATTAAAGAATAAGGTTTACTTAGTTGATTTCAATAAAAGTAAAGCTAAGCTTGAGACTTGTTTAATGGCAAAATCTAGCATGGGTTGGCTTTGGCATCGTCGACTAGCCCATGTTGAGATGAGGAACTTGGCCAAACTTCAAAAGGCAAACACATCCTTGGGCTAACAAATGTTCACTTTGAGAAAGATAGGATATGTAGTGCTTGTCAAGCCGAAAGCAAGTTGGCTTACCCCACCCACCAAAGAGCATCATGACCACGACGCAACCATTGGAGCTCATACACATGGATCTCTTTGACCGGTCGCCTACCTAAGTATCAGGAGTAACAAATATGGTCTTGTTATTGTTGATGATTATTCCCGTTTCACTTGGGTATTTTTTTGTTTGATAAGTGTCAAGTTAGAGACAAAGTGAATACTTTTGTTAGAAGAGCTCAAAAGGAGTTCGGTCTCCCCATTAAGAAAATAAGAAGCGACAATGGGACCGAATTCAAGAACACCCAAGTTGAAGAGTTTCTTGATGAAGAAGGCATCAAGCATGAGTTCTCAACTCCATACACCCCTCAACAAAATGGTGTAGTAGAGAGGAAGAATCGTACACTAATTGACATGGCAATGACAATGCTAGATTAGTACAAGACGCCGGACCTCTTTTGGTGCGAAGCCGTCAACACCGCTTGCCATGCCATCAACCGCTTCTACCTACACAAGAAGTTGAAGAAAACTTCAGATGAGCTTCTAACCGGTAACAAACCAAAGGTGTCCTACTTTAGATTGTTTGGGTGCAAGTGTTTCATACTTAATAAGAAACCCAAAACCTCTAAGTTTGCACCTAAAGTTGATGAAGGTTTTCTTCTTGGTTATGGATCAAATGAGCATGCCTTTCGTGTTTTCAACAAAACCTTTAGGAGAGTTGAAATAGCGGTAGATGTGACATTTGATGAATCTAATGGCTCTCAAATGGAGCAAGTTGATTCAAGTGTTGTAGGAAATGAGGATCCACCATGTGAAGCATCAAGCAATTGACTATTGGTGATATAAGACTACCAGAAGATGAAGTTACTGAAGTGGAGGTTCCTCAAGCTGCTGATGAATAAAGTTCCGCTGATGTACCTGATGCTAAGGGGGAGCCGACCCCTGCTGCATATTAGTAGAGCGACAGTGCCACACAATAGAGCGGCAGTGCTGCACTCCCTCTGACAGTAGCAGCAAGTCCAACTCCGATTCAAGGACAGAACCTACAACCCATATTCGAGCAAGAAGATAATGAAGATCTAGAAAATGGACAAGAGGCCATTGATCATCCAAGGCTAAGGCAAACAATACAACAGGATCATCCCATTGACAACATCCTTGGGAGTCTTCGAAAGGGGGTAACAACTCGTTTACATTTAGCACACTTTTACCAATATTACTCGTTTGTTTCCTCTTTGGAACCTTTTAAGGTTGAGCAAGCACTTGGTGATCCGAATGGGTGATGGCCATGCAAGATGAGCTCAACAATTTCAAAAAAAATCAAGTGTGGACCATGATGGAGAGACCCAACACCAATATTATTGGCACCAAGTGGGTCTTCCGCAACAAGCAAGATGAGAATGGTGTGGTGATAAGAAACAAGGCAAGATTGGTTGCTCAAGGTTTCACTCAAGTAGAGGGCTTGGACTTTGAGGAAACATATGCACTGGTGGCAAGACTTGAAGCAATCCGAATGCTTCTAGCCTATACTGCTCATCACAATTTCAAGCTATATCAAATGGACATGAAGAGTGCATTCCTCAATGGCCCCATTCAAGAACTTGTCTATGTTGAGCAACCACCGGGTTTTGAAGATCCCAAGTTCCCCAACCACGTCTACAAACTCCAAAAGACGCTCTATGGGCTTAAGCAAGCACCAAGAGCATGGTATGAATGCCTTAAGGAATTCTTGCGTAAACAAGGCTTTGAAATAGGCAAAGCTGACCCTACCCTTTTCACTCACAAAGTTGATAAAGATATATTTGTGTGCCAAATATATGTCGATGACATAATATTTGGTAGTACTAATCATACTTTTTTGTGAGGAAATTAGTAGGATCATGACGAAGAGATTTGAGATGTCCATGATGGGTGAGTTGAAGTTCTTCCTCGGATTTCAAATCAAGCAAGTGAATGATGGAACTTTTATTAGTCAAACGAAGTACACCCATGATATGATCAACAAGTTTGACATGCTGAATCCCAAGCCTATCAAAACTCCCATGCCAATCAATGGACATCTTGATCTCAACATTGAATGGAAAGCCATGGATACCAAGGTACATCGTTCCATGATCGGCTCTCTACTTTATTTGTGCGCATCTAGACCCGATATTATGCTTAGTGTGTGTATGTGTGCTAGATTTCAAGCTAACCTGAAAGAGTGTCACTTGGTGTCCGTTAAGAGAATCTTGAGATATTTAGTACACACTCCTAACCTTGGTTTGTGGTATCCTAAGGGCTCTAAGTTTGATCTACTTGGGTATTCGGATTCCGATTACGCCGGTTGCAAAGTAGATCAAAAAAGCACTTTAGGGACATGTCAATTGCTTAGATGATCCCTAATGTCTTGGAGTTCTAAAAAGCAAAATTGTGTAGCCCTTTCCACTACCGAGGCCGAGTACATTGCGGCCAGTGCATGTTGTGTCCAACTACTTTGGATGAGGCAAACTCTTCATGATTTCGAATGTCATTTTATCAAAATCCCATTATTATGTGATAATGAGAGTGCCATTAAGCTTGCAAACAATCCCATAAGCCACTCTAGAACCAAGCACATAGACATCTGTCATCATTTCTTGAGAGACCACAAAACCAAAGGAGATATCAAAATTCGCCATGTGAGCACCGAAAAGCAACTAGCCGATATCTTCACAAAGCCCCTAGACGAGTCAAGGTTTTGTGCTTTGCATAGTGAGCTAAAAATACTTGATTCTCGTAATGTGGTTTGAATTTTAGCATGCCTCTGTTTGTTAAACTAGTATCTAGTCAAAAGAGTTGAAAATTTTCATATTGTGCATGAAAATGATTTATAAAAGGCAACTTATGTATCTTGATCATGGTCTGTATTGATTATTTGTTACTGGTCATGGTATATAAGTGATATGTGTTCATATCTTATACATAGAGAGTCATATAGATTATAGCTAACTCCCACTGTTTGGGGGAGTGCGACAGTGCCACGCCTGCCGTGCGGTAGTGCCGCTCTACGGCAGTGCTGGGCTAGGCATGCGGCACTGCCGCACTTTGAATCTCAATTGAGATTTGGCCCAAATGGTTTTTTATTATAGGCCCATTTACTCTTCCTCTTATCCTCAGGTCCGTAGTAACTTCTTTCCTTCTCTCTTCCCCCCGACACCGACGCCCGCGCCTCCCTCTCCTCTCACGCCCGTGCCATCTCCGTTGCTTGGCCGCGTGTTGCTGATCTTTGGCACTGCCACGGTAGCTGCCATCACTCCCTCAATGTCGCTGACGGTTGCTACTGCCCCTAGCCCAAGTAGTTTCTTCCCTCTCCTCTCCATTCCTCATTTGAGAAGATGGAGCACGGAGATAATGACCGAAGGGGAAAAAGGAAGATGAATGAGCAAATAAGCAAGGATCCACCTTGCCGTGGTCGAGGAAGGTCAACAACAGTAGGCAATAGTGTAGCTCCAAGGAGACTTGGTGATAGGGGGAGGCGTGAGCAATACATTGAAAATGAGGAGATGCTGGAGATGACAGGTCATACCACTGATGCCATTTCTGACACTCCACAACATCTCTTTGAGTTTGATGGCAGACACATGAGACATTTTGAGGGTGAGATCATCATGAGACCTCCAGATGACTCCCGCCAGCATGCAGTTGCCAACTATTCCAAGAGTTGGAAGCTGGTGGAATAGGCAAGGGGGATCAATCCCTATGCAGTGCGCAAGGATTTGAGCATTGATTACAAATTCTGGAATGAGTTTTCTTCCAACTTTTATGCCACTACCATTCTTGCATCCAAGAAAACCAAGATCATTAAGATGTAGTATATTGATTGGGATGAGATGCAGGAGAAGGAGGAGCTTGAGTTTGACAAGGTAATCAAAATTTGTGATAGGTTTTAGCTTTCAGATATCATGGGTTTCCAGTACAACTGGAATGAGGAGGTCCTTGCATAGCTTCATGCCACATACTTCTATGACCAGACCTCTGATGAGATTCACTAGATGACTGATGGTCGGCACTACCGAGTTGACTTTATCACTTTCAGTCAGATTCTTGGCTTTGGGGAGGAGCACAGATGTTACACTTACATTCATGATGAGCCTCGAGCTGAGATCCATGACATCAGTTACATATGGAGAGATAGAAGGATTGCAGATGGCAAGAGGAGTGGTGTACATAGCTTCTATTATATCCTCAACAACCTCATCAGGAACACCATCAACCCAAAGGATGGAGTAGCCTCAAATATTAATGGCTATGTGAGAAATGTGTTGGCTAGATTTGCTCCAGGTGGGGACAGGTTCAATATCCCTAGATGCATGTGGACTGAGTTGAAATTTGCAGTGGAGGATGGGAGGAGGGGGCTGCCCTATGCCCCTTACCTCATGTTCATGATTGAGAGGGTCACTGCATTTTATTTTCCGAAGGATAGGATGCACACCGTCTACAAAATTGAGAAGACTTAGCCAGCCACAGCTACTCAGGGAGCAGGGAGCTCCCATGCTCATGTAGGCATCCCTGAATCTTCCCGCTTTAGGTCTCGTAGAGGTGGCAAGATGAAGAAGTTTGGCAAGTGGTTGAAGGCAATCTTCGGCAAGTTCACCTATGCAGCTGACAGAGCGTATGAGACATAGCTTGAGCAGCGTCAGCAGCGTGGACAAAGCCTTCCACCACTTCCTCCTATTCCACCTCCTTTACAGTATGATCTTCCAAGTCTCTCCGACACAGATTCAGATGATGAGGACGATGATGATGATGAGGAGCAATAGGGACGAGCAGTAGATTGGGATAAGACCCTGGAGGGATATCGTTAGAGACAGGAGCCGAGGCGTTCCACTCGCTACACTGCCACTACTCATCGTCAGGGCCATGCACGTATTGACTCCGATGACGAATATGGTAATGGTGGTGCCGGGACTGCTGCAGGAGGTGATGATTTTGATTGGATGGACTCCAGGGAGATGATGAGTAGGTGTTGATCTTTCTTCTTTTATTCTATTTTTGGTGCTTTATGCCAAAGGGGGAGAAAATTAGAGGGGTCAACAACTTTTTGACGCCATGGTTAGCAGCTACGCTTCATGTCCTATTCGATGAGTGTTAGTCTTCGCTTGGTGGAAAGTTTTTGAGTCGCTCAAAACTCTAAATTGTGAAAGGATAATAATGCTACTATTTGACTTTTTGTGTGGGATATGGACATATGTTAATCTATGCTGTCGCTTGTGATATAGTTGTGCTAGAATATATATCTTTATATGTATCACATCTTGTGTGGTGTCTATTCTAGTCTGTGCTGTTACAGCAAGTGCGGCAGTGCCGCACCCAGCTACAATAGCAAACCATGTTGTGCATAAACTGTCATTTGCATCATGTTTTACATACCTGACACAGTATGCAGCACCCCCACAGGAGCATGGATGTGGGGGGAGCCCCATCACTTTCACTAAAATGAGAATCTTGGCTACTTATGCCAATTTGAGAATTAAAAGGAGGAGATTGAAAGTGCAATCATGCCTTAATTGTGGGTTTTGGTGATAATGACCACGCAATTAGAGAACTAATGAGATTTATTGAGATTACAAGCAGGGAATTTATATTCGAGGATGCAACACGAAATGGAGGAGCCCCCAATTAAGAATGTAGATGGCTTCAAACTCAAAGGAGGTTTAAATTCTTTTATATATTAAATTTGAGTATAGGAAAAGCTGTACTATAAAGGGGGGCATAATGCTTAGGCTAATATGTGCTACCAAGTGCTCAAACAACCATATGCATCCTCAGATTCACAGTCAAGACAGTCTACACTTCACTATTACCATTGCTATCTTGTGTGGTGTGGCACTGCCGCACGTGAAGAGAGGCTCTCCCGGCCCCTTGGTCGCTGGTTCCAGCTCACCCGACCCCAAGGTCGCGGGATCTGGCTCGCCCGACCCCTTGATCGCGGGCTCCAGCTCTCCCGACCATTTGGTTGTGGGCTTCGGTTCGCCCGACCCCTTGGTCGCGGGATCTGGCTCGCCCGACCCCTTGGTTGTGGCTCCGTCTCGCCCGACATGGAGGCCACGGGCTCCGTCTCGCCTGACCCCTTGGGTGCGAGCTCCATCTCGCCCGACCCCTTGGGTGCAAACTCGGTCTCGCCCGACCTCTAGGCCATGGGCTTTCTCTCGCCCGACCTCGAGACCACGGGCTTCGTCTCACCCGACTCCTTGGGTGCGGTGTCCGTTGTGGGCAAGGGGTATATATACCTTTCCCTTTTCTCCCCAATGGCTATCTGTGTTTAACTGACCGTTGGGGGCTGGGGGTATATATACCTTTCCCTTCCTTCTCAACAGCAACCTGCCTCTTGTTCTTCAGTTCAACACATTCAAAAACAGAGCAGGAGCTCTCTCTCTCTCACTCCATTGTTGACCTAAATCCCCCAAGCAAATCCATTGATTTCCCCATCAATCCTTGAGGGAAAAGGGTCCAAAACTTTATTAGAGAGCAACTCTATTGATTCCCAAATTCTAAAGAGCACTTGGTTTACGTTTTAGCCGGCGGTTGTGTTTGTTACTCTTGGAGCTTGGCTCCTAGCCGGCTAGAGCGTCGCCCGTGGAGCTTGCCAACTTATGTGGTAGCCCTGGGAGGTTTGTAACCACCTCTTGCAGCAAGTAAAATCACCCCGCGTCTCAAGAGTTCACTCTCTTGACTTGAGAACGAGGTAGGGTTGCACAGCCCTAAGCCTTAGTGGTATACCTCAACAACGTGGATTTAGGCAAGCCTTGGTGGCGAGCTGAACCACGGGATAAATCCTTGTGTCATCTTATGCTTGTGTTGCTACACTTGTGTTCATGTTGTTGTTGAGGTGATTTTTAGGATTGAGGCCGATCTATTTGTGTGTGGTGTTTCTACCACTTTCAGCTATCGATCCATGATCTACTCCCCTACAGGAAGCTAAGAAATTTACCCAATCTAAATTTTGTTGGGTAGATTTTGAACTGTGAACTAATCTCTCCTGTAGGTGCGGCACTACCGCTGTTTGGAGCGACAGTGCCGTGAGTGAATTTGACTTCGGTTTAAGTTGAATTTTTATACGCCTATTCACTCCCTCTAGGCATACCAGAGATCCTACACTCTTTCTTCCTCTTCCTCTTCCTCTTCCTCTTCCTCTTCCTCTTCCTCTTCCTCTTCCTCTTCCTCTTCCTCTACCGTTTTCTCTCGCTCGTCCGAGTGCCAAGCCGCTCGCCCCCGCCGTCGTACCACCGTGCCCCCGCCGTCCCCACCACGCCTGCCACCCCATGCCACCCATAGGCCAGCCTTGGCCGCCAGACACCCTGGCCGCCACCACCACACCCCATGGCTTGCCCTCCACTGCAGTGCCCGCCACCCCCACTGCCAGAGGCCGCCCCCACCATGCCCATCAGACACCCTTGCGCGGCATGCCATGCCACGCTGCCCGCCTGTCTCCGGCTCCCACGGTGACCACGATACTCGCTTCTCAGTCATCGGTGACCCGTCACTTTGCTCCCGTCTATGAGCTGGCCCTCTCGTCGTCATGAGCTGGCCCTCCAGCGTGGCCGCCCTATCCCTGCCGTCGACCTAGGGCCATCGCTGTCGCTGGCCCTCAAAGTGCCAAGGGCAGTGGCCCTTGGAAAGGGACGAGGGGAGGGGCTGGTGTCCGGCTACAAGGCTGCAGCACCCGTCATGGCCGGCAAGTTCGGCTAGTGCTTTTTGCCTCCAACATCGCCTGCTCTGTTTGTTGCATTCGTTGGACAGGTAAAATTTGTGAATGTAGGTACTTAGTTAGCTTGAATTATAGCTTTAGTTTGATTATTTGGTACTTACTAGTAAATGTGATGACGTTGGTAGTTTATTGACTTAGTGAATGTAGATAGATACATACAAAGATACATAGGTACATAGATATAGTTAGATATGTAGTTGTATATTTAGTTATTTAGGTAGGATTTACCTTGGCATCCTACGGTTGTATAATACAAATATTAAAAATTGCATGAAACCCTAAGTAATGACGATTCTTAGGTTGAAAAATCCGACTAATATATACCGAATCGATGCGAAAAAAAACTAGGAGGGGAGCGAGGATACCTTGCTCTCGAAGATCTATGGATCAAATCAAAGTTTTCAAGGTCCAATATGCCGATTCGTGAGGTAGGGCGAAGTGGGGAGAGCAAAAACCCGAGAGGGAGGAGAAAGAAGAGAAAGAAGCCTCGGCTAGGAAGGTTGGGCGGCGGATTAAAACACCACCTCGGTGCCAGGGTCATTGGTGCCAAGCTCGGCACCAATGACCCCGGTGTCGAGCTGGCTGCCATGTGACCGCCACGTCTGCGTCGACGCCGAGGTGGCCGAGGAAGTTCGGCGTCATTTACTATGGCGTCGAGACATGTAATCTTGGCGCCAATTACTACGGCGCCGAGCTGACATTCTAGATTTTGAAAACATACCTTCAGGGATATATTTGTGACAATGTTAAAAAAAAGGGCAAAAAAAAATTCAGGGACTCGGCTGATAGATAGCGAGAGTCAGATCGGTCAGGCCGGGGCGAGCCAGGCGTGTTGTTGACCTGCACGTTGGATGTCGACGAAATCTGGTCGGCAGTCTACCGAGGGGTATACCCATGGTAGTAGATGAATCAGTGGAGGTACGTGTGATACGAACTAGATGGTAATACAAGCACCGAGACACAAGATTTAGACAGGTTTGGCCGTCAGTATAACGTAATACCTACATCCCGTGTTTCAATGTATTGCATTGAGATGCATGTAGATGTCGACTAGGGGACCCCTGCCTCTCCTTATATACTCTGGAGGGGTAGGGTTACAAGAAAAATATCATATTTGGTATTATACAATAAATCATATCTTCATGTAGTCTTGTGGTGCACGCCTTGATATTGTGGGCTGGGTCACCTTTGATGGTGCGTCCCATGTCTTATCTTGTGGATACCGGGGGCCATACCCCCATAACTAGTCCCCAAGCGCCTTGTATCCTTTGAGCAACACTGTCTTGAATAAGTCCGAGCAGTTTGACGTGAAGCCGATCAGTTTAACTGGTAATCTGAGCAGTGGAAGTCGAAACCGACCAGTTTAACTGGTGACCTGGGTGGTGAAAGTCGAAGTTGACCAGTTTAACTAGTGACTTGGGCGATGAAAGTCCATGCCGACCAGTTTAACTGGTTAGGAGACTTCGGACTTAGCCAAGTAAGGCTTGCTAGAAGGATGTAAGGGGCTCAAGATAAAATTTAAAAATTCTTCCACTTAAGAGAAGTGTAGCGACTTAGACTCCATCAATAAGGAGGGTAAATCAAGAAATAAGCACTACATTCACCACCAGGTGAAGTGTAGCCACTTAGTCCCTGAGCCTGCTAGAAGATGAAGAATGAATCTTGTAGCAGGGTCAAAGAAAAGAAATCTAAAAGCTTGCCGACGTCATCTGACATGCGTGTATCAAGACCCCAGACGTGCTGCCCAAGATCAGCACCCTGATCTGAATAGCATGAAGCAGCTTGATAGCACACCGATGAAACGTAGCAAAACCCAGCCACCAAGGGAGTCCCCAGCTTAGCTGATGACTCTTGCACGAAGAATCCAAACACCGAGGAGTCTTCGGCTTAGGTGGTGAGTCCCCAGCGTAGTTGACGATGAAACCCATGCGACGAGCAGTCCAACCAGCTGGTCGGCTACGAAGTGAACGCCAAGCAGGAGAGAGTGCCGAGCAGTCCGACCAGTTGGTTAGCGGTGAAGTCCGTCCGATGGGTGGTCCGACCACCAAGGACATCCCCAGCATAGCTGGAGACGCTTGCATAAAGAATCCGAGCACTGAGGAGTCCCCAACGTAGCTGGCGAGCCCCTAGAGTAGCTGACGATGAAGCCCATGCGATGTGTAGGCCAACCAACTGGTCGGCGGTGAATTGAACGCCGAGCAGGAGTGTGTGCCGAGTAGTCCAACCAGTTGGTTGGTGGTGACGTCGGTCCGATAGGTGGTCCGACCACCAAGGAAGTCCCTAGCTTAGTTGGAGACGCTTGCACGAAGAATCCGAGCACTGAGGAGTCCCCAGCGTAGCTGGCGACCCCCAGCGTAGCTGACGATGAAGCCCATGCGATGAGCAGGCCAACCAACTGGTTGGCGGTGAAGTGAACGCCGAGCAGGAGTGAGTGCCGAGCAGTCCGACCAATTGGTTGGCGGTGATGTCTGTCCGATAGGTGGTCTGACCACCCAGACAATGATCATCTTGTCCTGTCCTTGAGCGTAAGCTCGTTGATCGAGCCACTCCCCTACGAAACAAATGTATAGAATAGGTAGTATATGATATAAAAATAAAATATACAAACTCTAGAGAAGAATTAGCAATGGTGATGAAATAGTGTATGCAGCTCGGCGATCAGTTGGTGTGAACACTTAGTGTTATTCTGAAAATGTATTTATATTTAATATAAACCGCCCGACCGGTTAGTGTGTAGCTGAGTCTCCAGCCCTAGCTAGCCCATTAACCATAATGCGGAGCGCGGAGCCCGTGTGTGTGTGTAGGAAGAACAAAGCGTCGCTAAGGAGCCGCTGCCGACCACCCATAACACAGAGGGCAGACACTCGTGCACGTGTAGGGAGGAGCCAGAGACAAGGCCATCTCTGGGGACATCCGAGCGTCAACATGACTGTTCGGCGGTTCACCTTAGACTTAGATGTATGTCATTTTTAAGATGGTATACATGAAAGAAAATTGTTTGTTGAACAAACATGGAGAAAATAGCTCGGAGAAACATCATGAAGATATATGATGGTTGGAGAATATTTAGAAAAATATTAAAGCGTGACTTAGCTTTAGACAGAACGTCTAGTCGGCGGCATATGGCGTTATCTGGTCGGCGTTGACGAAATTGCCCGGCCCTCGAGCTTTCCGAACTTTTGTCGTGGCGGCGGTCGCGGTTGTCACGGCGCCATTCTTGGCGGCGATCATCATTGCGACGCGGCAGGTGGTCGGAGTAAGTAGTCCGGGCGACGTTGTCCTTATATTAGTGGTCAGCGACACGGGCAGCTCGCTTAGCGGCTCGCTTGACGGCTGGGACGGTTCGTTTGACAGCTCGGACGGATACGCAGAGTTGTAGGCGAACGGACATCATCAGAGCCTGACCGAGTTTACTTGTAGACCTCTGACACGGAGTCGAATTAGTAGCCCGAGCAGTCAGGGGTACATCATAGATGCATCCATCTGGGCAAGCAGCAGGGACGTGATGTATGCCTTTGCAGATGCAAGTTTGGTCCATAACTAGCTTGCATGCCTAGTGATCCGTGGAAGCCTCTATGTCTTCATGATTTCCATAATTAGCTTGCTTGCGTCATCATGGATGGCGTTGAGAATATTCATCCTGAGCATCTTCACGGATATGCATCTGAATTGCGTTATCCTCGCGATCGTTGGTTGTGGCAAGTCATCACATACTACGTTTGTTGCAAGCCCACGACAAGGCGGACTCTAGCACGTGTAACTGGTCACCGAGGAAGGCAATCCGCCGCGTGACACGTATGGCAATAGGATTCGTGTTGATGCTTGGCTGACTCGGATGATGTCGAGGACATCGTGTTGCACCACGGGTCGGAGCGATGCTGCGTGCGTGTAGCGGTCAGTTGCGTCGACGTCGAGTCTTGTCACAGATTGTTGAAGGGCGCCGCCACGATCTGCGCGTACGTGAGCGTGTGGGTTGCATCAAGACGGCGAGTCCATGGTAAGCTGATGAAGGACGCCGCCGCAAAAAACCGAGTTGCCACGGATGGTGTTGATCTTGATGATCCATCTGGTTCGTCACGGAATCAGCACGCACACCCCCTATCTGGCGCGTCGCTGTCGACGAAATCTGGTCGGTAGTGTACCGAGGGGTATACCCATGGTAGTAAATGAATCGGTGGAGATGCGCGTGATACGAACCAGATGGTAATACAAGCACCGAGACTCAAGATTTAGACAGGTTCGGCCGTCAGTATGACGTAATACCTACATCATGTGTTCCGATGTATTGCATTGAAATGTATATAGATGTTGACTAGGGGACCATTGCCTCTCCTTATATACTCTAGAGGGATAGAGTTACAAAAAAAATCATATTTAATATTATACAATAAATTAAATTTTATATAATCTTATGATGCATGTCTTAATATTATAGGCTGGATCACCTTTGATGGTACGGTCCGGGGCCATATACCCCCACATTGGAGCTCTCCGCTGGACCGGCGTTACCACCCGCTGTACTGTACTGTACCGTCTTCGTTTGGAGCGTAGCTGCAGCATTAGTGAAAAGCGTACTCTCCTGTAAAAAAATAAGTGACGTTTTTTTATTTTCAAACATCATATTTAACTATTTGTCTTATTTAAAAAAATTATATAAATATTATCTATTTTATTATGATTTATTTTATCATTAGAAATACTTATATTTTATTTATTTTATAATTTACACCAAAATTTTAAATAAGACATCGGTTCAACAAGATATCTAAAAATTAAAAACATCACTTATTTTGGGAAGCTAGGCTCATACACTACCTAGCACAGCGGAGAAAAGTCAAACATTGCTTGCTCGAGCAGGCGGGGCACACGACTGCACGAGGCGGCAAACTTTTGCTTTAGAGCATGGCTAATAATTCAACACGTTGACAGTTAAATGAAACTGTCAGGTTATTTTCAAATTCCAACCATTGGGAGTAGATAGCTCATAGAATAGATCGGCTAAGAGGTAGATTATAATAATAATTCAAATATTTAATGGCTGCATGTACGGGCTCTCAGCTGCATGCACGGTCCTGTGAAAAACGTTAGCTCTGCGCCCATTGATGGCCGAAAGCAGACGATTACTTTCTCGATTCGTACGTGCAGCCCAGCGTTTTACTAACCGCCCGCTTCATTCTCTCTTTTATTCTCACTCTACCTTAGATTCTGTTGACGTGAAACTTCATTTAGCATGGTGACTGTACCTTATTATCTTGCTCTTACGGGGCTGTCCGAATTCCCAATTGTTTGCACCAGGCCAGTAGCAGTAGCAGACTAGCAGTACGTAGTAGGAGCAGCTGGAACAGTGCTTTGCTCTGCAGCGAGGACCGCCGTGTCGGTACGGCGTCCAATGCGAGGCATGGGCGGCCACGCTGCCGTGCCCCGTGCCCGGCGTCACATTATTTTGATCGATACAGTTCGAAGCAGCTAGCAGGAGCATGCATGGCATGGAGTATCGCAAAGCACATTTCTAGCACCCGCGACCGCGTTGCTGATGCTGGATACGGAGTACTATCATATTGGCAATGCGGTTGCTCGACCAGTTGCTTTCGCCCGCGCCGAGATAAGATTATCACGCACGAAATCGATCAGCGGTTATAATAAATAAACTAGTAGTGTACCCGTGTGTTGCTATGGAACAACTAAATCTTTTATACTAAAAACACACGGATCGTACGATAAGATAATAATACTGTGAAATTAAATACCGAAATCAAAGTGGCATTTAATTCAAAAAACAAAGTTCGTGAAATTAATATAGTCACGGAGAGCGCGATGTCGCAGGCTCACAAACTTTATTGTATAGATTTTTTTCGTGATACGCCTAATATAATATTTTATATCGGTAAAAAGAATTCTACGATATCAATTTCTTTCATACGCTAATAAATCCATGAATAAGTTCCGCTGCATATCTATATAATCATGTACACACAAGTTCGAGTATATATGCAAATAGGTTCGTGCCCGTGCGTTGCTACGAAACAGCTAAACTTTTGTACTAAAAACACACAAATCGCACGATAAGATAACAATATTGTAAAAGTATATGACCGACGTTAAACTGACATTTAATCCAAAAATCTAAGTTCGTGAAATTTACATAGTCACAGAGAACGTGGCGTCGCAGGCGCACAAACTCTACTGTGTAGATCTTTCCGTGATGCGGCTAAGATCATTTTTTATACCGGTTAGAACAGATTTCTGATATCAATTTCTTTCATGCGCTAACAAATCTAAGAATAAGTTCCACCACATCTCCATACTATCATGTACACGACACTGGCAAGCGAATTAGCCACAACTTATGTAATTAGTTTTATAATTAGCTCATGTTTAGTCCTCCTAATTGATATCTAAAAATTCAATGTGACAGGGACTAAAGTTTAGTCCTGGGATCAAACACCCCCTAACTTTCGACTCCTGCTGGCTGCTCACTTGCACCACCATGCCTATGTGTCTGCACGTATACACTCTAATGTTAGAACGTCTAAAATGGTCTTTATTGTCCACCATTTGAAAATATCATAACTTTAAGGTTGCTATTCGTATATGCTGTAGGATTAGGATGCTTTGCACTAATCCATGAGGGTGTCCATGAGAGTCGAAATTTTTGATGTCATTATGATGTCTAAGCTTACCAATCAGACAGATACGAACTTGATTGTTAAAATATTTTCAACACTGCTTTCATATACTCCATCTGTCCTAAAATAGAATTCATTCTCGCTTTCCGTGAAGTCAACTTTTTTTAACTTCGACCAATTATATATAAAAGAATATTAATATTTATAATACATAATTAGTATCATTACATAGACCATTGAATATATTTTTATAATAAACTTATTTGGAGATATAAATGTTGCACGTATTTTTTACAAACCTAGTCAAAGTTGAGAAAGTTTGACCTGCACGCATCCCATAACGACTTATATTTTAGGGCAGAGAAAATATATGCTAATGGGAGTAGTCAACTGGAAGTCGTGATGAACACAACAATACTTTCATATTATATGCTAATGGGAGCACGAAGAAACATAGGGGAATGGACCTATATACTAATGGTGGAAATATTCGTTTAGGAAATTATACAAGGTTCACCAGTCTCACAATGTATAGCATGCACATCTTTTATTTGGCACTACTGATGTTCTCAAGGAGCAGGCACTTTTTAATTTTAGGTCTGCATGCTAGAAACACTAAAATTAAGGGCCAACCTCATTGAGTCGTCTTGCTTGATCTTTGCCAATTGTCTTGCTTGAGCTTTGCGAACAAATTATACCATTGGCAAAGACTAACACATAAAGAGATAGAAGTTGCAAGAATAAATCTAGGTGGCCTACTATGCACCCAGCCTAAATTTAATACCCTTCAAATTATGGACAATACCATATGATCCAGTTTACGTGTAGATGAAAGATATCTGACCGAGCGAGAGAGGGGCACCGCATGATTGTTTCCTTCCATGCATGATTATTGTTTCATTCCATGCATGTGGCCTCAGGTGATCGATTTGTTTGCTTCAAAGCAGGCGGGGATCACAGGGATGACAATTTCTTTTTCTATCGCGCGGTGCATGATTATTGTTTCCTACCATGCATGTGGCCTCATGTGATCGATTTGTTTTCTTCAAAGCACGCGGGAATCGTAGGCGTGGGCAGACGAAAGAACCAAAATAAATGTCGCACCAAAAAATGTCTACACTTTGTTCTTTTTAGTTATAGGAGATAAACAAGGAGGGGGGACAAATCTCTACCCCTTCCAAAAAAGGTTATGGCTAATGCGTGTCCAGCTACGTGCTTTGCCGTGGGCATCTCCGCATCTTGTTGGGAAATTAGATCCCAGAAGGTTAAGGCCCCGTTCGACTTGCTGAAACTTAACTGATACTGGCTGAAAACACTATTCTGGCTGAATTGTTGAGAGAAAAAAACTATTCCGGCTGAAAAAAACAAGCCGAACAAGCCGGTTTTTGGGTAAGCCGAACAGGGCCTAAGTATTCAAGGGTCTTCGCTATGGGTGAAGGCCAACACACACATATAGTAGGAGCAGTGCCACAATTAGGGTTTCATTGATTTATTAGTCTCTCCTTTACATGGGTTTGCTTTCTCCTTTTATAGGTCATCATACAATGTAGAGTTCTTTTACATCTATGCCCTCCAACCGATAGAGCAATATTCTAGGGATATACCCGCACAACTACAAGCCTCTGGGGTATCTTAGGCCTTCTCACTCCTAACCGTCTTACTTCATGGGCCTTGCTCTGAGCCTGCTAGAGGCCCAGCAGGCGCGTGGATGAAAGGTCCTTGTTTGGTTTTGGTAATTGAGTGACAATCTTAGGTGGACTAATGTATTTAAGTGAGATACACAGGTGATTAGTCCACATGTATATGTGTGTGAGCAACATATGCTATGACAATGATGATGGCTCAAAGATGCTGCAAAGCTCACACATGTGATGATGAAGGAGCTTATTGCACATGAGACCTGACATGGAGTCATGTGATCAAGGTGGAGAAGATCAAGACATGACTTAGCTTGATGGACCGGTTGCAAGCGTGAAGGGCAAGTCAGAGGCTTTGGAGTGATGGACCGCATGGCGGTGAAGCTTGAGCAAGACTTGGCACCGATGGACGAAGGCAACGGTGAAAAGAAAGTGAAGTCAAGATCGATGAACCAATACGGTCACGTGATGATATGAAGTGGATCATATCATTTGCTGATTGGTTGGTGCATATGTTGCATCAACAATGGAGGAGATGGAATGGAATGTGCAAGGCAAAGGTATAACCTAGGGCATTTCATTTCACCGGTCATAGGTGTGTAGAGAAGTTGATGACTGGATTTAGGATAGATGGCCATACTATCAAGAGAGGCAAACTTGTTTGCATATCGGTCATCTAGTGTCACTCGAGTGATCTAACTTTGCATCGTCGCTAGGATCGAGTGGCGTGACAAGTTGATTGGCTAATCCTTTGAAAAATATTTGTGAAAAGCTAACACACATACACATGGTGTTGTACACTTTGTGGTGTTGGCACATATGCAAAGGAGAAAAAGTTGGTGAAGAAAAGGAGTTGAATGCGCTGGTCACAGGGTGACCGGACGCATCCGACGTGAGGACCGGACGCGTCCGGTATCTTCCTGACGTGACCGGACGTGTCCGATATCCATACCGGACATGTCGGGTATTCTGGCCAGGCGCAGGCAAAGTTGCCGAGGTGACCGGACTCTGGCTCGTAGCAGTGACCGGACGCTAAGCAATCACTGTTTAGCGTCCGGTCAAAGTGACATGGGGCGCGGGTGTTGGTCTAGAGAGGACCGGACGCAGGGGTGCGTCTGGTCACAGTTGAGCGGGTCTGAGAGCTCTCTAGACTCGACCGGATGCAACGACACCGGACGTGTCCGGTGTGAACCAGTAGGGCTCAAGTTTTCAGTGCTAAAATTGATCGGACGCTGGGAGTGTCCGGTCCAGTGTGACCGGACGCGTCCGGTCGGCCCAGAGCGGCTCTAGGAGCTCTCTGGACTCGACCGGACGCTGCGTCTCCTGTGTTCGGTCGTTTTCTGACAGTGTGTCTGATGCATCGTGTCAGAGCATGTCAGAGAGGGCCGTTGGGCGACAACGACTACTTTGTTTGAATGGGACACATGACGGTCAAGCAGTGACCAGACGCAGCGACCGGACGCGTTCGATCGCCACACCAGACGCGTCTGGTGCACACGACCTGCGTGTCCAGTCGTCTCGAAAAATGCCTAGTGAAGGGGTAATAGCTATTTTAGCCCATGGGGCTATAAATAGAAGTAGTGGTCAGCCTTTGGTCGGTAGCTGAGCACACTAGAGCCTTGGTGGCTTATGTGGTAGTGCTTGGGAGCCCTCTAACTCACTTGAGCTTGATAGTATTTATCTGATCGAGTGATTGAGTGATTCTAGTGTGATTGCATCATGAGGTTGCATTGAGCGGCACTAGGTGATCAAGTTGCAAGCCAGTGGTGCTAGTTACTCTTGGAGGTTGCCACCTCCTAGATGGCTTGGTGGTGGTCTCCGTTGAAGCCCGCAAGAAGCTTGTGCGGTGCTGTGGAGAAGAGCTTTCTGAGGCACATTTTGCTCGCCCCGCGGGAGCCGCGAAGAGCAACTCTAGTAGAGCGAGACGCGAAGGGCGACAAGTGGTCTGACCAGGTCAAGTGCTAGAGCTTGTGGTAAGCACTCCACATTGGAGAGTGTGACTTGTGGGTCACCACTAGCAAGAGGACCGGCGACAACCTTGGAGCTTGTCTCAATGGGGACGCAGCGTGTTGGCAAGCACATGAACCTCGAGAGAAAATCACCGTGTCAACATTGTTCTTCCCATTGGTTTGCAATCCCCTTACACAAGCTTGTAATTACTTTCATATACATTATGCTTGTGTAGTTGTTTTTGCAATTAGTTAGCTTGTGTAGCTCACTAGTTACCTTTTTGCTTATGTAGCATAGAAGTAGCTCCCTTGCATGACTAATTTGGTTTGTGTTACCTTGTTAGTCACATTGCTTAGTTTGTGTAGCTAAGTATTTGCGCTCTCTAATTTGACATTGGTTGCCTTGTTATTGAGCATTGCTAGTGAGCTTAGGAGCTTTGTGCTTTTGCTTACTAGAATTGTGTAGGAGCTCCCCGGTGTGTAAAATACTAGTGGCATAGGTTTGTGTGACCATGCTTCTAGAATTGGATAGGTGAGCTCTAGCTAGCCCGGCACCTTTGTTGCCTAATTAGGACCTTTATTAGGTGCTTGTGAACTTCGATAGAGGGGTGTAGTCTTGGCTAGACCGATTGTTTTAATTCTGTATTTGTTTCGATTAGCCGACGCGATTAAGTTTTAGAAAGGACTATTCACCCCCCTCTAATCCGCCATCTCGATCCTACAAGTGGTATCAGAGAAAGGTCTCTCATTTGTGGTCTTCACCGACCCGAGAGGATGAGGACTTATGGGCTAGATGTTGTTTGTGAGACACATTTTTATGGCACAAACTTTGCACTTTGGAAAAATCACATGCTTGATCCACTACTAAAAAAGTGCACATCTGAGACGATCTAATAATGTCATAGTAAACGCTAAAAGCGTCATGGAAAGATATCTGTGATGAAGTTATGACGAAATTCTGTTCGTCGTCTTTGTAACGTCACAAATGTTGCACTGTGACGATTTGTCGTGTTTCATCACACATAAGTTTACATCCGTGACGATTTGGGCACCATCACTGAACTATTTCAGCAGGCGTTGTAGTGGACATGTGTATGACGGTAATGTTGACGCGTTTCATTCGCTCAGGACGGCACGTGTCCTAAAATAAGGTTGACACGTGTTTCAATATGAGGTCGACACGTGTATGTTCTGTGAGGTCGACACGTGTATTTCTGAGAGGTTGACACGTGTATTTCTGAGAGGTTGACACATGTATTTTTGAGAGGTTGACACATGGCATTATCTTAACGCTGGCGATGACGTGGCAGTGCGTGAACGATGACGTTTTTTCGTCATAAATTCTTTGATTGGATAAAATACAGGCTGCAGCCGTGCCTGATCACTCATTCTAGAAACAGAACATAATTTACCACATACAACAATTCATACATCATTCACAGTTTATCTGATCACTCATTCCAGAAACAGAACATAATTTACCACATACAACAATTCATACATCATTCATAGTTTATACATCACATGTTTAAATGTTCTCACAACCAAAGTTCCCAAACACAGGGGAACCACAAACACAGGGGAACCACAAGTTCCATAGGTTCACATCACTTGAACCACAAGTTCACAAACAAGTTCCACAGACTAGGCAATCACAGAATAAGTTCACAAGCGACAACTGACAGACCAAGTTCAGCAACTTATTATGAGTACCAGCAGTAGCGACACGAGTATCAGCAGTAGCGACACGGCCCAGCACAACCATGGACTACAGAGGAACCTAGGCAGGACAGGAACAAGCTAAGTAGCTCGATTACGTGAGTTGAGGCCCAAGATGCGCTGAAGGATCATATCATTAGCTTCTTGTTTCTTCTTGAACTCCTCTAGCTCTTGCTGGTTCTTGAGCACAACTTCTTGGGTCCTGGCCATGGATTCTTCTGTTTTTGTAGCTTTCTTCTTCAGATGGACCAGTTGTTCTTCAAGATTATCAGCCCGTTCCTTCTCCGCCTATAGCTGTTCCCAAAGTTGTGCCTCTCTTGCAGCAGACTTGCTTACTGGTGTTTCAATACCAGCATTCTTGAGGAATGTACAAGCTGCACTGGTTTGTGAGAGAACCTTCGAAACTATCTCAGTACTAGATCTTGGTGTCTCCAAGTCTTGAGCAGGCTGGGCCAACATATCTTCCATGGTACTCTACAGCAAACAGGTGCAACATTAGTAAGTTCATTATGCAGAATCTATTTCACAAGCCAAGTTATGAAAAGAGACCATCACAAAACATATTGCTGCATACATTTTAAAGTACATGAACATCAAAGATATGAATATCCTATCCATGTAATAATGCCATCCAACAAACATATAGGGACAACTATTTATTTCCTAAGCACAGATAGGACCATCCTGCTAGCATATAGGAAAAGTAACAACCAGCAATCATATAGGAACATCTTTTCTATGTACTAATCTCACCCAGCAAGCATATAGGAACATCAACATAGCATTTCACAGTCATGTACAGACAAACCATGCACTACCTTCTAGAAAGCATGTAGGAACCCAAGTTAGCATTTCTCAACCATGCACAACCTTCCAGCAAGGGTGTAGGAACCCAACTTAGCATCTCACAAGCATATAGGAACACAACTTAACATTTCAGAACAATGCACACAACATATGATTCCATATATAGGCATAAACACATGAACAACTTTCTATGTACTCATCCCCTCCAGCAAGCATGTAGAACAACCTTCCATTTCATAAAGAACTGATAAAACCATCGACACACAACATCTAAGCATATGAACATACTTTCCATGTACTAATCCCATCCAGCAACTGTAATTAGCATAAATTCACACATATAATCAATCCCAACAAGCAATGATATGTAGGCACTTACAACTATTTCTTTGACCACATCAGTCATACCCTTCTTCTTGCTGGTATGCAATTCCTTGAAGATCTCAACTGCATCCACCTCTCTGTCCTTGTTTTTCTCCTTCTTTACATAATTATAGCGGGAAATGCAGCAAAATTAGCTTTTGTTTGTAGACAACTTTATAGGAAATAGATATGTATGTTTAAATCAGATACAATGTATTGTCCCAGTGTTTTAGCACTTACAAATGCGTACAAGTGTGAGATGTAGCTTCGAGATCCCATCGCTTGATGGTGTCTAACCTTCTCACGGTTTATCTTGTTCTTCCGAGCAGTTTCCTATAAGACATATATGTAAATGGAAGACAACATAGAGAGAACAGAAAACTTTCTTTACAACATCATGATACCTTTGCTTTTGGAGTAGACCATATTGCCACGAGTGCCTTCCACTCATCGTCAGAAATACTAGGAACAGGGGAAGTAGTGGGGACTTCATTAGCCGGTATACCATTGAAGTACTTGTTCTTCAACAAATATCTCCTCCGGCGTACAACACCTTGGAGTATATTGCTGC
Source organism: Miscanthus lutarioriparius (assembly GCA_904845875.1). Taxonomy (NCBI): domain Eukaryota; kingdom Viridiplantae; phylum Streptophyta; class Magnoliopsida; order Poales; family Poaceae; genus Miscanthus; species Miscanthus lutarioriparius. Next base: position 20,177,901 of record CAJGYO010000008.1, read on the forward strand.
AGGCTTGAACTGTTGGCTCATCCTTGTCATCAACTGCCAACCTAACCTGCAAAAGTCAATCACCCAGCGGAGTTAGCTCTTAGCATTTGGTATAGTTACTTATTGAAGGTACCAAATAGATATGGAAGGTATCAATTTACTTACAGATAACTGGCCCATGAATTCTTTCAGTTGGCTTTCATCTTTCTTGTAATGTTTCTAGTGAGTTAGGATAGGCATGCTCTTCCTAGTGATAAGCCTAGCCTCTGAAGCTAGCTTAGCAGCTTGTACATGCTTCTCTGGCCTTCTCTTCCCTGCAGCAATTTCAATTGGCAACCTCTTTCCCATAGATTTTGTTGGAGCACGTTGTTTTCTTGGAGCACGTTGTCGAGCTACAAAAGTGATGCTGTTAGTGTCAGAGTAATCCAAGTAAAGCAAAGAATGTGAGAAAGCATGGTCCATTACTTGCCTTGAGGAATAGCATCTAACTCTTCTGTGACCTCATCTTCATTTGTATTATTTGGGTCATCAAATACAAAAAAGTCTAGAACAGGACTTGGGGGATGTTCTTCTTCCCCTTGTCCCACAGTTGCTGTCTCATTGTTCTCTGGTAGCAGAGTTGACTGTCCCTCAGCCATAACTATGGGGTGGTTGGTGATGTACTTCTTTCCAGACATGGTTGCAACTCCAGGAGTTGCCTCACTGCCGCCAATTGCCCTGACTCTTTTCGTGCCACCTGGAGGCATCTTGGTCTTCTTCTTCCACTTTGTGCCCCGCTTGTTGCTTTTCTCAGTTTCCTAATACAGAAGGGTAAACAAATATGTTATTAGAACCTGCATTAAAATGTACATCGCATAGTGTAATGTAAAAAAAACCCCACCACAACTGTTTCATCTTCCTCTTCCTGGCCGCCCTCAGCTCTAGGAAGATACTCCGATGAATCTGACCCCTCCCCATGACCATTCTTGTTTCTTGGCTTGTCCGGGTTCTGAGAACTTGCCAAGGTATGAATACCCAAGGATTCCATGAACCTTTTGTTCTCCGCGACTTGCAAGTCCCTCAGCCTTTCATAGTACCCTATTTATTTGTAAATGAATTTTAGTCCAATTGATCCCTACACCATAAAACCTAAACAATAAACCCTAACATCTTACCCATCATCCGTAAAACCTAAACCCTGCCTAGTGAACACAGTAATCTGTAAAACCTAAACCCTACCTAGTGAACAAAACCATACACCTAAAAGGGGAAGCATTAGACAGAACCTGGGCTTGGGGGGCAGAGGAGTGTTGCGGTTCAATTAGGCATTGTTGATGAGAGTTGTATCTCCGCTGGGGTGGACGATCTCCGGCGATGTAGTCGTGTGGCTCCTCCATCTCCGGGTCGCAGGTCATGTCTCTGTGGCGGATCTGGGCGGGGCGAAATGGGTAGCGGCGGATCTGGGAGGTAAGAGGGTGGCAGTGGGCGGGCTCTAGGTGGGCAGCGGCGTAGGGGAGATGGAGGGAAGGTGGAGGCGAACTAGGGCGGCGGTGGAGTGGATCTTGACGGGCGGCGGCGGAGTGGATGCGGGAGGAGTGAAATGAGACCGAGTGGAGTGGATTCACAGATATATAGTCCGTTGTATATTTACTATTTTACCCCTGCTGTAGTCAATCAAGAGTCGACGTGCTTGAGGGCAGTTAGGGGATTTTCTCAGCTACCAAAGTTTGGGCGGGGGATTCGCATCGACCACCGGGGCGTTTAGGCGGGAGGAGTGAAAAGAATTTTCTTTTTTTTGTCAAGAAAAAATGGTTCTTTCTTTAGCTTTTGGGGACTATTTTTGTGTTGAAAAATGATATTTGTTTCTCTAAAATTGATATCAATTTCCATTTGCCTGTGATTCAGACTTTTATGTTTATAATGATGTTTTATGTACCATAGTAATCCAAAATGATATTTTTTAGTCTTTGTAACCTTCTTTGATACATCAAAATTACAAATTATATAGTCATTATATAATATATATGAAAACATTCTTTGATTTTTCAAAGTAAATGTGAAAGATGATAATCTGTGGGCTCTAAAATTATAGAGACATGTAGGTCTTATTTTGTGTGCACTATATACATTATAGGATGATATATATCCAAGTACTATGTGCACTACACTACTTATTTAGAGAGTGCATTAATGAATTCAAACACTTAACAATGTTCTAACAACACACATGTATGTGGCATTTGTTTACTTCATAAGATCATATACATCGATCCATGTATGTGTGCTTGGTTATACACATAAGATCTATATGTCTCCTATCATAGCTATATGCACTTAAACTATGCACTACGTAAGATAGTATACATGATTTGATATAGAAACACACATAAATTGGTAGGCATTACATAAGATCACATAAGATTAAATGAACACACTTCACTTGATATGAACACACTTCACTTGATATATGAACCCACATAGCTTATGCATGAACACACATATCTTATCCATTGATATATATGAACTGTTTTGAACTTTAGTGATCAAGGTACAATTACTTTACTTGAATGTTGCACTTAACATTGCAATAAAAAATTAGGTTCAAATCTACATCAAAATACACTGAAATCATGGATTTGACCATGATTTGACCATCATGGGCCCACCCATCAGCCTCTTACCCGAGGTGAACCGAGTCCAACCAGTTCAAGAGCTGATCGGGTTGGCCTACCCGTCAGCCACCCAATGGCCGCAGCCCAAATCCCCAAAATCGAACACAATCCACCCAAATCCCCCAAATCTACTACACCCGCCGTCGTGCGTCCACTCCACTGGTGAGCCCCCGCTGACGCGTGTCCACTCCACCGGTGAGCCCCCACCATCACGGGTCCACACCACCGTCCATCCCCGCCGCCGTGCTCCCACCCAGCGGTCAGCCCCGCCGTTGTGCTCCCACCCACTGTTCAGCCCCGCCGTCGTGCTCCAAACCACCTCGGTTAGGGTTCGAGCGCCATGGCAACCAACTCTGGGTCAAGCTCGTCCCAAAACTCCATTGCATGCTATGGAGAGCCATCTCTGAACGCCTCCCCAATTCCATATCGCCATCTGCCCTACTTGTACACGCCAACAGTCAATTGCTTCTACGATGAGAGGGCACCCAAGTGGGTATCATGGAGTGATGTGAATCCAGGAAAGAGGTATCACTGCTGCTACAAATATCAAGTGAGTTCAATTTACATTGAGTTCAATTTGCAATGAGTTCATTTATATAGAGTCTATCTAACAAAGTGCAATTTTCTTGTGGATGCAAGGATGGTGGTTGTAATTTCTGGGAGTGGCTAGATCCAAAGCCAACTGAGCATCAGATCGAAATACTTGTTGATCTGCGAGATGCAGTCAAGGCCCTTCGTAAGAAGAACAAATCTCTTGAAGTGGAGAACAGTGAACTAGCATATTTGGTGGATGAAGCACATGCCAAGTATGTTGTACTGGTGAAGGAGAAGGAGGAGCTTGTCAAGGAGAAGGAGGAGGCCAAGGCACTTGTCAAGGAGGAGGAGGCCAAGACACTTGTCAAGGTCTGTTGTCATTCTGTGAAGGTCCTTGCTGTGGCACTTGCTATCTATTTGGCACTCCTGGTGGCCACATGCAGTAAAGGTCCTCAGCCAAGGCCTATGATGCTTCAGCTGCAGTGAAAGAGTTGTATCAATGTTTGAATTAGATTAGTTTGAATGAGTTTTATGTATTAACTAAGTCTTAGAACTGTATGTCGTAGCTTTGGAGAACTGTATCCATTAGCTTAGTCTGACTGAGTTGGATTTTGAGAAGTGTATGAATGAGTTCCTGGTATCAATGTATCAATGACTTCCTGGTATCAATGTATCAATGACTTCATGGTATCAATTGTGTGAGAATTGTTTGTGAATTGCCAACTAAAGATCTACATGTTCCAATTGTTTGTGACTTGTCTGATACAGTGAATTGCAATTGTGATCCCAGAAAAATACAGTGAATTGCAATTGTGATCCTAGAAAAATACAATGAAGTTGACAGGAACATCAACATCCTAGAAAAAGTCAGATACATCTACATCCAGAAGTAGACAGGTACAAATGTTTGTGCTCAATCAACATCCTAGAAAAGACTGGTACTAAAAAAAGAGTCACAGTTACAATTGCTTGTGCTCAATCAACATCCCAGATTTAGACAGCTACAAATGACAGCTAATCTAATCATCATCATTACATTCCATGGGATCCCTATCATTGTCACTAAAATACTCAAAGATAGTATCATCTTCACAGCCTTCAGAGTCACTGTCCTCAACCATGTCTTCTTCCCTTCTATTGATAAGAACTTGTAAGTTACCAGGAACAGTAGATTTTTGGCCACCCACACGTCGGTGCACTGGTGTAGGCTCATCCAAGCCATCATCAACATCATCTTGTACCCCAAGCTCATTATCAGAACCATTTTCATCTTGGTGAACAGTGCTCAATTCTACTTCATTGACATCATACATGCTCCTATGCTCAAATTTTTGGACAACACGCCAATTTTTGCCAAATTGTGCCCTGCACATAGAAGACCTTTTTTGACTGAGTTGCTAATATGAATGGGTCCGTCTTGTACCAAAGCCTCTCTACATTGATGGATCTAAAAAGGCCATCATCTCTAATGGTTCTAGCTTTGCCATCTTGACTGAACCAGTCACACCGAAAAAGTATTACCGTTCGAATGCATTCCAAACTGGAGTTGTAGCTCAACTCAACTATCTCTCTGAGCTGACCATAAAATTCTATCGCTAATCCATTATGTGTTCCATCCACCAGCACACCATTGTTTTGTGTCTGCCTTTGTCTTTCACGGTCGACAGTGTTGTATCGAACACCATTGACACTGCATGATGCCCATAAGTTCACTCTTAGGTCAGGAGGACATGATATTGCATATAGCCCTTCACTAACTTCTTCTCGATTATCCTTCCACTTAGTCTTGATCTAAAAAGACAACAAAATAAGTCAAAGCAACTATGATTACCAGCACACATAATTGAGTGAAACTTGCTGCAATATGAATCTTGCTGCAAAATAAGTCAAATCAAATATGAATCTAATATGCATCTTGCTGCAATATGAATCTTAAACCAAGCAAGTCAAAAATAAATTTGGAACCACTTACATGACTCCTAAACCAAGCAGGGAATTCCTTTTCCAACCTCTTCTCAACATCATGGCCACCTTCTTTGTCTAACTCTCCTCTAAACTTGCTGCACACACAGTTTACAATATGTCTTGAGAAACAGTTTGTTGCACTCCTAAACTTTCTTTGTCCGGTGCACACACAGTTTGCTACACACTTACATAATTTAGAAACAAAACTCACCTCAAATATGGCTCTACCTCCTCACTATTGTTTAGCACATACCAACAAATCTTGTGAAATTCTTTATCATCAAGATATGTCTTCCTGTTGGCCCCCAAGAGTTTAACACCATGCTGGAATATAGGGAGGTCACCATTAGTTGCTCCATGATGCCATTTTTCATCATCTCGATTAAATCTAGTGACAACATCTTCCATGTAACTTGAACAAAAGGTCAAGGCCTCATTAGCTATGTACGCCTCAGCGATGGACCCTTCAGGTCTAGCCCTGTTCCTCACATACCCCTTCAAAGTGCCCATTTGCCGTTCGATTGGGTACATCCATCCATATTGGACAGGACCTCTTAGGAGTGCTTCATCAGGAAGGTGGACAACTAAGTGGACCATCACATCAAAAAAAGCAAGAGAAAATATTTTCTCTAACATGCAAAGTATCACAGGGATTTCTGCTTTTAGACGTTTCAATCTATCAACCTTTAGTTTCCTACTACAAAGCTCCTGGAAAAATTTACCCAACTCTGCAACTGCTACATATATGTCCTTGTGCACTAGTCCCCGGAGACCAATAGCTAAAATTCTTTGAAGAAGGATGTGGCAATCATGGGTTTTGAGGCCCTGCACCTTGGAACCATCTGAACTAATGCATCTTGTCAGGTTGGAAGCATATCCATATGGAAACCGAATACTTTTTAGAAATACACAAAATGCAACCCTTTCTTCTTTTTGCATAGAATACCATGATGCTGGCATGGAAACTGAATTGTCTTCATCTTCTTCTAAATGCAAATCAAGACGTATGCCCATATCCTGCAAATCAAGTCTCACATTAACTGTATCCTTATTCTTCTCAAGATAGAGTATTATGCCTAGAAGGGCATCACATATATTCTTCTCTATATGCATCACATCAAGATTATGTGGCAGCTTCAAGTATTTCCAATAAGGAAGGTCCCATAGAGCGGACCTTTGGCTAAACAATTTTGGCTCCTTGTCCTTCTGTCCTCGCTTCCTTTTCTTGGTACCATCAGCCTTACCAAGAGTAACATCTTTTAATTTCTCTAGACACTCCGATGTCTCATGCATACTCAACTTTCCTGGCTCACCCCGGTTCTCTTGGTGTCCATCAAAGGCCAAGCTTCTTCTCCACTTGTGGGTTTTATCAAGATAGCGACGGTGTCCAATGTAACATATGTTCTTCCTAAGACTCCTTGATAATGGATCTTTGTTGCAATAGATACATGCATAGTAACCTTTAGTGATTCGCCCTGACAATACACCCAAAGCTAGATAATCATGGATGCACCATAGTACTGCAGCACGAAGGTCAAACTTCCCACCTGTGAATGCATCATATGTACTGACTCCCTCCCAGAGTTTTAACAATTCCTCAATGAGAGGCTGTAAGAATACGTCAAAGTCCTTGCCTGGAGACTTTGGTCTTGGGATGAGCAATGCCATTATGCAGTTGGATGCAGCGGTGCATGACCATGGAGGTAGATTGTATACCTTTACAAGTACAGGCCACATGTTATAAGTTGTGTTCATGTTTCCAAATGGATTAAACCCATCTATTGCTAAACCAAGCCTTAGGTTTTTGGCATCTCTAGCAAAGCTTGGAAACACAGCATCAAAATCTTTCTAGGCTAAGCCATCAGCTAGATGGGACATTTCATTCTCCACAGCAACCCTTTTATCCTTGTGCCACCGGGTCTCCTCCGATGTTGCTTTGTTTGCAAACATCCTCTTCAGCCTTGGTATAAGAGGAAAATATCTCAAAATCTTTTTAGGAATCCGTTTGGCAGCATCTCCATCTACCCACCTAGATTCCTTGCATTTTGGGCAGATGTCATGTTTTTCAAGTCCTTTGCGAAACAACACACAGTTATTGTCACAGACATCGATTAACTCATATCCAAGGCCCAACTCTTTGAGATACTTCTTTGCTTTGTCATATGAATCTGGAAGACAACAATTAGGGAATGACCCTAACAATAACTTCAAAAATGCACTGAATGCTGTGTTGCTGACCCTGTAGTATGACTTGATATGTAGCAATCTTACTAGAAAAGAGAACCTAGACTGAACTGAACCCGGGCAAAGAGCATGTTTTGCATCTTCAAGAACTTTCACAAACATAGGTTGTTCTCCATCTTGTTGTACAGCTGTGTACAAGTCTGCAATCATCTCTACCAAATCATGATCATCTTCATTGTCGGGCTCCTCCACATCTACCACATCACCTAGATAGGCAGGTACATTTTCATCCACTCCAAATTCCACAATGTCAACATCAAAATCTTCTCCATGGTGTACCCACTGATTATATGTAGCTGACCATCCATGGAGATAAACATGTTCATGCACATCTTTCAGACTCCATGAAGACTGATTCAGACAATTGCGACATGGGCAACGTGTAACAAACCGGGTTTTTGGAGAAGCCAAAAATAAGAACTTTTAAAAAAATTTCCTGCAATGTGTGAAGCATGTAGATGCTAGGTCAAACAAAGAACAATTTATAAATAAATTGTTGCATACATATAGTGTTGCTTGTAGGAGCTTGCCAGAGTTCCTTATTTGGTTTAGGGTTTTGTGTTGGAGAGCACAAGTCCGTAGCGAATCCTTTTGACTCCTCTCATGAACCCCTTGATCTAAATTCTATAATCAACCAACTATCTTTATCAACTCAATACCCGTGAATTGCCAACCCTTGACATGGACCCCACTACCCCTAGTTGACCTCTAGTGAACCACACTAGGAGGTGTACAAGTGGGCGACACATGTATTCAATATAGGAGCCTTGGTTTATTTAGAAAATAGGAAAGCCAATCTGGCCCAAGCACATGACCAGCCAGCCCAAGATGCGTGACTGGCCCAACCCTCCTCCTAGCCCCGCACGTGCCTTCGGCCCAGATGGAGCACAACAACTTGCTCGGCCTGCCTCCCCGAGTTGGCCCAGCTCACGCGCCATCCTCTTCTCCTGGCCGCATGGCCCAACTATCAACCGGCTGGCCCAGCATGGCCATAAGCTCAGTAGCGCTCGCGGGCCTCCCACGCAGTAGGCCCATCATCGCCACCCGCACGCGCATAAGCCGCTGACAAGATGGACTCGCCTGTCAGCCGTCACGCACCGCACGCCGCCGCATCAGGACAAGCTGACAAACCGGACTCCACGCGTCAGCCACCCTAGCAACAGGATCATCTTCCTCCCCACGCCAACCTCTTCCATGACCGGGAGTCAACCACGGAGCAGACGTGGGCCCGGGGTCACGCACATCGCATGACCCTAATCCCTCTTGCGCCACGCCTATGCTACCGCACGCGGGCCATCGAATGTGCCGCATGCATCACCACCGCTCGATCACCATCCGCCATTGGAGCCCTTGGAGCTCGGCTATAAAAGCCAACGGCCACGAGCCCTAACCCTCAGCTCGATAGCCGCCGCCGCTGGTGGCACAGCACCACAGCATGTTAGGCCGAGAGAGAGGGAGGAGGAAGAAGCAAGGAGGAGAAGGAAGCCACTGCGGAACCAGACCTCGCCGGAGCCAGGAGTGCCGCCCCAATCGGCTACAGCAACGTAGCTGCTCGACATGGCACTGCATCACCTCATCACGGCCTCGCCTCGCCACCGCACCACCATCCTACCGCCATGAGCCCTATAGTGAGACACATCGTTCGCCGCTCACCACGCTAGCCGTACTCGCCATGGACGCCACCGCGTTCCCACACCTAGGGAACGCAGAGGCGGAGCATTCCCGCTCCTAGACAAGCTGCACACGCACACACGCGCACCAGCCCAAGGCCTGGCCTCACCAACCCCTAGTAGCTCAGGAACACCGGCACGACCACTCCTAACCTCTTGGATGCCATGAACGGACCACGTCGGAGCATGAGCTCTTGCTCTGGCTTAGCCAACCGGTAGCATAGAAGGACCACCATGACCCTCTTGTTGAGCCAAACGGAAACGCGAAGCAAAGGGAAGAAAGGGGGCGACGCCGAGCCTTCTGCTCGGGAACGCCAGCGCCGAGCGCTCTGCTTATGCCATGCATGCGCATCGCACGCACGCACGCGCTCACCATGGCCAGAGCACAACCATGGCGAGACCACCGCGTCTTCTACGTTGCGGTAAAGGCGACGTTGACACCTTGACTGGCTCTGCCATGACGAGAGACACACCGCGCTCACCTTAGCCGAGGATGAAGCCCACCGGAGCCCTATGTTGCCACACCGCATCTCGTCGGAGCCCCCACCACCGTGGCCGGAGCCACTGGGAGCACCAGGAGCTCCTTCAACACGCCTACCATGGTCGTAGAAGCACCGTGAAGCTCACACACTCCTCCATCTGGGCTCTCGCTGCCACTGTAGCCCTGTCTAGGCACGCCGACGAACCCACACCGCCGTTCACCACGGCCAGCCAACTGGAGCCGTCCGACCACCACGTTAACTTCACCGGGACACCCGCTATGGCATGGCCAAGCCTTTGCCCACATTAATTGCTCACCCGCGCCGCTGGAGGGGCTCGCCGGTGAGCTCACCACTGGCGGGAGCATGACGGGGAAAGAGGATTGGGATTTTCCCCTCGCCGGCCACACGTCCGAGCACTTGGTGCACCTGAACCAAACCCTGGGAAGGAGTAAGTGGACCAAGTGTAACACCTCGGGTGTTTAAATATTAAAAACCGGACATATCATCATATGCATTGCAAGGCATTGGTCATGTTGCAAATTTTGTTATGCATTCACTAAAACAAGTTTACTTTTATGTTATAAGTATTGCTTGGTATTGTTTGAATCAAGTTTGAAATCTTTGTATTGATTTGAAATTCCAAAAACCCTGATTTTCAATATTTAAATCCGACCCTGAAAATCCATTTCAAAATCAAAGCACATTTTGGGGTTGAGTCTTAAAGCAAAGTTGTAGAGCTTGTCGAGTTGTACAAAGTTTATTTTTGGAGTTTTTCAAGTTGTTTAGTAAAATTTGAAGTTATTTAAAAAGGCGAAATTCCTTAAATATCCCTGTTTTAAATTCAAAAGTTCATTTCAAAATGTAGGCCGAATTTGGGTATGGTTTCAAAAGCAAAGTTGTAGAACTTTTGATTTTGAACAACTTTTGTTTTTGGATATTTTTGAGTTGTTATTAAAAATTGAGAGTAATTTGTGAATTTTGGGCGAATGGCATTTCTGTAAATTGAGTGAACAGTGTCCACCGCCGAAGCTACATTGCCGGTGTTTCCTTCTTCGGCGTTCCAGGCGCGGTCGTGGCCATTTTGGAGTCGCGCTGGCGCGGTGAAGGACACGGCGTAGCTTCCTTGAGCTTCCTGGCCATCCTTTATAGCCAGAACCGTCGCCGTTTGACCCCGTCCCTTTGCTCTGTTTTTCCGTCGCCACTGCTTCATCTCCGGTGAGCCCGTGCCATTGTTGTTGTGCTCCACCATCACTGATAAGCTAGCTCCAGCTCCACCTACTCCTTGCGCGTCTGGCCGACCCACCAATTCCGTTTGTCTTCACTGGAAACTCGAGTTTCATTGCCTTCTTCCTCGCGGCCGGCGAACTCACCCGAGATTCCGTTTCTCCGTGGCCAGAGCCCGTTGGTGAGCCGTTGCCCTTGATTGGTGTACCTTTGGCTTCGTCTCGATGCTCTAGTGCTCATTTCATTGTTTCTTGGCCGTTTTGTCCACTGCAGTCGCCGCTACACCATCACCGACAAACTTTGTTCCGCCGTGATCACCGTGGACGTCGTCCCGCTTCACCGCTGTTTCTCCGGCCTTGTTATCTGCTCAGTTGTGTTCAGGGTAAGCTCTTAATGCTTCCTGTGTTCTTTGTTTAACCGCTACCGGTCTGTAGTCGCCGGCGTAGTACTGCCGAGGCGCCGTGTCCGCCATGGTCGACGTTGAGCTTGAATTGAGTCGTAATCGGTGCAGCTAAGTAGGTCAGTAGGTGCGCCTAGTCGTGGGGAGCATGTTGGTACAATCGTCATCGTCGGTGAACTCACCGTCGGTGAGGAATCGCCGGTCAAAGCCGTCGCTGCCGTGGTCAACGTCGGAGGTTGAAGATGACAAGTGGGACCCGGTTGTCAGTGACTCAGCGTTCAAAATGAATTTTCTGTTTTTCAGATTTAAATGAATAGTGTCTGTTTTTGTTATTTTTGTGTAGATTTATTTAGAGCTCCAAAAATTATGAAAATTTTTGTGTGACTTCTCTGTGATGTATATTATTTAGGAAAAATATTAAATGTTGATTTTCATTACTTTTTGAATGTGATAAAAATTGCTCAATTAATTAATAAATGAGTTTCCAATATTTTTCTAGGCTTATTTATGTATCCAAAAATTATGAAAATTATTTTGTCACTTAGTTATCATGTGATGAACATATACAAAAATTTTTAGGTCAATTGGAATAAGTTGATTTATTTCATAGTTATTAATTAATTAATTCATTCATAAAAGCAAATAGTAACTTTTAGTGATTTAGGTTTTGTTTGAGTTTTTCATTAAGTGATGTCCTTGGGTCATTAGTGTGTAATGATCCTTGGCAATTGTTGTGAGTGTTGCGAAAATGGTTTAGTTAGTTTGACTTGTAACTGTACCGCGAAGGAAAGTTGTATTCAAGTTGTTAAGTTTTGCATCCATCATCGAGCATCATATTTTGTATCTGCATCATGTTAAGCATGGCATTGTTACTACGTGTAGTGAACGAAGGTGAGCACGTGGTAATTAATCAAGTAGTTGAGGAGGTTGACACGTCTGTGGAGGTTGGTGTTGATATCGGTGGAGCGACTCCGGACCCGGACTTTTCCGTCAACGAAGGCAAGCCCCGGATGCAAACAACCCTACCTTGTATTTTACAAATTGATTTTGCTTTTACTTCTTTTTACTGCATTAAGTGATTAGGAGTCAAGTGAAAACCAAATTGGTACCTTACCAACCTTGTTATTCCATATTTACCATATTACCAGTTTTAAATTCGTATATGCCAGTTTTGCTTAGCTATGCTAGGGACGGTGAAAGTCGGGTGATTACCTGTCATCTGCAAGTTTTAAATGGAGCTTTGGTTAATTATGTTAACATGTGATATGGGAATGTGGAGTAATAAATCTAGACCAGGCAGACTCGGTGTGTGTGAGCCACAAGACATGGAGGTCTTGTGAGCAGGTTCTTTCCGCCTGTGTCGATTAAGATCCGTCCGTTGTTGAATTGCATGAGGTGAGACTTTGTAGTACTAACCACATACTTCGGTAAGCCTTAACTTGGTTATTCTATTACGAGAATGGCTACTCGCGCACTGGGAGTGGAGAGATGGCGGGAATAGCGTGTGCCCACGTGGCAACGGGCTGGATTGGTGGAGTACTGTATTCTCGGGTGGCGCGGACCCGTTCTTATTTTAGAGGATCCGAGGGTAGGTTGGTATATGTAGGTCGGGGACCTGCATATGTCGTGTGGTCTAGAATTCCCAGCTGGGTTATAATCGGTTCGAATCGTCGTTGCTCCTCGGTTATGGAGACTCAACTCACTGTTCACCATCGTAGTAATTAATAACTGGAAACTGAGGATGGTATGAGAAAGTGTTGGATATGAAGTTTCATGATCTCAATACGGATCGTGTCAGCTTTGTATATGATCTTTATGAAGTTTTAAACGTTGATATAAAGAATTTTATTAAAAATGCTTTTACGCAAAAGAACTTTGATTATTGCTAAAGCCACACCTTGAATCCCATGAGCCTGCATTCCTATGTTCTTTTTAATTCTTATTTTGGTTAAGACTTGTTGAGTACTTTTGTACTCAGGGTTCGTTGACCCTTGTTGCAGGTGAGGCTCATGAGCAGATCTGTTTTGGATCGTGCTGCATGACTGTTGTTCAGTGCGATGACGATAATTAAATGTGTGGTCCTTAGGCAGGGCAGCTTATGTTGTGTGTTTTGTAATATATTATAATGCCACTCCACTACTTTGGTTTGTTTTATTATCGAACTTAGTTGTATGGTTTGAAACAATTGGTTTGTAAACTATGTTATTGTAAGTCTTCCGCTACTTTTACTCTGATGTATCTATTTGAATAAACTATTGTAATACTACAATGACTCTGTAATGTGATCCTGCTCAGAAATCATGGATGATTCAGGGTTCCCCAAGGACACCCGACAGTCTTCTTAAGTTACCGGGAACATATGTATAGATGTCAAAGGTCGTTGGACAGTGACAGGTGCATGTGGGCCCTATAATTTAGGAGGTTCTGCCACAGAATGGTATCAGAGCGATCGTTACAAAGTTTTTGTGGTATTGGTTTACAAAAACTTCAAAATGATTTGGGATGACTAAATTTAACTTGATTAATTTGGTCCAAATTGCTTCTGACTTGTCTTATTTCTTTCTCACCATTCCTTATTTGATTAAAAAAGTTTTGTGTGGTGGAGTAGTAATCTTATTATGCCCTATATAAAAACAAATGTTGTTTATTTTCGTTTTAAGCCTTGGTAGTTTTGTTCGTCAGAACGATTCATGCATCATAATTAAGTTACTTGTTACTTCCTTTGTCTCTGAGCCTGGGTGAGTAGTGTGTATGGGTTGAGTTGTGTAGTCCATCCTAACTACTCTTGAGACTTGTCAGATTGTTTTACTTGGATTAATACTGCTTGTACAGTATGGCTCGTACCAAGAAGACACCCGTAAGTCCACCGGACCTAAAGGAGTTCCTCGCCATCAACTTGCCCCTAGAAATGATAGTGCTAGCAGTAGCAGCTCTAGGCCTGATCCTCTGGCAGAGATATAGAGGATTTCTGCAGAGTTAGCCCAAGCTACTAGAGATAGGGCTATGGACACCATTCAGGTGGGCAGATTATAGGAACAATTAAGGCATCTTACCACCACTCACAGGAACTACGAACGTATGTTAGTTCATACGGTGGAAGGAAGGAATGAGGCTTGGCATAGGGAAAATGTAGCTAGAACTAGAACTCATGAGTTAGAATTTTATGTAGAAGACTTGGAGGAGCATAACACCTATCTGCATGAGGAAGTTCATAGGCTAAGTAATCTCCTAGATCCAAATCATGAACCCCAAGCTGATGAAATGGATCCCGGTGTTATCCTTGCCGATGGTAATGAATCGGAAGAAGAAGAAGAAGAAGATACCGAAGAATTAGTAATGATCGATGAAAGTGACAATGAAGGCGGTAATATTTCCAGAATGGATACTGAGCCCGAAGTTTGAAGTGATCACGGAAAGGAGAAGAGTTGTGATATAGTTAGTTCTAGTTTAAGTTAAGTCGTCTTGTTTAGATGCGGTCTTGTGTTTAAATAAGTGGCACCGATGTAATGTTTTGTAGTAAGCTTTAGGATCTTTGAATAAAGGCTTGTGAATAAAAGTTGGTTTGTTGTGAACAGATGCGTCGTACGCGGGGTTCGTATATTCCTGGAACTTCACAAAATGAAAATGATATTCTAGATCCACCACCAGTTCCAACAAATCTAGCGGATGCTATAGCCGCACTTGTCAATGTGACGGTTGAAAATTCGTGTTTCCTTCATGAGATGGCTCAAAGTAATCAGAATCAGATGCATGGAAACCGTGGCCGCCATCATAATAGGCAGGAGGCTACATATGTGGACTTCACAGATACAAAACCCCCAGTGTTCACTAAGGCAGATCAACCACTAAAGGCTGACGATTGGCTTAGGACCATGGAGCAGAAGTTTGATCTTATACCATGCACAGAGTTTCAAAAACTAGTCTTTGCTGCTCAGCAACTTAGAGGTGCAGCCGGTGCTTGGTATGCAAATCTTACGGCCATGCAACCCGTAGGTGTCCCGTTAAATTGGATGGAGTTTCGTACTGCTTTCAGAGCCCATTATATCCCGGAGGGAGTTATGGCTATGAAGTTGGATGCGTTTCTTACTTTGAGGCAAGGGGACCAAACCGTGATGCAGTATGTGGGAAGATTCAATCACCTGTCACAATATGCACCTGAACATGTCAATACGGATGCCAAGAAAAAGAAATGGTTCATGAGGGGTCTGAATACCAAATTACAGACTATGATGACAACATGTACCAATGTCACTTATCATGAGGCAGTGAATATCGCTATTGCTTCAGAGGCAAAGTATCGGCAGCATAAGGAGCTCAAAAAGAAAAAGAATATGTCGTCTGGATCTTATGGGGGAAATCCGAAGAGGCAGGGGGTGATTTATCATCCAGTTAATCATAATCGTCCTCCTTATCGTCCGCCATAGTTTCAAGCCGGTCAGCAATCAAATGTCCGTCCTGCTACAACTTATCAGAATCCACAACCGACAAATGCTTCTGGGGTTTCTGTTTCAACACCCCAGGGTCACAAGTATCCCTGTTTCAATTGTGGCAAGCCTGGTCATTTCTCAAGAGAATGTCCATATCCAAGGCAGTCTAATCCCAATTATCAGAAGGCCCCTGCAAATCAACAACAGGCTCAGGCACAAAACAAGAATAACAATCAGAATGCTCAGAAAGGCAAAGATGAAAGGAAGACAGGACGGGTGTTCTATATTCAAGCTGGGGAGATTTCTGAAGGAGAGCTAGTGATGATGGGTATGTTTCGTGTTGCTAATCGTCCTGCAGTTATACTTTTTGATTCTGGCGCATCGCATTCATTCATCAATAGAACATTTGTGGTGAAGTATGAAATTTCAATTGGGGCAACAAAGGAAAATTTCTTTGTACAGTTGCCCGGGGGACGTCTGTGTACTAAGGAAATGGTATACCAGGTGCCCATAAACCTGGGTGGGCATATTTTTCCCACTATCATGATTATCCTTAAGGATTAGGATATAGATGTAATCTTAGGAATGAATTGGATGTATCAGCATAAGGCTGTTATAGATGCTTTGAATAGAACTATAAGGGTGAGTTTGCCAGATAGAACTTCTCATCCAACTTCCAACCTTAAGAAGATCAGTGGGTAGAGTTTGTGCAACTGCCGTCAAAGATATTAGAGATATCCCGATAGTATGTGAATTTCCTGATGTGTTTCCTGAAGATTTACCCGGTCTACCACCTGATAGGGATGTCCAGTTTAACATAGAATTGCAACCTGGAACAGCTCTGATTTCTCGAAGAGCTTATAGGATGCCACCTAAGGAGTTAGTCGAGTTGAAAATTCAGTTAAAAGAATTGATTGAGAAGGGGTTTATACAACCTAGCTCATCGCCTTGGGGGTGTCCGGCAATTTTTGTGAAAAAGAAAGATGAGACTCTGAGGTTATGTGTTGATTATCGTCCGTTAAATGAAGTGACCATCAAGAATAAATATCCATTACCTCGGATAGATTTACTTTTTGATCAATTGGCCGGAGCCAAGGTTTTCTCCAAGATAGATTTAAGGTCAGGATATCATCAAATCAAGATAAAGCCTGAAGATATTCCCAAAACAGCATTTACCACAAGATATGGATTATACGAATATTTGGTAATGTCTTTTGGTTTGACCAATGCTCCAGCTCATTTCATGTATTTGATGAATTCAGTATTCATGCCTGAGCTAGACAAATTTGTAGTGGTGTTTATTGATGATATTCTAGTATATTCCAAGAATAAGGAAGAACATGCGAAACACCTCAGAATTGTTCTGACTCGCTTGAGGGAACATCAACTATATGCCAAGTTCAGCAAGTGTGATTTTTGGCTTAAGGAAGTACAATTTCTCGGACACATCTTGTCAGAGGAAGGAGTTGTTGTTGATCCAAGCAAAGTGAAGGATGTGCTTGATTGGAAACCACCAACCACAGTTCATCAAGTTCAGAGTTTTCTAGGATTGGCGGGGTATTACCGTCGGTTTATTCCAGATTTCTCTAAAGTATCAAAGTCCATAACTGAGTTACTGAAGAACCAAGTCAAGTTTGCCTGGTCATCTGATTGTGAAGAGGCTTTCCAAACTTTGAAGAGACTGTTGACCACTGCACCAGTATTAGCCCAACCTGATATCGAGAAGCCGTTTGATGTTTATTGTGATGCTTCATGTATTGGTATTGGTATTGGATGTGTGTTGATGCAAGAAGGTCGAGTTATTGCTTATGCATCCAGGCAACTTAAGCAACATGAAGAACACTATCCGACTCATGATCTAGAGTTAGCAGCTGTGGTCCATGCTCTGAAGATTTGGCGGCATTACCTACTTGGTAATATGTGCCATATTTATCTGAGACCACAAGAGCTTAAAATATATCTTTACTCAAATCGAGTTGAATATGCGACAAAGAAGATGGTTAGAGTTGATTAAAGATTATGACTTAGAAGTACATTATCACCACAGGAAAGCAAATGTGGTGGCGGATGCTCTCGATCGCAAAAAGTTATTGCAATTGCCCGACAAGAAGAACAATGGGTTTGACTTTATGTCAAGAGATGGAGAAGTTAAATGTAGAAGTAATTCAACAAGGTAGTTTGACCAACATAATTGTTGAAGCCAATATTCGAGATCAAATTCTATCGCTGCTCGGAAGGAAAACAAGGTGTAGCCCATATCAAGGAAAGAGTCAGGAATGGAAAGGCGGAATGTTTCAGTATAGATAATGAAGGTGTGCTATGGTTCAAGGATCGTTTGGTAGTACCAAAAGTTTCTGAGTTGCGGCAGTCAATTCTTGAAGAAGCACATGCTACTAGGTTATCTATCCATCAAGGGAAGCAACAAGATGTACCATGACTTAAAACAAAGGTTTTGGTGGACAAAAATGAAGATAGAAATTGCGAGAGATATATAGCAAAGTGTGATACTTGTCAGAAAGTGAAAGCTATACATTTGAGGTCTGCTGGAGAACTACAACCATTACCTATTCCAGGTTGGAAGTGGGAGGACATAAGTATGGACTTTATTGTTGGTCTACCCAAGACATCAAAGGGATTTGACTCAATCTGGGTTATTGTAGATCGACTCACTAAGTCAGCACATTTTCTTCCTGTCAAGATTATGTATCCCACTGTCCAATACGCCAAGATATATTTAGCAAGAATTATGAGTCTCCATGGAATACCCAAGACCATAGTGTCTGATCGGGGTACACAGTTCATCTCCATTTTGGAAACAATTGCATTCTTCATTGGATACCAAGCTCTGTGTATAGTATGACTTATCATCATCGCAGATCGATGGATGATCGAAAGAGTCAATCAAGTGCTTGAAGATATGTTAAGGTGTTGTGTCCTTAATTATTCCAACAAGTGGGACGAATGCTTACCTTTGGCCGAGTTCTCATATAACAATAGTTATCAGGAAAGCATTAGAATGTCTCCATTTGAAGCACTCTATGGCCGTAGGTGCAGAACATCACTGAGTTGGTCGGAGCCCGGAGAAAGAAGATTCTTTGGAGTTGACCTTGTGAAAGAAACGGAAGACAAGGTTAGGCAAATACAGAGTAATTTGAAAATAGCTCAGTCCCACCAAAAGAGTTATGCGGATAGACGACGGAGGCCATTGGTGTTTAACAAAGGAGATTTTGTATATCTGAAAGTATCACCAATGAAGGGAGTTAACCGTTTTGGGGTTAAAGGCAAGTTGGCACCTTGATATATTGGACCATTTCAAATTTTGGAGAGATAAGGAAAAGTGGCCTATCGCTTAAAATTACTAGAACATTTATCAGTTGTACATGATGTGTTCCATGTGTCTCAGTTGAAGAAGTGTCTCCGAGTGCCTGAGCAGAATGTTGAAGTTGAAGGAGTGGAACTTGAACCAGATCTGACTTATTCAGAATATCCTATCTGAGTGTTGGATCAGAAAGATCGTGTTACTCGGAGGAGAACTATAAAGTTCTATAAGATATAATGGAATCAACATTCAGAAGAGGAAGCTACTTGGGAATCAGAAGATTACTTGTTAGAAAAGTTTCCAGAGTTTCTTGCGTCATTATAGAATAGAGTACTGTTAGTTAAGCTCGGTTGTTACAAATTGTGTTTTGTAAAGGAACCTCAGTTGTTTTATGGATGAGAATTGGATGTTTTTGGATTGACACATTTCCTTTTCCATTACTTACCCTATGGCTTTGAATCTCGGGGCGAGATTTCTTTTAGGGGGAAGGATTGTAACACCTCGGGTGTTTAAATATTAAAAACCGAACATATCATCATATGCATTGCAAGGCATTGGTCATGTTGCAAATTTTGTTATGCATTCACTAAAACAAGTTTACATTTATGTTATAAGTATTGCTTGGTATTGTTTGAATCAAGTTTGAAATCTTTGTATTGATTTGAAATTCCGAAAACCCTGATTTTCAATATTTAAATCCGACCCTGAAAATCCATTTCAAAATCAAAGCACATTTTGGGGTTGAGTCTTAAAGCAAAGTTGTAGAGCTTGTCGAGTTGTACAAAGTTTATTTTTGGAGTTTTTCAAGTTGTTTAGTAAAATTTGAAGTTATTTAAAAAGGCGAAATTCCTTAAATATCCCCGTTTTAAATTCAAAAGTTCATTTCAAAATGTAGGCCGAATTTGGGTATGGTTTCAAAAGCAAAGTTGTAGAACTTTTGATTTTGAACAACTTTTGTTTTTGGAGATTTTTGAGTTGTTATGAAAAATTGAGAGTAATTTGTGAATTTTGGGCGAATGGCATTTCTGTAAATTGAGTGAACAGTGTCCACCGCCGAAGCTACATTGCCGGCGTTTCCTTCTTTGGCGTTCTAGGCGCGGTCGTGGCCATTTTGGCATCGCGCTGGCGTAGTGAAGGACACGGCGTAGCTTCCTTGAGCTTCCTGGCCATCCTTTATAGCCTGAACCGTCGCCGTTTGACCCCGTCCCTTTGCTCTGTTTTTCCGTCGCCACTGCTTCATCTCCGGTGAGCCCGTGCCGTCGTTGTTGTGCTCCACCATCGCTGATAAGCTAGCTCCAGCTCCACCTACTCCTTGCGCGTCTGGCCGACCCACCAATTCCGTTTGTCTTCACTGGAAACTCGAGTTTCATTGCCTTCTTCCTCGCGGCCGGCGAACTCACCCGAGATTCCGTTTCTCTGTGGCCAGAGCCCGTCGGTGAGCCGTTGCCCTTGATTGGTGTACCTTTGGCTTCGTCTCGATGCTATAGTGCTCATTTCATTGTTTCTTGGCCGTTTTGTCCACTGCAGTCGCCGATACACCATCACCGACAAACTTTGTTCCGCCGTGATCACCGTGGACACCGTCCCGCTTCACCGCTGTTTCTCCGGCCTTGTTATCTGCTCAGTTGTGTTCAGGGTAAGCTCTTGATGCTTCCTGTGTTCTTTGTTTAACTGCTACCGGTCTATAGTCACCGGCGTAGTACCGCCGAGGTGCCGTGTCCGCCATGGCCGACGTTGAGCTTGAATTGAGTCGTAATCGGTGCAGCTAAGTAGGTCAGTAGGTGCGCCTAGTCGTGGGGAGCATGTTGGTACAATCGTCATCGCCGGTGAACTCACCGTCGACGAGGAATCGCCGGTCAGAGCCGTCGCTGCCGTGGTCAACGTCGGAGGTTGAAGATGACAAGTGGGACCCGGTTGTCAGTGACTCAGCGTTCAAAATGAATTTTCTGTTTTTCAAATTTAAATGAATAGTGTCTATTTTTGTTATTTTTGTGTAGATTTATTTAGAGCTCCAAAAATTATGAAAATTTTTGTGTGACTTATCTGTTATGTGTATTATTTAGGAAAAATATGAAATGTTGATTTTCAATACTTTTTGAATGTGATAAAAATTGCTCAATTAATTAATAAATGAGTTTCCAGTATTTTCTAGGCTTATTTATGTATCCAAAAATTATGAAAATTGTTTTGTCACTTAGTTATCATGTGATGAACATATACAAAAATTTTAGGTCAATTGGAACAAGTTGATTTATTTCATAGTTATTAATTAATTAATTCATTCATAAAAGCAAATAGTAACTTTTAGTGATTTAGGTTTTGTTTGAGTTTTTCATTAAGTGATATCCTTGGGTCATTAGTGGGTAATGATCTTTGGCAATTGTTGTGAGTGTTGCAAAAATGGTTTAGTTAGTTTGACTTGTAACTGTACCGCGAAGGAAAGTTGTATTCAAGTTGTTAAGTTTTGCATCCATCATCGAGCATCATATTTTGTATCTGCATCATGTTAAGCATGGCATTGTTACTACGTGTAGTGAACGAAGGTGAGCACGTGGTAGTTAATCAAGTAGTTGAGGAGGTTGATCCGTCTGTGGAGGTTGGTGTTGATATCGGTGGAGCGACTCCGGACCCGGACTTTTCCGTCAACGAAGGCAAGCCCCGGATGCATACAACCCTACCTTGTATTTTACAAATTGATTTCGCTTTTGCTTCTTTTTACTGCATTAAGTGATTAGGAGTCAAGTGAAAACCAAATTGGTACCTTACCAACCTTGTTATTCCATATTTACCATATTACCAGTTTTAAATTCAGTATATGCCAGCTTTTGCTTAGCTATCTTTGGGAGCGGTGAAAGTCGGGTGATTACCGTCATCATCGCAAGTTTTAAATGGAGCTTTGGTTAATTATGTTAACATGTGATATGGGAATGTGGAGTAATAAATCTAGACCAAGGCGGACTCGGTGTGTGTGAGCCACAAGACATGGAGGTCTTGTGAGCAGGTTCTTTCCGCCTGTGTCGATTAAGGTCCGTCCGTTGTTGAATTGCATGAGGTGAGACTTTGTAGTACTAACCACATACTTCGGTAAGCCTTAACTTGGTTATTCTATTACGAGAATGGCTACTCGTGCACTAGGAGTGGAGAGATGCCGGGAATAGCGTGTACCCACGTGGCAATAAATTTGGATTGGTGGAGTCTTGTATTCTCGGGTGGCGCGGACCCGTTCTTGTTTTAGAGGATCCGAGGGTAGGTTGGTATATGTAGGTTGGGGACCTACATATGTCATGTGGTCTAGAATTCCCAGCTGGGTTATAATCGGTTCGAATCGTCGTTGCTCCTCGGTTATGGAGACTCAACTCACTGTTCACCATCGTAGTAATTAATAACTGGAAACTGAGGATGGTATGAGAAAGTGTTGGATATGAAGTTTCATGATCTCAATACGGATCGTGTCAGCTTTGTATATGATCTTTATGAAGTTTTAAACGTTGATATAAAGAATTTTATTAAAAATGCTTTTACGCAAAAGAACTTTGATTATTGCTAAAGCCACACCTTGAATCCCATGAGCCTGCATTCCTATGTTCTTTTTAATTCTTATTTTGGTTAAGACTTGTTGAGTACTTTTGTACTCAGGGTTCGTTGACCCTTGTTGCAGGTGAGGCTCATGAGCAGATCTGTTTTGGATCGTGCTGCATGACTGTTGTTCAGTGCGATGACGATAATTAAATGTGTGGTCCTTAGGCAGGGCAGCTTATGTTGTGTGTTTTGTAATATATTATAATGCCACTCCACTACTTTGGTTTGTTTTATTATCGAACTTAGTTGTATGGTTTGAAACAATTGGTTTGTAAACTATGTTATTGTAAGTCTTTCGCTACTTTTACTCTGATGTATCTATTTGAATAAACTGTTGTAATACTACAATGACTCTGTAATGTGATCCTGCTCGGAAATCGTGGATGATTCGGGGTTCCCCGAGGACACCCGACAGTCTTTTTAAGTTACCGGGAACATATGTATAGATGTCAAAGGTCGTTGGACAGTGACAGGTGCATGTGGGCCCTATAATTTAGGAGGTTGTGCCACACCAAGTCCTTCATAGACCGGCTCTGTGGTCTATGGACCAACGCAGGCAGGTTCACCATGAACCACGCCTCACCTGTCAGTCACCATTTGACCCTGGACCCACATGTCAGTGACTAGTGCCGAGGGCCCACCTATCAGCCGTGGTTTAGCTCTGACGACGACATGCTGACATCATGCCGAAGAAAAGACCGTGCCAGCGTCGGGGACTTCGGCGACCACTCAGACCACCTTCGTGATCTCGCTGACCACTTTGGCGATCTCACCGACCACGTCGGCGAGCTCTCCGACCACTTCGGCGAGCTCTCCTACCACTTCGGCGACCACTCCGACCACCTCACCAGCTGGTACACCACTCCAAGTCCCTTCATGCCACGTGAACCAAACACAGTGTGACACGTGTCAGCCCTGAATAAATCAGCCTTAATTATTTTCAGAAATGGATTTAATCTTCGGAAAGTCATAACAAATTCATACGACCTCAGAAAAATGTGAAACCAGTTCCCACATTTTTCTAAAATGAAGCTCTACACGGTGGACTTGTCCCCACTTGCTGTTCGTGCCGCAAAACTCGAGACCAAGATCTACCTCTCTTTTAGACTTGCAAATGGCCCCGACACCTTGGCCGAATACCCTCGTCACCAACCCTAGCTGTGTCCTATAGCAGCTGGCCACATGAAGCCGCAGCCCTTTGGGACAAGTTACAACAGCCTCTGGCCATCCTCATATTCGTCGCAAGGCTGAATCCCAGTCAAATGCCATTCCCGACGCCGACAAAAGCCCTCCCTTGCTCATTCTTACACTCGTTCATACACTTATTCTACACAATCTTTACCTATCTATAAATGCCTACACCGTGCCCTTATGCAGGTCTATCTATCTACCTTTCTCGCTATGGATATGTGCTACTCCATTCGTGTGGTCGTGTCTTAGCTCTTATGTTGGGTTGTCGGGATTCTTGTTCTTATGTTGTGCTTGTTTGCCTAAGGACCGTGCCTTCAAGCCGGTCGAGGGATCATACCTCGTTCGACCATTTCGGTAGTGGGTTCACCCCACCATGGCCATAATGGCGAGCATAACTCGCTCCCTCGTTTTTAGTTGTCTCCGACGTACTACAAATATTAGTAATCCGATTCGGCCCTAGGACCTGGCCATTGTGGACTGAACATTGGTGCGGATATCACCCGCACACAATGAGCCCTTTGTGGCCTAACTTAGTGGACGAGTCGGGATATGATGATTGTAGAAGACGGATGTCAACTCATGTAGGATAAGCTCATGGCTGCGAGTCCTCTCTCCATGACCATCGGGCTCTACCTCTTTTCGCCTGTGTTTATCCTAGCCACCTTATATGATTGCACCACCTTGACCATAGCATTCCTTTGGACCTAAGCGGTGACAACCGCACTGCTGCCAACCGAGGGAATAGCATTGTGCCATTTAGTTGCACGGTCATGATGCCCTATGAGTTGGTCTGGGTCGTGGGACTGTACCCCTTCTCTCCAACCTTCGTCTGTTCCATGACAAGTTGGTCGAAAGAGTACAGATTCCATTCTTCTCTCTCTTTGGTTCTCAATCCCCATCGATCCAGTAAAGATGTGGATTGAGCCTTTTGCTAGATTGGTGTTTATTGCCCTTTTGATTTCATTCATTCGATTCTCGTCGTTGCTATGGCAAGTGGATCAAATGAATGTGAATCTTGTGTTTCTCTCTTTCATGATTAAGCTCTTGTATGGTTGTACCCATTTGGACCATAGCATTTCTGTGGTTCTTGCGGTGACAACCGCACCGCTAAGAACCCTAGAGAAGTCTTAGTGCCAATGCACCTAAGTTGGGTACCCTATGAGTGGTTTGCGCACTTGGTGTTTGTCGCTTCCTTCCAATGCCCCGTCTTTCATTGTGGTGCGAGTGATGGAAGAAGTAGACCTTGTCCCTTATTGTTCTTGCTCTTGTTGCACCGTTGGCCCGCTCTGTTCGATTCCATCTTGCCCATGATGATTGGATCAAAGACCAAACTATTCCCTTTGGGTTAGCGAAGCTATGGTCTATGTCGTACCTCGGACCCGTGCGTGTCGACCCGATCGGCCGTCTAAGACCATCTTTCCTGAAGATGTGTCTGAGAACATGACATGGATGTGCCTAGTTAACCCCCGCTTCTATTGTGTTGCTGAGCAACTCTCCTCTCGGCTCCCGACGTTATTATGTCGTGTGGATCGAGAGAACCCGTTGCTGTCCAATCTCTTTGCGCTACCGCTTTCTACCATAGCGGACGAGCCGAAGTACATTGGAGCCAAGTCACAATAGTGCTATTTGTTCTTGTCTGCTTCTTGTATCCAATAGTGACTTATGGGATAAGACTACTAGAGCCAAACCCCGTTGTTCTTCCTTCGTTGGGCCCGTCCCCCGATTCCCGTCCTTTCCATGATGCTCGAATCGAAGGTCGCGAGCCGTGGTGTTGCTATGGATAAGCTTGGCTTAAACCATCTATCCTAAAGCCATACTGGCTTGGCCATGACTTAAGCTTGTGCTTAGCAAACCACCACTTGTGATTCTTTGGCCCGAGGAAATCGGACAACCACCGAGAGGGCTAAGCCGTGTATCTCTTATTGCCTCGCTGGTGTTATTGGATTTTCCTACGCCTTGTCATCTTTTCGAGTGTTGGGTGCTCTATTGCCTTGCGTGTCGCTTCGCGGAGTAGCTGACGATCGGACCAAGAGAACGTGGACGACGACAAGGACTACGGAATGGAGTCAACGCAGGAGGAGGTGACCCCGCTAATGGAACACCAACAAATGGAGAATTGTACCACTACTACCTCTACATCGCAGGTGTCATGGCAGCACCCTCTTTTAGAGAATCCTATTAGACATTGCATAATATCTAGAACTGCTAGCGCTTTATAAATTATTCCTTGCTAGTACTTTGATGCATGCTACTACCTGAGCCATTATTACCCAGATGCAACCCACTCTACCACGTCACCCTACCTTGCGCATTCGCTCGCTTATATATGCTTACTTGCCTGCTTGCCTGCATATTACACCACTATACTTATTATTAACTCCACTTCGCATTATGTCGGGGATGTGATGCTGGTGGTGAACCCCCTGGGAATGGTTTGGCTATGGGTGCCGGACTTGGTGGTGTGTGAGCGTGCTGCGTGTGTCTTAGGTGCGTGGAGAGTGAGGGTTGTGTCGACCGAGCTGGAATAACGACGAGCCTGGGGCGAGTCTTGCCATGTGGTGCTACCTGGGCACTTGGATATGGAATACCTATGGCGGGTAAATGGTAATTGGAGGTGGCCTTGGGTGCGAACCTCGGAGAGGTGGAGCCCTGGGTGGAGGTGCTGTGGTGGCACATAAAATGGAAACCCTGATGAAGACATTCTGGCTTGGTCAATCCCTAAGGACTTACTAGTACTCAGATTCACCAGGAATCCTTTACATCCCACTCGCCCTATATGGTGCGGGACAGTCAGACTACTTGGTAGAGCGATGCCACTACTGTTAGGCGAACGTGTGCAAGGAGGTACGGGGCGCGCGGTTTTCCCCCCACACCCTTCTAAGACTTCAGGAGGCCTTGTGGACCCGGCTCTTGACATCCAAAGGGCCCCGGCTCTGTCTACGACTCACAGTATCAGCCATCCCAGACTAGACTTGGGATATTATAGGGCTGAGTGGTAGGGTGGCATCGTTCTAGGCTAGCAAGCGACCGGAATCTGCCTAGACGAGGCACCATCGAGGATGGCTATCTTGTGGGTATGTGAAACTTCTACATAGTGTATGGTTGATCGATCGATACATATGCCGACTTGTTGGCTATGGACCTTTCCTGGGTTTCGCTTAAACTAGATAGGAGATGAGTCCTTCTATCCTTCCTCCAGGGTTGGGGTATTTTTTTGGTCGTGAGCCTTGGGGGTTGTGGGCCGTTGAGACAAGGCCGAGAGGGAGTTGGCCTGTCGACCTGAGTGTGTGAGATGAGATAAGGTGTGGTGGTGTGGAGATGGTTTGGGATGGATGGTTGGTGGATGGATATGGATGGTGTGGTGGTGAATGTGTTAAAATTGGATATTATTATTATAATACAATTGTTATTTACTTCTCATGCGCTAAGAATGCAAACCACAGCCAAATATTAGGATCGCCAGATCCCTTGTTTATCTTTTTCCACTAAAGCTCATCGGTGCTGACCATGGCCTGCACACATCTGGCGGTGTGCAGATTTACTGCTTCTCAGAGATGCTGACTTTAGAAGGATTAGGAGGTCTCATGCCTACGCTCAAGTTTGGTTCAAAGATGGAATCTACGCTGCACTACGCCAACTCTAATGATGACCCGTGAAGGATAAGCCTTCACTCGATAGTCTTCCGCTAGATTAACTCTGTAATAGGTGTGTTCCCCAGTGATGTAATATCTCGTATTCTTGTAATCTTACGATGTATGACTGTGACATCGACTGAAATATGATAATATGATGGAATCAGTTCTTGGTTTTATCATATTAAAATTCATTTTGTGGATTTTCCCTTTAAGGAAAATTGAGGATGTTTCACAACGTATAGCATCATTCGGACTGAATCTATCTCGAACAAAAGACATAAACTGATCAACACCTGCAGTGAACTCATCGCTGAACTGAGTAGCACGAATCCATGTTCTATCCATCTTCTGAATGCAAAAAAATTAGGCCTAAGTAGCTGAACAAAAGCCATGAACTGCTCTACCAATCCTTGTCTAAACATCTACTGCTCTACAAATTGCAAGCAATGGGAGGGGACAATACCTCTAAGTAGCTGAAGTAGCCACCCTAGCATGTCGTCAGTGCAGCACACCGGCAGCTACGCCAAGCAGCAGTGCCTCGCCGAGAGCAGCACTGCTACACCGCCAGCGAGCAGATTGCCTCGCCAAGACAACCCGCATTTCAGCCTAGGCTGCTAGAGCGGTTCGCCGGAGCTGGCCGTCGGAGAGGCTCGCCGCCAGCGGAGAACCTACTCCCGCCCTCTGCCGGATTTGGGTTGGGTTTGGATCTGGGGGCAGCACGATTCGATTGGGTTTGAGTCATAGAACTAATTCAATAAACAAATAAGAAAAAAAAATCATCTCTGAGCATGACCAAAGTCGTGTTCTGATGGTAAGGCAGCTTGACTCCGAGTGAAGGGTGCTGGGTTCGATTCCCAGGCACCGCACATTTTTTTCAATATATGAATTATTCAAACAGATAATAAATTAATGTTCCCACTCTATAACACGTCTGAATTCATAGTGTGATGGTAAGCCATCGTGCTTGGGAAGTGTAGGTCCTGGGTTCGATTCCTAGGCACCGCACATTTTTTTTAATTTCACTTTTATGACAAAAATTTTGGCTGACAGGTGGGACCTCAACGGTGAAACTACTGAGCTTCACTTCTATGACGAAGTTCACAACATTTCTATGATGATTTCTTCTACTTTGTCACAGTTGAACAAAGGGGTTGATGCCCAAACCGGTCATCCATGACGAATAACGAAATTTCATCATTGATGAACCTTGTTCAGTGACCAAATTTGGGATCGTCATACCCAAAACGTCATAGATGAAAGGATTTCTAGTAGTGATCATTTTTCGTAAAGCGACCTAAGTTTTGGTGGATTGTCTCTAGTGGTCTCACTCACGTCTTAGACCATAGAAATCTCACCAAAGCTCAAAGAGTTCTCTATGAACTTGATGCACATGCTTGTTGTTTTCTAACGAATGCATTGAGTTTTGATTTGATGAAACAAGTAAACTACAAAGGAACCGCTCGTGAGATATGGGAATCACTACAAAAAATACACTTATACATGACAGTTTACTTTGGTCACAGTAAAGCAAAAATGTGTCACAGTTAACTCACTATGACAATAGAAAAAAAAACATCATGTATCCCATGTCATACATTTGTTGGCTCAAATTGAGCCGTCATAGATTGACATTTGAGTTCGTCATGGATTAGTTATCCGTCTATTATACCCAGCCCATATCCAACCATAGTGACAAAAAAGAACATCACAGATTAATGTGAAATCATCACTGCGTTAACATGCAGCACATCTTATAATACACCAATCATACAAATAAACATTGATTCTTTCATTTATTGGCATGTCCACTATTGTCATATATAGTTTGAGTACAATCAATTCACAGCCAAACTAACAAGTACGTCTGAACTAAGATTTCATCTCTAGGAAGTCTAAAATAAACAAACAGTAGTATCCATAACTCCACGAGTACTTCAATTGGCTTGCTATCCATATGATGTGCTACCAAGCAAACTCCAAAAGCTTCCTAAAAATCAATATGAATATGAAATGAGTTAGTTTTGAGCAAAGATTCTAAAAACAAATGCCATCTATTTATTAGGATCCTAGTGGAAGACAGAAACAATCAAAGTAGATTGTTCTAGGATTGCACTAGTCAAAATTTGTGTTAACTAATAAAACTTATGGTTGTAGCTTCTAGGATTGCACTAGTCAAAATATGTGCTAACTAATAAAACTGATGGTTGGGTCGTGTGCTCTTGAAGTGGTCCAAGCAATCTCTGATGGCCTTCTCAATGTTTCTGATGTTTGTAATTAGAGTTGACTTATCCAGATGTGGTTTGAACTTCGCTAATATCTCAGCCTGTCCAAAATTACTAATCAGATAGGAAGTTGCAGTATAATATTAGCTTAGATGTAGTTTCTCTTTTTCCCACCAGTGTGTAATCAAAATCACAAAGCTACCATAAAATAAGTGATATAGGAGTATGTACTAAGCCACACCTCATGTAAAATGAGCTGTGGACAGCATATGCTCAAAAGGATATTTGGGACTAACAGAACAAAGTTATGTCAGTAAACTCTGTTTGAAATTGTTTGTGCATAGAAGATACCTCTTCTTTTGAGTGAACATGAGACTTGTGAGTTCCATTCAACTGCTTTGCATCTTTGTCATAGTCGTTAGCCAACACAGATATAAGCCTGCGCAGTGTGTTCCTCCTAAACAGAAATATCATGGAGACACCCTTCTTGTTCAAACAACTAACTATATCTTCAGAATTTTCCAAGATTCCCTAGGAAAACACAATGTTGGAAGTTATGGCCAGACACATATTTAACATATGGTAGGCGTAAGCATAACTCCAATCATTCTGATAAAAATGAGAAGGGCAAGTTTCAACATGGATCATAATTGTTAAGTGTCAACGAGCTTGGATGGTGAATTTTGCTTATTACAGAGTTTTAACTTTTAAGAACTACAACCTATAGGCATGTTAGTACTTGGCAGTTGGCACATAGCCACATAGGCCATAGCTTTGAGAAAAACATCCATATATGTAGTATGATAGAGTTGAATCATAGCTATAATTCTTGCAGAATCCAAACTTTGGTAAGGAAAATAGATCATATAAAGGACTACAACCTATAGGCATGTTAGTACTTGGTAGTTGGCACATAGCCACATAGGCAGCAGCAGTAATAATTCATCTGAAGCTAGAGATCAGATGCATAATGGAGCTGATAGCTGGACAAGATAGTAACAAGCACCTCCCAGAAGCACTTTGGTTAGACATTCATATCTGAATAAACAATGAATTTATGAAATAGGTGAGCTCCATGCAATTGATGGCTACAATAATTATAAGTATACGCAAAACTAGATCCCAAATCAATATACCCAAAACTACGACAACTAAAAATTCAAGGAGAAGACCACAAATATGACAGCGTCCCAACACTAACACAAATCTAAGAGGCAACCCTAACCCTAGATCTCTAATCAATATACCTAAATTTGATTCACGCATTAGTGCTATGCCCTGGAAATCGTAGCAACCTAGCGCGGCCAGCACGACACGGCCATGGCGCAGCGTGCGGCTAGCGGTTCAGAGAGGAAGCAAGTGAGGCAGCAACCGAGAGATCTGGACTACTCATACCTTGATGCCGCCACCATTCATAGATCGATGCAGCCCTAGCGGACGACGACCCACATCCTCCTCCACGAGATCCAGCGACCGCAACACTAGGGCGTCGTCATGTCGAGGCCGTCCTGTTGCTCGCGTGGCGGCATCAGCTGCCCGTGCCTCGAGGCTTGTCGGATTTTGGAGGGTCGCGACCTGCTGCCCACCGGGGCACGGCCCTCACCCGCCGGGGGTGTGGCCTCTAGCCCACCGGGACGCGGCCCTCCACTGCCGGGGCTCGGCCTCCTGCCTAGATTCGACGACGGGGAAGGGGGTGAACGGTGGATGCGGGTGGCGGTGGATGGGAAAGGGGGTGCAGTACATGAATACATGTGGATGTGGGAGGGAGGCTGGTGGATTAGGTTTAGGAATTTGCTTTCCTTTATAAATTTTTATTACCCACAAGCCCATCATAGATTTACCATAGAGTTGCCTAAATAATCTGTGGCGTCCAACCATGACAACAACTTAACCTATTGTCATAGATCTATCACCTCAAGAATGAACCATCACAGATGACAACATTCTATGATGATTTCTTAAAAGGTCACTGGTGAACTGTCATGTATAAGGGTATTTCTTGTAGTGAATCAATCAAGCACACCTTCGGTGATTCCTCCACGTGGGATGATGTCAAATTCAGGAAGGAGGATGATCACAAGGTGGAGCCACATGAGCATGTTGAGCATGACCACAATTTGGTGATTGTGGAAGATTGTTCCACCTCATGGTCAAATGATAATGATGATGATGCTACCACAAAATCACTTGACAAGATTGATGGTGATGTCTCAAGTGATGTACATGATGATCCTATCCCATGCACACTTGATGATGATGATGGTTCATTCTCGG
The DNA here is from genome assembly GCA_904845875.1 of Miscanthus lutarioriparius. Taxonomy (NCBI): domain Eukaryota; kingdom Viridiplantae; phylum Streptophyta; class Magnoliopsida; order Poales; family Poaceae; genus Miscanthus; species Miscanthus lutarioriparius. The sequence goes on from CAJGYO010000008.1 coordinate 20,209,697, forward strand.
GCCATGATTGCGATACTACTACAAGCCCATCCACTACACCACATTGTTTCATGTCACAAGGTGACACCAAGGTATCAAATGCTAATGTGGTTGATCATGTTAATTCATATGATGAGCTTGTTAGTAGACTGGCTAGCATAACCATGTCTTTTGAAAATGAGAAAGCTAAAACATTGAAATTGGAAAATGAAAACTCATTTCTAAAGAACTTTTGTGAAGAACATAAGAAATTACTTGATGTTCTTAAATCTTCACATTGTGAGTTAAAATTGAATCATGAGACACTACTTGCATCTCATGAAGAATTATTAGAACAACATGCTTCTCTCATTAAAGTGTTTACAAAGAAACTTAAAAATAATGAGAGCTCATCACATGGATCAAATGATAAATTGCAAAATGGTGCTAACCCTTGTGATGTAGGCAAGAAGCATGCATCCACCTCTTGTAATGATTTATTAGATATGACATGCTCTTCACATATAGATGCTTGTTCTACTTCTATGCCTTATGAGACTAACCTTTTAAAGGAGAACAATGAGCTTAAAAATAAAGTGAAGAATTTGAGCAACAAGTTAGAGAGGTGCTACAACTCAAAAGTCACCTTTGAGCACATGTTAAAGACTCAAAGAAACTATGGTGACAAGTGTGGCCTTGGCTTCAAGAAGAAGATGACAAAGGACAAAAGAAAGAGAGAAAGAAAGATGAAGAAACTACAACAAAGAAAGCTCTCTCATACCATGTGCTATCGATGTCATGAAGCAAGACACCTTGCAAATGGTTGCCCTAACATTGAGAAGCTCAAGAAGATAAAAGAATAACAGAGGCTCAAGCATGTGAAGTGCTTCAAGTGCCGCACTTGGGGTCATCTTACCTCAATGTGCACGACTAAGCAATTGGTGAAGCAACAAGAGAAGCCTCAACCAAAGCCACAAGTTGAGCAAGAGAAGACACCCCAAGAGTAAGTCAAGATATATCACGAAGATGGTGGTGACTTGATGATAAAGAAGAAGAAAATTAGAAGGGGTGAAAAGGCAAGGCATCCAATGCAAACTCAAGAAGCTAAGATGATGCGTAAAACACAAGATGAGAAGGAAGTCTATGCTCACATAAAGTGCTTCAAATGTGGAAATATGGGACAATTTGCCTCTAAGTGTCCTACCAAGCTTGAGAAGAAGGCTCAAGCAATCCATGAGAGGCAAGGCAATGGGAAGCACCACATGAGCAAGGAAGAGAAGGCTCAATCAAAGAGAAAGTACTTCTCATACCAGAAAAGGTGACACATGGCTCATTCATGTCCCCTAGGTAACTCTTCTAAGCCTATTTCAATTATTGATAATAATATGCTTAGAAAGGATGACAATGGTACCTCATTAGTTGCAATTACAAAACATCCTGCTACTCATACTAAGGCTTTGCCTAAGGATGTTGCTCCTAACTTGAGAGGACCCAAACTTGTTTGGGTACCATCAAAAAGTGGATGATTGATTGTAGATACCATTGGCATTGGAGACTTGATTCAATTGATTTCATATTGATCATCATATGTTGAGTCAATCTATGAAGTTTAGCGCACATCTAAACCCAATGCCAAGTGAAAATTGAGTGAAGCTCAAGTGCTATCAACATACAAGTGTCATATTCAAGTTGTTGGTGATTCATTAGATATATTTGACGGCATGCAAATAATTGAGTTTAAGCTTGCTAGTTGGATGATCATGAGCTAACCAAGGTATATCTCTTGTTGATCATTTTATTTGAGTGCATATGAGTTGATTGAATTAGATAAATATGCAATGTTGCTTGCTATAAGATGATTGAATGGATAATTGCTTAGTAATCAAGTTTGGATTGATTTGTGTTGGATAAATTTATGAGATGACTTTTAGTGAGTGGATTTAATGGATTTACATCTTGTGAAAGTATTCAAACAAGTTGGTTTCAAGTTTGATTCATATTTGATGAAGTTTAGCTCAATAGTTGAAATCTGTCCTATAATTGAGAATCTGAGCTAGCTGTGATCTTAGCCATATGAGTAATCAAAACTTATTGAATTGACATAAAAATGGTGTACATGCTCTAGACTTATGGTATAATATGCTGTACAAATTTCATGAGAATTGGATAAGAGATGCTTTAGTTTTGGAGTGGATCTTGTTAGCTATAGTGCAGCAGTTTTCAGCATGTAGCAGTGGTGGAAGAATTGAAATCTAGTAGCAATCTAGAAGTTAAATGAAGCTCAATTTTTTACATCTGCTAGATAACTTAGTGAAGCACATCTCCACCAAATTTCGTGGTATTTAGATCTATACTTTGGGAGATATGGATTTTTCTTTGAAGGGTACAAAATCTGCCGGAAAAGTAGAAATTATTGGATCTATTTTGAGTCACTTTAATTGAAAGGTCCTCAAGTTGGAAACATGTTTTTATAAGTGATTGAGGCACCTAAGTTTGGTTTTGAGATGATCTAGAAGCATGACAAACAAAGAGTATAAGGGCATTTGATTGTGGAGTGTACTTTGTACACATTTGGTACTCAAATTGTAAGATCAAGATCAAACTCAAGATAAAGATAAAGTTTAAGTTCTAGAAATTATTGAAGATCATTTGGTAGAAAGAAAATGACTTAAATAAGTAGAAAGAAAAGGACTTAAAGAAGAAATCAAGGTTACTCATCAAGTTAAGTCCATCACTTGGATCCATCAATCAAGTTATTTTAAGTAAGTGTCAAGAATGGTTCTTGTAGAGAGGTCACTTCTCCCTAGTGTAGGGGCTTACCGCCTATGTGTAGGTAAACCAAGTGTGGTACTTGGAAGGCTAACATGGAAGTGATGATCCGAGGGACATTTGATATGCTTAGTTGAAGCAATCAAAAGGGTTGATCAAGAAAAGCAAGTAACACCCAAAAGAGAGCTAGTCATGGTAATTCAAGAGTTATTTCAAATAGTTCTCTCATGCAAGCATTGATCAAAAGATGAAGTAATCTAAACACAATAAGATTGTGCACTTGATCATAAGTGGTATTCATTTCATATGTGTGAAGAATGAAATTCAAAATGGTATCTATTGGTCTTCACCAAGCTTATAATTGGACTTCACATTGCTATTGGATGAATTGGAATCTATGTGACTATCCTCTACTCCAACATAGCAAATGTATCATTGTAATGTGCATGATCATTTCATCCCTTACTAGTATGCGGTTAGTGCATATAGTACATGCTTCATAGAATCATGCATAACAAATGAAATATTTAAATTCATAGCCTACCACTATTGCTTGAATGATTAGTTGATCTAGTGGTTAGTATATGAATTTTGTTCATAAGCTAGTAAACTCAAGTACTTGATTTAATTTGGATTGCCAACAAATGACAAGTACAACCTCGATAAGATAACCTCTAAATGAGTGTGAAGAAGCTTAGAGAGGGTTCAAACCAGACTTGGAAGCTTAGGCAAATCAATTTAGTTCAAGACAACTTAGAAGCTCATGATAAATAACAAGAGTACAAGCATAAAACAACAATGTAAATGGATATCTAGTTTGTTTGCTTCAAGTGGTATCTAGACTCATGTATTTTATCAAGAATTCACAAGTGATGTCTAGATCAACTCATAAGTGATATCCTATAAGTGGTACTCATGAAGATAGCAAAGGTTTAAGAAATGGTTTTCATTGATAAATCCAACGAGTGGTTCCATACTAGAAAATTCTTTCAAGTGGTATCACATCTATACGTGGTATCAATCATACAAAACGATGGTTCCACAAGTGAGCCTCAACTTTAAGTGATCATCAAATGAAGAATGCATCCCTCACCTACAAGAGCTCAAGTTTATCAAATGGATGATCCATGCTATCACATATGGGGAGGTGTCCCACAAATTGGTATCAAGGTCAAAGATCCTATGTGTGGTATCTCAAGAAGCTATACAAGTGGTGTCATTCCAACAATCAAGTGATGTCCATAAAAATACAAGATTCAAGCCTCAACCATCTACCCCAAATACAAATCTTTGCATCAATGAGAAGCACACCTTTTATGGAAATTGATGACAAAGGGAGAGAGATTGTACAAAGATATGAAAGCTTTGCTTTGGGAGAGATTGTGAAAGCTTTGGGGCATAGATTGAGAAGATATGAAAGCTTTGGGAGAAATTGAAACAAAGAAGTAGAGGTTGGATATGGACATGAACAAAGAGGGAGAAACATTGAAGGATGTGAAAGGATCAAAATTCTTGTACAAGAGAAGCACACAAGTAGGGGGAGCAAGCTCATAACCTTTGATTGATTGCATTTGATATGTGCATATTCATGTGCTTGCTTGCATTGCATAAGCTTTTAAATTAAATATGCATGCTTGTGTGGTGTATGCTAGTTGTAGAATTTGAATGATGATTTGATAACTAGCATACATAGGATCATATTTTACACGTGGTACTAGAACCTTGCTTATAATGTTGATCTCACGCGGTTTCTAGTGTTTTTGTTGTCTAGCTACTCATGATGCTAAGGATGGTGTTAAAAGTGCAACTCCGATTGGTATCACGCTTCAAAGGTTATTCTATACACCTTAGCATCATTTAGTAGTGCTAACACTCCCACAAATTTCATATTTATGCATGTGTGCAAACTTAAAACCAAATCATTTGAGCACACATGTAGGGGGAGCTATCACTACCAAGTCGGGTTTTATGATGCTTATCCAAATCTTAACATAGAGCTTAAATGTTGGATAAGTGGCATAAAATCCAAATCAAGTTGGCAATTTACACTTGTGTGAAGTGCTAGCTTGAAATGAGCTTAATTTCCATATCTTTGTAGAGTTATCATCAGTTACTAAAAAGGGGGAAATTGAAAGGCCCTTGTTTGGTTTTGGTAATTGAGTGACAACCTTATGTGGACTAATGTGTTTAAGTGAGATACACAGGTGATTAGTCCATAGGTACATGTGTGTGAGCAACATATGCCATAACGGTGATGATGTCTCAAAGATGTTGCAAAGCTCACACATGTGATGATGAAGGAGCTTATTGCACATGAGACATGACATGGAGTCATGTGATCAAGGTGGAGAAGATCAAGACATGACTTGGCTTGATGGACCGGTTGCAAGCGTGAAGGGTAAGTCAAAGGCTTTGGAGTGATGGACCGCGTGGCGGTGAAGCTTGAGCAAGACTTGACACCGATGGACGAAGGCAACGGTGAAAAGTAAGTGAAGTCAAGATCGATGAACCAATACGGTCACGTGATGATATGAAGTGGATCATATCATTTGCTGATTGGTTGGTGCATATGTTGCATCAACAACGGAGGAGATGGAATGGAATGCGCAAGGCAAAGGTATAACCTAGGGCATTTCATTTCATCAGTCATAGGTGTGTAGAGAAGTTGATGGCCGGATTTAGGACAGATGGCCGTACTATCAAGAGGGGCAAACTTGTTTGCATATCGGTCATCTAGTGCCACTCGAGTGATCTAACTTTGAATCATCGCTAGGATCGAGTGGCGTGACAAGTTGAGTGGCTAATCCTTTGAAAAATATTTGTGAAAAGTTAACACACATACACATGGTGGTGTACACTTGGTGGTGTTGGTACATTTGCAAAGGAGAAGAAGTTGGTGAAGAAAAGGAGTTGAATGCGCTGGTCACGGGGTGACCGGACGTGTCCGACGTGAGGACCGGATCGTCCAGTATCTTCCCGACGTGACCGGACGCGTCCGATATCCATACCGGACACGTCTTGTATTCTGGCCAAGCGTAGGCAAAGTTGCTGAGGTGACCGGACTCTGGCTCGTAGCAGTGATCGGACGCGGAGCAATCATTGTTTAGCGTCCGGTCGAAGCGACGTGGGGCGTGGGTGTTGGTCCAGAGAGAACCGGATGCAGGGGTGCGTCCGGTCAGCCACACCGGACGCGTTCGGTCGCAGTTGAGCGGCTCTGGGAGCTCTCTGGACTCGACCAGACGCGTCCGGTCGCCGCACCGGACGCGTCCGGTGTGAACTGGTAGGTCTCAGGTTTTCAACGCTAAAATTGATCGGACGCTGGGAGCGTCCGGTCGGCCTAGAGCGGCTCTAGGAGCTCTCTAGACTCGACCGGACGATGCGTCTCCCGCGTCTGGTTGTTTTCTAATAGTGTGTCCGATGCGTTGTGTCAGAGCGTGTTAGAGAGGGCCGTTGGGCGGCAACGGTTACTTCGTTTGAATGGGACACATGGCGGTCAAGCAGTGATCGGACGCATCGACTGGACGCGTCCGGTCGCCACACCGGCCGTGTTCGGTGCATACGACCTGCGCGTCGATCATCCCAAAAAACGCCCAGTGAAGGGGTAACGGCTATTTTAGCCCGTGGGGCTATAAATAGAAGTAGTGGTCGGCTTTTGGCCGGTAGCTGAGCACACTAAAGCCTTGGCGGCATATGTGGTAGTGCTTGGGAGCCATCTAACTCACTTGAGCTTGATAGTGTTTATCCGATCGAGTGAGTGAGTGATTCTAGTGCGATTGCATCGTGATGTTGCATCGAGTGGCACTAGGTGATCAAGTTGCACGCCGGTGGTGCTTGTTACTCTTGGAGGTTGCCACCTCCTAGACGGCTTGGTGGTGGTTTCCGTCGAAGCCTGCAAGAAGCTTGTGCGGTGCTCCGGAGAAGAGCTTTGTGAGGGGCATTGTGCTCGTCCCGCGGGAGCCGCGAAGAGTAACTCTAGTAGAGCGAGACGCGAAGGAAGACAAGTGATCCGACCGGGTCGAGTGCTAGAGCTTGTGGTAAGCACTCCACGTGGGAGAGTGTGACTTGCGGGTCACTACTAGCAAGAGGACCGGCGGCAACCTTAGAGATTGTCTCAATGGGGACGTAGCGTGTTGACAAGCACGTGAACCTCTGGAGAAAATCACCGTGTCAACATTGTTCTTCCCGTTGGTTTGCAATCCTCTTACGTAAGCTTATAATTACTTTCATATACGTTGTGCTTGTGTAGTTGCTTTTGTAATTAGTTAGCTTGTGTAGCTCACTAGTTATCTTCTTGTTTATATAGCATAGAAGTAGCTCCCTTACGTGATTAATTTGGTTTGTGTAAGCTTATTAGTCATATTGCTTAGTTTGCTTAGCTAAGTATTTGCGCTCTCTAATTTGGTATTGATTGTCTTGTTATTGAGCATTGTTAGTGAGCTTAGGAGCTTTGTGGTTTTGCTTACTAGAACTGTGTAGGAGCTCTCCGGTGTGTAAAATACTAGTGGCATAGATTTGTGTGATCTTTCTCTTAGAATTGGATAGGTGAGCTCTAGCTAGCATAGCATCTTTATTGCCTAATTAGGATCTTTATTAGGTGCTTGTGAACTTTGATAGACAGATATAGTCTTAACTAGACCGATTATTTCAATTCTATATTTATTTTAATTAGCCCGCACGATTAAATTTAAAAAAAATATTCACCCCCATGGTCCGTCACCTCGAGGAGCTTGCATCCTTCGAGAGCCTTGTCTTCAGGCGGCGAAGAGCCTTCGCCAGACTTCATTGATTCCCGTGTTGAACCGTCGTGTCTTCCCCCAGCGGCCTTCGCAACACCCGCTTGCGCATCGCCCTTCGGTGTGCTCCGGGCCTTCGCCAGCGGTGCCTCCGCTGACCATTAGTCTTCGTATGGTCGGGTAGGTGCGGCGGAAGGTACCTACAAGATTCTTGTCCGGAACAAACACAACAGCCCATGTTCCGATCCAATCTGTTAGATATACGACGAAGATACGACAAAAGGGGGGCTTGCCTTCGTGACTACAATGTCTGTGTCCCAACACATCTGATGCAGCCATGCGGGAACATATTTGTGCCGGGCTTCACGAACAAGGCTGTTCGTTGGCCTCTGCTGCATCGCCGGCGTAGTGACGAGGCCACGACAGTGCATTATGCCATGCCGTCTCTCCGTCTAGTTGTGACCACAGTTGACTACTATTTTCAACGCGTGTGAAAGAAAATGAGTGATTGGATATCCATTACGTATGGCGTGATCACAAGCGCAAAAAAAGAATTATAGGCCCATTGGTTGCAAAAAAAGAAAGGAAATTGTAGGCCCATTGTCACGCAACGGCCTGGAAAAGAGCCCAAGTATACAACTGGGCTTAGAATGTCTGACTGCTTTGCAGGTGCAGCTTATCCGAGTGCAGCCCTTTGGACCAACAGCAGCCAATCAAGCTATTTGTCTGCCAAAAGAAAAACGTGGATGCGTTTTGGGCCAATTTAGCACAACGATGATGATCATTAGGAGTTTATGTCATATCTCTCTCTCTTTTTTGGGGGGAGTTTCTCATAAAAATCTCTTTCTATTTTTTTGTATTTTGGTTGTGATTGGAGAAACAAAAGCAAAGCACTTGCTCTCAATTTTCTAAATTTTTGCCTACCTATAGTGAATAACTTGAATTTTTTTCTTAAATTAAATTGATGAATCACGGGATGTAAAGAGTTTGTTGCATTCATACAACTTTTAACTTCAATTCGAGAGGAAATCGAGGATCCTATGAGATGATTGAATGAGAGCGGAGTTTCAAGTTACACTTGAGATGATGAGGTTGCTAGGGCCATCTTCTTCCACTCGTGAAAGGTGAGATCAAGGGTTAGGGTTTGGGTTAACATTTGGGAAGAGGAGATGATTTCTTGAGTTCACCAAAGGATGAAGATGAAGGTGATGATCTCCATGTGCTTCTTGAGATGGTGATGCTAGGTCCTCCTTGATCTTCTTCCTTTTCTTTTCTTTCTCCTCTTTCCTTTCCTTTCTCTCTCTAGTTCTTTCTTCCTTCATTTTGGAGAGAGTGGGGGATGAGTGAATGAGTGAGTGGGTGTGAGGGGAAGTTGAACCAGCTATTGAGAATGTCCATTTCATGCAGACAAATAGGGCCAAGTGGGAGGAGAAGTGGACAACTCATCTAAACTGATTCTCCTGACTCAGTGGTCTTGTAGACGGTCCGACAGAACATAGATTTTGAGATATTGGGTTTGGAGAGGAGAGATTGATATTAGGGCCTTTGACACACCTTATAAAGTCTATGGAAACCATCTAATAGTCAGGGGTCACTTCTCCAATGATAATTTCGAGAATTTAGCTGGGTCAATCGTCATGTTTGACCATGGTTGACTCCAGTTGACTTGGTTGGAGTCAGAAGAGATTAAGGGTTTGAGAGCCAAATTTGGTGTCCTTGTCTAGTAAGAGCTAGATCGATGCAAAGCTTGCCATTGGATCGATAAAGTCGTCGATTGCCAGAGAAGATTTAACGATGGTTTATGTTCTCAGAGCCATGGTTGATAAGGTTCGTGATCCAACATATAGTGAGGTGTATCGAGGATTCAAGTCAGGGTTCAAGGAGGAGTTGGTAAGTTTCTTGGGCTTCAAGAGTTTGTAAGTTTCATGCCAACGCCACCTGCGGAGCTGCCCAGGCCGCTAGCGCCACCTGCCAGGGCCAAGACGCCAGCGCCATCCCCTGCCGGATGCTTCCTATCTTTCGTAACTAGGTGAGCATCCCCTGCCGTCAGGGCCTTCAGCGATTTCACTTTACCGCCATGTCTAGCAGAGTAGCCTTTTTTGTTCTTACTGAATCGATGCCACTTATTTACAGGTGCTGATTTATAGGGCTAGGACGGCGATGCCAGCGAGCTCCTTCCAGATCTCCGGCTCCTGACATGATTCGAGCTGAGGACGACGACGATGCCAGTGATTTGAGCGGAGGTGCCCCCCTGCTTACTCGTGCCCACCCTGCTCTGTCGTGCCCGCTCTGTGGTGCCGCCATGCTCGCCGTGGTGCTGCCGTGCTCACCGTGCTCATCGTGCTAGCCCTACTGTGCTTGTCTGCTAGCCCTACCGTGTTTGCCTTGCTCGCGCTGCTGCTCGTCGTGGTCGCCGTGCTTGCCTTGCTGCTGCCGTGTGCCGTGCTCGTCGACGATGACCACCACTTCTTCGACGAAATGCCTCAGAGGGTAACCTTAGTAATTCAGAAAATAGGTGACGGTATCAAAACAAACCAAGCAACAAAATACACCTCAGGACTAGCTAGACTTAGACAACATAGACAACCAAACAACTAAAGATTGGTTTGGTGGGAGTAGGATAAGGCTGCCCAGGCCATGATTCTAGCATGGCTAGAAGTTGACCAGAAAACCAAACACATCCTTACTCATCATCAATTCAAACACATACAAACCCAAGCCAGGTCGATTCCACGCGTCGTCGTCCCAGTTGGTCCCATGCTGGTTTGGGTAACATTTGTGCCGCAAAATGTCACCGACGCCAAACACGGATGAAGGTCCCGGCTGCATCGAACACCGTTGTGGTTTGGTTTCTTCCCAAGATTTCCCATTTCCTCCGGGCCCAGAGGAATTCTCTTGCAGAAACAAAGTTTTCAAAGAAACCATCATTGCAACTGTTTCTTTCCCATTTATGGATTACGGACAGCCTCATAAACCTTTTGGCAATAATGATGAAAAGGTGAGGTGAGTTTGCCAAGGTTGCTTCCCTCTCCTTTTGCCCAGTGGTCCCAGTCCCAACGTGGCAGCCGGATTGCCGGAGCGTAGCGTTCCCCTCCCTCCATGGCTCCATCCATCCCCCCTTCCCGGCTTCCCCTGCAGCTGTACAGTTAGTCCAAGCCCCAGCACCCAGCACCCAGCACCTGTAGGAACAACAACGATCAATGGACGCATTGATGACGACAGGAGGTCAAGATAAACCAGTCTTTGCAATGTTTCATCTTGGACAGGGACACAGGATACTGTGGACTAGTATTTGGCTTTGGGCATGAAAAAAAATCCGAAAAGAAAAGAAATGTCGACCAGGCCCCGATTTTTTTGTTTTTTTAGCCCCTTTTTTGAATTTTTTTCACAAATATGTCTCTGGAGGTATGCTTTCAAAATTTAGACCCTTAGCTCGGCACCATCGTTGGTGGCATCGAGCTTACACGTCTCGACGCCATAGATTTTAGCGCCTAGGTCTTGGGCTCGGCGTAGACGTGGCGGTGACTTGGCAGGCACCTTGGCGCCGTGGTTATTGGCGTCAAGCTTGGCGCCGTGGTTATTGGCGCCGAGAACGGCGCCAAGATCTATGACGCCGAGGTGGTGTTTTAATCCGGCGCCCAACCTTCCTGCTCGAGCCTTCTTCCTCTTCTTTCTCCTCTCTCTCGGGTTTTTTTCTCTCCCCACTTCGTTCTACCTCACGAATCGGTATATTGGACCTTGGAAACTTTGATTTGATCTGTAGATCTTCGAGAGCAAGGTATCCTCGTTCCCTCCTAGTTTTTTTTTCAAATCAATTCGGTATATATTAGTCGGATTTTTCAACTTAAGAATCGTCATTACTTAGGGTTTCATGTAATTTTAATATTTATATTATACAACCGTAGGATGCCAAGGCGTGGAAAAGCTACCAAACTAAAGTAACCTCAGCGCATTGTTGTGGATCAAATGGGAAACTCTAGGTGTAGGGTTTAATGTTAATTGCTTTTGGTTCTTAGAACGAAAATGGCTAAATTGTAGTTATGGCCGGATGACTGAAAATGTCTTCGACCCATTGCCTTTGCCTAGTGGTGTTGCAGTGTCCATGTGCTTTTGTGGCGATCCTTGCAAGGTAGCCAAGTCCGATGAAGAGGACACGTATAGGCAAAGGTACTAGATGTGTTCCAATTTTGTGTTTGAGCCTACACTTCATCAGCGCCGCATTAACAAGATGATGAGGAATTGATGTTTGTTTCATATAACATCTTGCATGATTTTTTTTGTTTTGTAACAATTGTATTTTTTGCAGACCCCTCCACCGCTCTGTGATTTTGAGCAGTGAATCAACACTGAGATCAAGCCTAAAGACAAAGAATGAATGCATAACTGTTGCGATGGGAGTTGGTGGGGTTGTACCCGGCACGGGGGGCAAGAGGATTTAACCGGACCAACCTCTGCATCCTTTGGACGGATCAATCGGCGTTCCACCATACAACTGCCCACTATGGGGCTGTTTGGCGCAACTCTTTGTAGCTCCCGCTCCTCCACTGTACAACACTGTAGCGACACTGTAGCATGGAGCTGGCGAAGCTGCAAATCGTGGCTCCTCCGCTTTGTAGTTCATTTTTCTTCCCGAGAAGCGAAATGGCTACTTGCTACAGTGTAAACAGTGATGCTACAGGAAATGGAGGAGCCGGAGCCGCCGGAGCTGCATCAAAGGGGGCCTATATTAGCACAAATTTTACATGCATAGAAGTTTACACGCAAGCGTGCTGCATATAACTGTGTTTGCCTGGATCCATGCTGATCTCGAGTAATTCTATTTCCCTTAGAAGTTGATCGTATACTTAGCATTTTGACTGTAGACTGTAGTTGATCTGTAGACTGTAGTTGATATGATGTTACTATATAATAATTATATAGTAGCACCCTATACATATATCTGAAGCTTATGCTGAGAGCTAGCCAGCGTAGGTCCATATGCAAAAACATGCGTACACATCGAGGTGCCCTAGGGATTTGTAATCTTGTGCATTTACTTTTTTATTTGAAAAATCTACGTTTTGACGCATAACATGACAAAAAAATTTAAAGGGACTCCATGAGATAAGTGGTGGTAGGGGGGCTTGAGCCCCCTCCCCACCGCTAGATCCGTGCTTACTCCTACCTATCAACGTCCAATCACTGTTTTCTCCTGTCCGAGATGGACTACGGTCAGTGGCTTCGGAAGGAGACACATTGCTTCCTTCTTATATGCATACTCCCTCCGTCCCATAAAGAGTGACGTTTTTGACTTTCAGACATCATATTTAACCGTAAGTCTTACTCAAAATTTTTATGTAAACTATAAAATAAATAAAGCATTATTAAAGTATCTCTAATAATAAAATAAATCATAACAAAATAGATGATATTTATATAAAAAATTTGAATAAAACAGATGATCAAAAAAGATGTCTGAAAGTAAAAAAAACAATATTTTTTTTAGGACGGAGGGAGTAGAGCTCAATTTCTCAAACGCCCGAGACAACAGTCAATGGCTTCGGAAGGAGACTGCATTGCTTCCTTCTTATCTGCATAGAACTCAATCATGTCTTCGCGGCTACCGAGGAAAGTGACGCAGTTGCGGTCTTTGAGGAGGTGGCACGCCACCTACTAGACCGCGACGGCAGCTTCCTGCTACGGACAGGGAGCTGCTGCAGCCGTCTCGACCAATTTGTTGCTGCCCTCAACAGCGACGACCTGCAGCCCCCTTTTCTGGAGCTAGTCGAGGTGTTGGCTACCGCATTGCCGCCCTTGGTCCTGGCTGCAACACACGCGCTACCTATGTTCACCGAGGAGGAGGAGGTGCACCCGAAGCCTGTTGTTCTCCGACGAACATGGAGAGAGTGCAACCGCACCCGGGACAAATTAAGATGAGGTGTACCTGGTTGCTCTTCTTCGCGTCTCCATGGGCCTAGTCACGGTGGATGACAAAGGCCCTATGTGGGAGCAAATAGACTCAGCTCTAAGTCAGCTCACCGGCACCTCAGCACCCCAGCCGAGGTGAAGGCCAAATGGAAAAAAAGTGAAGTAGGAGTACAGACAGTTCATCGAAACTCCTGACGCCAAAACTGGAGGTAGGGCGAACTTAGACTACAAAGTTTTGGCTAAAAATGATAGTATGTTTACATGTATATTATGGAGAAAAGTGTTAGAACGACAAATAAGAATGAAATCAACATTGAAAGGCACATCGCTATTGAGCCGCGCAGGGCCGCCCTCTGCCAGGAGCCTCCCAACTGAGGCACCGTGAATGCAAGAGCGTCCTATTGGGATATGATAGTCATCAACAACCACTATGCCAGGGTATGGGGAGGTCGAAGGCGAGAGAGCATGACTATGGGAGCACTGCCACCACCTTCAGGGTTATGTTAACACTTAGACCTTCCTGTCTTTTTTTCTCAAGATTATCGAAGACAATAACTTCCTTTCAAAATATACTAAGAAAATCATAAATCTAGTTACATACGAGATATAAAGTAAATTTTGTTGTTGTGTAGATCCGGTTAATATAAGCCTAACAAAATTCCGATTGCTATTTTTGAAATTTGTTGTCATTTATTATGCATTTGAGAACTTACGGTTAGAGACATGCATTGGGAACCCCGGACTATGGGGCTGAGGCTGGATAAGCTAGCTGGATAAGGCTATGTTTAGTTCGCGAAATGAAAATTTTTAGATGTCACATTGGATGTTTTTGAGATATCGGAAGGGGTTTTCGGATACTAATAAAAAAAACTAATTACATAGCTCGCCTGGAAACTGCGAGACAAATTTATTAAGCCTAATTAATCCATCATTAGCGCATGTTAGTTACTGTAGCACTTATGACTAATCATGGACTAATTAGTCTTAAAACATTCGTCTCGTGATTTCCAACAAAACTGTGCAATTAGTTTTTTTTCCGTCTATTTTTAATACTTTCATGCATGTGCCGCAAGATTCGATATGATAGCTTGGGGTAAAAAATTTTGGAAACTAAACCAGGCCTAAGTTAAGGGAGCTAGAGATGCCTTGAGACACACTACAACCTTGTTCTTTGTCTGAAGCAGCGACGCACCCATCACATCGCTAATTCACCGTTTGTCTGAAGCATGAGTCGGGCTATTCGACTGGTATTAAAGTTGGCTGAAACTGTTTTATCGTAAGAGAAAAACACTGTAGATTCTAGCTGATAAGTTCAAACGAACAGGCCCTCGGGAATATTATCGCATCTCCAAGCATGCTACCCTTGCTAGGTTCGAAACACTTAAAATATGGGTAACAGTAGTGCGCCACAGGGCTTGCTGTTTCTACTACAGTTTCTTCTTCTTCTCATGTTGCATTACAGGGGACCTAGGGATCCAGGACTGAGGTGTGTGACGCACTACCTTTTTTTTTCTTTTACATGATCGAGATTGGCAATTTTTGTTGTTTATATGATGTCATTAACGGTAAAAAATGTTGCTAATACCGATGGTTCGTACTGGGTCTGGATCGAGTGCGTGGTTCCATTAAGAATCTGTTCTTGAGATGTGAAATGCCGTTAGCTCCTAGTACTAGTACTAGCAGTATTTGTACCTCATTGTAAAAGGGAGCTTTTGCTCACAGTAAGATCACACTCGGACTTGCCTGAACTACTGGCCTCCAGTTCTACTACTACACCTTCACCTTTTACATATAACCCAAAAGGAGCAAAAGATGATTCCTTGTTCTTTTCCGTTATTATGGACCAGAAGAAAGCACTACCTTGCAATAGATGGCAAGTGGGATTCTTAAGCTAAAAAAAAATTGATGTCCAATGCTAAAACTGCAGCTTCAAGGCATGCCTGCATCTTCTATCTTGGATACCAAATGCAGCCGTGCTATTTGCGACATGAGAAGCCTGGGAAGCTGCAGGCAGAGCTGTTTGCATGGTGCTCAATTTGAGTTGTGTTCCGCATTCCTTCCATGCATCATCATGACTCGCGAGATCCTCTTGACCTCGTTGTCTCTCTCCGTCTCTCCGTCTCTCGGCCCATTCGCTCAGCCCTGATGCCATGACATGATGAGCATCAGCAGGGAGTTGTGCCTACTCTATCTGTGACCTTTTGATCTTTTAAACAATCTGCCAGGGATATGATATTATGATGTCACAATGGAAGCCGTACGTCAAGAACAACCGAACATGCAGACATACAATACTTCAGAATATGGCTGCTATCTCTTGCATGCCCGTGCCTGAATTTCATCCCAATTCCCAGCGGAATGTTCCAGGAGCGCGCTCAGTTTACCTGCCATGAATAACTGAACCATTGAGGACCGCGTGGTGTACTCGGCACCATGCATCAGTGACCATGATCAAATCAAATTCTTGCCTATCAATATAGTAAACCTTATCCTAAATCTTGACGTGGTAACAGCTTCATGGAAGGTGATCTGCTGACGTGCAGTGCAATGCATGCAGCCGGCCAACGACTCTCGGCTAGTCAATTGCTTGATCCGGCCGTGTCCGGGGTGTAACAAAACACCTGGTGTGGAGAAACAACGAACACGTGATGTTACTTTCCTGAAGATTAAACAAAAATTACTGTCGTAATCGGCATTCTGAATCGAAGGTTTACTACACAACAATATTACCTCTACTGATCTATCGCTTGCAAGGGCAAATACATCAAATCCAGGCGACGTGACGCGTTCGCATGTGACCTAACTCTCCGTGACATCATCACCGTTGCTC
The DNA here is from genome assembly GCA_904845875.1 of Miscanthus lutarioriparius. Classification (NCBI taxonomy): domain Eukaryota; kingdom Viridiplantae; phylum Streptophyta; class Magnoliopsida; order Poales; family Poaceae; genus Miscanthus; species Miscanthus lutarioriparius. The sequence continues at coordinate 20,225,894 of CAJGYO010000008.1, forward strand.
AGCCCCGGCCAGATGCTGCCACGGACCCTGGAGCTTTCAAGCGTTTGGACCCATACGGAAGATGAAGGAAACGCGGTTGACTAAATGACTGCGGCTTGATCGTTCTGGTCATAAGTATCCAGTCCATGCAAGTAATATATATGACTATGTATGTATCCGTGTGTGTGTGTGTGTGATAGAGAGCTTTATCTGTGAAAGTACAAGTAATAAGCGAGTCAAACATGTCTGCAAAGACGGCAAATTGTCGTTCACCAACAAGAACGTGCACATCCAAATCCGGGACGGTGGAAAGAGGAAAAGCAGGTGTCCGTGCGCTTTTTTCAGTTTTTGGACAGGTGGAAAAAGGCAGAGATGCCGGTGGTAAGTTCGTAGGCGATCGACGTTTTACGTAGGCTTGTTGGGATCAGGAAAAAAGGGGTCAGCGCTTCACTTTGCCTTTTTGTTTGTCGATGTCTTTGTTTCTGTGCCGTGGATGCCAAGTTTAAGTGAAGCTTGTGTGAGAATACTGTTGGTGATGCGTCGAATCCGCATAGCAATTTCTAGGTTGAAAACACGGTAACCAGTGACATATGAGGTGAAGTAATAAGTGTTGTTTTATTTTGGAACTGTAGAATTTGTGTGCGTGTCCATTTGGAATGTCATAGCCTGTCATAACTTACCGTAATTTGAACAAAATTGTTTAGCGTAAAAAGCTACTTGTATCATTTATTAACTAGTCGTAGTTCTATCTGACGCAAAGATCAGAGTGGCGCAGCGGAAGCGTGGTGGGCCCATAACCCACAGGTCCCAGGATCGAAACCTGGCTCTGATAAGGTTTTTGATGTTTTTTCAATATGTTTCTGTCTCTTGTTCCCCCTTTCAAATTCAATTATTTTTTGGCCCTGATAAATTTTTTATGTTTTTTCAATTTGATTTTGTCTCTTGTTCCCCCTTTCAAATTCAATTCAGTTTGTCTCTTGTTCGACAGCTAAAAGAAAATGCTGTCCCAGTCATGAGTCATGACTGTTGGCTGCTGCATCGGTCCAGGCAGCATGTCATTGCAATTAGTCTCAACCCAAGAAAGGCAAGAGAATGCTTATATTGATCACCGGTAATCAAATCATGTGTGTCTGACTATACATACGAGCTGCCACACCCAGGAGTACATCATTCCGAGGCCACAATAGAATGACACCATTATGAGAGGTAGGAAGGGGAGCCTATCACCGAACACATGATGGTGAAATAATTGAGACCATAATTCTATACCCACGATTCCCAAAAGACAGCTTAAACCAATCCATCCAATGATGCCATTCTTCTTCACTGTGCTGCCTGACCGATTTACTTTCTTTCCTTCCAGGTCAGAGTTTGCAGCAAAATGGGATGTACAACCTACCCACATGAGAGTGGCGTAGGTCAGCAGCAGCATCACCTTTATCATGTACTCTTGGTTCTCAAACAGCAAAGGGAATAGAGAGTAGCATGAAACTGCAGATACATTTTTTTAAGCAAATGATTAATTGCCAGTTAGCCAGGTTTATCACATTTCTGACATGACAATCATAATACTACTTAATGGGAATAATGCAGATACTGAGGTGGGCAAAATTGCAAAAGAATCTTTTTTTTCATGGACAGAAAAGGCACCCAAAAACGTTGATTCAAGAAATGTCACAAGTGGAACAAAGTAAACATTGAACTGTAACCAAGAGCAAAACATACCTATGGACAACAAAAAGTAATGCCTGGCATCGTTCAAGCTATCCATGGCAATTAGGGCAAGTGGGATAGTGAAATGAAGTGATGCCTTCTCATGTACATGCTATCCAAACATAAACCCACATGTGCATGCATACGAGACCAATCTAATAATATGCTTTGGTTGAGGATTAGAGAATGCTTTGATAAGACAAGGAGCCATGGCAAGAATGACCAATAAGAATGTAGCAATTGGGGTGACCTGCAATCCATTAAGTTCACAGATGTGAAACCATAAACCCATCATGTTTCATTGGAATAAACAAAAAGAACAGGAAGAATGGATGGTGGAAGAAAGAACCTTCGGAAGAACAGCAAAAGGAGACGAATCACCAACGAGTCCCCCAGTAAACGAAGCTTCAGGTATGGCAATATTAAAGCCTAGTCTTCTAAGGAGAAATGCAAGAATCTTGTCAAGTATAATATAGAATACCCAAAAGTTTGGGGCCCAGTAAGCATGGCATAGGCCTCGCCCAAAGGGAAACAATCGGTTAATTAGTTGTTGCATCTGCAAAATCATTAGAGCCGTAAGAATTGCAGTCATGTTAAAATAATACCACATTTATACATGTCAATATATTGAGAGGATTTTTTCACAATAGCAAAGGCATATATTACAGACAATGTTGTATTACCGAAACAAAGAATAAAACGTGCTAGACAGATGGGTATATATTGCTAAAGGCTGGCGCTAAACTTCCTACAAAGTTCAGTTTATCCAATCCCTTGCGTCGAAGAGTGTAGAGCTTCTTCTTTTTGTACAGACTTTATTGTTTCTTATTGTTAATATATAATCAATAGAGGCTAGACCCTCCTATTCTTTCAAATAAACAAAACACACAAAAAATGCAGAGCACTGAAAATTCATATATCTACATGACTCCCATATTTCATTGGCACAGGGCATTAGCAGTACATTGGTAAAACTTGTATGAAAACACCATTTAGCTCAGAGGCTGCAGACAGACAAGGTTAACATGGTCTTACTATGAAAAACGCCATGGATTTGATGCAAGCTTAAACACATAAGAAATTTGACAAAACTGCACTACTAGCTTATAAGCCTTCTCTACAGGATTCAGCATCAAATTAATTGAATTAACTGCAGAAAGATTGCAAATATTACATACAATACGACAATACAATTCTCTACTGATTTTTTTTTTGAACGTTTGTATTGTGGAGACCAGTTTTAATAAAATTTCAGTAGGGGCTCACACCCCTCCTATTCCATAAAAAAAAAATTATATACAATGTTTGTATTACAGGGAATAAAATCGCGAAGCCAAACTGCAAATAAAACTGATACGTAGATATAGATTGGCTAAAGTGGAACACCAAAATTCCGATGAGGTTGAAGTTTACCAATACCCACTAGTGTTTAAGAGTGCAGAGTTATAAACATTCAAATATCTGAGTGCAGGAATTCAAAAGCTCATTTGACAAAAAGATTAATAGTGCAAAATGCAGAACTGGCATGATTGGTTAGCTGTATGGAAACATTATTTTAACTCAGAGCTTACAGACATGACAAGATTAGCAGAAAAAAATTTACTAAGTTAAACTCCACAGCAATTATCACAACTAAAACCAATATTACTATTCATTGGCGGAGCTACACAAGCTGAAACAGCTCCAGCTACTATGATAAGAAATTCAGAAACACGGTGCATTACTCAAGTTTAAACCTCCTCTACCAGATTTAATGTCAAACTAACTGAATTAGCTGCATTACTCACCAAGTCTCAACTGTTCACAAATCACAAGCCACATTTCCTACTTTCATCAGAAACTAGATGTTTACAGACAAGTACCATACGGAGATAGCCAAGATACCAACAAGTTGTTGAATCCAAAACTTCAATTAACCAGATTCACTCACCTGGCCATAGTACACGAAGGGCGCAAATGCTGCAGCAAAAACAACAGCCACTCCAGAGCCCATCAGTACGAGCCTTCCCAAGCCCCTTCACGACACCCCGGCCACAGCAATAATGCCGGAACAAATACATAAAGTAGACCGGCGCCGCCACGAGGAACAGGTGCTTCGAGCAGAGCAAACTTGCGAACACGACTCCCCCGGCAAGATCCCACTCCTGCTCGAGGAAATGCAACGAGAGCAGCAGCAGCCCCATGAGGAATCCATTGTACTGAAAGTGGAGGAACGGCCGCTGATTCCGCCGCGCGTCCCTCGCCAGTAAGAGGACGGACCCGAGGAGGAGGAGGTCGGAGAAAGCGACAGTGAGGCGGAGGTAGAGGAGATGCGCGAAGGGCGGCGCGTCGGGCACGGGGACAGAGACGAGGGTGGCGTCGACGAGCGGCGCAGGGAGGGAGAGGAGGCGGGAGAAGTAGGCGAAGAAGGGCGGGTAGTCGAGCGTCCACTGGGAGGAGGCGTCGGTGTACCACTGCCGCGCGGGGAGCGCGTGCGTGAGGGCGAGCCAGTAGCGGTGAACGTCGAAGTCGGTGGAGCGGTAGGTGGGTACAAGGAGGAGCTTCACGCAGGTGGCGGCAGCAAAGGCCCAGGCCACCGCCGCTGCCGTCGACGTCGACGGCGAGGTGGTGTAGGCCATCAGGGCGGCGCGGCTGGGTGGTTTCGGGCTGAGATCTGGAGAGGACGGGTTGGGTCGTGACTCGTGACGTCGCGTTGTACGTGGGTCTTCGTGTTTGTTCACTTTGTTGGTTGGGCCGCTGCAGAGTGGGCCGAGTTTTCGTGCCATGACTGCCGTCGGCAGATTCCATTTTGGGTCGGCGGCGCGGGAGTTCGTGTGCACGGAGACGGAGACGGTGAGCCGGCGACGAGTGTGGGGTAGTTGCCAGCCGCGCGTTGCCCCGCCTCGGTGCTCTGCACTGACTGGCATCCGAGATCTGGCGGGCGTAGATTTGCATGGACGTGGCAAAGCGGAGCACGCCTGAGGAGGAAGGTGTCAGACTGTCAGGTGTGGTGCATGGTACGCGTTGGGCATTCGCCCGTTCCCAGGGACGGGGAGTTGGGCCTTCAACACAGAGCCCAGGAAAATGGGCCTGTAGCCTTTGTTTGGGCCCACTGCCACACCTTTCTTACAGGGCGATTCTCCTGCGCAAACCGATGGTTATCTTCCAGAACGGAGAGCAGTAAACAGTTGGCAACGGGGAGGGACAGGGCCGGGTGGAGCATCCGCAGACCTGCCCCTGAAACCCGACAGAAAACCCACCCCGACCTCGAATAGTGATTCGGGTGGAAGTTTGAACCCACCCCCGAACCCGATGGGGACCCGAAACCCGAGTTCAATTAGCGAGTGGAGGATTTGTTATGCCACCGCCAGAGGTGAGATATGTCCACGCCGAGGAATAGCTAGGCGCCGGCCGCCGAGGGACGCGCCATCATCCAGCCGCCACCTTTGCTTGCGGCCACGCTAGCGTAGCTGCAGGTCGAGGTCGGGCTCTCGGGCAGCCGCGCCGGTAGATCTATTCGCCACTAGCGGTGGGAGAAGGAGCCGGCCGCTGATGCGCGCTAGCGCATCGGGAGTAGAGGAAGGGAGGCGGCGCTGGAGTGGGACCACGAGAGCACGCGCGCGACCACTCGCGCGATGTGGGAGGCGTCGGTTGTCGGTGGAGGCGTGATGCGGGAGGTGTCATGTAAGTGCATCTAGCCCTTTAGTGGGTTTTGGTGAATTGAATGAAAAACCATTAAAGGTCTAACAAGTTTGCTAAGTGTTAAACAGAAAATTGAGTTTATTGCATACACTCATGGATTGTAGAATGAGAAGTATATATAGGTTCAACAAGAAGGCAAACTTGATGATATTCCACGTAATGTTCAAATCAAGGTCAAATTTGTGTATTGTTGTGTTGGAAGATCATGGAAACAATATAGTTCAAGAGAAAGACAACAATGCAAATGGAGTTGATGAAATGACTTCAATGTTGAGGGATATCATAGTATCATAAAGAAACAAGCATATTTGGCAAATGGTAAATGAGACATGAGTTGATGATTTTGGATTGGTTTTAATAATAGCTTGCTTTACATGAACTAGAAGAGTTTAATAGTGGATTAGCTTTGATCAAGTATTGAAGAATGAATCCAGGGTGCATAAGTGAGGACATACCAAGCAAAGGTTTAATGACAAAGGACACAACTCATATTGGATATAAGTCGGTCTCTATATTGGTTTGCTTGTATGGATAAAGATTTGAAAAATCACTTTGCATTAATATGATCAAGCTAGAAGTATGAAAATAGAGACTGAAGTGAGTGTTAGGAATGTCAAGTCAAAATGGAAAGGATATAAGGAATCATGAATTGGCATGACCACATTGATGTTGATCCATATATGTCTCTATGTGAGTCTAACTGAAGCTTGATTGATCTGAACTTTCATATCTAGAAGAATATTCAAGTAAGGATCACAATATTGAAGAAATGACTTTTCAATGGATGTTTAGTTTGATGTGACTTGAGTGTGGCTTGATAAGGTGAAGATAGCAGGGAAAGGGCTTCGAGGGACTAAGCGGAGGTGAAGGGCAAGCGATGACTTAAGGACTGAGGTACCATGACTAAGGTGAAGAAGAGAGTACTTGCATTGAGTCGAGGAGCTAATCAAGCTATGTGGAGACATATTGTGGTAAGGATCAAATCATCAGTGAAAGTGACTTGAAGCAATGGACTGAACCCACATGTGTTGGAAAGATTCAAGTCACAAGATCAACATGTGTTTGCTCGAAGAGATGAGACAAAGATAATTGCAAACCTTATGAAGTAATATTGAGAAAAAGGATAATACATGCGATGGTGGAAACCCCCAATTATAAAAGGATGTGGTGGCCAACTCAAAGGTGTTTAAATTCTTTAATATTTTGAATTTGAGTTTAGAAAAAGTCGTACTATAAAGGGGGATACAATGCACAAGCTTTAATGTGCAACTAAGTGCTCATTTACCCACCAAATATCCTTAAAGCCTTAGCCAAGACAGCAAGTTTTACAATCCTATCTTTTGTGCTGCCTGTCAAGTGAGGCACTACCGCGCTGAGGCGAGGCACTGCCGTAGTTCAGGCGAGGCACTACCGCAGTGAGGCACTATCGCAGTTCAACCACGGCACTGTCACGACTTAACTGACCATTGGGAGCAGGGGTTATTTATACCTTCTCTTCTCTCCCACAACGGTCACCTGCTTTTTAGCACGGCCATTCTCTTCCTAGGTGCAACTAGAGCTCTCTCTCTTGCTCCTTCCTCTCCATTGGAAGGCTCCCAAGCTTCGCTTGATTTCTAATCAAATCCTTATGAGATTAAGCTTTCAAACTGCATTAGAGAGCAGCCCCAACTGATCTTCATCTCCTAGAGCACTTGGTTCGCGTTTAATGTAACACCCTCAGTGTTACACCCTAAATCATTTACTAAAACTTATCATGAGCATCATGTTTATGTGTTAATGCATGTGATAGGATGTGTAGATAAATTTCTTTTAACTTAAAATGACAAATAAAAATATTAAACGAAAGTTGATTCAATAGTTCAGGTATATCAAGTAGGGTTTAAAACTAATTTTTATTAAGCAAAAATACTATAAAACATGTGTGTGATACTTAAATAAAGTTTAAAGTACAAACTTTGTAGATGACAATGAAATATTTGCTGTCGAAAAATGATATTACTAGCTAATATTTCCACTAGGTTAGAAATCGCAAATTGAAATCAAATTCGGCTCAAAACTTAGAAAATTTCCAAGTCTGTCAACAGCTAGAGATTGCTATGTTTAGCAAATTATTTTGAGAGATTGGGTTAAGGGGTGGTGTAGTGTTATAGCTCGATTTGGTAGTCTCATGTGCCATCTTGAGCATGGTGAAGATGATTTGGCTCCTAGAGCAACCGTTTAGTTTTTATGGGGCTTTAAAAGTTGTGCACGTCATAGTCTCAGGATGGTTGGCGCCGTGCGTGCGGTCACCGCGCGGCCACCCCGTGCCACGTACATGGCCGTGGTCCTTCGCGGTCATCCCGATGCTGCCACGCTGGATCGGTCGGGTCGCCTAGGTTTGGCCGAGACCCGTCGCAGCGAGACGCTGGCCCCGTGCCCTACTGCTCAGCCTCGCGCTGCCGCCATTGGTGCCGCCACGGCCGCGCTGCGCTGCCGTCGCGTCCGCCCACTGCACTGCCGACCCGCCTGTCCGCTGTGCCCCTACGCCGCTGCCGGCCTAGTCAAGGCCACCACTGCCGCGCGCACGTGGCCGAGCCACCGTCGCCTTATCATTTAAGACACTACGGCCGTGTGGGCCACGTCGGTCGGATGCGCACACGCCTTGTCTGTAGCGCCTGCGCATGGGTGTCCTATGGTAGAACCGCATAAAATAACTCACTTCCGAAGGCGCTTGTCTTCCATTAGACACTAAACACCCCAAGAGTGAGCTAATTTAAACAGTTCTATCGAGCACACCCCATGGGAGAACCCAAAACCCATATTTTTCAACAGGATCATAAATGGGAGAATAAAGTTACAATATTTTAGCCATTTCTTACATCACTTTCTATGCAACATCAGAGTATAATATTTATTGTTTATAACAGCGAAATATAACCATGTTATTAGATGATAGGTTAAACATTAACATGATGGTCCGTTATATACATCATAACATGTTATAAGTTTTTCCATTGTAAAATATTTTGGGTGGAAGTTTCAAATAAACTCTATGCCCGCAACGTTAAGGAAATCCTCGTTGAGTCCACCAGGAGGTTTCCACACACAAGTGTCAGCTCCACATGTTCCTGTCACCTGCAACAGGGTAGAACAAACCCTAAGTACTCAATTGTACCTCGCAAGACTTACCCGTCAGGAGGAAAGAAAAGACTCCAAGGATATGCAAGGCTATCTGGCTTGTGGTTTTATTGCATCTGCAGGAAGCATTACTAAGCGTGCATCCTTATATTCCATTTCCTTAGCAATCATCATTAGTTCATTAACTAACCATTCTATGTAAGCACCTGTGCTACTTTCAAGCAGGTGGTAAGCAATCAGAACCATTTTACCATCTTTCATATTCTAGTTCTTACTACGGTGCTAGATCGTAGCCAAGCCGTACCGTATCACACGGCGATTCACGAACCAATGTACCCTAGGTAGGCACCCTAAAACACACGCCCACTTGTACCCCAAGCACAAGCAAGACCAATCCACCACTCTCCTGTCAAGGGGTCCAGGTCCCCGTCCAAATATGGACTCCAAGCCCCCACCACTGAGTCCCGGACTCAGTGTGGTGCTTAGACCTCTAATATCCTCGCCTCCAATTAGTCGGTCCGAAAAGAGCCAGAACCCATGACAAGAGAGCAACGAGCCTTCTCGCCCCCATAAGCAAGTATGTGCTCAGGATAATAAGTCTGTGACCTGACTAGAATGCAATGCAACGGATGGTCCTTAACCGACATAGGCGGAACAAGTGCAATCTGAGCCTCGCTCCAATAAGAAACCAAGTCTAGATCCAAAGTACCATTCCGCCCAATCTCCAATTATCATTCATATATATTCCATGTGATAGTAATATAATAATAACAATAATATCTTTCCTATCTCTCGTGAGTGACAGGCAATCACTCGACTTCTACCGGAGTCTTATAGCATAGCAATCTACACGATCCTGTCATACTAGTAAGACTCATAGGATAAGGATATATATATGCAAGTGGGTTTTATTCAACTCATTAAACTTAATGCGCAAGCATAAAATAAAATACAGAATAATAGGGGTTATGCACCGGGGCTTGCCTGGATAAGATATAACCAAGTTAGCTTTTATCTTGGTGGTATGATCATCATGTCACCATCTTTTCTGCTACTTCGGTCATCTCCACGATCCATTGTTGTTCCTATTATGATATACGTGGATGCAACGCAGAGACGCAATTAACCAATGGTAACTACAACTCTATAATACTATTACGCTCCATGAGCTAACGAGCTAGCTTAATGACTAATGTACTAGTCTACGTATCCACGTCGCCAAGTAAGGCTTGTTTCCAAAAAATGTTTTCGTTCTACAAACCCCCAATTATTTTTGACATTCGATTGATTAAATATATATTTTCGTACTAGGGCTTATTTAGTTATCTTAACAAACTAATTCCTATAGAGCTACAAAAATTATAGTGAGCACCTAATAATGTTAGAAATTTACTGTAAAAATTTTAGAGCCAACACTATTACCAATTTATCACGAAAATTCCTACAAATTTATGCTTAAATAATATTAGAGCATGTTAAAATTTTTAAGGCAACCATGAAATATTTTAGAACCATGGGAACCAAGCACACTAGCAGGTAGATCATAATTTTATGAACTTAACAAAATTGGTTTCATAATTTTTGGTCAACTACACAAATTTCTATTGAATTTACAAGTTTACCTTGGAAACCTAATTAGAAAATGCTTTAGAAAAATAAAAGGGCCGGTGGCCAACGATTTGGCCCAGCAGCCTAAACAGCTCATGCGGGAGCGGCCATGCGCGTAGCAGGCTGGCCCACCAAGCGGCCCACGGCGAGGAGCCCACGCGCGCTTGCCCATTTTGCAAAAGAGGGCCCGTACTCTTTAAAAATTCAAGCAACACCATGCAACACTGTTCCACTAGTCTTGAGTTTTGCACAAAGCACCCCAGAATACCTCGCCTTCGCAACGGGGCGGTCCTCGGCATGCCCACGCGCGGCGGCGCGGCACATCGGCGGCAACGGCGGTTACGTCGGGCCAACTAGGCTTGCTACGACGGAAGTAAGGGGCCGACAACCATCTACAGCTAAAACACACCAGGATGGGTGGCGGTTAGGGACTCGGAGACGCCCTATCACGAGCTGCAGCTGCAAGCGGCTATCCACGACGGTGGCGTGACTATTCTAGTGAGCCTACACCCTCACGGCTAGGTAGAGATGGCGGAGAAGCATCCGTAGCTCACCATGGTGTACACTCTACTAACGGTTGAATCTAGGAAGCGCTGTGGCGGTCTGGCCATGTGCGACCGAGCGGGGCGGCGGCGCTCTGCGATGGACACTGGGGCATCACCACATCGTCGATGAGTTCCCTGGCCAAAACAGTGCGAGCACCGGATAGAGAAAGTCAAGACGAGTGCAGGGTTACGAGTAATCGAACTGCTACCACTCCTACATGCCTTACCTCCCAACCTACTGATTCGGCGATGCCCACAGCCGGCGGCGAGCAAAATGCCAAATTGGCCGACTACAAGGCCCGTTTGTGCTTTGGTGCAGGTCGGTTTGCTAGCTAGCTTCCAATCCAATCCGTTGGGGCACTAAATCGAGATGGGCTATCATGGACCGCACGTTTTAAGCTTACGAAGCGGCGTGGCTCCTTCGGCGGCAAGGCAATGGGGCAGCGACTTCTAGGCCCGGCCAACCTCGGGTGAGGCTATGTTTAATGAGCGTGAGCGTCCACACGGTGCGGCACAAATGGAGCATGTCATGGGGTGCCATGATGGGACGACTTGGTCTTGGCAGGGCACGGACGCCGGTAGCGGAGATATGACCACACGAGCTAGCGGCGCGTCGGTTAGCGCCTACGTGCGGCCGCGCAACAGCATCGAGATGAGGGCGTGGTAGGTGGGTTGAGAGGCGAAGGGCGAGCGCTACAGTGGATGAGGTGAATCAGAGGGCAGGAAAGATGCCATGATGACCGAGCAACGGCAGTCGTAGCCTCGCCTCGGCACTGCGCACGGCACAGCGGCTCGGCGCGGCCTGGCCAGCAAGAGGGCAGGCGAGGTGAGAGGCACGTCGTGGGGTCATCTTGGCAGGTGGCACTGTCCTACAGGGAAAGGCCGTGACTAGCTTGGGGCTGAGCTCGGCGCCAGCTGCGCACGTGCGCGAGGCGACCGCGCCCATGGGGCCAAACAGACAAAATGGTGACACGCACGCTTATTAAAGCGGGCCAAAAACTAATTACCAACTTGATGAAGACTCAACCAACTCCATGAACCCAAAGTCAATACTAACACCTAGCTAACAAAGTAAACCTCACATCCAGAGAGCAACCAAGGAGGGAGATAGGGAGGTGCCAACCTGGGTTCGTCATGCTGAATGCCGGTTCACGAACCGAGCACCGAATCCGGGTTCATAGCGCGTTCTAGTGAAGTTAGGACAATCTTAGAGCGGACAACGTGACATCCAACACATTATCGACCCATGCCATGCTCAAGCACTCGCTTTGATGCAATCAACAATAACAAAACGTGCGACTAGTGTTTAAACATTTTTGTTAGAAATTAAAAGTCAAAATAGCATTGTCTTACTACTTTTCCATACTTAGGAAGTTAAGGATTTCAATTGAGGCTAAGTCACCATTAACTCTTTTGTCGCAATTTTTAATAGATCTAAACCTTGTTAACTTCAACCAACAAATACTTCATGCAATAGTCCATACCCTATACTAACCCATAGGAGCAAAATATTTAAGCACCATTTAACTAATTCGCTCAATATAATTCACCAAAAATGGTATTTTAACAATAGTTCAAGTGCTTGCCGACTTAACGAAAAGAGCTTATCTTAACATCAAGTTTGATTTTTGAGCTCCTAAAACACTAGTTAACAACATCTATTTTTCAAATGTTAAAGTTGCGTTGTCATCTACCAAGTTTGTACTTTCAACTTTATTTAAGTGTCACATACATGTTCTATAATATTTTTGTTTAATAAAAATTGATTTTAAACCCTAAGTGATATAACATGACTATTGAATCAACTTTCGTTAAGCATTTTTGTTGATCGTTTTGAGTTACGAAAATTGATCTACACACTTTATCGCATGTAATGACACATAAACATGATGCTCATGACATAGTTTAGCAAGTTGTTTAAGCGGTAACACCGGGGTGTTACAGCTCTACCCCTTAAACAAAATCTCATCTTGAGATTTGAAACACGAATCAGAAGGGGAGAAATACGATTACACTTCGCAGATCTAAAATTACACGAAAGATTACATGACTAAACTACACGGGGATTTAGGGGTACATGGTTAAGGGCAACCTAGTACAACCAACGCTTAATTCAGAAGTTGGGATAGACGAGGGCAATGGAGAAACAACAAGAAAATGATTATCCAAAATATGGCGTATGTCCAACAGATCCAGAAACAGGAGACTGAGAAGTCAAACATCGTGAACTCTAAGACCCAACTAACTAAGGTGGGCTTGAACTTCTTCGACAAAAACTAGATCCTTTCTTCTTCTCAGATTACATAATCACCTCGTACTGATGACCCTAGTGCTGCTGTCGTGTGTCGTGCTCGTCGACGATGCCCACCACTTGTTCGACAAAATGCCTCAGAGGGGTAACCTTACTAATTTGGAAAATAGGTGACGGTATCAAAACAAACCAGGCAACCAAATACACCTCAGGGCTAGCTAGGCTTAGACAGCATAGACAACCAAACAACTAAAGATTGGTTTGGTGGGAGCAGGGTAAGGCTGCCTAGGCCACGATTCTAGCCAGGCTAGAAGTTGACCAGGAAACCAAACACACCCTTACTCATCATCAATTCAAACACATACAAACCCAAGCCAGGTCGATTCCACGCGTCACCGTCCCAGTTGGTCCCATGCTGGTTTGGGTAACATTTGTGACGCAAAATGTCCCCGCTGACGCTGAACACGGATGAAGGTCCCGCCTACATCAAACACCGCTGTGGTTTGGTTTCTTCCCAAGATTTCCCATTTCCTCCGGGCCCGGAGGAATTCTTTTGCGGAAGCAAAGTTTTCAAAGAAACCATCATTGCAACTATTTCTTTCCCATTTATGGATTACGGACAACCTCATAAACCTTGTGGCAATAATGATGAAAAGCTGAGGTGAGTTTGCCAAGGTTGCTTCCCTCTCCTTTTGCCTAGTGGTCCCAGTCCCAATGGGGCATCCGGATTGTCGGAGTGTAGCGTTCCCCTCCCTCCATGGCACCATCCATCCCCCCTTCCCAACTTCCCCTGTAGCTGTACAGTTAGTCCAAGCCCCAGCACCCAGCACCTGCAGGAACAACAACGATCAATGGGCGCATTGATGACGGCAGGAGGTCAAGATAAACCAGTCTTTGCAATGTTTCATCTTGGACAGGGACACATGATACTGTGGACTAGTATTTGGCTTTGGGCATGAAAAAAATCCAAAAAGAAAAGAAATGTCGACCAGGCCCTGAATTTTTTGTTTTTTAGAAATTTTTTTGAAAATTTTTCACAAATATGCCCCTGGAGGTATGCTTTCAAAATCTGGACCCTTAGCTCGACGCTATCGTTGGTGGCGTTGAGCTTACACGTCTCGGCGCCATAGATTTTGGCGCCTAGGTCTTAGGCTCGGCGTAGACGTGGCGGTGACTTGGCAGGCACCTTGACGCCGTAGATCTTGGCACCGAGCTTGGCGCCATAGATCTTGGCACTGAGCTTGGCGCCATGGTTATTGGCACCATGCTTGGCGCCGTGGTTATTAGCGTCGAGAACGGCAACAAGATCTATGGCACCGAGGTAGTATTTTAACCCGGCACCCAACCTCCTGTCCCGAGCCTTCTTCCTCTTCTTTTTCCTCCCTCTCGGGTTTTCTCTCTCCCCACTTCGTCCTACCTCACGAATCGGCATATTAGACCTTGGAAACTTTGATTTGATCCATAGATCTTTATGAGCAAGGTATCCTCGCTCCCTCCTAGTTTTTTTTTTCAAATCGATTCGGTATATATTAGTCGGATTTTTCAACTTAAGAATCGTCATTACTTATGGTTTCATGCAATTTTAATATTTATATTATACAACCGTAGGATGCCAAGGCGTGGAAAAGCTACCAAACCAAGGTAACCTCAGCGCATTGTTGTGGATCAAATGGGAAACCCTAGGTGTAAGGTTTAATGTTAATTGCTTTCGGTTCATAGAACGAAAATGGCTAAATTGTAGTTATGGCCGGATAACCAGAAATGCCTTCGACCCATTGCCTCTGTCTAGTGGTGTTCCAGTGCCCATGTGCTTTTGTGGAGTTCCTTGCAAGGTAGCCAAGTCCGATGAAGAGGACACGTATAGGCAGAGGTATTGGATGTGTTCCAATTTTGCGTTTGAGCCTACACTTTGTCAGCGCCGCATTAACAAGATGGTGAGGAATTCATGTTTGTGTCATATGACATCTTGCATGATTTTTTTGTTTTGTAACAATTGTATTTTTTGCAGACCCCTCCACCGCTCTATGATTTTGAGCAGTGGATCGACACTGATATCAAGCCTGAAGACAAGGAATGGATGTAGAACTGTTGCGGTGGGAGACAAAGGACAAGGAGATGATGGAGAAGAGATGTGGAGAGGAGGCTACAAAAAAGGAGCACAAGGAAGAGGAGGAAAGGAGGCGTGTTGCTGCATATAGGGAGGAGAGGGAGAAGAAGCTTGAGCGTGCACGCCGAGCGAAAGCAGCGATGGAGGGCAATCCCGATGCCTTGAGGAAGGGAAAGTGGTCTCGTTGCACTCAGTAGTCTCCATTACTTGCTAGTTATATGGTTTATTCATGAATAATGTTGTCTACTGTTGGACTTTTCATTGTGTTGTCATGTAATGCACTTTAAGTATGGGAATGCTTAGGTCATATACTACGTTATTTAGTTTGTCGGCATGTACTTCTAGTATTATTGTGTTGTTTAATGTGTCATAGTATTCGACTTTTCATTATGTAGTTGTTTTCATTATTTGTGGTCATAATATTCAGTTTAATATTGCGGACGTAGTGAAATGTGATCACGTGCTGCAAACAAAACCTAACGAAGTAGGGCATTATATAATTCAACACACAAAACACATAAAATGGCATGTGAGAACATGTACCGAACTAGGGTACAGATGTCCTGAACTAAACCTAACATGCCTTAGGTAATTGAAGCGAACAACAAGCATAAGAAATGGCATGTGAGAACATGTACCAAACAAAGGTACATAGTTTCTTCGACTAAACCTAACATGCCTTAGGTAATTAAACCAAAACAACAAACACATGGATGTGCCATGTGAATAAGATATGGCCATCCTAGTAGTGTGGCCACATAACAAATTGTGTTGCACCTTCTCCACAGTAGCCTCCCATTGTTGGTGGTGGTGGTGGCAGGGGTGACGGCGGACGCCCCTTGTTCTTGTGATTAGGGCAGGTGCAATATGGATCATTGTAGAGTGCCTCCTATGAACTTGCATCATTGTTGTCGTTGTCGTCTTTGTCTTCCTTGTACCCACTGCTAACTTCTCTTTGTAGATCGAAGATTTGGTCCTGCAGGTAGTAGATGTACTGCTGATGCAGATAAATTGGTCGAGGATCGACCCACCTAGTGAACCCACAATTTTCTTTAGACTCGAAAGACTACAATAAGTATGTCCTATGAGTTGTAAGGGTATTCGAGAAACATATTTAACAAACAAAATGTAATAGCAATTATCCATGCTCACGGGCATTTGAAGAAGCGACGACCTCCGTCAATCCCCTCGGTGAACATCTACACTAAGCAGTCCTCACCATGCATGCATTTTAGCCAATCTTCCTTCCTGTTATCGTATCCTCTGAGTGTGTACTCTTTATTGAAATCACTCTTGCTCTTAGGGGGAAACTGATACACTGGTTTCTCAAAGAAATTAGGCCCAAGAGACCCCTCCCACACAATGGGAGTTCCCTTTCGTCCCCCCTTTCCTCTCCTACTCCCAAAACCCTTTCCTCTAGATGACCCTCCAGACATTCCTACCCCAACAAAATCGAATACTAGTTTGGTTTTCGTTTTGGTTAGCAATGCATTCTAGAACGCATATATATAGGCGGAGGTAGGTTTACTAGCCGTTGTATTGTGCTATAAATGCTCCTTGAAAGTCTACTCATAATCACTGAAAAGCCTACATCGTAGGACACTGGAGAGCCTAGATTCCATGACTGAAAAGCCTATTCAATTTCAGACTTCAATCACTATTTTGAAGGACACTGAAAAGTCCATTCGACGGTGACATGACAAATCACTGTAAAAGGCTATTTCCCCTAGATTCCATGACTGAAAAGCCTATTCGATTTCAGACATCAATTACTATTTTGAACCAGAAAAACTAATGCCGCTGATTAATACGTACTTTAGGCAGAAAATTTTGCCATAATTTCCCCTATTTTTTTGATGCCATCCATACACAAATATGAGATGAATATTTAACCTCAATACTGCATGTAAAAACATACAAATATATGCCACATTCATCTAAAACCATATACATGAGCATATTAATAGTCCACACAGTCCATAATTATAGTCCATAGTAGTTCATATTCGATAATAATAGTCCATACAGTCCACAATAGTTCATAATAAAAGTCCATAAAGTCCATAATAATACATAATAACATCTACCACAAACCCTCACTGCCTCCTAGTCTTACCCTTACCCTTACCCTTGTGACCAAGTACGTCGGTGCCTAAAGTGTAAGGGTCAGGTGGATGGCGTCGTCTAGTGCCTGAAGGCTGTGTAGGCTGAGTCGAGGGAGCGTCCTGGAGCTGAGACGAGCCAAGCTCCTCGTGCCTCTGGTCCACCTCATCGTCATCCTCATCCTCATACACAATGCCTATGGACCCTATAGGTGCTTGGCTAGATGAACCTAAGCCTCCTCTACCCACGGAAGGAATGTGCACGTCTTGTGTCGTGGCTGTCCTGCAACCACAACAAGCAGTCGCACGGCGTAGCCGACATGACAGTCTCCGCTGTACAAAATAATGTTAACTAAAAGAATTTAGGGTATTAATAATATATTTCAAAGAATATTTTGAATCTTACGTCTAGGAAGCTACGCGTGTCGTCGTCCTTGACTCTCGGACGAAAGCGCTCAGTGTCTTCAACCGAGCATTTGAGGGTATTGCCCTGCAACAAGGTTCACAATAAGATTGTGGTGGACATTGAAAAATGAGGACGCTACTAATATAGTACGGAGTACTAGTTAATTCCTGACCAGTTCCTCAACTCCATCTGTTGTACTGAATTATAAGGATGCTACGACTCAAAGGTGCCACTAACTAAAATAGAGACCTCAAACGCAAAATGTATTGGTATGCAACTTAACATAGAAAAATAAGGCAACTGACTTACCACTCTGTCCAAGATTGATCCTTCCTCCACCTTCCTTCCTACATGAGAAGTTTGGTCGTACGCCGTGTCTTCATCGTCGGAGGACTCGATATCGGCGTAGTCATCTTCTGTCCATTGTAGCCTCAGCCTGCAACGTGTCGCACGTTGGTACCAAGCTTGGTAGCGCCTGTACTCACGGTTCATGTGCGACTCATTGTTCTCGTCCACGTTGTCGTGTAAAAGCTCTCATTGTTCAATGTAGTACTGGTGGTGCTTCTCCCAATAAAAAATCTTCCTGATCTTCTGACGATCCAACCTACACGTCACATAAGATGTTAGTTTCTGGCAGGTATGAAATTGATGCTATAAAATGATGGCGCCATTGGCCATCACGAGATAATTAAAATAACAAAACACTTACTTGTGTAAGTCAACGCCAATCGAGAATGGAGCTGTTGGCCAAAGCTGTCTCACTCTAAATTGGTGTGCAATTCTATCTTGTAGGTGGAACTCGATAGCATAGAAATAGATTAGAGGGCACCTCATCCTGTAGAAGTCGTCGTTGCACCCACACATGTTGCTCAACTAAAAAGGAAGTGCCCCCTCTCCATCGTACGACTCCCATGACACCTGCAACATGTCCAAACAAGATGTTAGATGCTATACTAAACCATTTCAAACCAACATGGGAAATAAAATTTACTTACACTAGATGTCGTGAGCGTGTCTAGCTCGTTCGTGAATTCAATGTACGCCCGCTCTAACCTCGCATGCGAAACCCTAACCTGGTCCCAAAGGTACGCCCACATCGGCTGCCAACGTGGAGGCTGACCTAGGAAGCACTCACGACTAGCCAGAACCTTGGGACGGCCAATTGGTAGATGAGCCCACATCCACAACTAGAGCAGGTACACGCATCCACCAAGTGATAATGAGGACAAAGTCCGACGACACGCCTCGCAAAGCTGTTGGTAAAGAAAACCCAACATTGCAGAGCCCCATCTGTACTAACCCGCCTGGTCCCAGTCAGTGAGGCAGTGGACACACATCCACGACGTAGTGTCACTCATGGCGTCGGGGAAGAGAACGCATGCAAATAGGTGTCGGATCCACGCCCTGAAGTAGTACCCAACTGTCTCCTCATCTGCCTCCTCGGGGCACTGTGCGAACTCTTGCTAGAGCCAGGAGATTAGAACTCCAAAGCTGCAAGCCCCTTGCTCCCCAACCTCACGCCCAAGGAAGGCCTCTACTCGTGCTCTCCAACCTTCTGACCTGCACTGCCTAGTCATTGTGTTGCCGTGAATCCTCAGACCTAGCATCTTCTGACAGTCTTGGAGCATGACTGTCATCTCTCCGAAAGGCAAGTGAAAGCTGTGAGTCTTCGGCCGCCACATATATTTTAGACAAAGCAAGATTACATGTCAAAAAGGCAAGCGCATGAACAAATGGTCATGAATGGAGGCAATGATTGAAGATAATACCTGCCAACCAACGCAGTTATGGCCGCTGAGTTGAACTTGGGCAACCCACGATGAACCTAAAAAGAGATGACATCTAGGCCAGCTCTTTGTAGGAAAGGAGTGTACCTATTATCGTACTGCATGTCCAAGAATCCATTGTGGCTTCTAGGACGAAGGAGCGGAAGATCCTGCATGGAATAAAACATAGTCTCCCGTTACTTCACGAACACATGTACGCTCACAAAAATTTGAACAAGACGTATAGATTATTACCTGCCCCTCCGCTATGAGATGTCCTCGGTGGGTCTCTTCATACGTCGGGTCGAGTAGGTGGAATTGCGCCATCCTACAAAAAAGGTCAATGAAATAGAAATTCAATATACAATGAAACATAAACTTAGAAATGTACAAGTAATTGACACAATTACAAGCATAAATTGAGACATGCATAATTAATTGAATGAATACGACAAATATAAAATAATAAAAACAACCAATAGTCGCACCTCACTAATCTGCCAATGGAAAGTGTGTGAATTGTGGCCTAGTCTACCGCACTTGCCGCACTCGTACCGCTCGGGGTCAGTAAGAAATGGGGTTCCTCTCCCACGCCTCGTTCTTCTAGGTATCTGATCCATAACCATCCTGTGCCTCATCCTCTTCCTTGATCCACGCTTGTTCCAACGATAAGTTGGATCCGCAATGTACTTTAGCCCATCATATGGAGGCTACTGTCTAGGGTCCCAGAAAGGCATGAAGCGGGGGCTCCATGTGTGCACAAGCGTGTCGACACTAAACTCGTGAGGTATCTTACTCTCGATATTAAAGTTGCGATGCCTAGCTGCTGCCACCAAATGATAACATAGAAAGTGGTACTGCCTTGTGTAAGTGCAATCAAGCCCTATTGTGGGTTTTGGTATTGATGACCACCAAATTAAAGGACTAATGAGATTTATCGAGATGACAAGCAGGGAATCAAAGAATGAGGATGATGAACAGGTTGCAGGTGTTCTAATTACAAAAGGTGGCCAGACCTAGCTCAAGGGAGGTTTAAATTCTTTTATGTTTTGAATTTGAGTTTAGAAAAAGCCGTACTATCAAGAGAGATTTTAGGACAGTTGGTCAACTGTTGAATCAGATGCTTAAATTCACAGATTTACATCCTTCCACCTAGTCAAAACAGCCAGCCAAATTTTATATCATATTATCTATTTTGGCTAGGGCGGTAGTGCCGCCCTTAACTGACCGTTGGGCTCGGGGGGTATTTATACCCTTCAGGCCTGGCCCACAACGGTCATCTTCTCCATTGAATCACTCTGCGTGAAAACAGACAGAACCAAAGCTCACACCTCTCCTCCATTGTTGCTCCTCCATCCCTCAAGCTAATCCTTGATTCCAACCATCAAAACTTAAGAGAAAAGGTAGCAAAACTCGATTGGAGAGGAGATCCACTGATTCCCAAAGTCTAAGAGCATTTGGTTCACGTTTGGCCGGCGGTTATAGGGTTTCTTACTCTTGGAGCTTGCTCGTAGCCGGCTAGGCGTCGCCCTTGTGCTTGCCAACTCGTATGGCAGCCTTAGGAGGTTTGTAACCTCATTCGAAAGCTAAGAAATCACCCCTTACTTCAAGAGTTCACTCTCTTGATTTGAGAACGAGGGTAAAGCAAGCCTTTGTGGCAAGCTCAAGCCTTTTGTGGCTTCCTCAACAATGTGGACTTAGGCAAACCTTAGTGGTGAGCTGAACCACGGGATAAATCGTGTGTCTTGCGTGCTTTATCTTCATTATACCTGCTGTTTACATTATTGCTAGCTGTTGCTAGGGTTTAATTGCTCGATTCACTGTTGTGTGAAGATTCTGTGGTATCCAGTCTTCGAACTGGATCTTGGCTTTATATTGCAGGATTAAGCAGCTAGTTGGGTCAGGTTCATATCTATTAAATCTCAACTGTGTTAGATTATTTTTCGTAGAGCGGCAGCGCCGCCCTGTAAGGCCGGCAGTGCCGCCCTCTGTTCTAACAGAGTTTCGAGTTGAATTTTTACAGGCCTATTCACCCCTCTCCTCTAGGCCTTCTTTATCTTCTAGTAGATCCTACACCTTGTTTTACCACAAGTGCATGTGAAATCTTGGAGGATTACCACATGCATCCTCGACCCTCGGACCTCGCCGTCGGACATTGTGCCGCCCCTATGCTTGACCTGATAAGTCCCTGTGGCATGGTCAAAACATGTAACCTCATGTGTGCCAGCCCTTTCATTTGCCTTCCCTAGGTGTGCCTTTGGTTTCGGAGCACATATCTCTCCATCACTCCGTAACTTCAATGCATGGGCGTGTCTATCGTTGAATCAGGCAACAAGCTTATAGAAGGTGAATTGAATGATTGCATTCATGGGCATACCATGTATCCCCAATAGTAACTTATTAAATGACTCCGCCATATTGCTGCACTGAAACTCGTACCTCCATACACCGACGTCGTGAGCTCTTGCCCATTTCTCCAAATACCTCATCAAACCTGTGAGCCATTATCTACCTTCTGCATTTGATGTTGTTCTGACCTGCTCCAACTTTTTCTGAAAGTACTTGTCCTCAAGCTGTCGAGCAGCCTCCTAAAACAGATCAAAGTTATCCTTCACACCATCCTTCCAGAGTAGATTCTCGGCAAGGTGCCGAGTACACCAACGATGGTGCAAAGGTGCATACCCCTCTATCTGCTCTCGCATGGCATTAAGTATGTCCTGGTGCCTATCAGATATGACGCCAACCTCCCTACCAGGCCCAACCACATGTATTCGGACTAGAATCAAGAACCATCCCCAACTGTCATTGTTCTCATTCTCAACCAAAGCAAATGCCAAAGGAACCAACTTGGTATTCGCGTCACAGGATATAGAGCTATAAGAAGTGTGCCCTGGTATTTGCTAATCAAGAACGTACCATCAATGGAGAATATGGGACGACAGTGCCTAAAGGCCTCGACACACTGAGGGAATCACCAGAAAGCACGAAATAATATCTTCCTTCCATCCTTCCATGCATTTGGTTTTGGGATGTACTCATAATGCATTCCTGGATTCACCGCTTTGATTGCATTGAAAAGTACTGGCAGCTACTCATACCCATCCTCCCAGTCCTCATATATCATCTTCCACGCTCGCTGCTTAGCCCTCCAAGCTTTACCATAAGTTATCATATAACATCCATACAACGCCTTAACGGTCCTGATAATTGTCCTAACCTTTATGTCGGGTTCTCTCTATAATATTCCCATCAACAGCTTGGCAATGAGGGTAGATGTTAACTGCCGATGCTTCAGTGCCAGCACATGGTTAGCATAATTGTGTGGCTCGACAACTTTTGTGATCTTCCACTTTTCGGTGACCTTTTGCTTCCTTGCACAAACCCTCCATGGACAGCGTTCCTTGTCACACACAACTGTGTAACGGCGCTCCGCATATGAATGCAAGACCTTATAAGGTCTCTTTCGTATCACTGCAAATGCCTGCAACCACCTCTTCAATGCAGGGAGGTTCTTGAATACCCTACCCTTCTCAATTACCATGTTAGGGTCGGTTTTAGGAGCTTAACGAGCTCATCATCATGTCCTTCTACACACGCATGATCGGAATGAGCAAGATCGCTGAACTCGTGAACTCTTGGATCACGGCGGCCGGGAAAGATACGCTTCAGCATCTCAACATCACTCTCTATCAGCTCTCCAACAGGACGATCATCATCAGAATCAAGAGCCATTGTCATCTCATATGGCTCCGAATCATTCATAATTTCTACACTATTGGAGCCACGGAATCCATCTCCACAGTGCACTTGCGCAGCAACAGTGGCCACATCCATATTGTTAGGAATGTCTCGTGCAACATAAGTAGAAACATAAGCAAAGAATGAAAAAATAGATGTAAGGAAGGGGGTAAGCTCCCAATAACCATGCGGATAAGACACTTACTCGGATGATTCTGTGTCAAAGGGATCTCATGAGGAGGATCTGCCATAACATTATGAGTCTGACAAGCATCTCCAACTAGCTCATTGGAGGCAGATTGAGCATCGAAACCGTAGGTGCAACCTCCACATCCATATCAGGTTCCGAGATGGGAGGGTCGAAGTGTGCCTGCTGACCCATTGGTGGGGAAAACCCATGAGGGATGGGATCGACTAACACCCGACGCACAACCACGTCCAAACTTTGGAACTGGCACTTCATAGCCGATCTCACATAGTTCTCCCACTGGTCTGCACACCTAATTGGGATCATCTTCCTTAGGATGTTGGGAGGGGAACCTAGGTGAAGTACACCCTCCACTGCGATGCCATCGTCATCATCAGCTCCATGGCATTGTAGCTCCTTCCGAGCCCTTGCAACCAATTCACTAAATGAAGGCTTCTCATTAAATAACACAGGCACGCTTTGCATCTCAACATATCCATAGCGACATCTTTTCACGGTGCCTCCATGATATATGCTCACTAGGTTGTCCATCTAGTAGTTCAAACAAAAATTGAAATACAGTTCGTTTAGTCAAAGTAGTTGTTATATAGTACACCTCTAATAGATACTAACCAACTACAGCCTAAATAACTATGTCACTAGCTATCTAACTATATTTATCTCACTAGCTAAATCAACTAGCTATCTAATAACTATATCTATGTACCTATGTCACTAGCTATCTAACTATATTTATCTAACTATATCTATCTCACTAACTAAATCAACTACCTACATCATCAAATTTACTAGAAACTACCAAATAATCAAAGTAGCACTACAATTCAAGCTAACTAAGTACCTACATTGCATATTCAAAAATTTTACCTGTCCAAGTCAATGCAACGATGCGACGCAGACGCCGGGACCGGAGCAGGACGGGATCGACGGCGAGGTCGCGGCGTGTTGGGAGCAGGGGCCGTGTCGTGGCCGGGGTCGCCGGAGGGCGCCGGCGTGGACGCGGGGGCTGATGCGGGCGCGGGCGCGGCGGTGTGGCAGCGCTGGCGGCGCCCTGGCTCGGGAGCGGTAGAGAGAGAGGAAGAGAGAAAGGGAGGGAGGGCCCATACGTAATACAGGGCTTGGCGTCAATAACCACGGCGCCAAGATCTATGGCGCCAAGTTCGACGCTAAGATCTACGACACCAAGGTGCCTGCCAAGTCATCGCCACGTCTGCGCCGAGCCCAAGATCTAGGCACCAAAATCTATGGCGTCGAGACGTGTAAACTCGACGCCACCAACGATGGCGCCGAGCTAAGGATTTAGATTTTGAAAGCATACATTCAGGGGTATATTTGTGATTTTTTTTTCAAAAAGGGGTAAAAAACGAGACCAGGCCACGAGGAAAGGGTAATGCGGTCATTACCGCAAATTCAGTGTTGTGCAGTGCAGTAGTGCTAGGTTTTAGGTCGACACATCGGCTGTCCGGGCACGGACAGCGTACGGCGTTTTAATCACCTGGGAACGTGTCTTTGCGCTGGCCGTGCTGCCAGCACAGCAGTCAGCACGCGCGATCGCTGAACCGTCGCACATGCCAGAGCCGGTGGAGGGGGTGTAGCAGTCTAGCACGGTTCATGTACAGTTCGCTGTACAGTACCACAGTGTACTGGATGATGATGAACGTCCCTCGCTACCATGTGTCCTTTTTTCTACAGTGCTGACTCATCTAGGAGTACGTATTTCTTAGTTTTCTACCGGCCCCATTCGGCTTATCTAACCGACTTGTTTTTTCAACTAAAATAGTGTTTTTCTCTCATAACAATTCAGTCGAAACAATATTTTGTATATACAGTACTTACTGTTTCTACTGAGAAAAGATGGGGAGAGGAGCGAAAAGGGCTTCGTAAATGTAAGTGGGTCACTTCTGGTACGATTTTAAAGGCGCGAAGGCCCGATACCGGTGGACAGGAGCCTTCAGGTCCGGGCCAGCCGGAAAGATCTTTCCGTCTACCACTCACGCTGGATTTTCACGTCCGGCCCAAACGAAAAGAGAGGAAAAACTCGTGCATCATCCGTGTGCTTGCCGCGCTGCCGTATCCTCCCAGCAGATCGACCTCTGATCTGATTGACACTACTATACTAGGACTTTGACAGTTCATCAGGCCCCACCCGGCGGCCGTCCCATCCCATCCCATGCATAGCGAACCCTCAACTAATCCCTCGTCGCGCCGCCGCCCCATATCGGAACTCGTCTCTGCGCGCGCGATCAGGATTCGTGCTCGTGCAGCGCAACACCATTTTCTGCGCCGCCTCTTGTTCTCTGGGAAAATCGTTCGTGTGTTCCACCATTTTGGTGGCTATCGGCAATGATCCGCTGGGCTCTGCGCTGTCCCGATCGATCGAACGAGCAGTAGGGCAGGCGGCAGGCGGCTGCACGGGCCACGGGTATGCTGGATGCAGGAGCGGCGGGTGCGGAGAGACAGAGACGCGGCTGACAGCCAGCGTGGTACGTGCTGCGTGCACGGTGCAGCGGACCACAACGGGGAGCGGCCAGCGCGCGGGTGGGATACTGGGACGGATGGGAATTGGGATCATGGGAAGGCGATGACTGCCGATGCCGAGCAACGCTTGCAACTTTGCAAGGTTGGCGGGTGTGTGGGCGCGCGCGGCCGACACGGCGGCGGCGGACAGGCGCGCTCCATCGCACCACGGGCAGCCGTCGTCTGTTTGGATCATAGCCGGGAGCTGCGCCCGCCCACGCACGTCGATCCAAACAAGCGAGCAACGCAGGAACTACATGTTACTCCGTATTAGCCAAGACAAAACTTGGACAGCTCAGAAAATTTGGTTGGTTGAAGGTGAAGAGTTGGTACGCGAAAAGAGAGAGAGTAAAACTACTAAATCAGTATGATATGATGACGGGTCGTAACCCCGGATCATGGGCTGCGGCGTATCACACGGCCGACGACGGCGCGGGCCGCATGGCCGCGGCGCGGAGAGTGTCCGGCGCCCGCGGTGAAGCATTTGGTGCCAGCTGCTGCCGTGCTGCGCGTGGAGGAGACGACGGAGTGCGGCAAGAACGCAACGCAAAAGAAGAATCGAGGGGTTGTGGTCGTTGTCCGATACATGTCTTCTACTGCGGCCTGCTGGCCGCATCCTCCACGTTAAGGAGCTCTCCATTGAATCTGGCAATGTTGGAAATTTGTGCATCTGTATTCGTTTGGAATTGGTTGTGAACTCTTGAGACGACGGACTCTTGTATGATTCGAACGCGAGATTTATATAAGTAGGAGTATTAGATACAGACAGGTACGGATATAGATATATGATAGATATACATGGATTTCGAACACATATATAATCTCTCGGAGCCATCAAGACACATTGGATCATATATAAGATAGGACAAGAAATCTACGTTTACAACTCACCTGCGAAACTTAGGTTTTTATATTATCGTCTTCTCGTCGCCGCCGCCGTTGACCAGAAAAGACTCTTGGAGGATCGCGACATCCGCCGTCGCCGTCCAAGACGCCGCCACAGTCATGGAGGATGCTGTCGGCGCTACCCTGAAATTTGTAAAATTTGATGTGGATGCTGCCGAGGGTTTAGTTCAAAACCACGATTACAGAGGCCTCGAGGAGCATGTTCTTGAGATCTTGACAAAGGTCCAGGGAAGTAGCTTCTATCAGCATCCAGGAATTCTCTTCTCCATTTACCAAGCCGAGATTGCCCATTTGATGGAAGCGGAAAAAGTTTTCAGTGATAAAGTGAAGCCTCTCCTGAACCACAACAGTGATGAACTGTTCAGGCCTGCTGGTTTGGAGGATCGAGTGAAGATGGTCCAGAATTGCGTGAACAACCGCAAGCCACCCGCAGCAGATCAAGATGAAAATATTTTCGGTGTTCTCTGTGATTACCTCCTCCTGTATTTCCCGTCATGCATGCCAGGTGACAGAGACAGGAAAGGTTCAGTTTCTGATTTTCTGGTGGCTTTCGACGATGAGGTGAGGGGAAGACGACTCCGCTGCCTGGCCTGCCAATGGGTGATACCAGCGTCGACCACAGCTGGGAAAATCACCAAACATTTCAGGAGCTCTAATATGCACGTGGAATGCTGCTTTAGAGTCACAAAATGGATGATTCAGTATCTTGATTCTCTCAAGCGTGAGCCTAGCACTGATATCCAGCAGGGTGATGTAGTGGTTAAACCACAGCCGAAGAAGAGGAAGGCTTCAGGTCCACTGTTTTTGTTTCACAAAGATCTGGATGGGAAACCTACTTCCTTTACTGTTACTCCGGCTTTGATTGAAAAACACAAGGCCATTAGTTTGGCCAACATGTTAGCCGCGGTGGCTATTGCGAATGAAAACTCTGATGAGTCAGGTGCTGTGGCCAAAGGAAAAGATATACTGAGCCAACTGCAAAAACTGATTTCTGAGCTGAATGACCTGTTCTTTAGTTCTGTGCTGGAAAATGCTCCAGTGGATTCTTCACTGGCATTCATGAAGATCAGCAGTCTCGACCATTTGTCCTTTGGTCTCGTTCCGTTGAAGATGGACCTGACGTCTGCTTTCAGAGTACTGGAAGATCTATGCCTTCTGACTATTGACCTGAATACAAGCTTTTTCATTGATTTCACGGGGCCTGCTGCGAAGACCATCCGTGCAACAACACCTTCTACATCCAGCACCGGATCAAACACCCCGTTTGCAGGTACTCTAGGCACAGATGTTCCTGGCCCATTTTGATCTTATCATGATGTACTCCCTCCGTTCCAATTGTAAGGCGTTCTAGTTTTTTTCTTAATTCAAACTTCTCTAGTTTTTAACTAAGTTTATAGGAAATACATAAATATCTACATAATCAAATTAGATTCATTCAATACATCAGGAAATATATTTTATTGATACTGCATTTATTTGATAGTCTAGACTAGATAATATAATTCTCTATAAACTTGGTTAAAATTCCTTAAAATAGATTGTTATGTTGGTATGCGCTGAGGTCCATGGAATCTTGTAGTTCCTGAATGTTGGCCCAGTTTTAGAACGGACTTTTTCTTTACACAAAATTATACTCACAGGACAAAGTTAAATCCAATATTGAAAATCACAAAATTAGTGATTTCCATATGAGTAAATTACACAGTTCAATAAACATTGGAGTTGAAATAATAAAGTAGGGAAAACTAGCAATTTTATTTCCATATGAGGTGGAAGTACCTAAACAAAGACTACATGCAAAACACAATTAGTAAATAGAAATTTGAATAGAAACCATAAAATGTTAACAGTTTGATCTCCAAATGAATTTGTAAAGAAATAAGATAAAGAATAATTCAAATAAATTATAATGAGTAAACACTAAAATTAAAGAAAAATATTAATTTGATCCAATCTGTTTTACTCTCCCAAGGAAACAAATAACTTAATCATTTTCTAGATTTTTTCGCGATCGTACCTAGGCACGTATTTCACCGAGAGGAGATTGATAAACATTACAAGCTACCCCGCATTAGTAAGCGACGAGCTTAACAGAGAGGAGGCGGACAAAAAACACAACGAAAAGAAAAGACAACTGAAAGAAGCTGAGGATTACAACAAACTTAGAGGCGACTGAAAAGCATCTAGGCCTCTAGTTGGGTTTCGGTGATTAATGACGACACAAGATTACTGTGACTAATGTGTGTTTTGCAGAGGCAACTTGAGTTAGGTCATGGTAATGGTGATTGATTGGGCAATTATGGTTTTTATCCCCCTATCGATGAAAATCGCTTTGATTTTCAAAGGATGGATGACAAGGTTAAGGACGGACTAGTTCTAAGTGTCGTTTGGTATTGGAGAGACACTTAGAGTAGTTTAAGACTTTGTTTCTTTTCCTTTGGCCATACTATTAAGGGGGGTATGAACTAGTAGCTTGACCTAGATGAGTCTAATGGTTTAGGTGTGGTGCACACTTGTCAAACTTAGCACTAGATAACTCAAGGACAACCCATAGACCAGTTGAAGTCAATATCGTTTTCAAAGTTGGTAAAATTTGAGGTGAATAGAGACTTGGATGATGACCGGACGCTGGACCAGACGCACAGGTGCCATGTCCGGTCAGTGTTAGCTTGCGTAACTAGGGTGTGCTCATCGAACGGTCACTGGACCGGACTCATAGATGCCGCGTCTGGTTAGTATTAGCTCGCGTTGCTAGGGTTTGCTTTTGAACCGGACGCTGAGGACGTTGTGACCTGATGCACAAGAGGTAGCGTCCGGTCAACAACAATAAGCATCCAGAGAAGGAAATTTTTGATTGGACGCGCCTGATGGGTGGCGACCGGATGTTAGTCAGAGTCCGGTCTCTAATAACTGGGCTAGCGTCATGTAGCCATTGGCCATTGACCGGACGCGTTCGGTCACTTTGACCTGAGCGTCCGGTCGCTCCGAAATGTGCTGAGTTGGACCCCAACGAGCATGTTTTGAAGTGGAGAGTATAAATACATCTCCTACTCGTCCAACTTAGTGCTCTTGCCCATATGTTCAGCTAAGAAACACATTTGAAGTCTAAGGGAGAGCAAGAGCCTAGTGGGGTGATTGAGATTTGATAATTTAAGATTAAGGACCTCATTAGTGTATAGGAAGTAGCAAGTGTGCATCCACCCTTCTTATTAGGCTTGTCTTGGTCAAGTGAGAGCTTGTGCTTATTACTCTTGATGATCGCCATCACCTAGACGACTTGGTGGTGATTGAGAACTTGGTGACCATCCGACGGAGCTTGTGGATAGCCCAAGTCATGGTGTGAGCGGTTGTGGGCGATTCACCGCGATAGAGTGTCAAAAAATCAGCCCGTAGAGAGCACTTGATCCTTACACGGATCAAGGGAGAGCTATACCCTTGCGTAGGTGCTCCAACGAGGATTAGTGGGAAGTGGCGACTCTCTGATACCTTAGAAAAACATCGGCGCGTTCCTCTTCCTCTCTTTACTTTGAGCATTTACATTTGATCAATTCAATTTATGTCTCTATATTCCTAGAATTGCCATGTTAGAGTAGGATTAAAACCTAGGGCGCAAAACTCTTGTGTGATGGAACAATAGAAACACTTCTAGGCAAAGGGAGGTGAAATTGGCTAAGTGTATGGCTTAATTATTGCAAGAAATTTAGAATTAGCCTAATTCACCCTCCTCTTGTGCATATTGATCCTTTCAGTGACCTCAACTGCACGAAACCTGCCAATGCCCACTCAAAGGCCACCTGGGCTACAAACTCCCTAACCACCTGACGACACGCTCAACTGTTCAGGCCATGCACAATCCAACAGAACAACTTCAGTGACGACATGAATCCTTAACGCGCCTCAGCTAGAAGCGTTCAACCTCTAGGACAAAGTCATCCAGGAATGTGTTGTACTGGACCTCGAAAGCCTCATTCTTAGACTCCAATAGCGGTTTAGCAAAGATGGACTCTTTTATATAGCTGCAGAGTCGATGGGCTGTGCTAATTCGCGAGCCTCCACTTCCATAAGAATCTTCAGCGCCCTGAAGAGTTGCAACGATAACAATCTAAATGTATGAAAATACATAGAAAATCTAATAAAATAAATAAAGATTCCAATATAGAAAAATAATAATGTAAAGAGACTATGTACCACTACCAAAATAGATTTTAAACTATATATGTGCATGCCTTATATTTTGGACGGATGGCGTAGTACCATAGAATTCAATAAATATTAATTGGATTTTACAATAGTAATAAAACCGAATAAGAAAATTGCATGGAACATCTATGAGAGGGATTACATGCATGTAAAAGAACTATCCAAGCTGAACACTTTGTCTTGGCACGCTTATGAAAAATCATCAAAGCACTTCGGATCTGCATTCCACTTCTATCTTATTGCCATCTCAACATGTCTCTTGCCATAAATTTAAGGTCATAAAGTTGCTCTTTCCTCGTGTTCTATGGTCAGAAAGTTTTGCATCATCAGTGACGTCGATGAAGGGGAGACAACAAAATAGAATGTGTGAGATATTTGACCCAATTTGAATTTGCCCATAGTGTATGTTACTATGTTGTATGTTGATATGAGATTGTGGGGTTTAGCACCACTGTGGTTGTTGAAGGTGAGATAGACCAACGTACAAGGGTTCTAGAGTCTATACCACCAATCCCATGTTAACTCTTGTACATGAAACAATGACTAAAGTTTATTAGTGGTAGTGTATGACTCACTTGGCGTGTAGAGTTGATGCCGTTTGAACTTTGGAGACTCTGGTGTGTTACAATATGTCAGTTCCAGTGACCATGGTTCATGGCAATGACCGTTGTGGTTGCAAAAAGCTAATTGTAACAATCGGCTACAGCACAGCGAGAAAAATCATAGCCATCATTAGGCTGAACAACTAGGAGCATAACAATAGAAGTTATGGATGATAAGATGTGGTCCAGTGGGTTCATGGAATGAGCGACGTCCGTCTGCGTCGGATGCCTCTGTTAGTGGACCCAACGTCCAGAAGCTGTCGTTCCTATCCACTCCATCCGCTCCCCTCTAGTCACCGCAGATTAAAAAAAATCACACATCCGCTCCGCGACCGGCTCCACCGAAGCTCCCACACGCCTCCCTCTCTACCACGTCTCCTGCCAGTCTGCTTCTCCACTGTTGCGGCGTGCTCCCCCATGACTGCACCACCACGGTGTGCTCGCCACACATGGTCGCACCATCCGATTGCTACTGTCGCCTCCACCGCGGGCGTCACGTGTGCCCTTTCACCGAGGCCGCTGAAAGCATCTAGGCCTCTAGTTGGGTTTCGGTGATTAATGACAATGCATGATTACTGTGACTAACATGTGTTTTGCAGAGGCAATTAAGTTAGATCACGGTAATAGAGATTGATTGGGCAATCATGGTTGTCATGCCCCTACGATGAAAATCGTTTTGATTTTCAAAGGATGGACGACAAGGTTAAGGATGGACTTGTTCTAAGTATCGATTGGAGTTGAAGAGACACTTATAGTAGTTTAGGACTTTGTTTTTCCTTTGGTCGTACTATTAAGGGGGGTATGGACAGGTAGCTTGACCTAGGTGAGTCTAGTGGGTTAGGTGTGGTGCATACTTGTTAAATCTAGCACTAGGTAGCTTCTAAAAAGCCCTTAGATCAATTGGAGCAAACTTCATTCACATATGATTGCGAGTTGGAAGTGAATGGAGGGTCAAATACTGACCGGACGCTGGTTCCAGTGTGACCGGACGCTGGCGCAGAGTTCGGTCAGTTCATTTGATCAAGGTGAATTCATCTGGTGCGATCGGACGCTGAGAGGTGAGTGACAGGACGCTGGGTCCCAGCGTCCGGTCGACTCCAGTAAAGTTCCAGAGAGGGCAAATCGTGACCGAACTCGTCCGGTCAGTGCTGACCGGACGTTGTCCAGCGTCCGGTCACAACTTAAACACTAGGTTTCGGGGTGAACTAACCAGAGCGTCCGGTCAACTTGACCGGAGCGTCCAGTCACCCCGCAGAGGCACATAACGGTTCATTTTGAACACGGGTGTATAAATACTTCCTCCATTCGTGTGAGGGGGTACTTTTGCTCATTCCAATAGCTAAGAAACACCATTGAGAGTGCCAAGAAGAGCAAAGTCCTAGTGAGGTGATTGAGATTTGAAAATCCAAGAGAGTGCCCTCATTAGTGAAAGCAAGAGTAACAAAGTGTGCATCCACCCTTCTCATTAGGCTTGTCGTGGTCAAGTGAGAGTTCGTGCTTGTTACTCTTGGTGATCGCCATCACCTAGACGGCTTGGTGGTGATTGGAAGCTTGGTGATCATCCGGCGGAGCTTGTGGATGACCCAACTCAAGTTGTGAGCAGTTATGTGTGATTCACCGCGACGGAGTGTCAAAGAATCAACCCGTAGAGAGCACTTGATCCTTGCGCGGATCAAGGGGGAGCTACACCCTTGTGCGGGTGCTCCAACGAGAACTAGTGGGGAGTGGCGACTCTCCGATACCTCGACAAAACATCGTCGTATTTCTCCTTCTCTCTTTACTTTGAGCATTTACTTTGAGCAATTCAATTCTTGTCTTTATATTTATAGAATTATTATGCTAGAGTAGGATTAGAATTTAGGTTGCAAGACTTTTTGTGTGGTAGAACATTAGAAACACTTTCTAGGCACAAGGGGTGAAGTTGGGCTAACCGTATGGTTTAATTATTGCAAAAAAATTTAGAATTAGCCCAATTCACCCCCCGTCTTGGGAATCTTGATCCTTTCAGCCGCATAGCCGCCCATCCGCTGCCATCCTCCTCCATCGCGACCTCACAACTAGGATCCTACTGTGCCGTGCTCCGCCCGCCTGGCTACCATGTTTTGCTGAAAGCACATGTTGCAAGCATATGTTTCGAGTGTTTCATATGTTTTAGAGGTATGTTGTAAGTGTTTCAGATGGATATTGCATATGCTGCAATGATTGTACATGTCTGTTGCAAAGGTCTGTTACCAATGGTTAATCTGTGTTTTCTGAACGCATGTTGCAAGTGTGTTTATCTGGATGTCGCATATGTTTCGCACGTACGTTGCATGTATTTCATCTGGATGCTGCGTATGGTTGCAATGGTTTTCAAGTGTTTTCATGTGTTTTTTTCAAGTGTTTCTAAAATATGTTTCAAGTGTTTTATCTGTCTTCAGATGTATGTTGCAACTATTGTATTTGGATGTTTCAAAAGCAGATCGAGTATTGCATCTCTCTTCCTCGCCTTCTACTGCATTGTCTCGGTGTGTCCTCCTCTCGGCGCCGGCAGGACATCCATATGACGCTGCGGCTGGATCTTTCCGAATCGGAGGCGCCTCCCCTTCCCCTCTTGTGGCTCGAGCGGCATGGGCCCTGCGTGGAGCGCGTGAAACGAAGTGCAGTGCACGGGCGTCCGTCCGGACATCCGGGCACTAGCACTGCCGATGAGCGAAAAGTGTTCTCATTACTGTTCACAAAAGTGCTACACCAACTTTTGTCAACACTTTAACGGAACCTAACGGAAGTGGCAATGAGAAGACATAACGTAGATGTTTGGCACACAAAGGGAGTTTAAAATGGTATATACACAAACAAACTACAGCCAACATAAATTTTAGCGGCACCAACATAAATACATAATTGGTTCCTCTACCCTACCCTGCTGTAGTGCTGTTAACACAGCCATGCAGATGCAGCCATCGTGGTACGTGCACGGTGCACCAGAGTACCAGACGACAACAGGGAGCGGGCGAGCGGCCAGCGCTGGTGCGTGGGAACGGATGATGTGCACGGCTGGCGAGCGGGTGCGGGCGCGCGGCCGAGACGGCGGTGCATGCGGGCGCGCTCGATCTAGACAGCCCCTGCCCGTCCATCATTTGATCATTTCTTTTCGTTTGCCCGGCACTTTCTCCAACGCCACGCCACTGCGCAGGCAGTGCCATTTTTTCCTCGCCAAGCTAACCGGCCGGACCGATGGCGAGTGCAAAGCTAACTCCCGCTGCCTGCACCCTTTCGTTTGCTTTCAGGCTTCAGAGTTCAGGCTAATAATACTTGACCGATGGCGAGTCCAGCTTAAGAATGCCAACTTGGTCACACCGGGGCGATAAAACCGTGATTGGTTAATCAGCTCGATGATACGGACCGGCTCCAAAGCTTGCCGAAACACTGGATCGCACTGCATGTCATAATGGCAACGACGCGCATGGACAGATGATCGAGGTCGAGCTGAGCCGCCCACAAAGGCCCCCATCGTTTCGCTGAAAAAAAAATAAACTACTGTTCCGACTGATTTGTTATTAGAGAAAAAACACTGTTCTAATTAAAAAAATAAGCTAAAAAATACGAAGTATAAGACAAACAAACAGGGCCTATGCGCAGCCCCCGAACCTCGTGCCTCAAGAACGGGGACGACGGATCGAGACATCCATGTGCGGTTGAGTACATGGCTCTGCCCTGCTTCTCGTGCCCTATAGCTAGTGTTCGTACGACAGATATACAGTGCTGTGAAATCAAATACACTTGCTTTAAATTTTTTTTTGGACCAGATATCTGGCTTGAATTTGTTGCTAGGAAGGATGGTGTGGACCTTACTTTCCATGCACTAATCCCAACTTCCCTGGTTAATCACAAACCTCTGTTCGTTGAAACTTGAAACACAAAGTAAAGGTCGACTAAGGTATAGATAATTCCAACCAGCTGCGAGAACAGAGGCTGCAGATGCATGCTACAGTGCTAAAGATTTGGCTAGGTGCATGTCTTGGCCACTTGACATGAAGAAGAACCTTATGGAGTACGTACGTACACCTCGGTACCTTTATTTATTCTAAAACCACTCCCAATACATTCTGTACTTGTATATATTTTACCCAATGCATGGAATCGTTAAACACTGATCTACTAGTTATGGAGCCTGCTTTCTCCTCATTCTTCTTCTGTCAGCCACTCAGCCCCCATCGGAACGATGATACAAAGCACATATAGCCACTCTCTGATGCTTCATCATTCTCGTCCCTTACCTATCCATGTCTTCTAAGAGATCACAACAAGCTAGCAACCACCACAGCACTCCATGTTTAGCGTAAGCTCTCCCAAGGGGCGGCTAAAGCTCAGCATCACCACTACCGACCTCCTAGTTGTGTTCATCCTCGCTCTCTACGTTACCAATTGCGAAGCTCGTCGTGATCTCCGTGTTCATGGTAATAAGCACTGCTCAAGCAAGCTGATTTCCTCACCACCCAAGGTAAGCCAATTCACATTCTAACTAAAATCATTCGATCTAGGCCAACAAGTTCTACTTCTAATTTCAAATCATTTTCTTTTCATTTTCTCTCTGTTCCATAGGGTGTGATAGATGGTGGTGCTGCCAAGGGGAACATGAGATCTTCATCGGAGATTCCGGTTGGAAGCAAAATGGATGCATCAATGGTCAACAAAGCAGCGATTGTGGCGAAGGCGAAGAAGGAAGTGACATCATCAGGTGGAGTAGTTAGAAATGCTAGGCATGTCGTTAGGGCTTTGCGACAGCTTCAGCGCCATGGGCATGAGGGTGATCAGGGAATCCATCTGGATTACGCTCAACCTAGAACCCACACCCCACATCACAACCGATGAGAGAATATCATGTATCACTGTGTGACCCTAGTCGTGCAGTTACCTTTCAATACTTCTTCTCTTCTCATACGACGACGTTCATCCATGGCGTCTATGCATGTTTGATAGGATCTCGACCCTTGTGATGAAGTTGACTTAATGCTTGTTACCCGTAGACATTTGAATATATATACCTCGAATGAAACATGAAAACGAACCATACATCATGTATTGTTAGATTGCCCATCAGCGATGCTTGTGCACAAACTTATTGTAGCTAGGCACCCTTTGATTCATTGAGCATTCATTCATAGACACATTTGTCTGATCTGCAGGTGATTCCTATCGTGGTTCGTTGAGAAAAGCAATCGAAGCGATCAAGGTATGCCGCATGTAAATGCGTCTGGCATTGCACAGCATTTTGCAAGGAAGTGAAATAGGAAAGTCTTTTCTATCTTTATATATGTAGGTGAGGTCAGGCATTGGAGAGCGGTCGGTGCTTGGAGCTGATGGTTCCAACAGCGAGCAAGTAGGAAGTAACACGACCGCCACGTACACCGCCGAAACCCTAGTAGCCATGGACTACCTAGATGCGCACCCGGCACCGGCTGTTCACAACAGGTAGCAGCAGCGGTGCATCTTCAGGCAGACAAGCCACAACAACAGGGGGATTTTGAAGAACTGCTGGGATATCCTAGTCAACGTTGATATACAGCATTGTTAGCAGTTCGTCAATTGCCTGAACTCAGCACATCTTGTGTTGTTGTATAGGAAGATCGACGACCGAGGATCATGTTCCATTGTTCCGTGCTCATAAGAACAATGGAAGGGGAATTTCAAGTTCACAACAGCTCTAATTCTTTAATTTCATCTCCCTTCGTATGTAGTGTAGTTGCCCTTTTGATTGCTCTATTGTCGCGCACAGAGTATGCATGATGTGATGAAATAACAGTGGAGAATTAGTGTAGGCAGAGCTTCCAGATAAATTACCATGACCGAACCATGTAACTCTTTGCTACAACAAACGAGTAACCACTGTTAATTTTAGGCACAAACTACAAAGCGTATTATTATATGCCTGGTTGTGGCAAATATCTCAATCTTCCCAAGAATGTCCCCTCCACCACATCAATCTTAACAACAATCAGCTGTAAATAATGTGTCGCGAGCAACTGAGCAGGAATAGCCTGTTCCAAAAAAGACAGACATCCAAACCCCAGATCCAAGCAAAACCTACTTGTATTGTGGTGTACCTTCATGTGATGGGTGGATGGAGGCTCGGTAGAAATAAATGAATCAGAAGCTTCTCTTGGGTTGTACGACTATCATCAGCTGCATTTCACCACGAATGGACTAAAGGCACTTAAGAATTGTGAGGTTCGCATCCCGAGTTTGAGGTCAACTTCTCCACCACCCAGCCAGAAGAAATCCTCATCCAATTTGGTGATAGCTTCATCTATGATAACCTGTGGAGGAAACTTTTTGCATCAGGTACCTTGCTAACTTTGTGAGTTCACTCATAAGGCATAAGCCGTGCATTTTAAGCAAGTTACATAAGAATATCCGAAAGCATCGGTTTGAAAAGATGTTTTCTCCATACTCACAGCTGAGTGTTCAAGCCTTCTAACTATTGGTTATTGGTTATTATTGATATTATGGATCACTTACTCTTATGTAACTGGAGTAGGACCATCTATCTATTAGCTACTGCTACCATTCATTTACTCTTATGTAATTGGATTGGAATAGGATAGTAGCTGTAGGATTGGAAAAGCTAAAGAGATGTTTACTACAGAATGTCATGCATGGATATGCAACATACACAGTTTGTCACACATAAATATATCAATTTTAATCTAAACCTAATAGCTGTATCTTTGCAATGTACATGCTTCAATAGCTGCAATGTAAATATAAATTTACATTACCGGTATGTTTGTTTCCATCCCAATGCAAGTGACAGCGTTATGCACAAACCCAGTAAGTTTGTGTGACTCCTCTTCTGGTGCCAACCTCACTGCATCAAACAAAAGTAAACAGCAAGGCTGGTTTCAGATGACAGCAATAGTAGGCCTGCAGCCATTCAAATTGCCTAAACTATGGTAAGAGCCACTGCTCATTAGTAGGCACTGAAAATGTTTAAATAGAAAAAGAAGAAGCAGAATTACAATGGCATAATGAAGAAAACAGTTACCGCCAAGGAATTTTCTTTCAGTGCCTATTACAAAATATGCCATGCACTAATGTTTCAGAAATCAGTAGTGAACCAGTTACTTGTTCCCCGGCGGCAGGTTTAGGTCAGTTCCTCATAGTACCAACAGCAATAAAGTAAAGGGCACAAGAAATAGGGCCAGGAATAGAGACACACAACGCCTATTGTGGAAGTTGTAAAAGCTAAAACTTTACTGAAATGTGTTAGTAGCAAATTCAACATCTTTTCATCGTCAATGTTAAGACTCTAAATCCATCAAGAATATCACGGTAATCAGCTCGTTGCAATTTGTACATGATTTTAGTGCATTCATCATTTTTTTATGATGACAATTTCTGTTTATAAGAATTCCTCATATATGAACCAAAGAGTTCTACTTAGAGACCATCATCCACATAGAAAAAGTGCTTGCCCTAGCAGCAGTCAGCCATAAAAAAGAGATACACCACCTGAGTGCACTGATAAAAAGCCGAGGATCATTGTACATATATCAGCTTAACACCCCCCCCCCCCCCCACACACACACACACACCAAAAAAAAGGAACTTCAAATACATTGTAAAAGAATCTTACTGT
This sequence comes from Miscanthus lutarioriparius, assembly GCA_904845875.1. NCBI lineage: Eukaryota > Viridiplantae > Streptophyta > Magnoliopsida > Poales > Poaceae > Miscanthus > Miscanthus lutarioriparius. Next base: position 20,264,961 of record CAJGYO010000008.1, read on the forward strand.
TAAATCTCTTTTTGGGTATTTGCTTCTCATTTAGTTCATACAGGAAGTTCTTGATGTTTTCAGCGTTAAGCCGTGCATTATACTACAGGAATATGCATTACGTCAGTATAAATACGAGGTATATAAATTTTAAATGGTACATTCATATCTTAAAGCTTACCTGAACAACAACGACATAGTATTTTGAATTCTTTGGATTACTGCAATCAACAACATCTGCAGCAGTTTGGGTGTTCACCTAATAAAAGATGGACAGAATTCATCACAACTAATGTTAAAGATAGATTATTAACAGATTTTGAGGCAGAATCTTCTTAATGAAATGGCGTGCAGCTCTCTTGTGTTGTTCGAGAAAAAAGATTTTGAGGCAGGATCATAAAACTGTAGTTCTATGCTTCAATGCTAAGTAAATCAATGCATGTCCTTCCCAAGATAAAACAGTACTCGTTTTGTGTTCAACCACTCCATTAAAGCTGATAAGCAGTGATGCCCCACTGCTTCTCAGATTGCATCTCTGATTCTCAAAGAACTGTAGAATTTAAATAAGCCCAATGCAATTAAAAAATGTTCCGGTTCCACAAATACTTTAAGTAGGCGAAAATTCTAAAAGAATCTCATGAAGCACACAAGCATGTTGGTCTGTCCTTAATATTCAAAGTAGGAAGTTTTTCAATACAAACTTTGAGGTGTTTGCAGATAATGGCCTCTATCTCTTATCCATGCCTTATAGCAATCAAATCTGATCAACAAATTAGCAAACAGCTACTTGCACCAAAAATCAAGGGAAATAGACTCAGGTAATATAAGCATGTTATAGACAATGCTAGTTATTTCGGAGAAAAAAAACTGCTTCTGATAAACTTAGCGCTGATTATCTCTGATATAAGCTAGAAATGCCATAACAGTTTTTGTTGCAACTTGTCATAGCTCATAACATAGTAGCATATAAAACAACAAACTCTACTATGTATCAGCCTACATGCAATGAAATCATGAGAAACAGCAGCTATGTACTTATTTTGAATCTTCAACAGGATACCACAGTACTGCTAAATCAAATTACTTGCCAAGTTATAATGCCATGACAACAATTAGCATAACTCATGATCTTTACTCAGTCACCAACTAACTATAGCAATTGCGCCCATGGTACTATTTATACAAACAAATTCAACACAACTATTTGCAACCTTCAGAGAGTACGCGATTCATTGTTCAATAATCAATAGCAACAATCATCAGTAAATTATCCTATTCAAGCTATCCTATGCGCACAAAAATGGCTATAAAAATACTACATTAACGTAATTGTATTCAACCTAGCAGTTAGGCAGGCCCAGTGCTCGACGAAACAGCCACAAGGAAATGGAAAGGGGGCGAACCATACCATGACGATGCTCTTGCAGAGCTGGGCGACTGAGTCGGCTCGGAGCAGGCCGCGGCGCTCCTCGAGGGAGCGGTCGTAGTAGTCGGCGGGAACGCGACGGAAGGCGAAGTCACGCACGCCGCGCGCGGCCAGGAGTGCCGAGAGCCTCGCCTCGGTGGCCCCCGCGTCGGCCTCACCGTTCTCCGAGGGCGCGGTGGAGATGGAGAGCGCCCCGAGGCGGTGCTGCTGCGCGGCGAGCTCGAGGTCAGCAATACGGCCGAGGATGCGGAGCTGACGCGCCTCGAGGTCGGCCGCCGCGGCGCCCATGGTTGCCGGACCTGGCGTCGTCGGAGGGAGTCGTCCACTCGTCCTGCTTTTTTTTTTTTTTTGAGGGGAGTCCACTCGTCCTGCTGCGGTATGTAGAAACCGGATGCAGGCCGACCTGCCTTCTAACGGGCCCAATTGAAGCCATTTTGTAAAAAGGGCCTGATAAAAGACTGGTTGGTCCATGGATTGAGAATTCATCAGTAGCTGGTTTTAATCAGTACCAGTATGTCCTTTTTTGGGGTGGAATCAAAAAAAAGTATGCTCCTCCTCAGGCCCCTAAAAATATGCTCTCCGGGGAAGCCATTTTTTTAAGCGGTTTACTAAAACCGCTTCAGCTCCCCAAAGCCAAAAAAAATTACTTCACTAGTGAAGTGAAGCCTGCCAAAGCGGGACCTTAAATTCCAATGTCCTTTTTTAATCAAAAAAAGTATCTCCCAAATTATGATCATTCCAATTTTCTTAAAAAGACAAAGCATCTCAAATTTGATCAAATTTATATAATAAAATAATAATAATATTTGTGACACAAATAAGTATCATTAGATTTTTTATTAATTATATTTTCATAGTATACCTATTTGATGTTACAAATATTTCTAATTCTCTCTATATTTTTTTTATCTCCAAAAATGTATTTTTGGGTCTCTTGACTTGTCTTGAGGTGTCATATAGATCCAAAACTCTAAAAATACCATTTCCAGGTCCTAAACTTATCTAGCGTGTTATGAAGGTCTTAACGAGGCCCAACTCACCTATGCATTGGTGGTTTGTATGTTCATGGTTATTATGTTACGAGACGAAAAAAAACTAAACCAGCCCTTGTGATCAACGGCAGAGGTTGACTGAACAAATGGGGGAGGGGGCCCGGTGGGGCTAACTAAGCTCCGCCCCTACTTGTGATGTTAGTAATATGATATACTCCATCCGTCCCTAAATAACTGTCGTTTTCACTTCTCAAGAAACAACTTTGACTAAATATATATAAAAATAATAATAATATTTATGGTATAAAATTAATATCATTAGATAGATCGCGGAATCTATTTTCATAATAAATTTATTTGGAAATACAAATATTACATGTATTTTCTACAAATCTAGTCAAACTTACGGCACGGAAACAAAAGACATCAGTTATTTAGGGGAGAAAGGAGTACTCTCTCTGTCCCTAAATAAGTGTCGTTCTCACCTTCCGATGAGTCAAATACTTTTTACTTGATCAAATATATATAAGAAAATATTAATAGTTATAGTATATAATTAGTATGATTAGATAGATAGATTATTGAATCTATTTTTATAATAAATTTATTTAAAAATACAAATGTTGATAATATTTTTTTACAAATCTAATCAAACTTATAAAAAAGTTTAATCAGCATATACTCCGTATATCATAGCAGCCCTTGTCTTGCACGGAGAGAGTACATGAAAACCACACGGACCCGCACACGGTCACGGGCACCAAACTAGCGACGTGACCAGCGAAGTCTGGGCTAGCTGGAGTGGAGCCTGCAGGCTGCAGATGCAGTGCAGGGTGGGATTCAAACATCGAGGTCTGCCTTGCAGGGACCTGCTGGCACACCGGCTGCGTGCCGGCGCGCTCTCGGATAGGTCGGGGCTCGTGTTTGCTGTCTGAGCTCTGTGGGGGTGGTGAGCTCCCACATGGGCACATGGCAACATCCTACTGCGGCTGCGCGCGCGCGCCAGTGCGCTGTACGCCGCCGCCCCCTGGTCCCGCCGCCAGGACGAGCTAGAGCCTAGAGGTTGGTGTGGTGTGGCGCGCATGATGGGCTGTGTCACGTCGGGCCTGTCGCATGATATGCATGATCGTCGTCATGCCATGCCAACACACGTGAACGCTTCTAGCAAGACCCCGGCACTTCATTTTGTAAAAAATTTTCAAGATTCTCCGTGACATCGAATCTTTGAACGCATGCACGAAGCATTAAATATAAATAAAAAATAAAACTAATTATACAGTTTAGACGAAATTCACGAGACGAATCTTTTAAACATAATTAGACTATGATTGAACACTAATTACCAAATAACAACGAAAGTGCTACAGTGATATTTCGTCAAAATTTTTGCAAACTAAACGAGCCCCAAGTTCCTCAATCAGCCCGGCATTCTCTGTGTATAGGTGCACATTTTAACGTTAATTTGTTCGTTCGTCAAATTACTGGCATGCCAATCGACGGATAATTGCGCTACATGGCGCCATACAATAGTAGTCGAGCCTTTCGGCCGGCAAATACAGGCTGGTTCGGCTCGTATTAAAGTCGGTCGATAAGCTGGCTGAAGCTGATTTATTGTGAAAGAAAAATACTGTAGATTTTAGCTGATAAGTTCAAGCAAACAGGCCCTACGTATGGGCAATGTCCCATGCATCATCTCTATAATAAAAACGGTCAAACTCGGAGGGGTTTGACGACTTAAATACATACCTAAAGCGGGCCTTACATTTTGGAACTTGGAGAGGTACTACATTGTTGCATAGCTAATTTGAACTTTAATTATTGGCATACATATGGCCTATATTTTTACTATTTAGCCTCCTGGGAGACTTAAACTCATCTTTTGACCCTGGGGTCGGCGTCATAAGTACTGACGCCGGCGTCGAGGTAACACGTCTCGGCGCCACATATCTTGACGCCGAGGTGCCGGCCGTGCACTGTAGGAATCCTAGATGATGTTGACGTGGCCGGTACCTCAGCGCCACAGATCTTGACACCGAGGTCGGCTTATTTGTTTCCCTTTGCAATCTTCCAATTTGGATTTCTTAGAAATAATTTGGATATTTTTTGTTTTATATGTTCTATCTGTTTGTATTAATTTTGATCATTTGATTTGGATCATGTGGTTACCAGAATCGAGTGATTTGTGGCCTTAAAACACTCTGAATCCGTCGCCGTATAGAAATGGCACTATTGGATTCAGATTTGGGAGTAGTTTCAGACGATCATGATTTTGTTGCGAAATATATAGGGAAGAGACTTTCAGCCTGTTCGTTTCGGCTGAATTGGCTTATAAGCCATGGCTGAAAGTACTGCTGGCTGGTTTGGTGTGAGAGGAAAACACTATTCAAGCCGTGAATTATAAGCCAGATACGAGCGAATAAGCCGAAACAAACAGGCTGATTGAAATCGAGACCAACAACAGAGAGATCGAACGGCTGATATATCGAGTGAGACGACCCAAAAAAACACTCGAGCCACGCGTCCCGAGGGAGGGGGCGCATGCAGCAGCCGCACGCCGCAGTCCGCACTCCGCCATCCCGTTGCGCGGGTGCGTGCCCAGGTCGGCGCCAAGATCTGTGGCACCGACCTCGACGCCAAGATCTGTGGCGCCGAGAACTCGGCGTCATGTATTCTGGTGCTGAGGTACCGGCCACGTCAATACCACCTAGGATTTCCTGCTGTGCACGGCTAGGCACCTCGGAACCAAGATCTGTGGCGTCGAAATGTGTTACCTCAGTACCAGGACTCATGGCGCCAACCCTAGGGTCCAAAGATGAGTTTAAGTCTCTCAGGAGGCTAAACATAAATTTTCTTCAGAAAAATGGCTAAATAAAAAATTAGGTACATATGGTCTCTCACCGTCTATGGCTATCTATGGCGTCTGCTCAAAATTTCTTTTATCATTGTAAGATATTTTATTTTACACTTTTTCTATATTTCAGGTGCCTGAATTTTAAGATAAATTTTAGGCAATACTGTTGCACAACCAACTAGTATAAGTAAATTGTTTTTTTATTTGTTATTTGTCTCTGTACGTATTAAATTTTTATCCTTGTCTAACTATATAAACAATTATAAATTATCAATTGCCTTTATGCCAGCATAGATTAGAGTTTATCGAGTTTGTGGTTTTGTCTAACAGATTTTTATTCTTGAAATAAAAATTTGCAAATTATGCCTACATAAATTGCAACAAACGAAAGCTATGATTTTAGTATAAAATATATGTAATAACCGTCGCATAAAAAAAGGTAAAATTTAGGTGATATCTCTTTATTTTGGTAGGGACTAAGAAAAATATGACACGCAGGACGAGAGAATATGGCATGCGTATTCTTGTTTTCTGTTTTATGACGCTGATTAAGGCTGAAAAATGGAGCCTCCGTCAAATTACAAGAGGTACTGAATATGATGATTGATAATAAGAAGAAAATGTTTTATAGACGAAGGACATTATTACAACACGAATATCAGATGACGATACTGCCAATAATAGCACAACCTTTTGTACAACAAAGATATTATCGATCCCCGACTTCTAAATAAGACATTAATATTAAGAGCATGTTTAGAACGCGAAAAAAATTTCTAGTTCTTATGCTTTTCTATAAATAAATTAAACTGATTTCTATGAAATTTCTGCATAATTCTTGTAAAATTATTCGTTTCAAACAAACTCCAAATATTAAAGTAATTAAAAGCGAGGTCATACAGTTTCCTTGGAATCGAGGGTTACAAAGCAGTAACGAACAATGTATAGGAAACATACACCAATAGCACTGCATGCAGTTCCTAGCCTAGACCTTGGAGAATAATCTCCATATTTAATAGGCACACTTCACTCAAAAAAAAAAAAAAAAACCAAGCACGCATGATCAATCAAAACAAAAAAAAAGGAGATATGCAGTAGTAAAACACACACATTTGAGAGACACTTGATTGTCTAGAGTAGTTCTACATTCAGAACCAACATGACAAAGCAAAGCAGACAAAAGAAAAAGGTAGGAGAAAGCCAGTGCATGCACTGCATGCATGCGAAGTACGTCATCACGGGCAGGTATCAGAGTATATCAGGGCCATCAGGCGCATATGAAGCCACTGGGGAGGTTCTTGCCACAGTAGTTGACAATGAGGCTGAGCTTGACAGGGATGTCGACGGTGATGCCGAGCACGTTGGCCTTGATAGCGGTGCAGAGGCAGACGGCGGCCTCCAGGTCCGCGAGGCCGCCGAGGATGCTGCAGCACGGCTCGGCGGGCGGGTGGCCGACCTCGGCGCTGACGAGGCCCAGCACGTTGGCGCACGCCGCGAGCTTGAGCGCGTGCTTGGGGCACTTGCCGCCGGTTGAAGGTGACGGCGGCGTCGGAGTTGGTGGCGTTGGCGTCGGGCAGCCGCCGCCGCAGGCGTTGGCCACCGCGAAGAGGACCAGGATGAGGGCCACGAGGAACAAGGCCTTGGACGATGCCATGGCGGCTTTAAAAACCAACAGCTAGCGCCGGGATGCTTGTTGTGAGGAGCTAGCGCTGGGTGCAACTGGATGGGAATGAGCTCAGGAGGAGGGTATTCATAGGGAAGAACCGGAGGTTCTCGGGAAATCCTATTTACTTCGTTGTAACTACACATACCACTTAGCTGCTTGCCGGACTCGAACAATATACACAACCGGCCGCAAACAAAAGTACAACACTACAGCGACGCATGCATGCCTCTTAATGATTTAGAATTGTGCTCATATGCACACATGCATGTTTGCAAATTTCTAGTTAGGTTTCGCTGGCGTTTTGGCAATACAACGTAGTACGTAATTTAGTTTGACCTGAAAGAAACTTTATATACTACAAAATGTGCGCATAAAAATGTTAATTGCTCAATGCAACGTACAGTAGCAGACCGACAGCACGCAGGTAACCAATGCGATGCAACTTGCAAACGCAGGGACACCCATGTCGTGTGGAGAGGTAATGAGCTGGTTCATGGGTATTGGGCGGGCGGTGAAACCTTGTGTTTGGAGTTTTGATGCATGTGGCAACTGGCAAGCCAGAATGGCAGTCACAAGCAGGCTCCAGTGGGACGCAGCTCGGCGGCTTGCGCAGCTCGTGGGCCGCCCGGCTGCGCTGCCTGCCAAAGTGGCAATGGGCCATCTCCCCAGTCTTCCTGCCCCAGCTGTGCCCCTGACCCGCTAGAGGCAGGATCGCAGGCATCAACGTCGCCACCTCGCTGGATCACTTTCGTCAGGGATCTATGAACGCGGTGGCTCACCACCGGATACAGATGCTTTGCCGAGTGCCAGTAAACACTCGGCAAAGCGAACGACACTCGGTAAATTATTTAATGGCAAATAGTCTTTGCTGAGTGTTTTTATCGGGCACTCGGCAAAGACTTTGCTGAGGGTCCAAAAAACACTTGACAAATATTTTTTTTAAAAAAACAGCACAACCACGTCAAAAATACAAATATCGGCTGATGAATATGGAGAGATTAAAAGGTGTTGTGACCCGCAGAAGATCCGATATGTGTAGGGAGAGACGTCAAGGGACGGGGCGATAAGGCCGCGTGTCACATCTCGAATTTTATTGAATAAATAAGAATGGCAGAAGGAAAAGGATTATCAGTGTTGGTTAGAAGAGAAAGAATACCAGCGTCAACAAGAAGAAGAGATGTATGAAAGAAAACAAGCTGAATCACATTAGAATTGTCCTTTCTTCAGACATTGTTGAAATGAAGGTTTAAAATTGTCTACTAACAATAATTGCCCAGAGTGCAGTGAGCAATATTGGGAGTTTAGGCAATCTCAAGCCAACCGCCAGTCTATCCATGCTCGAGATGAGTATCATCATATGGATCGGCGCTTAAAAAATAGAAGTGTTCACGATTAGCTCGGGGAACGAGTTGTTGATCAAAATAGGGCTGATTATGAAGAAGAAGATAATGAAGAAGAGTATGTTTGACAGGAAGGGCAATGGTGTCCAGGAGGTTTTATAAGAAGCCATAAAAGAAGGGTGCAACGCCTAAGGAACAGAGAGCTAGAACAGGCTCAGGCATCTGGCAGACCTCAAGTGTGGCATGTTAAACAAACAGCCGATAGGGGTCAACCGTCGGCTAATATTCAAATGGCTTTTCTGTTGTCGTCAGAATTTAGAGCTCCAACAGACCAAGAAGTCTATTCAAATTTTAACGAATCAGAGTATGATGAGATAATTGCCAAGTTGACAATTGTACATCAAGCTATATTCGATAGGCCAGTTAAGCATCGGCACTTAAAAGCTTTATATGTAAAAAATTTCGTTGATGGGAAGCCGATGAGTAAGTGGATGGAGGCGCTTCTGTCAATCTTATGCCTTATACTACTTTTTGTAAACTTGACAAGAGACCAGAGATTTGATTGAGACTGACATGATGCTTAAGGATTTTGGGGGTAATGCATCCAAGACCAGGGGAGCAATAAACGTCGAATTGATAATCAGAAGTAAGACTTTGCTCACCACATTCTTCGTCATTGATGGAAAAGGTTCATATAGTTTACTCCTTGGTCGTGATTGGATTCATGCAAATTATTGTGTACCATCGACTATGCATCAATGCTTGATTCAATGGCATGGAGATGATGTTGAGCTGGTTCATGCTGATGATTCTATGAGTATAGCAACAACTGATCCAATGTATTGGGAACTAGAAGACTTTGAGTGTTTTTATGGCAAGCTATGGGAAGGAGGTTTCTTTAAGATCAATGATGAAAGCCAATAGCCGATCCAAGCAATCGGCTCTGAAAGTTTGTTTTAATGGATAATCCAATAGATGGTATAGATGGCAAACTTAGACATGGCTTTATGTCGGTCGATGAATCAGAGGAGGAAAATATTGGTCCTGGAGATAGGCCTAGGCCGACATATGTGAGTGCTAAGTTGGATCCTGAGTATAAGCAAGAGTTGATAGATTTATTAAAGGTATTTAAAGATTGTTTGCTTGGGAATACTATGATTTGGATTAATACTTGACAGCCGATTTGTTTAGTCATCGGCTCTAATAGCCGGTACCAGAAGAGTATCGCCTTTTAGCTCAAAATTACCCTAAAAGAGGAAAAGGCGATACGAGATGTATCGCCTATAGAGCAAAAACAAACACAGAGATAATCATGATATATACAATGACATTGCAGAAAGTACACTGAGATACGATCATAGAAAAAATAGAAGATTTTATTCATTGATTAGTTTACCTAAAATACAAACTAGTCAAAGACATTGTTTATCACATCTTGAGCGAATGTAATATCCACGATGGCCTCCGCTGCATCAACAAAGTCCTCAATCAACTCCTCATGCTCCTCAGGGCCGTCGCCCATCGGGAAACCGGTCTCCATGGTATGGAGCTCGTACCCAGCACCATCGATGCGCCACGACGGATGCTATGAAGGGCGATCTCCTAGACACGGGCTAGGACGTCGTGGAGGCGGGCGTTGATGAAGAGGCCCCGGGCCTTGACGGCCGTCATAGCCATGTTCGCCGCCAGTCGGAGGGACTCCAACTACACTGTCAGGGCTGGCGATCACAGAAACAAAGGAGCTATCAAGATAAAGACAGTGGAAATTAGAAGAAGAGTTTTCTTAGAGTTCATCTTACCCGCCATAATGGCGTTAGATTCGGCCAGCCGCGTCGGAGTAGCATTGGCCTCTTCCTCGGTGGCGAGGAGGGCGGCTTGAAAAGCCCCAAGACGGATCTCAAGCTGACCGTTCTCCCAAGTTGCCTTGGAATAATGGACCTGAAATGCCCTCCACTCCAGGAGGAAACGCTGGGCGTCATCGCCGTTGTAGGTGTAAGAGGAGTTCGACGATGAATTCGATGTGGAGGTGGCATCAGATGCAGCATTGGAGGGCTCACCGGCCCTGGGAGGAAGTGGACGAAGGCTATCATTCAAGACAAACCTATAAACAAGTTAGAAAAGTTCATTGCCATGAGCAGAAGATATCGGTCTCACCTCATATGCGGAGGCGCTGGCTCATTGGCAGGTTCTCCTCAGGAACCTCCTTCATCGTGCGCTTGCCCCGGTTGTCCTCGCTAGCCATAAGGTTTGGTTGGATCTATGAAAAGGGGGAAGAAAACCGCTACAAGGTTTGTGAAGGCGGAGAAGTGCAGAGAACAGAAGTTGTTGCAAGTGTGGATGTGTTTGAGGCCGGAGTCCTTGGCTAGTATTTATAGCCACAAAGCGAGGTAGTAAATATCTCGGGACGTGCAAAAGGCAACCACAATTAATAGAAGGCGAAGCGCCACCCCACTAATGCCAGAGAGAATGCGGCATTGATAACTGAGGACGGAAGATTGAGGAGTTTTCTTAATGGAGGCCGTGTTTTCAGACTTAATTAGATTAAGGTCGGGGGTCTGGAATCGGCTACTTTTAGATTGTCTCTTTAGCCGAGACAAGAGATACAATGGATCAGCGGGGAATATGGTTCTCATTAGGTTCACATGGGATATATATTAAAATAATGACATTACTAATTCAAAACATCTTGGATTGCCTTCAAAGCTTTCAGCCGAATAGCATCAACCTCTGCAATCAGTTGCTTGTCTCCTTTGGCTGATCCAGGAATATTCTCAATGCTGCTGCGGATGGCCTTGCCTTCTTTGACCTTGGTCAGCATTTCTGGTTTCTTCTGCTTGATGGCATTAGGTATTTGAGCCAGATTGGATTTATGGCGATCGATGGCAGCCTTCACGTTCTCTAGTTCCTTCTCAAGTTCTGCATGTTTGGTTTCTAGTTGGTTCGGCTCTAGCTCGATCCTGAGGGAGGAGTTCTTCAAATTATCGATTAGCTGTGCCAGCTCTTTGGCCTCTTGTCTATTGGAGTTCTTCTTGACCAATAAAGCTTCACTATCAGCTAGTTTTCTCTGAGCCCTTTTCACTCTTGGAGCTTGATCATCAATGTCAGATAAAGGTATCAGAACTTCAGCAAGATTCAAGGGCAAGTTACCCTTAATGGCTAGGAAAGTCCTTTTGACTAGATCTCCATCTTGAACAAAATCGGCTATATCCTTCTCAAGCATTGGTAGTATGTCCCTTAGCCAATTTCTGGTCTCTTCTGATAAAGTCTTTTGGAGAGAGGTGGCTGATGAGCCGATTTCACCTTCATCTATGTATTCTTCAAAGTTGAAGGAGTAACTCAGAGCTAGAGAATTAAGTACCTATATATAAGAAAATCTTGGTAGGAGGATTGAATCAGTTGATAATAAGATAAACGGTGAAGTGGATACAATACTTTTTCTAGGATAGTCTCTGTCTGAGGAGAAGGAACAGCTGATGATGCACCAATGGTATCTGGTTGAATCAGCTCTAAACTTTCAACATTGGTATCTGCAAACATCGAGGAAGATTTTTTCAGTTCATGTTTGTTGCAGGAGGATAAAATAGATATATGATTTTCTTACCATCAGTTGTGTGCTAAACTTGGGAATCGACAGTCTGGATGACAACAACAACAGGGTCATTTTCAATGGGTAGACTGTCAGACTCATGCTCTTGCGTGAATGTTTCCTCAGGGAGTATCTAGCGTGATAAATGGTCAGAAAAGGGGAGAAATTGAATAAGAATTAAGAGTTCTGAGGAGATACCTTGGCAACATTAGGAAGTGAAGTCGAAGGATTCTCATCTTCTACAGTCTTAGAAGCATCGGTTGGTTCAACCGAAATTGACTCCTTTTGAGGATCGGCCGAAGAAGGTTTAGTTGATGCTGATTTAAACGCCTGGGACAACAATTCCGCACCCAGAGCAGATTGGGATGCAATGGTTGATAACTATAAGGGAAGAGGATTAGAAATTGAATATCACTTTGAGAAAAGGATGAATTGTTTTATCTGAGCAGTTGATGGTCTCGTTCTGCGAAGTCTTTTCCCAGTAACGGTTTTTTGGGTTGTCCCTTGGGCTACCATGCATTTTGAGAATTGATATGTTACAATTGTAGAATAAGCTTGGGTTTTCATCAATTTCTTCAGTGTGGGTGTGGTTGATCTCATTCTTGAGGCTGGGCATGGTGGATAGTAATCTATAGGATGCCTTTTTCTATCCACAATTGGGGGATTGAATTCAGCATCCTGCAAGGGAGTTCTGTTAGATAAGTTGACAGAGAGACTTCTAATAGCACTGCATGCCAATAATAGCACAACCTTTTGTACAACAAAGATATTATCGATCTCCGACTTCTAAAGAAGACATTATTATTAAGAGCATGTTTAGAACCCGAAATTTTGTTCTAGTTCTTATGCTTTTCTATAAATAAATTAAACTGATTTCTATGAAATTTCTGCATAATTCTTGTAAAATTATTCGTTTCAAGCAAACTCCAAATATTAAAGTAATTAAAAGCGAGGTCATACAGTTTCCTTGGAATCGAGGGTTACAAAGCAGTAACGAACAATGTATAGGAAACATACACCAATAGCACTGCATGCAGTTCCTAGCCTAGACCTTGGAGAATAATCTCCATATTTAATAGGCACACTTCACTCAAAAAAAAAAAACCAAGCACGCATGATCAATCAAAACAAAAAAAAAGGAGATATGCAGTAGTAAAAAACACACATTTGAGAGACACTTGATTGTCTAGAGTAGTTCTACATTCAGAACCAACATGACAAAGCAAAGCAGACAAAAGAAAAAGGTAGGAGAAAGCCAGTGCATGCACTGCATGCATGCGAAGTACGTCATCACGGGCAGGTATCAGAGTATATCAGGGCCATCAGGCGCATATGAAGCCACTGGGGAGGTTCTTGCCACAGTAGTTGACAATGAGGCTGAGCTTGACAGGGATGTCGACGGTGATGCCGAGCACGTTGGCCTTGATAGCGGTGCAGAGGCAGACGGCGGCCTCCAGGTCCGCGAGGCCGCCGAGGATGCTGCAGCACGGCTCGGCGGGCGGGTGGCCGACCTCGGCGCTGACGAGGCCCAGCACGTTGGCGCACGCCGCGAGCTTGAGCGCGTGCTTGGGGCACTTGCCGCCGGTTGAAGGTGACGGCGGCGTCGGAGTTGGTGGCGTTGGCGTCGGGCAGCCGCCGCCGCAGGCGTTGGCCACCGTGAAGAGGACCAGGATGAGGGCCACGAGGAACAAGGCCTTGGACGATGCCATGGCGGCTGAAAAAACCAACAGCTAGCGCCGGGATGCTTGTTGTGAGGAGCTAGCGCTGGGTGCAACTGGATGGGAATGAGCTCAGGAGGAGGGTATTCATAGGGAAGAACCGGAGGTTCTCGGGAAATCCTATTTACTTCGTTGTAACTACACATACCACTTAGCTGCTTGCCGGACTAGAACAATATACACAACCGGCCGCAAACAAAAGTACAACACTACAGCGACGCATGCATGCCTCTTAATGATTTAGAATTGTGCTCATATGCACACATGCATGTTTGCAAATTTCTAGTTAGGTTTCGCTGGCGTTTTGGCAATACAACGTAGTACGTAATTTAGTTTGACCTGAAAGAAACTTTATATACTACAAAATGTGCGCATAAAAATGTTAATTGCTCAATGGTAACTGTACAGAGCAGCGTACAGTAGCAGACCGACAGCACGCAGGTAACCAATGCGATGCAACTTGCAAACGCAGGGACACCCATGTCGTGTGGAGAGGTAATGAGGTGGTTCATGGGTATTGGGCGGGCGGTGAAACGTTGTGTTTTGAGTTTTGATGCATGTGGCAACTGGCAAGCCAGAATGGCAGTCACAAGGCTCCAGTGGGACGCAGCTCGGCGGCTTGCGCAGCTCGTGGGCCGCCCGGCTGTGCTGCCTGCCAAAGTGGCAATGGCCATCTCCCCAATCCCCATGCCGGGCAGTCTTCCTGCCCCAGCTGTGCCCCTTGTTAGATAGTTTGGATCATCTAGTAGTGGATCTAGGAGAGATACACATAAATTCGGAATAACACATGCACATGTAAACCTAGAACACTATACCGAAAAGGGAGACAGAGAGACAGAGGGGTGTGAGGAGAGTGAGGAGTTCACAGACCAGTGGATCCCGTGGAGTTGGAGCTCGATCCGGCCATCGCTGGTTCGTTGATGGAGGCAACCACACAGCGTGACGGTCGGTGAAGAGAAGCGTCTGATGGAGACGGTGATGCGGTCGGCGATGGTGGTGGGGGCGGTGCTGCCCGTCACGGCTGCGCCCTCCTGTTAGATCGGAGTAGGGTTTCTAGGTGGGGGCGTCTGGCTCAAAGCGAACCTTGTAGTGAGAGCCGCCGACCCCACCTCTATTTAATGCGAGTGTGTGACGGGCCCCGCTTGACCATAGATGGATTGGCGCCCCGATCGTGGCGCGAGGTCAAGGCCAAGTGGCGTTGGGCCCTTGTGGTTGGGAGATCAAACCAACATTCTCCCCCTTGATCTCAACTCATACTTTAACTTTAAACTTTGACTTTAATCCTTTTCACTTTTATTTGTTCCATCACAGATTAGTGCATAGAGCATGCTTCATCGTCACGGTCAATCGCCGATAGACTTAACAGCTACAATACACATCTCTGTTCTAAAACAGATTCTTTAACTTTGGGCCCTTTATTGTCCGGAAATCATAGGCTATAGCATAAACCCATGTCGACTGTATGTTCTCCAGACACACTGGGTGGTAAGCCTTTTGTACGTGGATCCGCAAGCACTTGCTTGTTACTTATATGTTCAATACTTTTAGTATGATTCCGGACTTTCTCCTTCACAACGTACAACTTTAACGTCAATGTGTTTGGCAGCACACTTGACCCGTTATTATAGAAGCGAACTACTTAAATGGTTATTGCTGTTGTATACCATTATCAATTCCGGGTGTAAGTTCTTTTAACCACTTCGCCTGTCCTTTAAGCCTTATATCAAGTTATACTGTGGGTATGCATCTTTGATGACACCACAACTGTTTCTTTGGAGCTTTTCCACAATAAAATTCCAACTGCGAGTGTTAGCTACTATGTGGGTTTCACTAAACATCTCGCCAAAATTTAACTTTTGTACCCACAACTATTTAAGAGTACTTATTCTTTCTTACTCACCATGAGGCTTATAAATCATTGCACAATTGCAAAACATTCTCAACTCCATTCCAGTGATCTATATCTAGACTGGACTTCTGCCAAAAACATCCCGGATACATAAACTGTGTAAGGGTAAGTTCTTGCTTATAAGCATTCAGTAAGCTTCCAACAGCTGAAGCATATAGGACGTCCATTTGATCGATCTCATATTTATTCTTGGAACACTGAAAGTTCCAAAAAACTATTACCCTTGACTATAGGAACAGGCGCAGGTTTATTCATATATATACTTTATTTCTTTAGAATCTTCTCTAAGTATACATTTGAGATAGTTCTAATACCCCTTTTCCTTTTATCTCGGTAAGTTTCAATTCCTGGAACGAATGATGCTTTACCAAGACCATTCTCATTGAAACTTGAGGACAAGAACTGCTTCTTCTCCAACAGTAGATTAACACCACTACTAGCGAGTAAGGCGCTACCCACATGCAGGATTAGGAAAATAAATTTCCCATGTTTAAACTTTGCATAAATACAATTGTCCTCTACATTCTCTTTAAAACCCAAACTTTCTTATTGTACTGTCAAACTTCAAGAACCACTGTCTTGAAGTTTGCTTTAATCCATAAATGGATTTCTTTAGGCAACATCCCTTTACGTTCTTTTCCTTCCACGACAAAATCTTTTGAGTTATGCCATGTAAACATTTCCATACAAATCCTCGTTGAGAAATGTGTCTTTACATCCTTCTGATATAACTGCAAATTATAATGTGCCACTAATACCATTATGATTATAAAAGAATCCTTGAAAGCTTATTATAATCTATTCCTTCTCTTTGTGTAAATTATTTCGCCACAAGTGGCGCTTTATAGCTTTTCATATTTCCTTTGGAGTCACATTTGTCTTGTAGACCCATTACAACCTACTGTGTTGGTTCCATTGGGAATTACTTCTAAGTCCCAAACATCGTTGGTATTTATCGATTTCATTTCATCTTCCTTTGCTTCTTGCCATTTAGACGAGTGAACGCCTCTCATGGCTTTTTCAAATGAGGTGAAATTATCCTCTATTTGAATTTCTTTCTTAACATTGACTTCTTAGTCGCCATAAATATCTGATTTTCTTATTCTTTGAGACCTTCTGGGGCCTCGTGGCACTTCTTTCATATGGGGCTATTGTTACTCTTCATTGCCAAAAGGCAATTGTTCTGTAGCCTGCTGTATCATAAGATCCTTCTTTACTTATTCATCTTCTTTAAGAGCTAACATCTGGTGTTGTATATGTCATACAACATCAGCATGTATAAGGCAATTTGTTGCTCTAAAAAACACTGTAGTGGATATGTAATCCCACTTCTATTCAAGCCTTAGGTATCTACATACCAAGCTCCCCCAGATTACTCCATTTCTGAAAAGATGGTGTATCTTCAAATTTCTTATTTTGGGTTTAATCTGCTAAAAAACTCATATGGCGCGTTTAGCACCGCCTTGATAACTCTGAACTCGTCCAGTATAAATACTAGCCGACTATGCTATCTTCCTATCGAAACTATAAAAAGGTCCAAGAATTTAGCTATTTCTTTACTTTAGGGGTATCATTATTATGGACCGTCTTACTCCCTCAACGATCACAATCATCTTTTATAGATCACTTTTACCTTCAATGCATAGTATGCATTGCATTATCTGAAGTATGGGAAAGTATCTTTCTTAATTGTTTTTCTTAATTAATCTTACATTTCTCTCCCCCTCGAAATGTGGTATGAACTTTTCTACCACAATTTTGAAACATTCAGAACTCTTGTGAATGAGGAAACTTTGATTACTTACTTCATCCACATGATTACATCATGCAAACAAAATTCGTATGGGAGTACATTTTTCTCATTACACTTCAAAACTCAACATAGTCTATTATTATCAATACTTCTGCAAGTCATGCTTGCATATCATTCTTATCTTTTGGTTCACATGCAACTTTCTTTTGTTCTTAAACTCATTGAGTACTTAATGACCATGACACAATCAGAGTGTACGGTCAATACTAGGATAGCATAAAAGCTACCTCAAACTTCTCTCCATGTGCGGGATACACTTAGAGCACATGAGTCATCACATCCTTCTCTCGCCATGCGGGATAAGTACTATGCCAAACTCTCCCGCCATGTAGGATTGGTTAACATATGTACTATGCCAACTTTACCCCACTATGCGGGTATTTTCTCAATCTTTTTCCACCATGCGGGTACTATCACAAACTTTTCTCGCCATGCGAGATAATTTCCTTAAACCGACATAAATGCCAGGATTGGCTCGTGTTCAATCATCAAATTTAGAAATAAATCCGAATATTCTTTTAACACACATGTTTAATCCAATGTTGATCAAATTAAACATGTATATGACTTTTATAACTCTCATAAGTGAAACTGAAAATAAATTCTTCTTCACGGAGAGTACATAAAAGACATTTCTCAATGAAGACTCTTATTGATCTATCTCTTTTCTTGGATCAATATCCTAGAATTTTTTTTTTTGAAGCCATTCTTTAAAGAGAACACAGTCCCTTAACCAATGGTATTCTTTCATACATAACTTGCCCTTAGGCATTTCATCATCTGAGTCACAAGTACCCATCTCATTTCTCTTTCTGACTTCAAGAATGAAAGCTTGGAGGTCTTTTGTCTGAAAATATTCAACAATAATGCTCATTAAACTTTGAAAACTTTATGTTCTATTCTATATCACCGTTGGCAGAAATAGAATAAACATCATTCTTCTACATTAATTCCACATCACCGTTAGGTAGAAATGAAATTAATGTATAGAAATTCAATAATCTTGAAAACATAGAACTGCTCCTCAAAATTAAATTCTCCCGTTGGTTCGAATTTAATTAGAAGACAATCAACTTCATTGCAGCGGAAACATGAAAATACATTTCTCTAGTTTAAGAGCATTCCTTGATCTTTATCTTTTCTCTGAAAATTTGGTCACTTTGATGCAAAATTCATCAGAGATTTAAACTTTAAACATAGAACTCATAGAATTATAATATTGTTATCATCAACGTTGGTCAGAAAATAACAATACCATAATTTATCTTTAACTATCAACCGACTATTCCTCCAATTAAAATTTTTCCGTTGGTTCCAATTTTAACTGGAGGATCAACTTTTCATCATTTATTGAATAACTATAACTGCTCTTCAAATTAGAAGACAATAAACCTTTAACTTTGCAGCGGAAACTTGACAAAATTTCTTTTTCTTACTTTTCAGAAGCATTTTTCTGTACTTTTGTAGTCTTTGAAAATTCTAACACGTTGGTGCAAAATTATAAGAGATTTTAAATCACTCTTTGAATGAAATCATCAAAATTTGCTTTTAAAAAATAATAAAACAATTCTTAATGATCACTGTGCATTCTGGCCCGGTCCAACACTGTGTAGCCATGAGCCCAGCAGCAGCAGTGCTCGCGGCCCAGCTGCAACAGCAGCGCGCGGCCCGCAAGCAGCAGCAGCGCATGGCGCTCGCGGCGCCTCCCCCGCGCCCAGGCCACAACCTGGGCCTGGGCCAGGATTCCTCTTGCCCGCCTGGGCTCTATTCGGCCCGGAGCAACGCTGCCCGTCAATCTGGATCCGACGGCCGAGCGCGCATTTCGCTCGGATAAAACGCCGACGCCGCGCACGCCCGAGGAAACCCTAACCTCATTCTATTCGGCCCTCTCTCTCTCTTCGCCTCACTTCGCTCTCTCTTCACAGCATAGCAGGAGCCAGCCACCGAGTGAGAGGGCGAGAGCAACGACGGTGGAGCGGAAGCCATGGCGCCGTCGCCGGCCCCCTCGCCGGCGTGCGCGCTCCCCAGCGGGTGAGCGCGCCGCCGTCGAGCGGCCTGGCCACGGCGCCTCTTTGGCCGGAGCCCGGCGAGCAGTGCCCTGGCTCGGCGTTCTTTTCCCCGCGCGCCGGTCTTTACGATGGCGAGGTTCTCTTTTCCTTTTCCCCTTCTTTGATTCTTGTTCTCTTTTGTTTCTGATTCTACCGATTTGGGGATTAGAGTTAGGGTTAGGGTTAGGGATGAGCACTGTCTTTCTTTTTCCCGAATTGATTTTGGGTTTTAGGGTTCGATTTTGACATGAAAACGAGCCCTGCTTCTTCTTTAACCTAGTTAGGGTTCGAGTCTGTTCTTCTTTCCCACGCGCTTCTTCGTAGGGTTAGGGTTCCGGTCTGTTGGATCCGAATCAAATTCGAACTCCACTCTTTCTTTCCATTCGTTTTTCTTTGCTTTTGATTCAGAAAACCCTAGATCTACACCCTAGTGTGGCGAACTGCTAGGGTTAGGGTTCTTTGTTGAAACCATGTTTCAATCTCATCCCCACTTTTCCCATACCCGATCTCGGGTTAGGGTTTGATTTGCTTTTCTTTCCCCGATCCAGCTCCACATACTAAACCTCGCTCTGATACCATTGTTAGATAGTTTGGATCATCTAGTAGTGGATCTAGGAGGGATACACATTGATTCGGAATAATACATGCACATGTAAACCTAGAACACTACACCAAAAAGGGAGACAGAGAGACAGAGGGGTGTGAGGAGAGTGAGGAGTTCACAGACCAGTGGATCCCGTGGAGTTGGAGCTCGATCCGGCCATCGCTGGTTCGTTGATGGAGGCAGCACACAGGCAGCGACGGTCGGTGAAGAGAAGAGATGCAGTGGAGACGGTGATGCAGTGTAGTGGCGTGGCGGTGGCGATGCTTCTCGTCACTGGCTGCGCCCCTCTGTTAGATCGGAGTAGGGTTTCTAGGTGGGGCGTACGGCTCAGGCGAACCTCATAGTGAGAGCCACCGACCCCATCTCTATTTAATGCGCAGTGTGACGGGGCCCCGCCAACCATAGATGGACTGGGCGCCCCCGATCAGGGCGCGAGGTCAAGGCCCAAGTGGTCGTTGGGCCACTGTGGTTGGGAGATCAAACCAACACCCCTGACCCGCTAGAGGCAGGATCGCAGGCATCAACGTCGCCACCTCGCTGGATCACTTTCGTCAGGGATCTATGAACCCGGTGGCTGGTGTGGGTGGCGCGGCGGCTGCAAGCTCTGCCTCCCCATGATTCACTGCTCATGACACCGGAGTGTGGGAGACTGGCCGGGAGAGATCGAGATGTATGTGATGGCGGAGGCGGAGAGTATACATGAGTACGACCGCATGGACCAAGCGACGACCACCCATGCTAGCTCCTAGCTGCACATGTAGGTTCACCACTACACACAACACCTCATCCATGTTAGCTTTTGACTCTTATCGTGTCGATTTATTTTTGAAATAAGTAGTAATATAAGAGCAACGACATGGATTCTCACGGATATCGGTGCTGGATGCACAGACGGCATGATGAAAACGATGTCTGTGTTGGCCCATAGTACAAGCCGGCATGGATATATTCAAATAAAAAGTTAGTAAAAACTGTGAGACCAACCGCCACCACACGATCGAAGCATATGACAATCTGAAAACTTTCACTACGCGATACACCTTGGCGTTCGGCAAAGCCGCAAAAACACTCGGCAAAGTGTTTGCCGAGTGTTACACTCGGCAAATTTTTATCGGCAAAGAGTTGTTTGCCAGAGTGTCAAACGGGCACTCGGCAAAGACTATGCCGAGTCAAAAAAAACACTCGGCAAACATTTTTGGAAAAAAAAAAAAAACAAGTCCCGCCACCGCCGCCGCCACCACCACCACCACGCCCCCCCGCCGCCGCCGCCACCACCACCACCACCACCATGCCCCGCAGCATTGCCGGATCCACGCCTTGGACCCACGCCGGCCGCGGCAACCCCATCGTCGCCGGCCGGCCGTCGTTGCGTCGAGCGGCTCCAAAGCACGCAACAGGCCGGTAGGCGGCCGAGCTTCTCCGCCAGGGGGAAGCGCGCGTGTGCGGCAGGCGCCACTCACCTCCGTGAAGGGGGGGCGCGTCGGGACGCCACCGGATCCCACACCACACAACTCTTCTTCCTCTTGAATCACCGGCTGTCGAGGATGGGGCAGAGGCTCCCACGCACCGCCGAGGATGGCTGCAAGGCGCCTGGGAAGGAGCTCTGGCACATGGCGACGATGGCTTTTGCACTCACTAGAGAGGAGCTCGCGCCGGCGACCGGCCATGGAGCAGGGGACGAAGTGCCGACGGAGGAAGCCACCGGAGAGGACCTCGCGCCGGCGACCGACCATGGAGCCGGAGGAAGCCACCGGAGAGAACCTCGTGCCAGAGAGGGAGGAGGGGGGCAGGAGGAGGGAGGGAGGGAGGAGGCCATGTGGCGGGCGGGAGGAGGAGGAGGGGAGGGCCAAGTGGGCGGATCTGGGAGACGGAGGGGGAGCTGTGGCAGGCGGTTCTAGGAGGAGGAGGAGGAGGGAGGGAGGGGGGGGGCGATGACAGTAATTTAGTTTTTTACTTTGCCGAGTGTCCTGGATCTAGGCACTCGGCAAAGTTTTTTTTTTTCCTTTCACAGAAAAATGATTTTTTCCTTTGCCGAGTGTCCTAGATCTAGGCATTCGGCAAATTTTTTTTCATTTTTTTTTCTCTTTCTTTCCCAGAAAAAAGATTTTTTTTCCTTTGTTGAGTGTCCTAGATCTAGCCACTCGACAAAGTTTTCTTTTTCATTTTTTCTTCTCTCTCTTTCCTAGAAAAAAGATTTTTTTCCTTTGCCGAGTGTCTTAGATCTGGGCACTCGGCAAAGTTTTTATTATTATTTTTTTCTTCTCTTTCTTTCCCAAAAAAAAGATTTTATTTTTTTGCCGAGTGTAAAAAAACACTCGGCAAACAGGGAGTTTGCCGGGTGTTTTTTTACACTCGGCAAACCTCCTCTTTACCAAGTATTTTTTTTGCCGAGTGATTTTAGCGCAGCACTCGACAAAAATCTTGTTTGCTGAGTGCCCGAGAGAATACACTCAGCAAACATAAAAACACTCGGCAAATTTAACGTTTCCGGTAGTGTTTATTATAACTTAATCATCCCTACTCGTCCATTTGTTCCAAATTTTGTAGGTCATTTTAGTTTTGACCTAAGACAAACTTCTCTAACTTTACAAAAATTATACACAAATAGATTAACATTTACAAAACCAATAAATGAACTAAAATACATATTGCAAGTTAATTTAATGAAATAAATATGATGAGCTAGATATTGATCTATTTTCTACTAAAATTGGTCAAGGTTAGACTAGTTTGATTTAGAATAAAGATAGAATAACCTATAGTTTAGAACAATGGGAGTAATATATATATTCTATGGCCACCTTGATTTACGATAATATTTGTACCAATTTACAATAATAACAATACACATTTACGATACATGGGTTACTATAATTCAAGATGATACTTACCATAATGTTATAGTAAATCACTTATGAGTGAGTTATTATAATCTCATAAATTAGTAAAGTAATTATCATAACTCAAAGTGGCCACATAATAACTTATTCTGCGGCCAGATACGTAATACACACACTACCACGGGCGATCTCTCGCTAGAGCAGGAGAGGGAGGTGGACCAAAAATACGAGAATTGCCTTCACCGCCACTAGCATATCGAGGCAAAGGACAAGCTAACGGGTTCAAATGTTCAATTTAATTAAACCCTGAAAACCTACCCCTTCATCCCAATCTATAGATCCTTTTAGTTTTATTCTAGGTAAAAAAAATTCTAAAAAACAAATATATTAATATTTTTAATATCAAACAAATGTATTATCAATACTTAACTTTGATCTTATAAAACTAATTTATTGTGCTAGATTTTCATCCATTTTTCATTTAACTTAGTTAAAATTAAACTAGTTTAACTGAGAACAAAATTAGAATTATCTGTATCAAGGTTAACAATCAGTTAGGTTCATACTTTCAAAAAAAGAAAGGGCTCCAACAAGGTGATCCTCTATTCCCCATTCTATTTAACATATATTGTGGTGGATATGTTGGCAATCATCATTGCTAGAGCCAAAGCGGATGGACAATTTAAAGGGGCAACGCCTCACTTGGTTGATAATGGTTTATCTATCATACAATATATGCAGATGCATTGTGTTATTTTTAGACCATGATATTGAACAAGCAAAAAACATGAAGTTACTTCTATGTACTTTTGAGCAAATATCAAGTCTTAAAATCAATTTCCACAACACTAAGATCTTTTTTTCGCTGATGCAAAAAATTGTGAACATCTCCATTCACACTTATTTGGCTGAAAGTTAGGTACTTACCCTTTTTTGTTACGTTGGTCTCCGATGACTTATCGCCAGTTAAGTAACAAAGGCTGGAAGAACCCTAAACCCTAGACTAAACCCTAAGAAATTGTCTAGAGTTCCATTGCAATAGTGGTGTGAGGATCACGAAGAGCTTGTGCCTGAGGCATACCGTAAGTTGAAGATTATGGCAAAGCATTTTTTATTCTCGCATGGATGGCCATTTATTTCTATATAATTCAGTTACGAGTCATGTTTATTTTGTAAAGTCCATCCAGTCGTATGCAGTGCTAAGTTGTAATACTGTGATCTGATTATTTCTCCTTTGGGTGCGTGAAGCCGAATGTTTTTCATTATCTAAGAATAACAATATAAAAAGAAATATCTGTAATGTAATTTAAAATGAAGAGTACACTGTACACGAGAGATGGATGGACCAAAGAAACAGGCTGCGGTGGCACTAGCTAGGTTATAATATAGGGCCTGCTGGCGGCACTAGGGACTAGGCCGAGATGTGGACGAGTCGTCTACCGGTGAAACATTTTTTTGCTATAGCCAGAGCCATCACATGTGGTGGTGGGAATTCTTCTGGAACCTTCCCAACATACATTGATTTGAAACCGACGAACACTCATCAGCACAGTTATTGGTTTCCCTAGCTGCCGATAACAACAACGACCCGTGACAGTGTGTGCTGTGTGCAACTGTACATTATTGCTGCAAAAATAAAAAAAAGGCAAAGTCATATACGACGCGCGGGTTTAATTAGCTAAGTGTTCATCATCAGATATTTTTGCATGCATATACGTGTGTGGTTCATATCAATTCTTGATTTCTTTCGCACTGCATGGTGAGGCCGGCGCAAAAAGTTTAGTGTCCTATATGTGTCTTCGCGTAGCTAGTCGCGTTGCAGTTGTTAGACAGTGAGGCTGAATGAGTTCATCGCCCGCTGGTTTTTCGTCTTTTGCTGATTGCCGCCATAGAGTGTGTTTCATCAACTATTTGTCACAGAGAGAGAGTTCATTTTGAATTGCCATGGACCCAAACCTGAAATCATGGACCACCAATGGATTATTTACAATTATACTGTTAGCATTAGGATAGCTGTGTGTAGATGCCTGATATTTAATTATATTAGTGCACACCCCAGAGACTGTATTTTCTATCTAAATAATTGAACAATTTTGAGCATGGTTGCAACTCGCAAGCACCTCCTAATATACTCGCTTAATTTTGTCTTTTTATTGGCTTATGCCCTCTGTTACATCTTAAAAGATTATTTTATTTCATACATGGATCAGTCATCGAACATTGGTAAGGTTTGTCTAAATAATCAAAGGTTAGCTTCAGAAATTTGCTCAATCACAAAAATAATGTAAGTATGATCACATATTGATGCAAGTATTCAACTAAAACAAGTTATATAAATAGAAGTACATAGGACCTTTGCTGATTGCCTATAGAAGCAGCTCAATGGAGAACTGCAGATGAAGCTCTCTTTAGGCCAGTCTCAATGGGGTTTCATGAGTAGCTGATGTGGCATAGTATTGATGAAGAGAGATGTGATAAAAGTTTCATGGGATGAAATGACTTCTATATGGGGATGAAACTTGTCTACACTGTTTTCAACACATGGAAGTCTTGCGAACCGATCATACATCAGTTGGTTGGGTTACACGGGAGTCATGAAAACAGTGAGATGAAACCCCCACTGAGACTGGCCTTAATAAAAAGCTACATGTTTGGCGGGTCTTAATTTTTTTTACCTTTACATTGGCACTAATATATGGGAGTGTAACCCCACATGTCAACTCTGGTTGAATAGGCTAGAAGGTACGCCGGGGCAACTCTTCACTGAATGAGATTCATTCTCATCGACGAGGAGTTGTGCAGTTTGGATCGATCCACTATATGCTTCCCTTCTTCTTTGATGTCGTGCCAGCATATTTGGGACGAGCAGTGTCTTAGGTGGAGAAGGGAGAAGGTGGTACGTGGAGGAGATATTAGGTAGAGGGGATCTCTCGAGCAGACATGGTGGAGGAAGAATGAACTGCGAGTAGTACAGATCTTGGGTGCAGGAGAGGGAGATGGTGGAGGAATGACGCTTGTTAGCTTGTGGGGAAAGGATAGAGGTGGCAAAGCAGCGCAAGCATGGATGGGGCAGAGAGGCAACGAAGAGGCGTGCAGTGTGCATGGGGGAGAGTGACGCCTTAGCTGCTCATTATATTCATGTATGAGGAAGAGAGGAGGCGGTTGAGTGGCTCTTAGCTTGTACACCACTTAACTTAGAGTCTGGTTCAGCCGTGAACTGTTAACTGTGAAAAAACTTAGGTGACCTATGTGTTGTGGAAAACTATAAGTTGTATGGTCAAAGCATCTAAAAAAACTACCAGGGGTGGATCTAGAACCGGGTCGATCGGGGTCGAGCCCTTCCTATCTGCCACCGAAAGTATGGAGCCCTCCTACAAGTTTATAGCCATTAAAGTTTAAAAAGAAAAGTCTAAATGTTTTTTTCTCGAATACGCAAAAGATTTGCGTATCATTGTGTATTAATAAGAAGAGTTTAAACATACAGACAACGCGCCTCTATCGAGCGACGAAGGAGGTCGACCTAAAATAGCTGTAGCTGCACCATCCTAGCAAAAGACCTCTGGTTTCGATATTACATAAATGGAAAATAACCAAAACCGACGCAGCGGTGCGACCTAGGAGGTGGCCTTGCATCTTCGTGGCTGCCTGGACGAACCCTTTCCATCGTCTGGGAAGAGCACTTCCAACATTTCGGCGTTGGACGTAGTCAGGTTGCCGTCGAAGATCTTGTCAAAGGCCTCTAGGTCCGACGCGGATGGCGCTGATGGACCCTTGGTGCGACCCATACGCTACATGATCAGCACCTCACCTCGCTTGGAAGCAGGTACTGAGAGAGGCTCTGAGCCGCCAACCGCCTGCTCCGCCACGGTAGCACCGGCTTAGCAGGAGGCTGCTTGGTAGGCTCACGAATAAGCGGAGAGTCATGCTTCTTTAGCACGCGCTTGGTGAAGCTCTTGAGGTGGCGTGCAGCGGAGCTGTCGCTTATGTCTACCGTGCGGTCCTCTCGAGGCGGCGTATTGAACATGTCTACAACCGCTGCGGGCTCGGCCGGACCAAAGTCAGGCGGACCGCCCACCTTGTCGTGGCAGGCATGTCAGCTCCTGAGGTGGTCTGCGCGGCCTGAGGTGGCGTGACCTAAGACTGACCGTCCTGAAGTGGCAGTGGAACCGAGTCCGCTGCCAACTGAGTCGGGTGGGAGACCATCATTGAATTGGCGCATGTGCTCGCACTGGTGGCTGCGAACGAGGCTGCAACCTCCTCAAGCATCGGGTCCTCCGAGACATCGCGCATGGCGTGCGTGGAGTCCAGGTATGGTGAGAGCAACAATGGATCGAGCTCAGAGAGGCCCCATATATGGCACGTCTCACTAGTTGGCTCGTCGTGACCTTCCTAGGTAGCACGGTCGGTGGCGGCAGTGGAGGCTATTGCCATAGCGTTGTCGTCCCTCCTCGGCCGTCGTCAACGTCTCTAGCGTCTTCAACATCGACGCCCTCCGCCGCCGCCCCTAGCCGCACTCGACGCAGCTCCAACCGTGTGGGGCATGTGCTGGGAGGCCGACGGGTTGACGCCACGAGCGGGGTGCCACGGTCGGTCGCCACCCATCATCGCCGATGCCACAGCATGCCTAGGCCGCCTACAGTCCCTGGTGAGATGGCCAAAGCCATGGCAACACAGGCAACGCCGTGGCAATTGGCCAGTCGCTACCCGGTGCGAGTAGGAAAGGCAGTTGAAGCATTTGCTATGAAGCTCCATGGGTACCTTCTGGGTTTATAGAGGATGCTTTGCGTCACGGTGAGACTCTGCCGAAGCGGTCGTAGGTTTTGCCTCCTGCCGAGGGAGGATCTCCCACCACCCATCGGTGTTGGGGGCGAAGACCCATCCGTGGCGGCTGGGGCACTAGCGTGCTGGGATGCAGCCATCCACTGGCCGAGCAGGCAGGCCACACACCAGCTGTGGGCACGGCCAGATACGTTTTCCCCGCCTTCGCCCATGACCCTATCGGCCCGCCTCCACTTTGCCATGGTCTAGAATCACGATTGGACGAGTCTGGGTGCGCGATAGGGACGCAGTGACCGGCTTCGCCAGGCCACGAGCAGTGTCTAGGGAGCTGGTAGGGTGGTCGTTGTCGGACTCCTCACCATCGGCGTTCGCCCATCGGCGGCGCTTCGTGCCCCCACCTGTAGGGCCGCTCGGGAAGAACAGAGCTGCATCTGGAGAGAGGGTGGGTGAGCTAGGGGCACCGACAGCATCTTGGCCACAGCATAGAGACATGAGTGGCGGTGGTGGAGTCACAGACCGTGGCAGCGGCGGCTGCTGCCATGTGGTGGCCTCCCCACCACCGGCGTTCATGCAACCATCTACCTAGGGCCCACCCAACGGGAGCCGGCTTCCTCTACGAGCTGTGGCGCGCTAGCGCCGGCTCCGGTGAGCTGGGAGGCCACAGCGGTGGCGTCAAGCTCCAGCGGTGGAGGGAGAGCGCACGGGGGAAAAGAGCGGAGGGAGGTGTGGAGGCGGCTGCCATGGTGGGGGCGGTAGCCTGCGCCGGCGAGGTCAGAGAGGGAGGAGTGGATTTGGGAGGTCAATGTGCTAGGGACATGTGGTCCCAAGTGGAGCTCACGAGGGAAGAGGAGGAGGGGGTGGGGGAGGGGAGGGGGCGGGACGATGGTGCCACCGACAGTGGTGGGCTTAAAGGCGCCGCTAGGGGCTAGGGTTAAGCGGGTTTGGGATAGGTTGGGCTACCCTTTCTCCTCTCCCTTGAAACACCGATTTGGAACAACAGAAAGCAAAGGGACAATTGTCTAGCGGACATCCAAAGTGATGGTCCTTTACTGGCGAACACCCCATTCTAAACAGTTTGCTAGAAGACACTCTGGTTCGTTGAAATTATGCCACAACACACCGCGGCCCGGTTTTAGCCGGTTGAGGAGAGAGGAAATTTTGTTTTAGACATCTGGTGCCCCTGAGCCACACTTGGGTCCGTTGTACCCCAATGCCAGCATCCATGTGCAGAAGCACAGGCTCTGCTCCCATGGCACGGTATTGCCATCGCCGTCGCCGTCGTCACCACCGTCGCTGGCCTGGTCCAGGAACCCTAGGAGCTCGGCAGCGCGTAGGTGGCCGCGAGCGCGCTCCACGTCGTCGTGCACGCGGGTGGCGAGCACGGTGGTGTTCCCGAGCTTCTCTAGTGTGCACCACACGCCGAAGATCCATCGAGGCGCCCTCGAGCGCGCGCTGCGCCGCCTCCGCGTGGGGTCCCAGGTAGTGGTGCCTGTGGGGTCTCAGGTGAGCCTCCCATGTGGGGTCTCCATGAACTCCTAGGTCTGCCTCTAGCCCCACTCCCCCGCGCTCCGCCACGCCAGCAACAGTCTCTATCTGTAGCTACCCGCATCCGGCCGCAGGTCATGCGTAGGTCCGCAGCCGCCCATAGGATGTGAGTAGAATAGCTGGAGAGCAGAGAGTTCTTAGGTGGATGAATATGGCCAGTGTGTTTGTAGGAGTTGTATGCTTTGTTGCCATGTGCATGTTATTGTATAACCAAGCATGAATTTAGCTTTGTAATGTTTGTGAAATGAAATAAATGCAGTTATGTGACATTGCCCAGGTTAATAAATTTTTAGCATGAGCAACTTGAATAAGATCAGCAACATACAACAAGTAACAACAACCTTGAATTCACTATATTACCAAGCCTTCAAGTTTACAAGAATACATTACCAAGTTCTGCCAAGTTCATATGCCAGATTACAATACCATGTTTAATACATTACAATACCAAGTTCTGCCAAGTTCATATGGCACAGGTGGCTCAAAAGCACACAAAATCACACAAAAGCACAGAATTCAAAAGCTTTCTTCTCTTCCTGTGTTGCTTGCAGTGCCTAGACATCCATCAGGGCCCTCTTGCTCCTAGTGCATGCGCTTGGACTAGATGTCAGCATTGAGGTAGCTTGACTCATAGTCATTGCCCTTGGGCTATCTGCCACTTGCTGTTTGGCCTGCCTCCTAGTGACTGGGGAGTTTGGAACCCTGCAAGATGAAACATGTGGTTAACATGTTTTAAACTAGTCATGCCTTTAAACTAAATGAAAAATAGTGCCAAGAGATGGATCACTTACTGCATAGTTTGATCAGGAGGTGTAGGCTCAGCTGGAGTTGTCTTCTTCTTCTTACTGCATAGTTTCCTCTTCTTAGATGGATCATCTCTGGTTTCTATAATCTCAACCACTTTTGGCTTGTAAGTCCTTTTCTTCTTCTTTGGTGGTTTTAGGTGGTGGTGCATCAGGGTCTAGGACAGTTTCATTGTAGGTTTTCTAGAGGTGGCCAAGTCCATCACACCTTTTTACACCTTCTCTTGCCCTTGCTGGTTGACCCACCCTCTTCAACTCCGACCATCCTTCTCTTCCTTGGCCTTCCTGCTGCTCTATTGCATTTAGGAGGAAGGAGTTTGAAGCCAATTTCCACCTTTTCCCATTCTTCCTTGCCTGGCATAGGAGGCACAGCATTTGCATAAGCTGCTTCGAACATTTCTACAGAGTAGTAATGGTCAACAAAGTCCTCCAATTCAACTCTTTTTGTGCCAATGAAAGCTATGACATGCACACAAGGCAGACCAGTTAATTGCCAAGCTCTACAAGTGCACTCTTTCTTGTCCAGATCAATAATGAACCTCCATTGGACTAGGTCCTTATTCACTCCTACTTCTCCCACCATTGGGCCACTCTTGTGAATGGTGTACTTTAGATTTCTGCTCTTATTATGCAGTTCCTTCATGACATGAGGCAAAATCTTAAACCCAGACAACTTTGAGGCCAGCTGCCTCCTTGTACAAAACCTCTCCATGATCAAGCTGCCTTATCTTGTCCATGAGTTCTACAATAGGTAAGGACTTTAGCTCCCTGATCCAATTGTTGAAGGTCTCAGCTATGTTGTTGGTGATATAGTCACATTTGCTTGTTGTGCTAAACTTGGACCTTGCCCATAGTTATTTGTGATTTTCCAATAGCCATGTTGTTGCCTTTGGGCATGCTTTGAGCAACTCATTCCAGTGCCTATCATGGGTTGTCTGTCTATAGCACCTTGATGCAGGCCACAAGTTTCGTTCAAACACTTCTCCCCTAAATCTCTTTTGGAAATTCTGGACAAGACGCCTCATGCATTCTCTGTGCTCAACACCATTTCTGAAGACTTTGGTAACAGCCTTATCTATTCCTTTACCTACAGTTAGCAACAAAGGAAATAATGTCAGGCTGCATGGGATGAAACACTGAATGTAACACTGCATCAAACAATGAAGGAAACATACCTGCATCAGTTGAAATAACAAGACTAGGTGGTTGGTAGCCATACAATTCCTGCATCCCGTGAGCCAGTTTATAACTCTGTTCTTGACCCAGTGATTGGTAGCCATACAATTTCTTTAGACTTTGCTTGTGCTGGCATAATTATGCTTGTATGGTAACTTCTTAATCTACACCCATTAGTAAAACAAGTAAAACAAGTAAAACAAGGAAACAATGTGAACTGTGAGTATACAACTTCATTAAGACATGAATCAAACACTAAATCAAACTCTGAAATCAACGCATACCTACCATGTCTTCCCTCTTGACACTGAGATGCATGAATCCTCCACCTACACCTCTTGGCCATATAATGTGCTCTGTACCGCCGTGACTCACTATAAGAAACTGCAAGTTCAACTTCATTAAGCACAGCATATTGCCTAATACACCTCTTAAAACAGAAACCATCTTCAAAAGTAACACCAATAGCTATCTTAGAGTTATCTATGTCAGTCACATGCACCACACCCTCATAGGCCCTCTCATCATCCATGACTAGTGGGTCATCATCTTCTGGGTCAGTGTCAGGATAGTAATCATAGTCATCATCACCATCATCATTCAGCACATCCTTGTACTTCTCTTTCTCATCATCTACTCCTACATACTCAATTTCATTAGACTGTCCCCAGTCATCATCAGCATTAGTATCATCCTCATTATTATCATCACCTTCAGGATTAGCATCAACCTCAGGATTACCATCTCCATCAAGATTAGCAGCCATATCGAAATTAGCAGCCACATCAGGATTATCAACCTCAGTATCAGCAGCAACATCATGATTACTAACACATTCTAGAATATGAACAGCTTCAGCATTATGATCATCTACTGGATTAGGCACTAGAATATCATCAGACAAAATCATAGCTAGTGGCAGATAATTGACCTGACTCTGCTGTGTGCTAATAAGACACTGACTATCAACAGAGGCATTGGCACTAGAAAACTGAGACTATAACAAACGAGGACCAATGTCAATAACCTGTAGAGTCAGTGGTAGCTTCCTACAGTCCCAATACACATCAAATGCATGTAACAAAGCAGAATTAGAATATACGCGCACTTTCTCATCCTTGGTTTTGTCAAAGAAAGTAACCTACAGTTTTGATCCTGACCATGAACTATCTCCTGACAAAACAACTCATGAAAACCCATCCAATTGAAGAGATCCTTGTCCACCACATGCATGTAGTTAGCAATCACATGATAATCATCGAGCCCATCTGGTCTTTGCTCTACATTGGCAGGTACTCTAATCGCCAACCTACACGTGGCCATCGGATCCATCCTAAATCAAATCAAAGGAAAAGAATCAAACTAAACGATTTCAAACCGCAACCTTTCTAACGCATCCACAGGCATACAAATCCAAAGAGTATGGGTTGAAACAAGCTCACCCTTTTGGAATCCATTTCAATTGAGGAGCCCTAGGTAGAGAACCAGGACACTGCGCGTTCTTCCTGCTGAGGGACTTCATCTTCGGGTCGTAGGGGTGCTCTAGATCCTCAGCCCCACATGGCGGTGGATGACGGCCGAGGCTGGAGGTGTCAGCGGCGGCGGGCACTGGGGTAGACGACGGTGCGGTGAGCACTAGAGTCGAGTGGGCGGCGAGGAATGGAGTGTAGGATTAGAGACGGCGTGCGACCTAACCCTAACGGCCGGGTCGGGGCCGGTTCTTATGGGTCCAACCAAACCAGGTTGGGGGCGGACCCAAGTGTGGTTCAGGGGTACCAGATGTCCAAAATAAAGTTTGATCTCTCCTCAACTAGCTGTAACCGGTCCGTGGTGTCTTATGGCCTAATTTCATGAACCAAAGTGTTCTATGGTAAAATGCTCCAAAGTGGATGTCCGCTAGCAAAGGACCATCACTTTGGATGTCCGCTAGACAATTGTCCCGAAAGCAAAAGGTAGCGAGGGTTTAAGGTGTTGTAAAAATTATATTATGTGAAAGCGCCACTTCTGAAAATGTAGCTTCAGGTTCCATCAGTTTGGTTTGACATTCTACTTTTTTAGCAGCAGAGACACTTTCTAGCTTAACCAAACACAACCTAAGTTTCTAGAATCCAAAGAAGTGCTTTGGTGGCCGTGGCACATGATCAGAGAAGTTTGGCGTTTAGCTGCTTTGTGTTGGTTGGGGCTTTTTATTTATAGCTCAAGAGGAAGCAGCTCTAAACACCACTACTACAGAAACGATTTGTAGCAACGCATCTCTTTCTTTGTAGGGGTGGCTCTATATTGAGCCACCCCTATAAATGGTTGTCAAATGAGCCGCCCTTGCACATGGATTTGTAGGCGTGGCGGTGTTATCGGCCGCCCCTACAAATGGTCCGATTTGTAGGAGTGGCTCTATATCCAGCAGCCCCTATAAATCAGATTTGTAGGGCGACTCAATATTGAACTGCCCCTACAAATAGACATCGAGTATTAAAAATTAAGCACTAAAATTTAAATTTTGTAAACGACCTCGGATGGAGAAACAACCAAAACAAAAGTTGTAGATCTCAAAAATTATGAAACTTTGTAGTTGACAACTTTTTAATTTGAAATCATCTTGTCAAGGAAAACTACGTTTGAATTTTTAAAAATTTAAAATTTAAATTTTTTAAACGACCTCAGATGGACAAACAATAAAAATGAAAGTTGTAAATCTTGAAAAGTTATGAAACTTTGTAGTTGATAACTTTCTCATTTGAAATCATCTTGTCACGGAAAACTATATTCGAATTTCTTAAATTTGAAATTCAAATTTTATAAGTGACCTCGGATGAAGAAACTACCAAAATAAAAGTTGTAGATCTCGAAAAGTTATAAAACTTTGTAGTTGACAACTTTTTCATTTAAATTAGTTTAGGGCCTCAAACAATCAATTTATGCTCAATTTTGTATAATATGTGGGGAACCAAAATGGATTGTAGATACAAGTGATCGTGAGGTGCAGTGGTAGAGGAGTTTGCGCGCGAGGGAGAAGCCACGGGTTCGAATCCCGGCAGATGCAAAGTGTGCAAAAATCATGAAAAAATGCTACAACCATAGAGTGGGTGTGTGGCTGTCGGTGGGGACCTCCTCGTATTAAAAAATTGCTATTTTTTTGTGATTTTGAAATTAATTTATAGGGGCGGCTCAATATCCAGCCGTACCTACAAATTAATTTGTAGGGGTGGCTGACCAACCGCTCCTATAAATCGGTGATTTATAGTCATGATTTGATAGGGGCGGCTGCCAAAACCGATGCTACAGACCATCCGGGGCCACCCCTACAAATACAATCTGGCGTAGTGCACGGATACAAGCCTCTATGGCCTTGTTTGGCGCAGCTCAACTTCATCCATGAAGCTGTTTTTTTGTGTTTTAGCTTCACAAACAACTTGGTGAAGCAAATCTGTTTTGGTAATCCTGTTGGGCAAAACAGCTTCACTTGGTGCACCAAACAAATAAAATGATTATTATGCCCCATCCTTTTCTTTTTTCCTCGTATATATTTTTTTCTCGTACATATCACCGAAGCTTTTCTTCCCAATCCGCCCGTGGACCCACACACGTTCTTCCAGATCCAGTTCAGCCTCACGCGACCGCGGCGCTCGGTGGCCTTGCCCCTGCGTCACGCGTCCCCGGCGGCCTTGCGTCCCCACGTCTTTCTTCCCGACACAACCCACGACGGCGCCTCCCAGCTCGCCCCACGGCGGCACACCTGGTAGCCGCGCCCCCGGCGGTCGCGTCCCAGCAGTCGTGCCCCCGGTAGCGGCATGTCCCGGCACTCGGCGGCCATAGCCGGCGGCGCCCCCGGGCGGCAGCACCTGGGCGGGCGGTGCCGCGCTCCCAGCAGGCGATGCCCCAGCGAGCCGCGCTCCCGACGGCCGCGCCCCGGTTGTGCCCTTTCTCTCTCTCTCTCTGCCTGTGGGCAGAAGCTGTCTTTTCTGTATAGTGGGGCCTACTATGGGAGATGAAGAGGTAGGAAAAATATGTTACAATAAATGCATAGGGACGGAAAAGAGGCAGGAAAAATACAACAATCGACAACACGGCCATGCGTGCATGCATGCATGCATCACACTAATCGGTACGTGGAAAAGCAATCAAACCATGCATCATTCAAACCAAACCAAAAAGACAAGATATCTCATGTACGTGCGCACAGGATCACCGACCCAGGTGAGTGAACCACTCATCAGTCTTGTCGAGCACCTGCTAGTGTTGCCGAGCACCCACTAGTCGTGCCGACCACGAACAAGCGTTGTCCGTCCCCACACACTATGGCTGGAGCTAGAAGAAGAAGTGAGAATAGAGCATGCACACACAATATAAGACACCAGCATTGGCCGAAGCCCTGTCTATGAGATAGCAAATCTAAACTCTCTTTACTGAGTTGACATGGTAGTCTATTTATACAACTCTATCCATCTAGTCCGAGTACAACGCATATGCTGTAACAGTAACTAGATAACATAAAGGGTTGACTCTGTGCCGGCCTCTGCATGTGGCCACAGTGCTGCAGGTGAGCCGTGCGGCACCTGCACCTGTAGCGCTATAGTATCACAGCAGGGGGCTAGTTCGGCACCGTCTTCCCTTGCTATGTTCACACAAGGAAAGCAGTAGTTTATTCTAACAATTCTTCCCATAAATCTACTACTATCCCTTGTACCCCCTCCATGCCGATCATCTCCTTCAGCTCCGTGAGTCGAAGACGTCCGGACGGCTTGGTGAGGACATCCGCGAGTTGCCGACCAGTTTCGACAAACTCGATGATGATCTACCCTCCATCGACACAGTCCTTGAGGAAGTGGAACTTCATGTCGATGTGTTTCCTCCGATCGTGCAAAACCGGATTCTTTGTGAGGGTGAGGGCAGGCTGGTTGTCCACCATCAGTGTTGGTGGGTGAGCTTCCACGCCAGTCAGCTCGCCCAATAGCCGGCATAGCCACACAACTTGGCACACTGCTGTGGCCGCCACTACATACTCTGCCTCGCACGTAAATAGCACCACCACCTTCTGTTTCAGCTACAACCATGAAATTGGGGCCGATCCGAGGAAGACGAGCACGCTAGAGGTGCTCCGTCGCCTGTCGATGTCCCTCACCATGTTTGCATTACTGAACACAGTGAGCTACAGCCTACTCCTGCCGGTCTTTGGGAAAATGATCTCATGATCTACCGTCCCCTTGACGTAGCGCAGTAGCCGCTTCACCGTAGCTCAGTAATCCTCTCTGGATCCTCCATGAAGCGACTGACGTAGCCCATGGCGAACGCAATGTCCAGCGTTGTGTGGACTAGGTAGCGCAGACCGTTGACGATGCTCCGGTAGAGTGTCGCATCCACCTTCGCCGTGGTACTGGCCTTCGTCAGCTTCAGCCGCTCCTCCATTGGAGTTACGCATGGCTTGCACTCAGCCATGTTGCTCCTCTCTAATAGCTTGGAGGCATACACGCTCTGACCGAGCGTGAGTTCCTCCTCCCCCTATCTCACCTCGATGCCGAGTTTGTAGGAGAGTGCGCCGAGATTGCTCATTCAAAAACGAGCCGCCATCTCATGTTTGAAGCTGTTGATGTCCTCCATGCGCGCACCGGTGACGATTAAGTCATCCACATACATGCCGATGACGAGCTCCTTCTTCCCCTGTCGCCACATGTAGAGCGCGTGTTTGGTTGCGCACCGTTGAAACCCAAGCTCGCCCAGCGTGGCGTCAAGCTTGGCGTTCCATGCTCGTGGGGCCTGCAGCAGTTCGTAGAGCGTCTTGCGCTGTCGGAGCACCCTGTGCTCCTCTCCCTTGACGGCGAAACCTGGAGGTTGCCTGACGAAGAGCGTCTCCGCCAGCTCACCGTTGAGGAAGGCCGATTTAACGTCCAAGTGATGGACGCGTTAGTCCTTTGCTACTACCAAAGCAAGTAGCAAACGGACCGACTCCATACGCGCTACTGGCGCAAAGACCTCCTCGAAGTCTATGCCCTCACGCTGAACAAAGCCTTGGGCGATGAGGCGCGCCTTATGCTTGACAATGGCGCCGATCTCGTCCCGCTTGACCTTGTACACCCACTTCAGGCTGATCGGACGGCATCCTGGAGGTGGATCGGCGAGCTGCCATGTCTCGTTTTCCTCGATCACCTTCATCTCCTCCAGCATCGCCAGTCGCCAGTTTTCATCCTGCTCGGCCAGCGTGAACGTGGGTCATTCCTCTACACTGACTAGCAGCAGCTCTACATCATTGAGCAACTGACTAGCCAGTCCTGAAGGTCCTATGCCATCGATGATGTCATCTAGCCTGTGGATCCGCACCTCCTCACCTTCGTGGTAGGCATCCACGAACTAAGTGATGTCACTTGGAGGTGAGGCGAACTCGATCGGCGTCGATGGAGTTCCCTGTTCTGCTTGAGTGCTTGGCATAGCACCTTAAGTGAGCCGATGATCCTGTGGGCCAACAAGTGGTATCGGAGCCATACAGAGGAGCTCATCATTACTCCTACAGTGTTCGGCCACATTGTAGGAGTGCCTAGACCTCAGTCTTGGAGTGAATGGCACCACTACAAGACATCTTGGCTCCGCCACGGGAGTGCTCGGCATCCGTCCTGGAGTGGTCGCCACCACTGCAGAACCTCCGGCACCACACCTGGCGTGCTCAGCATCGGCATCACTCCCGAAGTGCTCGACACTGCCCCAGGAGTGCTCGGCTCTATCGCTGGAGTGTTCGGTGCTCCTCCCGGAGTGCTCGACACCTCTTCCCCAGTGTCTCCACCACCATGGATGACCAAGTGTTCGATGACGAAAGTGCTGGTGAAGCCGCCAGCTTCCCTCGTGCTCGGACTGCTCCAGTCCTAAGCCACCTCCTCGTCGAACATGACGTCGCGTGAGACAAGCACCTTGTCTCCGCGTGGATCGTAGAGCCGGTACACCTTGGTGCCCTCCGCGTAGCCCAGGAACACCATCGGTGTGCTCCTGTCCTCCAGCTTGGTGAGGTTTGGCTTCGTCTTTCTGACGTGGCCAATGCAGCCGAATGTCCAGAGGAAGGACATGCTCGGCTTGCGCCCATACCAAGCTTCGAACGGTGTCTTGCCCATCAGGGACTTGGTCGGAGCACGGCTGAGGATGAACACCGCCGTGGTCACCGCCTCCCCCCAGAACCTTGCCGGCATGCCTTTGGCCTTCATCATGGATCGGGCCATGCCGATCACCGTCTGGTTCCGTCGCTCCACTATGCCATTCTATTGTGGCAAGTATGGCATGGTGTGGTGTCGCTCCACACCCTGATCCACATAGTACGCAGCGAACTCCACTGAAGTGAATTCACCGCCGCGATTAGTCCTCAGCACGCGGAGCTTCTTGCCGCTCTCGGCCTCCGCGCGCATCTTGAACTTCTTGATCGCCGCCGCCACTTCGACCTTGCTCGTCAGGAGTTGCATCCACATGTAGCGACTGCAATCATCCATGAGTAGGAGGAAGTACCACCGACCACCGTTTGTAGCAGGCGTGATCGGCCCGCAGAGGTTGCCATGGATGAGCTCGAGAGCGTCCTTCACGCAATACTTGGCCACCTTTGGGAAATGTAGCCTCCTCTGCTTCCTGGCCAGGAAGCTGTCACACAGCTCGCCTCCGTGCTTGATGTGGGGTAGCCCTCGGACCATCTTTTCTAGCCGACAAAATGCGTCGAAGCTGAGATCTCCAAACCGGGCATGCCACATCCATGGTTCCTCGGAGTGCCTTGCCGCCAGGCACACTGGCTGCTCTACCTTAGGTCGAGCAGGTACAACCAGTTTAGGGACCTCTTCACCTTGGCAGGAAGTCGTTGCTCCCGGTCCCTGATCCTAAGGACTCTATCCTTGATCAGTACCTCGCTACCGCGCTCATCCAGCTAACCAATGCTGATGATGCTGGAACGCAGCTGAGGGATATAGTATACATCCGTTAGCGTGCGGTGCTCTTCGTTCTGGCACCTGAAGATGATGGTGCCGTGCCCTTGGATAGCCACTCTTGAGCCATCACCAAACTTCACCGTACCAGTAACATTGTCATCGATCTCGGAGAAGGATGCCTTGGAGCCCGTCATGTGGTTACTGGCACCAGAGTCCAGATACCACCGCTGCTCCTGGTCGGCGCCCACACATCCGAGGTGGACTTGGGCGTGTGGTTCATCGAGGTTGACGGTCTTCAGGGCCTTCCCAGGTCCTTCCATCGTCGTCATCTCTTCCCTCTCCTCGACCTTCGACGTCGTGCAGTGCATAGAACGAACATCGCCATCAGGATGGTGGCCTCATCTTCATCATCGGCTTACGCCAGGTGAGCCTAAGCCTTCTTCTCCTGCTTGTGATTTGGGCACTCCCGTGCCTAATGGCCCATCTTCCCGCAACGCCGACAAGCATTGGGGTCGACTTGCTTCTTCTTCTCGAAGAAGCCCTACCAGGGCGCTTGCCATCGCCACCGCGGCTGGAGGAGGCTGCCTTCCCGGAGTTCCTCCGAGCAACCCACTCCTCTTTCGTCAGTAGGAGTTTTCAACTGTCCTTCGTTGCTGTCGCCTGCTCTAGGCGCTCGTCCATCGCCCGCAGATGGCCTGTCACATCCTCAATGGTGAGGGTGGACAAGTCCATCATCGTCTCTATGGAGAGAGCGATCTGGATTTACTTTGCCGGTACAGAGTGGAGTTACTTGGATACCGCCTCCTCTTCATCGATGGTGACGCCATGGCTCTTCAGCCTGCTGATGAGCGTCTGCAGGCGGAGGGAGAAGTCCTCCACCGTTTCACTATCCTTGAACTTAAGGTTGGCGTACTCCTGCTTCAAAAGCTGGGCCGTCGCCTTCTTTGCGTGGTCAGAACCGACGCGCATCGCCGCAATAGCCTCCCACGCCTCCTTAGCCGAGCTCTTCGCCCCCAACGGCTCCCTGTACTCCATCGGTACAGCAGCGAGGATAGCCTTCAACGCTGACATGTCATCCTCCTCATTGTCGGTGCCCTTGTCAACAGCATTCCAGAGCCGTCGGGCACTGAGCTTGACCTTCATGGTCACCGACCACTCTCTATAGTTGGTGCGAGTCAGCGTCGGCCAACTGGTGCCTCTGACCTCCCGCACCGTGCGAACAACGACCTCCGGTCGTGGCTGGGCAGCCACAACAGTGCCACAGCTGTCGCCCATCTCGAACCGTCCGTCATCGCCAGCGGTTAGTCTGGTGATGGCGCTTTTCGGCTTTGATACCACTTGTTGGCCACAGGATCACCGGCTCAGGTGAGTGAACCACTCACCAGTCTTGCCGAACACCCGCTAGTGTTGCCAAGTACCCACTAGCCGTGCCAACCATGAACAAGCGTTGTCCGTCCCCACACACTATGGCTGGAGCTAGACGAAGAAGGGAGAACAGAGCATACACACAATACAAGACACCGGTGTTGGCCAAAGCCTTGTCTGTGAGATGGCAAATCTGAACTCTCTTTACCGATTTGTCGTGGTAGTTTATTTATACAACTATATCCATATAGTCCTAGTACAACGCACATGCTGTAACAGTAACTAGATAACATATAAGGCTGACTTTGCACCGGCCTCTGCATGTGGCTACAGTGCTGCAAGTGAGCCGTGCGGCGCCTGCATCTGCAGCGGCTATAATATCACAGCAGGAGACCAGTTCGGCGCCGCCTTCCCTTGCTGGGTTAAAAAAAAAGCAGTAGTTTATTCTTACAGGCGTGGGCGTCGTCGGGCAGTTTGGCGCGCAGGCGATGGCTACGCCCAGCACCCAGCACCACCAGGTTCACGGCAAGGAACAGCGCGAACGCCTTGGACGCCATTATTGCTCGATCACAAGCGGATCACTCTAGCTAATTAATGTAGTTAGAGAGCTCTTGAGAAGTGATTAGCAGCTTGTTTGCGATGCTTTTGATCACGGTGTTACCAGGGGCACTTATAGAGTCCAGCCTCGGGATTAAGAAATCGGTGCACTACTAGTCACGATAGTGTTCATGTGAACCCGGCCATCATATTCGTCATATATATGTATGCATGTGAACCCGGTGTCCGTTCTGGATTATTGCCTACATCGTATAACTAGTGTTTTCCCCGATACGGTATCGAATATTTTGTGCACGGCTTCGGTTGGCTCCGCAAATGGCCTTGCTCGCACTGGCATTTGTTTTCATATGATTATTGGGTGTTATTTCAGCTTGGGATCCTGGCGTATCCGACGGTGCGTAGAGTGCACAAGTGGTGCGGAGGACATTGGATGTCAAGCTAGCAACTGGTGATTAAGAATGAACGCGTGGCGTGGCGTGGTCATTAAGAATGGATGCGCAAGAACCAAGGCCAGACGAATACCATGGTACTGGTATACAAATTAAACTAGCACGATTGGACGAAGTTTCTAAGCCACAGCAAAACTATATAATTCCTATGTTTTCGGTTTAGCATCGAAACCTTTTTTTTTTTGAGAAACCGCATTGAAACGTAAATGAACATTTCAAACACAAACTTTGGGCCTACATTGACAAGAAACGACATATGTGAAGACTTAAAGCTCAAGAGTTGCAATAGAACTGTCTTCATCATTTTTAGCAAGTGGCTTAACCATTTCAACACATATGAGTTCACTTCCTGATTTCAAATTTCACCTCTTCATATGATCAACAATAATTAGATTCTTCTCAAAGTATGACCCATAATAGCTTGATTAGTTCCTCGATTCGATGCAAGTGCTTTTTTTATTCACCTTAGCCATGGTACTCGGTGCTCAAGCCATTGCTTGCCCATCACCTTCGCTTAGTATCACGAAGCTCTTTCCTTCCTATCTTCACTCTATTAAGCCATCCTCAAGTCACATCTTTTTTTGAAACAACATTAAGCCAAAATTGAAATCCATGTCATCCAAAACATTATCTTGCTTCAATATTTGCCATAATATCCATCTTTTTCCTTTATTGATTTGATTCAACAAGTTCTTTGAGTGAGACCGATCCGTAGGCACTACCAAATTCATGTCTCATTATTTATTTGATAATTTTGCTTACCATTGATTCGATATGAAATTACAAGTCAATCATTAATCATGTCTAAGCATATTTCAAGGATTATCCATCACAATGTTTAACTTGGCTTGTCTTCACTTGGTTCAATGTTATTCCATATCATTTATGCCTGCCAACACAATGAGACTATATATATTCACAAGTCCATGCCTATTTTCTCACATGTTTTGGCTTGCCATATCTTCACAATTACAAACATTTACATGTCAAATTCTAGAGCTTTCCTAAGCCAAACTATTTTATGTCTGACCAAACTTATAGAAAAGAGCACCTATATTTATGATAACAAAATAGTATCACTAGATACATCATGAGATATGTTTTTATACTAGATAAATGCCAGTGCGTTGCAACAGGAAATTATTCAGATGTAGTAATCGTTTTAGTAGTGTTAGTCTGGTCTTGTTTGCTACTTTCTCATTAAGGTCTACTAAAACAATGTCTAAAAAACTAAATTTGTATATATTTTTTAATGTTTAGATGATGTGGAATTTGAGTGCTGCCTGTATCTAAAGGAGCAATCTGATCACTCACACATAGTCCCCTATGCTAACAGGCTCCCAAATGATTTTTTAAGCACTCACCGGTTATTCAGGGAAACAAAAATAACATACCTGATCGTTTTGAATTAAACATGAGGACACACACTAATCTGCCGAGTGCTCTTTCAATTAGATTTTGAAGAGACCGGTGGTCTCTATTATATCGGATAGCATGTAAGTTAGCGGAGGTAACTGTTCATTATTGCTGCAAAAATAAAAAGGGCAAAGTCATATACGAGGTGCGGGTTTAATTAGATATCTTTTCATCAGATATTTTTGCATGCAACACGTGTGGCTCATATGGATTCTTGATTTCTTTCGCACTGCATGGTGGGGCCGGCACAAAAAGTTTACTGTCCTATGCAGTGTACTCACGGTTGTTTGACCGTGAGGCTGAATGAGTTCGTCACCCTAGTTTTTTGTCGTTTACTGATTGCCCCCACAGAGTGTGCTTCAACTATTTGTCCCTGAGCGAGCGAGTGAGAGAGAGAGTTCATGTTGAGTAGCCATGGACCCAAACCCTTGATTCCTCGACCACCAATGGATTATTTACCATTATACCGTTAGGATTAGGATAGCTGTGTGCATGCCTGGTTAATTATATTAGTGCAGACTCCAGAGACTATCTTTTTATCTAAATAATTGAACAATTTTAAGCATTATTGCAACTCGCAAGCACCTTGTAATATACTCGCTTAATTTTGTTTTTGTTGATCGGCTTATGCCCTCTATTACATCCTAAAGCATTAATTCATTTCATGCATGGATCAGTCTCGGGCTAGGCCTATTTTACCCGAAAACCGAACCAAACCGGCTAAGCCAAAAAGTCATTTTTCGGTTGCTTGGTTCGGTTTTGGTTTCTGCATCTATCAACTTCAGTGTTTAGATACGACTTCGGTTTTGGGGTGAAACTGAGACAGACAAGCATTGAAACCGAACTCGATCACTCCTGCCTCCCGACCCAACCTCACCTCCAGGCCCAACACAAGCAGTGGCATAAGCCGTATAAGCCCCGTCCCTACTCGACTGCCCCACCCCCACTTTCCCAAACCGGCACTCCATTCACACTCTAAACCTAACTCGTCAGTTTTCAATTTTGTAGTAAGCCAATCGGTTATTGATTGTTGGGAATCGAGCCTTTTAGAAACCGGATAAACCGAGCCGAAGTGCATTTTAAACCGATTGTCCAGTCCTAGATCAATTAACGAACATTGGTAAGGTTTGTCTACATAGTCAAAGGTTAGCTTTAAGAATCTGCTCAGACACAAAAATAATGTCAGTATGATCACATATTGATGCGAGTATTCAACTAAAAACAGGTATATAAATAGAAGTACATAGGCCCTTTGTTGATTGCCCATAGAAGCAGCTCGTTGGAGAACTAGAGAAGCTCTCCTTAGATAAAAAGTTGCATGATTGGCGGGCCTTACTTTTTTCTTTTACATGGGCACTGATATATGGGAGTGTAGCCCACATGTCAACTCCGGTTGCACAGGCATAGAAAGTATGCTAGGCAACTCATCATTGCATGAGATTCATCCTCAATGCCAAGGAGTCGGGTAGTAACTAGATCCACTATATGCTTCCCTTTTTCTTTGATGTCGTGCCAGCATATTTGGGGTAGACAGTGTCTCCGGTGGAGGAGGGAGAAGGTGGTACGTGGAGGAGATATTATATTAGGGAGAATGCATTGCAAGCAGTGCGGATATTGGGTGTTGGAGAGGGAGATGGTGGAGGAATGACACGCATGGAGAAAGGATAGAGGTGGCAAAGCAGTGCAATCATGGATGAGAGAGAGAGGCGGCAAAGTGGGGTGTGTGTGTGGAAGGGAGAGTGTCGCCTTAGCGGCTCATGCATGGATGAGTTAGAGAGGAGGCAGTTGAGTGGCTCTTGGCTCGCACACCACTTAACTTAGCATTTATTTGGTTCGATTTGCTGTGAGCTGTTAACTATGAAAAAGCTGATTTGAG
Organism: Miscanthus lutarioriparius; assembly: GCA_904845875.1. Taxonomy (NCBI): domain Eukaryota; kingdom Viridiplantae; phylum Streptophyta; class Magnoliopsida; order Poales; family Poaceae; genus Miscanthus; species Miscanthus lutarioriparius. Next base: position 20,309,583 of record CAJGYO010000008.1, read on the forward strand.
CTATGTGACATGGAAAAACTGTAAGTTATTTGGTTAAAGCAACTATAAAACCCACCAGGGGTGGATCTAGCACAAGGTCAACCAGGGTCGAACCCCTCCTATTACTGCCGACATTACGGGTGCCGACATTACGGGGGCCCTCCTATAAGTTTTTAGCCATTAATGTTTAAATGGAAATAAGGAGGATGATCCCCTCCTAGCATATGTTTCTGGATCCATCACTAAAACCCACCCTTGAAACTATTGTGAAATTTCTCTCTATTTCCACCCATTTGGAACAACATAAAGCAAAAAAGGCAGGGTTCTAGGCGTTGTGAAAATTATATTACGTGGAAGCAGTAGCTTCTGAACATGTAGCTTCAAGTTCCATCAATTTAGTTGGTGTTTTGCTTTTTAGCAACAGAAACAGTTTCTAGCTTATGTGCTTAACCAAACACAACTTTAATTTCTAGAATCCGGAGAAGTGCTTTGGTAGCCGTGGCACAGGGTAGAGAAGTTTGGCGGTTGGCTGCTTTGTGGTATTTGTAACTTTTTATTTATTTATCTTTAAGCTCAAGCCGAAACAGTTGTAAACGCGGATCCAAACCTCTGTAGCTTTGTGCTCGCCTGTGCACGTAGTATACATATATTAACTTGTTCCCAACCGAGACTAATAACTAATTAATAATAATATATCTCTCTGTCCTGAATAAATAGATTTTTAGAGTTGTTTTAAGTTAAACTTTTTAAACTTGGACCGAATTTCTAGAAAGACCCGTCAAGATTTATGACTTCGAATTAGTATCGTTACATATATCATATAATATATTTTTATTATGTGCTCATTTTTTGGTCATAGATGTTGCTACTCTTTCATATATAGTTAGTCAAATTTAAAATGATTTGATTTGCACGGATTCTAGGAATTGATTTATTCAGGGACGGAGGGAGTATATATTGACACATGTGTACTCCATCCGTCCGATAAAGAATATCATTCTCACCTTCCGAGAAGTCAAACAATTTAAATTTTGACTATATATATAAGGAAATATTAGTATTTATGGTGTATAATTAATATCATTAGATAGATCACCGAATATATTTTCATAATAAACTATGTGGAGATATAAATGTTGGTAATATTTTTTTTATAAATTTAGTCGGATTTAAGAAAGCTTACCAACACGCATGGCATAGTGAGACTCAAGATAGGAGGAGTACACTAGTACACTCCTAAAAAGTACGTGGTAGCCAATACATATTCATACGCTCAAGTACGGCAAGAATATAACCAGAACATGCATGCAAAACACTGAAATAAACCGCAAACCAAACTTGATTGGAACTTAGCACCGGCATACAAAGTGATCGCCGGCTCTTTACAACAAATGCACAGGGACGTTACAACAAATGCGCAGGGACGAAAGAGGCTGGAAAATTACAAATCGACAGCACGGCCATATGTGCATGCATGCATATGCATGCAGACTAGTCGTACCTCGTACGTGGAAAAGCAATCAAACCATGCATCATTCAAACCGAACCGAAAGGAGAAGACGTGTCACGTACGTGCGCGCCCATGCATGCATGTAAGGGAGGCAACGCACGTCGAGGCGTTGGTGATCGAGGCGCTCAGCACTTGAAGCCGGTGGGCACGGTCTTGCCGCAGTAGTTGAGGATGAGGCTGAGATCGATTGGCAGGTTGAGGTTGATGCCGAGGATGTTGCCCTTGATGGCGGTGCAGAGGCAGACGGCGGCCTCCAGGTCGACGAGCCCCTCCAGCAGCGGGCAGCATGGCTCCGCGGGCGGCACTCCCACCTTAGCCTTGATGAGGCCCAGCACGTTGGCGCACACGCCCAGCTTCAGCGCGTCGCGGGGGCACGTGCCGGACGACGACGGCGTCGGCGCCGGCGGCGTCGGCGTCGGCGCCGGCGGCGTCGGCGTCGGCGTCGGCGTGGGCGGCGTCGGCGTGGGCGGCGGCGGGGGGCACGTCCAGGCGCTGGCTACGCCCAGCACCACCAGGTTCACGGCCAGGAACAGCGCGAACGCCTTGGACGCCATTGCTCGATCACAAGCTAGCCTGCTCCTTCTCTCGCAGATCACTCTAATCAATGTAGTTAGAGAGCTCTTAGCTTGTTTGCGATGCTTTGATCACGGTGCAAATACCAGGGGTATTTATAGTCGAGCCTTGGGATTTAAGAAATCGGTGCACTAGGCACAATAGCGTTCATGTGAACCCGGGCCCGGCCGGCCATCATATATGCATCCATGTGAAGCCGGTTAGGAAGAGTCGATCTGGAATATTATGCCTACATGCGTATAACTAGTGTTTTCCCCTATACGGTCTCGAATATTTTGTGCACGGCTTCGGTTGGCTCCGCAAATGGCCAAGATCGCTGCATGGGCTGGCTCGCACTCGATCACGCTTGTTTTCATATGATCATTGGGTGCTATTTTAGCTTGGGATCTTGGCGTATCAGACGGTGCGTAGCGTGCGTAAGTGGTGCAAAGGCATTGGATGTCAAGCAAATGATGATTAAAAATGAATGTGGCGTGGCTGCGATCATCCATAGGATGCGCAAGAACCAAAGCCAGAGGAATAGCATGGTGCAGGGCAACTGGAGACAGGAGTTCATCTATCTTTGCTCTGTCCTTTTGCAAGAGCTGTTTGGGACCAGGTTCTCTCCTGGGAGAATTTCAGGGTGCATCTCCCACAACAGGACCCTACATGCATGGCTAATTGGTGGGAGGAAGAGGCAAGCAAGGTGCCCAAACAGGAACGCAAGCGGTTCAATGGAATACTAATTTACATTGTGTGGAACCTGTGGAAAGAGAGGAATAGGACGATCTTCGAAAACGCCCACATGACGGCGCAGCAGGTGACCTCGTTAGCAAAAGAGGATATAATGCAAAGACATAAGGCGATGACGTTTGCTGGGTGAATCCTTTTAGCAGGAGGATTTGATCTCTCCTACTTGGGTCCTAGGACCGTCGTGTATTGCACCAGTGGGCACCATATATGGATAAAACTCTAAACTCTTTCTCTTACTTAATTGAGTGACAGAGCTCCTGCCTTTTATTTCAAAAAAAGGCATTACAGATTAAACTAGCACCATTGGACGAGAAGTTTCTAAGCCACTAGCAAAACCTACATAAGTACTATGGTTTCGTTTATTAGCATGGAAATGAAAATGAATGAATTGAATATTTCAGACACAAATTTTTGGGCCGCCATTGATCATTTGTTCCTATGGGCCGGCCTATCAACTTTAATCTGAGCCACATGGACCGGCCTTCTTATAGCTCGGAAAAGAAGCGACCAGCCTACAACGCGGCAGGCCTAGGCCTTGGGGGACAGATGAAGGGAGGAAAGAAGCGATTCCCAAGGCACTTGGCCGGCGTTGGACTAGAGACTTGTCAACGCACTTCAAATCAAGATCAAATGAAAAAAAAATCAAATTTTGATCTGTGTGAGTTTTAAGTCTTCACATATGTCATTTCTTTTCATTTTTTCTTGTCAACAGTTGAAACCAAACTGTCTCCATTTTGAGCAAGTGACTTGAATCATTGCAACACATATGACATATGAGTTCACTTCATGATTTCAAATATCCTCTTCATATGATCCAACAATTATTTGATTCTTCTTAAAATATGCCTCCTAGCAGCTTGATTGGTTCCTCAATTCAATGCAAGTAATTTCTTCTTCACTTTAACCATAGTGCTCGGTGCTCAAGCCATTGCTTGCCCTTCGCCTTAGTATCTTGAAGTTCTTTCTTTGCTATCTTCACTCTATTAAGCCATCCTCAAGTCATAGTTTTTTTAATCAATATTAAAAACAAAATTGAAATCCATTTCATCAAAAATACTATTCTTGCTTGAATATTTGCCAAAATGCCCATTCTTTTCTTGATTTGATTCAACAAGCACTTTGAGTGAGAACAATCCATAGACATTACCTAATGTCTCATTATTTATTTGATAATTGTGTTTACCTTTGATTCAACTTGAAATTCCAAGTAATCATTAATCATGTCTAAGTCATATTTCAAGGATTATGCATCACAATGTTTGACTTGGCTAGTCTCTTCACTTGGTTCAATGATATTTCATAATATAAATGCATGCCAACACAATGAGACTATATATATTCATAAGTCCATGTCTCTTTTTCTTCACACATTTTGGCTTGCCATATCTTCACAATTATAAACATTTACATGTCACAAAATTTCTCCATCTATCCCAAATTAAATCCACTTCTAGAGTTGTCCTAAGTCAAACTATTTTAAGTTTGACCAAATTTGTAGAAAAGAGCACCTATATTTACTAGTATATTGCCCGTGCTAACGCTACGGTGACATTTAGGGTAACACATTAAACAGTCATTCATCAAACTTGGTAAACAACTAACCTTATCTTATGAATTTGAAAAATATGGTAAATCTAAAGCAATCCATTATACTTAATCAATGGGCAGAGGGGCTCCCCTTGGACCATGGGCACGACGGCGGAGCCACCCGCCTCTGCTGGCACCCCGGGTGTGGCGGTAGAGCCGTCCGCCCCTGTTGGCTCCTGGGGCAGGCCGATGGTACGGCCCTTCTCTGTCGGCTCCCGGACATGCCCTTCCCTCCGTGGAATGGGAAGGGTGCCAACTCCTACAAGGACGAACCGATACCTGTCAGCACATCCTCATTCTCCAGGTCGTCCCACTCGATGTCGTCGACTACCTTGTCATTGTCTCCATCATCATCATCATCATTGTCACTATCGGTGTCCTCCCCTCGCTCCCGTGCCTGCAGCTTCCGTTGCTTCTTCTTCCTATTGTCCTCCTTTGCCTTCCTCAGCCGCTCGCCCTCAGCGCGATTCACCGCCCTCATGGATGAATCCCTCGGCAACGGCACTGGGTGATCCGTGAAGATGAGGTCCCTTGGCTGGTCCCGTCCCCCTCAAAGTTAGTATCAAGAGTTCGAGAAATCAATTGAAGAGGCGGTATGAGGAGGGGAAACTTACGAAGACGACATGGCCTGGTTCCAGCCGCATCAGAGGATGTCCTGGCACTGGGTAGACAAAATAGAGGGGGGCGCCCGTGTTGTCCCGTGAAGGCTCCATTGCCTCCTTAATGCGTTGCATGACCTGGAGTGGGTGAGCGCTCCCTCGGCAAGCATCGTTCCATCTAACGATGCCTCGGGCGCCATCGCGTATCAGCGGGAGCATGCGCATCATCAACGGCGCCACCCTCCTTGCGTGGTAGGCCCAGATGATGCACGACCCATTTAGGCCGCTCTCCTTCAGGATGTGGATGGCAGTGATGTGGTCCCGGATCTTCTTCTTGTCCTTCTCCATAACGCCCTACTTCCTCCATGACTCCGGGGCCTCTTCGATCAGGCATCTGGTGAACTCCGGTAGAGGGGCGGCGGCGTCATTCTTGAGGTAGAATCACTATGAATGCCACCCCTTGTTGGACGTTGACAGCCGCATCAGCAGGTACTCGCCAACTCGGTTGTTCCGGAGTTGGATGCTGGCGCACCCCATCGACATGTGCAGTTCCTGCCCACCGCTCTTCTCCCTCTTCTTCTAGAGGGTGATGGTGAAGAAGTACCTCCACAGATCATAGTGGGGGCTATCCCTAGGAATCCCTCACACAGGGCGACGAACGTCGCCATGTGCTAGATCCCGTTGGGGTTGAGATGTTGTAGCTCGATCTTGTAGTAGTGCAGCAACCCTCGAAGGAATATGTGGGTGGGGGTCGTGAACCCACGCTCATGGAAGTGGGCGAACGACACTATGTAGTTGTTAGGTGATGATGGCAGATCCTCCTTGCTGGGCAGCAGCCACTCCTCGGCCAAGGTCCACGCGCGAAGAAGACGGCGATGGATGAGGCCCTCCATGGGCTAGAAGGTGATGTCAGAATGGCACCACAGATCCATTGGAGGTGGGGACGGTTGGATGCGGGCTCGATGACAGCGGGGATGTAGAGACGGAGAACCCTAGGCGATTGGCGGCGGCGGTCATGGCTGCGGAGGCAAGGATGTAAGGTATGGAACCCGGGGGGGCGAACCCTTTGGTTTTATAGGGGTGACGAGTGCGAGGAAACCAACCGTCCACCAAGATCTCCGTGCCTGCCATGATCTACCACAACATCCCACCATGGGATGTGCGCGCGCAATCTCTATCCATTCCCTCCAAAAACTCGCCGAACGTTTTGCCTCTCCAGATGGGCCACGACTCATCGCGGGTAAGAGAAATACGGATCTAAAAGCGTCTCTATGGCCCGAGTGGGCCAAGGAGTCCACAGGTCGGCCCATCGACATGTTCGACAACCGCTCTAGGCACCTCTAGAGTGAGAGGTGGAAAGGGATGGGCCCGCTAGCAGCTAGAACCTAGGTGCGCAAGCGCCGCGGGCATCCCGGCTCATGTTCGAGTCCCTTGTTGGTCATGATCCGTGGTTTTTCCTCGAAAAAAGGCACATAGCCCCCGGGACCGGTTGAACGGACCAAAGAACTACATGGATCAACCGCCAAGAATCTGGAGTCAATCACCAAACTAACCCAAGCTAGATCCTCATGAATAGGATGCCGGGGACCCCACTCAGACTAGCCCATTAAATAGCTCACCGAATGCCATGATTCGTCCTTAGAGAAAAATCATGGCATGGCTCGGCCCCTCTTTTTTATCAAAAAAATGCTTGAGGGAAGACAATCGCAAAGACGAATCGATCCTCTACTAGGCCCCTGCTACGAGAGGGGGCTCAAGGAAAGGGAATCACCGTCCCTAGGTCACACTGTGGACGACAAAAGAAGGCCAAGGCCTTCAGAGTCCTCCCGTTCGGAAAAGCCTCCGAAGGAGTATTCTACTCCTCTGGAGGCTCGAGGGCTACTATCGGGGATAGATACTAGGGTATCCAAAGAGGAGCTAATAACCATCAACATTGATTCGTCCGAACAGTCAAGAGCGCGACTATAGCTCCAACCGACGCCCAGGTGCGCAAACTCTGCCTCGCCCGACCCCTGAGGGTTGGCTCGCCTCGCCCAACCCCGAGGTCGCGAGGTCTGCCTCACCCGACCCGAGGAGGCGGACCTCACGCCCAGACCTCAGGGGGCGAGCTCGCCTGCCCGACAAGCGAGGCTGCGGGCCGCTCACCACCGATGCGGAGGTTGGCTCCGCCTCGCCCAACACCAAGGCCGCGGCGCCCGACCCCTAAGGGTGGCTCCACCTCACCCAACACAGAGGCCACGGGCTTTGCCTCGCCCGACCCTTGAGGGTGGACTTCGCCTCGCCCGACCTCTAGGGGCGGGCTTCGTCTCGCCCGACACCAAGGCCGCAGGCTCGCCTCGCCCGACCTCTAAGGGCTGGCTCTGTCTCACCCGATCCTTAGGTCTATGCTCTGTCTTGCCCAAGCCTTGGGTTTGCGCTCCGCCTCGCCCAGCCTCTGGGGAGGAACTCCGCCTCGCCCGACCACGAGGTCGGAGGCTCCGTCTCGCTTGATGGAGACCCATACCGCCGCCAACCACTCTAGGTCCAAGCGTATGGGCCTGGGTCAAAGCTCTGACGTCAGGGAAGAGACTGGCATGCCTCGATGTAGCCCGCGACCCATGATGGGTCATACCTAGGGGTCACATCAGGAACAGCGTTAGGTGTACCGGTGCTGTTCTGCCTAACCCCTGTACGAACACAGACGGGCGGCGTCAGTTCACCACGACGTCTGCTAGGACGGAGTGGAGCGCCATGACCGGCAGACGACGCCTGCACATGGTGCCAGTGACGGACAGGGCCACGACGAGATGCTGTCCCTATTGACATCTATAGGGTCGGTGGGACCCGCATAGAGGAGAAGAAGGACTCGGCGATCCTGAAGGACTTCTTCCTCTCGTTCTCTTCTCTTCCTCCACTGTAACCCGTGCTTTCTCTTGGCCTATAAAAGGGAAAGTAGGGTGTCCCACAAGGATGATCAAAAAAGGCATCGCAACACATCGCATCAATTCAGACTCGAACCCATCGGGCATCGAACCAATCAGAAAACACAAGCACACAATCGGGAAGCAACCGAGCTTTCAGCACCCGTTCGGTCCTCTCATCAGAGACTTGGGATCCGTCCTTCTCTCGACCGTTTGTAACCCCTACTACGAACTTTCAGTGCTAGTAACACGAGCAGCAGCAACGAACTGGACGTAGGGACATTCTGTCCGAACCAGTATAAACCTTGTGTCCTCTTAGCACACCATCCGAGCCAAACGCGTAATATTAGAAATTTACTAGTCGGTGGCAACTCGAAATACCGACACCTATATTTATGATAACAAAATAGTATCACTAGATACATCATGAGATATGTTTTTATACTAGATAAATGCATGTGCGTTGCACCAGAAAATTATTCACATGTAGTAATCGTTTTAGTAGTGTTAGTCTGGTCTTGTTGCTACTTTCTCATTAAGGTCTACTAAAACAATGTCTAAAAAACTAAATTTGTATATATTTTTTAATGTTTAGATGATGTGGAATTTGAGTGCTGCCTGTATCTAAAGGAGCAATCTGATCACTCACACATAGTCCCCTATGCTAACAGGCTCCCAAATGATTTTTTAAGCACTCACCGGTTATTCAGAGAAACAAAAATAACATACCTGATCGTTTTGAATTAAACATGAGGACACACACTAATCTACGGAGTGCTCCTTCAATTAGATTTCGAAGAGACCGGTGGTCTCTGTTATATCGGATAGCATGTAAGTTAGCGGAGGTAACTGTTCATTATTGCTGCAAAAATAAAAAGGGCAAAGTCATATACGAGGTGCGGGTTTAATTAGCTAACTTTTCATCAGATATTTTTGCATGCAATACGTGTGGCTCATATGGATTCTTGATTTCTTTCGCACTGCATGGGGGGGCCAGCACAAAAAGTTTACTGTCCTATGCAGTGTCCTCACGGTTGTTTGACCGTGAGGCTGAATGAGTTCATCACCTAGTTTTTTGTCGTTTGCTGATTGCCCCCACAGAGTGTGCTTCAACTATTTGTCCCTGAGCGAGCGAGTGAGAGAGAGAGAGTTCATGTTGAATAGCCATGGACCCAAACCCTTGAGTCCTCGACCACCTATGGATTATTTACCATTATACCGTTAGGATTAGGATAGCTGTGTGCATGCCTGGTTAATTATATTAGTGCAAACTCCAGAGACTGTCTTTTTATCTAAATAATTGAACAATTATAAGCATTATCGCAACTCGCAAGCACCTCGTAATATACTCGCTTAATTTTGTTTATGTTGATCAACTTATGCCCTCTATTACATCCTAAAGCATTAATTCATTTCATGCATGGATCAGTCTCGGGCTAGGCCTATTTTACCCGAAAACCGAACCAAACCGGCTGAGCCAAAAAGTCATTTTTTCGGTTGTTTGGTTCGGTTTTAGTTTCTGCATTTGTCAACTTCAGTGTTTAGATACGACTTCGGTTTTGGGGTGAAACCGAGACAGACAAGCATTGAAACCGAACTCGACCACTCCTGCCTCCCGACCCAACCTCACCTCTAGGCTCAACACAAGCAGTGGCATAAGCCGTATAAGCCCCGTCCCTGCTTGACTACCCCACCCCCACTTTCCCAAACCCGCACTCCATTCACACTCTAAACCTAACTCGTCAGTTTTCAATTTTGTAGCAAGCCGACCAGTTACTGATTGTTGGGAATCGAACCTTTTAGAAACCGGATAAACCGAGCCGAAGTGCGTTTTAAACCGATTGCCCAGTCCTACATCAATTAACGGACATTGGTAAGGTTTGTCTACATAGTCAAAGGTTAGCTTCAAGAATCTGCTCAGACACAAAAATAATGTCAGTATGATCACATATTGATGCGAGTATTCAACTAAAAACAGGTATATAAACAGAAGTACATAGGCCCTTTGTTGATTGCCCATAGAAGCAGCTCGTTGGAGAACTAGAGAAGCTCTCCTTAGATAAAAAGTTGCATGATTGGCGGGCCTTACTTTTTTCTTTTACATGGGCACTAATATATGGGAGTGTAGCCCACATGTCAACTCTGGTTGCACAGGCGTAGAAAGTATGCTAGGCAACTCATCATTGCATGAGATTCATCCTCAACGCTGAGGAGTCAGGCAGTAACTGGATCCACTATATGCTTCCCTTTTTGTTTGATGTCGTGCTAGCATATTTGGGGTAGACAGTGTCTCCGGTGGAGGAGGGAGAAGGTGGTACATGGAGGAAATATTATATTAGGGAGAATGCATTGCAAGCAGTGTAGATCTTGGGTGTTGGAGAGGGAGATGGTGGAGGAATGACACACGTGGAGAAAGGATAGAGGTGGCAAAGCAGTGCAATCATGGATGAGGGAGAGAGGCGGCGAAGTGGTGTGTGTGTGGAAGGGAGAGTGACGCCTTAGCGGCTCATGCATGGATGAATTAGAGAGAGGCGGTTGAGTGGCTCTAGGCTCACACACCATTTAACTTAGCATTTATTTGGTTCGATTTGCTGTGAGCTGTTAACTATGAAAAAGCTGATTTGAGCTATGTGACATGGAAAAACTATAAGTTATTTGGTTAAAGCAACTATAAAACTCACCAAGGGTGGATCTAGCACAAGGTCAACCAGGGTCGAACCCCTCCTATTACTGCCGACATTACGGGGGCCCTCCTGTAAGTTTTTAGCCATTAATGTTTAAACGGAAATAAGGAGGATGATCCCCTCCTAGCATATGTTTCTAGATCCATCACTAAAACCCACCCTTGAAACTATTACGTGGAAGCAGTAGCTTCTGAACATGTAGCTTCAAGTTCCATCAATTTAGTTGGTGTTTTGCTTTTTAGCAACAGAAACACTTTCTAGCTTATGTGCTTAACCAAACACAACTTTAATTTCTAGACTAGGTAGCGTGTCCTTGTGTTGGTATGGGACAACTAAATCTTTTGTACTAAAAACATACGGATCGAACAATAAGATAATAATACTGTTAAATTAAATACCGACATCAAAGTGACATTTAATTCAAAAAGTAAAGTTTGTGAAATTAACACAGTCACGGAGAGCGCGACGTCGCAGGCTCACAAAGTCTAATGTATAGATTTTTTCGTGATACGACTAAGATAATATTTTATATCGGTAAAAAGAATTCTACGATATCTATTTCTTTCATGCGCCAATAAATCCATGAATAAGTTCCGTTGCATCTCCATATAATCATGTACACATAGGTTCGAGTATATATGCAAATAGGTTCGTTCCCGTGCGTTGCTACGGGACAGCTAAACTTTTGTACTAAAAACACACGGATCGCACGATAAGATAACAATACTGTAAAAGTATATGACCGACGTTAAAGTGACATTTAATCTAAAAAACTAAGTTCGTGAAATTTATATAGTCACAGAGAGCGTGGCGTCGCAGGCTCACAAACTCTACTATGTAGATCTTTCCGTAATGCGGCTAAGATCATTTTTTATACCGGCAGGAAGAGATTTCCGATATCTATTTCTTTCGTGCGCCAATAAATCCACGAATAAGTTCCACCACATCTCCATACCATCCTGTACACGGCGCTGGCAAGCGAATTAGCCACAACTTATGTAATTAGTTTTATAATTAGCTCATGTTTAGTCCTCCAAATTGATATCTAAAAATTCAACGTGAAAGAAACTAAAATTTAGTCATAGGATCTAAACACCCCTAACTCTCGACTCTTGCTAGCTGCTCACTTGCACCACCATACCTATGTGCCTGCACGTATATACTCTAATGCCAGAACATCTAAGATGGTCTTTATTGTCCACCCTTTAAAAATATCATAACTTTAAGGTTGCCATTTGTGTATGCTGTAGGATTGGGATGCTTTGCACTGATCCATGAGGGTGTCCATGAGAGTCGAAATTTTGATGTTATTATGATGTCTAAGCTTACCAATCAGACAGAGACGAACTTAATTGTTAAAATATTTTCAACACTGCTTTCATATACTCCCTCTGTCCCAAGATAGAATTCATTCTCGCTTCACGAGAAGTCAACTTTTTTTAACTTCGACCAATTATATATAAAAGAATATTAATATTTATAATACATAATTAGTATCATTATATAGACCATTGAATATATTTTCATAATAAACTTATTTGAAGATATAAATGTTGCACGTATTTTTTACAAACCTAGTCAAAGTTGAGAAAGTTTGACCCGCACACATCCCATAATGACTTATATTTTAGGGTAGAGGAAGTATATGCTAATGGGAGTAGTCAACTGGAAGTCGTGATGAACACAACAATACTTTCACATTATATGCTAATGGGAGCACGAAGAAACGCAGGGGAATGGACCTATATACTAATGATGGGAATATTCGTTTAGAAAATTGCAGAAGGTTCACCAGTCTCACCATGTATAACCTACACATCTTTTATTTGGCACCACTGATGTTCTCAAGGAGCAGCCACTTTTTAATTTTAGGTCTGCATGTTGAAAACACTAAAATTAAGGGCCAACCTCATTGAGTCGTCTTGCTTGATCTTTGCCAATTGTCTTGCTTGAGCTTTGCGAACAAATTATACCATTGGCAAAGACTAACACATAAAGAGGTAGAAGTTGCAAGAATAAAGCTAGGTGGCCTACTATGCACCTAGCCTAAATTTAATACCCTCCAAATTATGGACAATACCATATGATCCGGTTTACGTGGAGATGAAAGATATCTGACCGAGCGAGAGAGGGGCACCGCATGATTGTTTCTTTCCATGCATGATTATTGTTTCCTTCTATGCATGTGGCCTTAGGTGATCGATTTGTTTCCTTCAAAGCAGGTGGGGATCGTAGGGATAGTAGTTTCTTTTTCTATCACGTGGTGCATGATTATTATTTCCTTCCATGCATGTGGCCTCAGGTGATCGATTTATTTCCTTCGAAGCAGACGAGGGTCGCAGGGATGGCATTTTTTTTTCTCGCGTGCGGTATCGTATGGCCGGAAGGGAGGAGCGACCCAAAAAAAAGTCGCACCAAAAGATTGTCTTACTTTTGTTCTTTTTAGTTGTAGGAGAATCCGGAGAAGTGCTTTGGTAGCCGTGGCACAGGGTAGAGAAGTTTGGCGTTTGGCTGCTTTGTGGTATTTGTAACTTTTTATTTATTTATCTTTAAACTCAAGCCGAAACAGTTGTAAACGCGGATCCAAACCTCTGTAGCTTTGTGCTCGCCTGTGCACGTAGTATACATATATTAACTTGTTCCCAACCGAGACTAATAACTAATTAATAATAATATATCTTTTTGTCCTGAATAAATAGATTTCTAGAGTTGTTTTAAGTTAAACTTTTTAAACTTGGACCGAATTTCTAGAAAGACCCGTCAAGATTTATGACTTCGAATTAGTATCGTTACATATATCATATAATATATTTTTATTATGTGCTCATTTTTTAGTCATAGATGTTGCTACTCTTTCATATATAGTTAGTCAAACTTAAAATGATTTGATTTGCACGGATTCTAGGAATTGATTTATTCAGGGACGGAGGGAGTATATATTGACACATGTGTACTCCATCCGTCCGATAAAGAATATCATTCTCACCTTCCGAGAAGTCAAACAATTTAAATTTTGACTATATATATAAGGAAATATTAGTTTTCATATGATTATTGGGTGTTATTTCAGCTTGGGATCCTGGCGTATCCGACGGTGCGTAGAGTGCACAAGTGGTGCGGAGGACATTGGATGTCAAGCTAGCAACTGGTGATTAAGAATGAACGCGTGGCGTGGCGTGGTCATTAAGAATGGATGCGCAAGAACCAAGGCCAGACGAATACCATGGTACTGGTATACAAATTAAACTAGCACGATTGGACGAAGTTTCTAAGCCACAGCAAAACTATATAATTCCTATGTTTTCGGTTTAGCATCGAAACCTTTTTTTTTTTGAGAAACCGCATTGAAACGTAAATGAACATTTCAAACACAAACTTTGGGCCTACATTGACAAGAAACGACATATGTGAAGACTTAAAGCTCAAGAGTTGCAATAGAACTGTCTTCATCATTTTTAGCAAGTGGCTTAACCATTTCAACACATATGAGTTCACTTCCTGATTTCAAATTTCACCTCTTCATATGATCAACAATAATTAGATTCTTCTCAAAGTATGACCCATAATAGCTTGATTAGTTCCTCGATTCGATGCAAGTGCTTTTTTATTCACCTTAGCCATGGTACTTTCGGTGCTCAAGCCATTGCTTGCCCATCACCTTTCGCTTAGTATCACGAAGCTCTTTCCTTCCTATCTTCACTCTATTAAGCCATCCTCAAGTCACATCTTTTTTGAAACAACATTAAGCCAAAATTGAAATCCATGTCATCCAAAACATTATCTTGCTTCAATATTTGCCATAATATCCATCTTTTTCCTTTATTGATTTGATTCAACAAGCTCTTTGAGTGAGACCGATCCGTAGGCACTACCAAATTCATGTCTCATTATTTATTTGATAATTTTGCTTACCATTGATTCGATATGAAATTACAAGTCAATCATTAATCATGTCTAAGCATATTTCAAGGATTATCCATCACAATGTTTAACTTGGCTTGTCTTCACTTGGTTCAATGTTATTCCATATCATTTATGCCTGCCAACACAATGAGACTATATATATTCACAAGTCCATGCCTATTTTCTCACATGTTTTGGCTTGCCATATCTTCACAATTACAAACATTTACATGTCAAATTCTAGAGCTTTCCTAAGCCAAACTATTTTATGTCTGACCAAACTTATAGAAAAGAGCACCTATATTTATGATAACAAAATAGTATCACTAGATACATCATGAGATATGTTTTTATACTAGATAAATGCCAGTGCGTTGCAACAGGAAATTATTCAGATGTAGTAATCGTTTTAGTAGTGTTAGTCTGGTCTTGTTTGCTACTTTCTCATTAAGGTCTACTAAAACAATGTCTAAAAAACTAAATTTGTATATATTTTTTAATGTTTAGATGATGTGGAATTTGAGTGCTGCCTGTATCTAAAGGAGCAATCTGATCACTCACACATAGTCCCCTATGCTAACAGGCTCCCAAATGATTTTTTAAGCACTCACGGTTATTGAGGAAACAAAAATAACATACCTGATCGTTTTGAATTAAACATGAGGACACACACTAATCTGCCGAGTGCTCTTTCAATTAGATTTTGAAGAGACCGGTGGTCTCTATTATATCGGATAGCATGTAAGTTAGCGGAGGTAACTGTTCATTATTGCTGCAAAAATAAAAAGGGCAAAGTCATATACGAGGTGCGGGTATAATTAGATATCTTTTCATCAGATATTTTTGCATGCAACACGTGTGGCTCATATGGATTCTTGATTTCTTTCGCACTGCATGGTGGGGCCGGCACAACACGTGTGGCTCATATGGATTCTTGATTTCTTTTCGACTTTGCATGGTGGGGCCGGCACAAAAAGTTCTTGTCCTATCACGGTGTACTCTGCACGGTTGTATGACCGTGAGGGTTGAATGAGTTCGTCACCCTAGTTTTTTGTCGTTTCATTGATTGCCCCACAGTGTGCTTCAACTATTTGTCCCTGAGCAGCGAGTGAGAGAGAGAGTTCATGTTGAGTAGCCATGGACCCAAACCCTTGATTCCTCGACCACCAATGGATTATTTACCATTATACCGTTAGGATTAGGATAGGTGTGTGCATGCACAGTTAATTATATTAGTGCGAGACTCGGAGACTATCTTTTTATCTAAATAATTGAACAATTTTAAGCATTATTGCAACTTCATAAGCACCTTTAATAATATACTCGCTTAATTTTGTTTTTGTTGATCGGCTTATGCCCTCTATTACATCCTAAAGCATTAATTCATTTCATGCATGGATGGGTCTCGGGCTAGGCCTATTTTGCGAAAACCGAACCAAACCGGCTAAAGCCAAAAGTCATTTTTAGGTTGCTTGGTTCGGTTTTGGTTTCTACATCTATCAACCGGTGTTTAGATACGACTTGGTTTTGGGGTGGCCCAGAGACAGACAAGCATTGAAACCGAACTCGACCACTCCCGCCTCCCGACCCAACCTCACCTCCGGGCCCAACACAAGCGGTGCCATAAGCCGTATAAGCCCGTCCCTACTCGATTGCCCCCACCCCCACTTTCCCAAACCGGCACTCCATTCACACTCTAAACCTAACTCGTCGGGTTTTCAATTTTGTAGTAAGCCAATCGGTTATTGATTGTTGGGAATCGAGCCTTTTAGAAACCGGATAAACCGAGCAAGTGCATTTTAAACCGATTGTCCGGTCCTAGATCAATTAACGAACATTGGTAAGGTTTGTCTACATAGTCAAAGGTTAGCTTTAAGAATCTGCTCAGACACAAAAATAATGTCAGTATGA
Organism: Miscanthus lutarioriparius; assembly: GCA_904845875.1. NCBI lineage: Eukaryota > Viridiplantae > Streptophyta > Magnoliopsida > Poales > Poaceae > Miscanthus > Miscanthus lutarioriparius. Next base: position 20,325,961 of record CAJGYO010000008.1, read on the forward strand.
TCACATATTGATGCGAGTATTCAACTAAAAACAGGTATATAAATAGAAGTACATAGGCCCTTTGTTGATTGCCCATAGAAGCAGCTCGTTGGAGAACTAGAGAAGCTCTCCTTAGATAAAAAGTTGCATGATTGGCGGGCCTTACTTTTTTCTTTTACATGGGCACTGATATATGGGAGTGTAGCCCACATGTCAACTCCGGTTGCACAGGCATAGAAAGTATGCTAGGCAACTCATCATTGCATGAGATTCATCCTCAACGCCAAGGAGTCGGGTAGTAACTAGATCCACTATATGCTTCCCTTTTTCTTTGATGTCGTGCCAGCATATTTGGGGTAGACAGTGTCTCCGGTGGAGGAGGGAGAAGGTGGTACGTGGAGGAGATATTATATTAGGGAGAATGCATTGCAAGCAGTGCGGATATTGGGTGTTGGAGAGGGAGATGGTGGAGGAATGACACGCATGGAGAAAGGATAGAGGTGGCAAAGCAGTGCAATCATGGATGAGAGAGAGAGGCGGCGAAGTGGGGTGTGTGTGTGGAAGGGAGAGTGTCGCCTTAGCGGCTCATGCATGGATGAGTTAGAGAGGAGGCAGTTGAGTGGCTCTTGGCTCGCACACCACTTAACTTAGCATTTATTTGGTTCGATTTGCTGTGAGCTGTTAACTATGAAAAAGCTGATTTGAGCTATGTGACATGGAAAAACTGTAAGTTATTTGGTTAAAGCAACTATAAAACCCACCAGGGGTGGATCTAGCACAAGGTCAACCAGGGTCGAACCCCTCCTATTACTGCCGACATTACGGGTGCCGACATTACGGGGGCCCTCCTATAAGTTTTTAGCCATTAATGTTTAAATGGAAATAAGGAGGATGATCCCCTCCTAGCATATGTTTCTAGATCCATCACTAAAACCCACCCTTGAAACTATTGTGAAATTTCTCTCTATTTACACCCATTTGGAACAACATAAAGCAAAAAAGGCAGGGTTCTAGGCGTTGTGAAAATTATATTACGTGGAAGCAGTAGCTTCTGAACATGTAGCTTCAAGTTCCATCAATTTAGTTGGTGTTTTGCTTTTTAGCAACAGAAACACTTTCTAGCTTATGTGCTTAACCAAACACAACTTTAATTTCTAGAATCCGGAGAAGTGCTTTGGTAGCCGTGGCACAGGGTAGAGAAGTTTGGCGGTTGGCTGCTTTGTGGTATTTGTAACTTTTTATTTATTTATCTTTAAGCTCAAGCCGAAACAGTTGTAAACGCGGATCCAAACCTCTGTAGCTTTGTGCTCGCCTGTGCACGTAGTATACATATATTAACTTGTTCCCAACCGAGACTAATAACTAATTGATAATAATATATCTCTCTGTCCAAAATAAATAGATTTCTAGAGTTGTTTTAAGTTAAACTTTTTAAACTTGGACCGAATTTCTAGAAAGACCCGTCAAGATTTATGACTTCGAATTAGTATCGTTACATATATCATATAATATATTTTTATTATGTGCTCATTTTTTAGGTCATAGATGTTGCTACTCTTTCATATATAGTTAGTCAAACTTAAAATGATTTGATTTGCACGGATTCTAGGAATTGATTTATTCAGGGACGGAGGGAGTATATATTGACACATGTGTACTCCATCCGTCCGATAAAGAATATCATTCTCACCTTCCGAGAAGTCAAACAATTTAAATTTTGACTATATATATAAGGAAATATTAGTATTTATGGTGTATAATTAGTATCATTAGATAGATCACCGAATATATTTTCATAATAAACTATGTGGAGATATAAATGTTGGTAATATTTTTTTTATAAATTTAGTCGGATTTAAGAAAGCTTACCAACACGCATCGCATAGTGAGACTCAAGATAGGAGGAGTACACTAGTACACTCCTAAAAAGTACGTGGTAGCCAATACATATTCATACGCTCAAGTACGGCAAGAATATAACCAGAACATGCATGCAAAACACTGAAATAAACCGCAAACCAAACTTGATTGGAACTTAGCACCGGCATACAAAGTGATCGCCGGCTCTTTACAACAAATGCACAGGGACGTTACAACAAATGCGCAGGGACGAAAGAGGCTGGAAAATTACAAATCGACAGCACGGCCATATGTGCATGCATGCATATGCATGCAGACTAGTCGTACCTCGTACGTGGAAAAGCAATCAAACCATGCATCATTCAAACCGAACCGAAAGGAGAAGACGTGTCACGTACGTGCGCGCCCATGCATGCATGTAAGGGAGGCAACGCACGTCGAGGCGTTGGTGATCGAGGCGCTCAGCACTTGAAGCCGGTGGGCACGGTCTTGCCGCAGTAGTTGAGGATGAGGCTGAGATCGATTGGCAGGTTGAGGTTGATGCCGAGGATGTTGCCCTTGATGGCGGTGCAGAGGCAGACGGCGGCCTCCAGGTCGACGAGCCCCTCCAGCAGCGGGCAGCATGGCTCCGCGGGCGGCACTCCCACCTTAGCCTTGATGAGGCCCAGCACGTTGGCGCACACGCCCAGCTTCAGCGCGTCGCGGGGGCACGTGCCGGACGACGACGGCGTCGGCGCCGGCGGCGTCGGCGTGGGCGGCGTCGGCGTCGGCGTCGGCGTGGGCGGCGTCGGAGTGGGCGGCGGCGGGGGGCACGTCCAGGCGCTGGCTACGCCCAGCACCACCAGGTTCACGGCCAGGAACAGCGCGAACGCCTTGGACGCCATTGCTCGATCACAAGCTAGCCTGCTCCTTCACTGTAATCAATGTAGTTAGAGAGCTCTTAGCTTGTTTGCGATGCTTTGATCACGGTGCAACTACCAGGGGTATTTATAGTCGAGCCTTGGGATTTAAGAAATCGGTGCACTAGGCACAATAGCGTTCATGTGAACCCGGGCCCGGCCGGCCATCATATATGCATCCATGTGAAGCCGGTTAGGAAGAGTCGATCTGGAATATTATGCCTACATGCGTATAACTAGTGTTTTCCCCTATACGGTCTCGAATATTTTGTGCACGGCTTCGGTTGGCTCCGCAAATGGCCAAGATCGCTGCATGGGCTGGCTCGCACTCGATCACGCTTGTTTTCATATGATCATTGGGTGCTATTTTAGCTTGGGATCTTGGCGTATCAGACGGTGCGTAGCGTGCGTAAGTGGTGCAAAGGCATTGGATGTCAAGCAAATGATGATTAAAAATGAATGTGGCGTGGCTGCGATCATCCATAGGATGCGCAAGAACCAAGGCCAGAGGAATAGCATGGTGCAGGGCAACTGGAGACAGGAGTTCATCTATCTTTGCTCTGTCCTTTTGCAAGAGCTGTTTGGGACCAGGTTCTCTCCTGGGAGAATTTCAGGGTGCATCTCCCACAACAGGACCCTACATGCATGGCTAATTGGTGGGAGGAAGAGGCAAGCAAGGTGCCCAAACAGGAACGCAAGCGGTTCAATGGAATACTAATTTACATTGTGTGGAACCTGTGGAAAGAGAGGAATAGGACGATCTTCGAAAACGCCCACATGACGGCGCAGCAGGTGACCTCGTTAGCAAAAGAGGATATAATGCAAAGACATAAGGCGATGACGTTTGCTGGGTGAATCCTTTTAGCAGGAGGATTTGATCTCTCCTACTTGGGTCCTAGGACCGTCGTGTATTGCACCAGTGGGCACCATATATGGATAAAACTCTAAACTCTTTCTCTTACTTAATTGAGTGACAGAGCTCCTGCCTTTTATTTCAAAAAAAGGCATTACAGATTAAACTAGCACCATTGGACGAGAAGTTTCTAAGCCACTAGCAAAACCTACATAAGTACTATGGTTTCGTTTATTAGCATGGAAATGAAAATGAATGAATTGAATATTTCAGACACAAATTTTTGGGCCGCCATTGATCATTTGTTCCTATGGGCCGGCCTATCAACTTTAATCTGAGCCACATGGACCGGCCTTCTTATAGCTCGGAAAAGAAGCGACCAGCCTACAACGCGGCAGGCCTAGGCCTTGGGGGACAGATGAAGGGAGGAAAGAAGCGATTCCCAAGGCACTTGGCCGGCGTTGGACTAGAGACTTGTCAACGCACTTCAAATCAAGATCAAATGAAAAAAAAATCAAATTTTGATCTGTGTGAGTTTTAAGTCTTCACATATGTCATTTCTTTTCATTTTTTCTTGTCAACAGTTGAAACCAAACTGTCTCCATTTTGAGCAAGTGACTTGAATCATTTCAACACATATGACATATGAGTTCACTTCATGATTTCAAATCTCCTCTTCATATGATCCAACAATTATTTGATTCTTCTTAAAATATGCCTCCTAGCAGCTTGATTGGTTCCTCAATTCAATGCAAACTTTCTTCTTCACTTTAACCATAGTGCTCGGTGCTCAAGCCATTGCTTGCCCTTCGCCTTAGTATCTTGAAGTTCTTTCTTTGCTATCTTCACTCTATTAAGCCATCCTTAAGTCATAGTTTTTTTTGAATCAATATTAAAGACAAAATTGAAATCCATTTCATCAAAAATACTATTCTCGCTTGAATATTTGCCAAAATATCCATGTTTTTCTTTTCTTGATTTGATTCAACAAGCACTTTGAGTGAGAACAATCCATAGACATTACCTAATGTCTCATTATTTATTTGATAATTGTGTTTACCTTTGATTCAACTTGAAATTCCAAGTAATCATTAATCATGTCTAAGTCATATTTCAAGGATTATGCATCACAATGTTTGACTTGGCTCGTCTCTTCACTTGGTTCAATGATATTTCATAATATAAATGCATGCCAACACAATGAGACTATATATATTCATAAGTCCATGTCTCTTTTTTCTTCACACATTTTGGCTTGCCATATCTTCACAATTATAAACATTTACATGTCACAAAATTTCTCCGTCTATCCAAAATTAAATCCAGTTCTAGAGTTGTCCTAAGTCAAACTATTTTAAGTTTGACCAAATCTGTAGAAAAGAGCACTTATATTTACTAGTATATTGCCCGTGCTAATGCTACGGTGACATTTAGGGTAACACATTAAATAGGCATTCATCAAACTTGGTAAACAACTAACCTTATCTTATGAATTTGAAAAATATGGTAAATCTAAAGCAATCTATTATACCTAATCAATGGTTATTACAGATGTGTCAGCCTGCTTCCTCCTCCTCCTCCTCCTCCTCCACTGGGTCCACCATACCGATGCCGTCGTCGCCATCCGTGGGGCCCTAATGCCACCTTGCTTGAGCTCTCTGCTCCTCCCTCCCGGGCGTGCACCGTCATCCACGATAACTTTCACTTATCATGCAACATGCACTGACCACATGACCAAGCTGGTCTAATTGAAGGGCCTCAACCTCATGAGCTCCCTCTCAGTTTTGTAATTAGTTTATGGCTCTCTCAAACACTGCTTGTCAAGGCATTGAAGCATGCACATGGTGAGCCTCATGTCCAACGCCCTCCTAGGCCCCATCCCGGACCTCACCATTCCACGATAACTTTCACTTATCATGCAGAACATGGGTGTTTGGATCTAGGGACTAAAGTTTAATAGATGTCACATCAGGTATTTAGATACTAATTAGAAAAACTAAGCATGAGTCTAATTAGACTTAATAGATTCATTTCGTAAATTAGTCTCAATCTGTGTAATTAGTTTTGTAATTAGTTTATGTTTAATACTCTAAATCAGTGTCAAACATTCGATGTGATAGGGACTAAATTTCAGTTGGGGAACCAAACACCTGGGCAGACATTGAAGCTTCATATTCAACATTGGTCGGAGTATCATTATCCAAAGTTATGGCTATGTCAAAGTTCCAATTCAGTAAAACACAATGTTATAGTTCCAGCAACATATATGGCATCATTAGGAAATCATCATCATCATATCAAATCAAATCAAATCTTTACCTCAGCCGCAGGGATGAAAACGGTATGGATATTTTCCGACCGTATTCAAGACCGAATCCGTTTAAAGGGGTTCAGATTTATTCGTATTCGAGTCCAGATATTCAACATCCGATACCGTATCGGTATCCGAATACTCAAATCGCATATTTATGATGTCGATATCCAATCGTATCATATCCGATATGGTTGACACTGTCCGTATTCGAATCCAAATTCAAATAAAAATATAAAAACAAATATAATATCATTGATATCCGTTCGTATTTTCCCTACTCAGCCGTCACAGTCATACAGTGCCGGTCTGTTCCTGGGTCGTCCGATTCTTCCATCCACGGCCTCCGGCTTCCTACAGTAATACAGTGCCTCGTGCCTCCGTTCCAGGGCACGAGGCCTCCTTATCCACACGACCTACTCCTCCATCACCGCCACCTCCGCACGACCTGCTCGCACTCCCTTCCTCCTTTGGACGGCTCCGCCCGCCGCCAGTGCAGGAGCCGTCCCCATCGCCGCCTCCGCCTTCCCTCCTCCCCGTACCTGCTGTAGCAAGCGCGGATGTCGTCCCCATCGCCGCATCCGGCCTCCCTCCCCTCCGTACGTGCCACAGCGAGCACGAGCGTCGTCCCCAACTCCACATCGCCGCCTCCGGCCTCCCTCCTCCCGGTACGTTCCCAAGCGAGCGCGGCCGTCGTCCCCATTCGGACTCCCTCCTCCCTGTACAAGTGTACATGCCGCACCCGCTTTCTCTCCATGAGGTACTGAGCCGTTCAGTGTTCCTCTCCATCATGCTGCGCTGCTGCCGCAATACTTGCCCCCCTCTTGGCCGGCACCCACCAGCGGCCGTCTGCCTCTTGCTCCTCTGCTCATCTGGATATTGGAAGGAGGAGAGCAGAGCTATTTCCCGTGTTCTGCCCCCATGTTTCATGGAGAAGCATCTTTGTGTTGCATGATTAGGTTTCCTACCTTGATTCGGCATTAGTCATATTAGTCAGTTACAGTCTTCAATATGTAAATTTATCTGTCGATCTCAAACATACATTTTAATTGTGGTGGCATGTATTCTTTCAGGCAATCACTGGACTGTGTGCTGCTGCTGTGGTTGCAGGCTGGCGCAATTTGTGCTGTGTATGGCCTGTCATGAAAATTACGAACCCAACTGAGTTGGGAATATAGGGCATGATCTATCTTCGGTTCAGACTTCAGAGGTGCAGATCACGTTCATGGGTTTATTTGAATTGATGATGTATTTATTTATTATCGGGTATCCTCTCCCTGATCTCTGTTAATTGTCAATTTCTTGTGAAGGTTGCCACAGCACCTTTCCCCTCTTTTGTGACTCTGTCTACATTTTTATTTTATTTTTTGTTATGTGCCACCTGTTCAATTTTTTTTTTTTTTTGTCCCCGCAAGAGGATGGTTCCTACAAATTGCATGCTGTGGTTAGTTCACCACAAAAACATCAAATGTGGTCATCTTTTTTCAGGTCTGACACTACTCTTCCCTTATTTGCTCATAACCAAAGTTTTGCTCCCCTCAATTCTGTGCTCCACTATATGTATAAAGCCCAACAATAGGGAGAGTGCTGGGAGAGCATGGAATTCAGTCTTTCATCCAGGACGTGTGATTACCTCCTGAATTGTGCCTTCTTACACCTACTTGCAGACCATATCTTAATTGCAGGACCATGTGTTACCTGTCGTTATTATGGAATTAGCCCATTTAAAGTTCCCACAATTTCCTCATTACTTTGCTCGATATGCCTTCGATTTTTCAGGCAACCAAACTAATGTTGGAACTGCTAGTACTAATATTTCACAACATTATGATATGTTGGAATGTTGGATTGATCCATTGAGAACCTCAATAACACATTATGGAATGTAAGGACTGCTCATGCTTAGATCAATGTACTCCAAATTCGTTTATTCTGTTTACTAATCATAGTGAAATGCTACATGATTTTCATGCCTCCACCTTTTTGTCCCATACAAATTTGAGCTAAGAGACTCCAAACCTTGCTTACTGAATCAGTTTCGTAGTCTTGTTCGGCTGGTATTAAAGTCGGCTGATAAGCCGGCTGAAGCTGATTTATTGTGAGAGAAAAATACTGTAGATTCTAGCTGATAAGCCGGCTGATAAGTTCAAGCGAACAGTAGCAAGCCGCTGTTAAACAGAACCTTAATAGGAAATGGTGTGATCTTACTAAAAATACCTCAATGCAAAGGTTTACTGCTTTTTCCTCTAATTTTATATGGACTCACTCTAATCTTAATTGATTTCAGTAACCTTTTTGCATGATGGAATGTCCTGGCCGACCTTATATGCATAAAGGCACAGTTTGTTTGAAAATAGCATAGTACACAAGGGCTGATCTGGTGGCTTCCTGATGCTCTGACTATAGGAAAGGTAATATCTTCTGAAATATCATGACACCACAATTCCACATTCTGATTTTTGACCATGCCATTTCCTTTGACATAGGGACTGCATAGAGGAAGATGATGAATCTGTCTTAGAGAGTCAAAGGCTAACGAGCTGTGCAGAATGCTCAATGCAGACTTCAGGTTGAGGCTTAGCTATCGTTTCGATGCAATTTTTGCATTTCTTCAGAAAATATTTAGTATCATTTGGTACATCGCAAACCTGAAATATGTAAAAAAAAGTACTAATTTTCTAGCTCATATTTGTTCAGATCAGTGCATTTATCAGGGCTTCCCTACTTTACATATAAATAATAGTCTTCAGTTACGTTCTTAAGAAATCGTTTACTTCATGATATACATAACCCACTAATGGGTATCTACATTTTTTCCGTTCAAAATCGATAATGGTTGCCTGTTTTTTTAACAATATGTTGATGCCTTTAAACATAGTTTGGGGTATTTTTCCTCATTTGTCACAGCAGTAATATCTTACATGAAAGCTGACCAATGTAATCCAGCTACAGGTGACCATTGTGCTTACTATTTACCCTAACTATATTATAGTTCCTTTCATCTTTCTATATTTTGTACTGCTGCTTCCAGCCTCTCCATCTTCATTTTGTGGTTCACATGTGAGCATGGCAACTGATACAGGCATGATGTCTTTAACTACTGGAGCTATGAGAAAAAACACTACCTACCTACCTTGATACAACCAATGTCATGTATAATTTCGTGAATAGTAATGATACAGTACGGTAAACAGTTCAGCGAGATGTTCCTTTGGGTATATCATGTCAATATCAACCACTGTTCGCAAGACAAGTGTAAATATTAACAAGTTACATGTTGGCCTTTTGCTTTGTGCAGCTCTACTGTAAACACAGGGAATGCAGACATATACACCTTTTATATGTGCATTATTTATTACAAAAGTTAAACTATAGTTCAGCCTGCCCGCAGCGAAGATCGGGTTGCCATCTAGTTCCATGAATTTAAACCCCACTATTCCTCTCTGCAACTTCTAATCCGCATCAACAAAGGAAGCAGTGACACAAAGATAAATATCATCATTATAGTTATCACCAGTTTCTTTATACCTCCACTTATCAACAGCAAAATTCAACCCCCGAGATGTTTCAGATATGGACTACAGAGTACCCTTTTCCCTTCCATAAAGGGTCATGGCATCTCGGTCTAAAGTTGAGCGGCTTAAGCGGATTAAGAAGACAAACAAAACGCTGAAAGCCACTTCCTTCAACAAGTGAAAGCAATTGAGATCAGGACCAGCATTGCTCTCAGCATCTTAATGAAAAGACTCCAAAGGATAAGTGCATCTATTACCAGAGTCAGCACTGCCACCATCTCATTTCAGTATCAAGAAACACCTGATGCCCATCATTGCTTCTATTACCTACACAAACATAAATCTCAACAATGTCTGCTGCACCTTTTGTAAATTTCAAAACAAAAAACATAATTGAACCTAAAGCAGAAATGACATTGTTGTAGAATATTTTACAATCTTAATTGTGCCACTAAATCTAACCAAATGTACAGATTTCAGTACGAGCAATTCACAACACATAAAACAAGCCATAAAAAAAGTTTCCTTTTTAATGAAAGTACACATGTATGCAAACTTTAAAATGAAAAGAAGAAATTAGCCACCACCAGCAAGCCATAAACGACGAGTATCTTTGTTCCTACTGCAGATACAATCTTATGCTTATCTTTGGACCACTGTGAAAATTATATTTTAGAATACTTACGGTAAGGGAATAACAATTTAGCTACTAACCTTCGGACCAAGATTCGAAAACAAAGACTCCAGCATTTCAATACCAACAGCCAACTGAATCAAATCTGAATAACAAAGACCGTTGATTACTAACCTCCTTGCACTGTCCATGCCGTGCATAAGCATTCAACATGTCCAAAACACGACACCTCTGCCATCAGTCTCCTGTTGTGCAAGGCCGAACACACGCTCTGCTTGGCGGATAACCCCACACTTGGCATACATGTCCACAAATGCGCTGACCAAGAACAAATCCACCTCTGTACCTCCTGATCGCATGCCCGTGCGCCTGGACGCAAAGATCAACGTTTGCCACCTCGCTGCATGCCAGCACCACAGCCGTCATCGTGTACCCGTCGACCGGCAGCAGTAGCTCTGCGAACTCCTCGCGAACCCCAGCACGGGCGCCCACTTAACCGCGCCCACGTAATCAGCGAGAACGGCGTTCCCGAAGACGCCGTTCTTTGCGGGACTTTCGTCGAACAGCCTCTGGGCGTCCAGGTACCGGCCGGACCCGCCGTATGACGCGGCGAGCGCGCAAGACACGATGACGCTACCGAACCAGCCGGACTTGGAGGCGAGCGCGTGGAGCGTCTCCGCGGCGGAGGGCGTGGAGTGGAGCGCGGAGCAGAGGGCGTACGAGTCGAGGGGCACGCGGCCGGATGCAGAGGAAGGAGCCCGCAGGGGGCTCGAGCCGTACCATGAAGAGGTCAAGCTCCTCGTCGCCGGACGGCCCTCCCGCGGCCGCGACGGAGAGCGGCGGGGGGCACGCGGCGATCTGTGCGTCAATGCGGGGGAGTTAGTCGGAGGGCGTGGCAACGCGGAGGCAGGCGACGTGCGCCTCCAGGGGGCGCTCGATCGTACAGCAGGTGCGACGCGATGGTCGCCTTCTCCCTCTCCCCGTCCACGGCGACCATAGGCGCGCGGAGGAGGAGGGCAAGCAAGCGACGGCCCCGCCCGGCCGCGCGGCCTCGCCTAGCGGCAGCGCGCCTCACCGTCCTTGCCGCGTCCCCGCCCTGCAACGCCTCTGCCACGGCCTCGCCTTGCCCGGCGGCGGCTGGTCGGCTCCTCCAGCGGCAGGGAATTGCGGAAAGCGTTCATGATTCATTTTTTCGGGGAAAAAAAGGCAACATAGTCATTGGGTGCTTCTGGGATTCGATCCCTGGTGGCGGTGTCGGAGGGGCGTGCGGGGCTGGGGTTCGTTTGCGCGCAGGAGGACGAGGAGGTACACACGTGATCTGGACCGTTGGATCTAAGCGAGCTAGGACGGAGAAGGTTTATAATTAAATCTGGACAGTCCGTTTTGAATGTGTCGTTTTTTGAGGTATATTTTTTTTTTGGATGCATTGGTGCCTTTTCAACGGGGGGACGTTTTTTTTTTGGTTTAGCAAAAAAAAAAGTTGGTGAATTCTATACAAGCAAATTCCTTACTGCAAGGGAAGGCGTCTATGTTTGTGCCTCTGGCTCTGGCGCAAATTCAAGCAAGGGAGGATGAAGTAGTTCGAACTGATTAGCTTGTTCTAAACATCGTATATTAATTTGTATAGAAGTATAAACGTGAACAGAACTAGCAAACACACACGTGTTCCAAAATTGAAGATCTGTTCATATGGACACTACTTCAAACCCAAAAACACCCTATCTGTCTGTATTGTGGACTATTTTACTATTAATGTATATATATCTGTACTAAAAAAAGGAGCACTAGACAAAAGACGATAGAGCCGTGCCGGTGCCGCAAAATGATGTGCTTCCGTTAGCTGCTAACTTGCTAAGGGCCGAGAAGGAATTCAAAATGGAGGAATATGAAAAAACACATGAATAAAGTAGAATGAAAAGCAAAAAACTACAGGATTTTAAAACATAGAATTAAAAAGTTTAGACTGTTTCTCGGGGGCAAAATATAAATTTTATTCAAAAAGAGGAATTAGTAAAAAAACATAGGAATCATAAGATTTAGGCAAATATGAGTACTAACTATAGCTCGCGGAGAAGGTTTTTTCCTCCTCTTTTCGAAGATATCGCTTTTTCTGTTAATGGATGGCTGCCTCAAGGCTTCCGCAAAGGAAAACAAAACAATGGATCGGATTGGATTCATAATTTTTTCTTTCCTGTGAAGTTGCTTGTTTGGCTACAGTATTCAGGGAGGAAAAGGTTTAAACATCGCGAATCCTTTGTTCCAAACGCTCGAATCAGTTTCCTTTCCTCCGTTTCTAATTCCTTCAATTTTCCTGTGAGATTCCTTCAATCCAAACAAGTCCTAAGCTTTGCTTCCGAACATCAGGTATCCAAGAAGTGAAGATAACAAGAAGACAAGCAGCACCAAAGTCGCCGAGAAGCCCCCAGGAGACGACGCCTTTGTTTTCCGGAGGAGATCCTGAAAAGGAGCAGCTTCGACCGTTAGTGATCAGAAACCAAAGCTGGAAACAGCAAACAGAGTTGGAGAATGAGTTTTTTTTTTTACGCCGAGGTTGGAGGACTTCTGGTCATAGGCAAACAGCGACAGCTGCTGGTGCTGTTAACTTATTTGCAGCAAAAAAACAGCCGTTGCACAGTGCCAGCAGAGAGAAGCTACAGCTGCTGGTGCTGCAAATAAGCTGCAACTTATTTGCATCCGAACAGTCTGATATTATGACTTCATCTCATCTTGCATTATATAACCTTTTGTAGAAAAAAGATCAATCCCCAAACCTCCAAAGTATATTGTTGAACTTGGTGGTTTGCTTAATGTAGCAATAATTTAACCAGCTTCTATGCATTATCAGGATGATAAAAACATATTGCTCATTAATTTCCTAAATGTTTAAATGTTTCTTTTTCTAAAAGGATTAATAAAACTGTAAAGCGCCAAAAATATTATGGAACTCATAAAACTATCACATAAGAGTAAAAGGGAAAGATTCAAATTACTCTCCTCAAGTTTGTCTTATGTCTAGATAACCCCTAAACTAATGTTTGATTTGATTTACTCCCCAAACTAACTTGGTCCAATTTACCCATTTGATTTTTTTCTCCATGTACAAGTGAAGTTTTAATTTCCAATTATGTGAGGTGATAGCAAACATCATAGGTTGTGTAAGCAAGTGCATCATAGCTTTTTATCATTATTTTGATAGTTCATGATATCAAATAATAATAAATTAACACTAGAGATACAAAATTGTATGAAACATAATGATGGAAAACCCAAAATGTACTTTTAGCATAAATTGTGATGTCCGCTATCACCTCACAAAATTTGCAAACTAAACTCAGCTTGCAAGTGGAGAAAGGGGGGGTTTAAATCGAACCAAATGTTCTGGTTATTCAGATATAAGCCAAACTTGTGTAATTTGAACTTTTCCAAAAATATAAAAGGGTTACTTAAGAAAAGTAATGTAAATATGAAATAAATAAAGCGACTAGTCTCCTCAATACTTTTATTTCTAGAAAATAGAGAGGGAAACACATCAGAAGAAAAAGTCCTACCAGCTCTTTCTGAATCTTCTTGTTTTCCTCTGCATATGTACTTTCCAATTCTAACTTGGATACAGAGTCATCCTGAAAAGGTCCTGTCAGCTCTTTCTGAATCTTCTTGTTTTCCTCTGCATATCTACTTTCCAGTTCTAACTTGGATGTAGAGTCATCCTGAAGAGTCACAAAACAATCAACGACATGTCAGGGATAAAGTGAATGTTCAGGGCAGACAGTATACAAATATTTTGAAATTCTAACATCCTGGATTAATGGTGCCGATAATCATGGTGGAATTAATATAAGGAATCAAATTTCTCAATTGTCAAACGTCATTCTGGTACAAAAACAATTGTAAGAGAAAGGTATTCACATTACAATTAAACAGGAGCATGTTGTCTTCTTATGATAGATTTTTTTTTCTGTCCTCTTTTTTTTTTCGGGTTGAGGGGGGTTGCAGATATTATGATAGAGTTTCATGAAAACGAAACTATTCAGTGAATCAATATCATCAAAGCACAGTATTTCCATGATCACTGAAGTTAAATCCGTTTTTTAAGATTATATGCTATGCAACAGGTGATCAGCACAACATCCATATTTGAATCTGAGAGAACACAAAGACAAACGATATTTAGGTGGAACTAGAGTCACCTCAGCATCTGAAGCTTGTGATCTACATGTATGCCCTTGTCCTGCTGCCTGAAAAACAATGGAAGGCACCATTCATATTACACTAGGAACGACCATGGCATCATTTGCTCACATGCAGTAAGGCTATTTAGTAATTACAGAGTTGGACGTCGATGGTCTCCCCACTTCATGGTCCACATCTGAATCAAGAGATCCATCCTCTTCCTCTGTTTCCTCAGGCACTGGTGAGGGAGGATTGGCAGGGACATAGACCACCCTCACCTTGAACTCCTCAACTAACTTGCCTGGTGCTTTACTGAACTATACAAGCCACAACGTTAGCGTTACACGATACTCTTTGACTGTAAAAATAAGCAATGCACAGTGCCACTGAGACTCCATAAACTCGAGTTCTGAAAGAATTTACCATGCCAGGGACAATGTCCTTCTGCGTCGTCCCCTCCTCCGCGGCAATGCTCTGAACAAGAAACTTATCCTTGCGGTGGTAGTCCGGGGGGATCTCCTTGGGCGCTTGCATCGTAACTACAACAATTTCAGCATAGCAATGAGAACGATTGATCAACCATACGACAAAGAAACACAAAGCATACGGGCGAAGCAGACGCACTTGTGATGCCGCAGGATCCCCTGGGCGGCACGACACCGGAGGCAGGCCGCACCGCGTACTTCCTTGGGTTTGTCGTCTTGACCTGCAGATTCGGCGAGATATACAGGGGGGAAAAACCAATCACTTTAGCCTGATTCTGATGCACAAGATTGCATCTTTCACCAAAACAAATTCATCAAATTTGTTACCTTGAAAGCCACCCACTGATCGGTCTTGTTGATGAGCTCAAGACATGCTGAATTGTGCTTCTTGGGCTCGACTGCTCACGGCGTCAAACACAGAGGACCCGATCAGTCTGATATGCCGAAAGCACAGGCAACAAGAAACACGACGAACCAGGATAAGTACAACTGTACAAGCACTTACATGGCATCTTCAACTCGGAAGGACAGACCCGAAGCAGCGTGTTACTCATGGCGGCGATCAAGAAACAAGGATCAGGAGGGGAAATTGAGCGCCCCGCTTTCTCCTCTCCTCTCCTCTCGAGAACCAAGAATTCGGAAGATCCAATCCAAGAACCCGAAAACTGATGAAATAATATCCAAGACGGGGGCCCCCGCTACGTTTCCTGCTCCCGGAAGCAAAAGTATCGGGACACGAGAGAGACAAATTAAAGCCATGTTATGACGAGTACGGTTGGCAGCGCAGGGCTGAGGGCTCGGTCCTTTCGGTAGAAGGAAGAAGAAGAACCGAATCGGAGGACGAGATGGGCTCGGACTCTGGAGGAGGGTGGAGTTTAGGTTGGCATAAACTAAGGTATAGGAGGCCGAGTAATGATTGGCTGCAGGCTGCGGCGGTGGCGCCGTCCATGCTAATCCGGGTCTCCCCACTGCAATCCTTTCGCCGTTTCACGCGTTGGTTGGCAGAAGTGGTTGGATTCGGGCAACCCCAAGTCCGCGAGCACCGCCCGTTGCCAGTTAGGATCGTCTGGTGATCGCGCCGCCCACCCTGGCGGACGTGTTGCCTTGTCACCTTGCGGCCGTCGACGAAAACGAGACACCAGAATACCAGAATGAAGTTTCATCAGTGAACCTTTTGCCGTAAACTGCAAAAAGGCCAGCTGCCACTGTTGGATGGGGATCTCTCATCTTTTTGTGAGCCTGACGGTGCCTGGCCTCTGCAGGCGCCACAGCGAACTTGGGCAGAGTTTTGCTGTCCACCTAATCTGAGGATCGGTCGTTTTACCTGAAAGTCTGTGTTTCCGCAGATTATCATTATCCCCGTTGCTGTCGGTAAGCGTTCGTTAGAATGATGATTCAGACGCCAAAAACTTGCTGCCCTTGTGAACTGCGTCCCACGATCTAACAGGATTGAAGATATTATTAGATGCACTGTTGTTGCTGCATTATTGGAGGTCTCGCAGACAATGATTCTAAATTTCGTAGCAGTCTTTTCCTTCACTCCCAGCTCTCTTGCCAGCGATGGCGTTCAATTCCCATGTCCTACTCTGATAACGCATTTGAAATAAAAACTACTCTGATACCCCATTTGAAATAAAAAAAACATTGATTTAACCAGGTTGGTTTAGTTGGCATCTTCAAATCAACAAGCAGTTTAATTCCCATGTTTCATTTTCTTGGGCTGATTACACTGTGATCTACTTCGACTTTAACAGTTCCAGGGGTGTCCTCGCCTGAGAGCAGCACTCCGCATATACATGAATAGCACTAGTTTGATAACTACTACTACAAATCAAACTAACAGCGAGTGTATCACAATCATCTTGTTTACGGGTGCATCTAAATGAATTATGTGCGTTGCATCTATACACATGACACATAACCACTGATGCTGGATGTATCCAATGCAGAGCAACCAGTAGTGAAGACTAAAACAGCCTAGCAATGATGCTGGATGTCTCCAATACAGAACAACCAGTAGTGAAGACAAACAGCCTAGCAGCAGGTATGTAGCCGCACCTGGAAGTGGAAACAAAATCATCACAGTAATTGAGCATAAGATTATGACTGAAGAATATGGATGCATGAGCTATGTAGGTTCATGTATCATATGCATCAAGCCAGAGTGAAAACATTGCTTGGTGGAAAAATTTAGTACATCCCACTTTTTTGGTGGTAAGCCCTAATCCTAGAAAGTAGAAACAGCGTGCCTGCTCAGCAAACTTCAATTGCTTACCATATTTTTCGCTTTGTATTGAGAACAAAGCAATTACAAGCGCACCAGAGGGCTCAGACAAGTTTGCGTAAGACCGCCACACTTAACGCCTGAAATGCTTACCGAAATTGCAACTTCGCAAACAGCAACGCTGTATCACAGTATGGCGGATTAGTGGTACTACAATAACAAGGATTAGCATACGAGGAAGGTGCTTTGAGCGCACACGAATCTCAAGAGCAAGTTGCTGAGCCAGGCCTCGAACACGCCGAGGCAAGCCCCAGCGACGACGTCGAGGACGTAGTGCCGGCCAAGGAGCACCCTGGACGCCGACGTCGCGGTGGCCCAGAGGAACAGCGCCTCGCGGGGACGGAAGCCGCCGCCGGCGAGGAAGGAAGCGACGAGGAAGGCGCGGGAGGAGTGGCCGCTGGGGAAAGACCAGTGGTCGGCGGCGACGGCGACGTACATGTCCTTGGCGTTGTAGGCCGGGCGCGGGCGGCGGACGACGACCTTGACGAGGCCGACGAGGATGAGGTCCAGCACGAGGCCAGCGACAAGGCCTGCCAGGAGCGGGGAGGCCGCCCCAGACGCGTTGGCGTTGGCGGGGGACGCGGAGAGGAGGAGCAGGGAGATGGGGACGGGCAGCCAGATGCGGCCGTCGCCGGCGATCTCGAGCGTCTTGAGAAGGAGGCGCGGCACCGGGAGGAAGAGGGCGTGCAGGCGGAGGGATACGGCCGCGTCGAGGCCCCGGACACCGCCTAGGAGGGTGGGCTTTGACGGCGCCAGCGCCCGCGGCGAGGTGGTGGTTGCGGTTGCCATGCGCGCCGGCAGGGGCGATTGGGGAAGTTTGTCGAACTGAAATCGTGGCCGAGGGGAAATCCGACGAAGCAAGATCTCGTTTCGGTGGGTTCGACCCATTGGGCCTTCTTGTCACTTAGATATTGGGCTCAAAATGGCAGAGTTATACGAGAAAAGAAATCCATTTGACATCCCTAGTTTTCATCGAAGCCTGATTCGCCTCTTCTAATTGGAAAAACCGTTTGTCCCCTCCAAAAAAAAAATGGAAAACCGTTTTTCTCTCTCTCTTTGTTTCTTTATAAACCGTCTAAATGTGCTCCATGGATGGTTCCGAAAGCGATTTTGGTTGACCAAGGCTACATCAACCACGATACATAGTGATAAATCAGATTATGTTAATAATTCAAAGCACGTCAGCCATACCGCTAAACGCGGTAAATCGCACTGCGTAGATAAGTGTAGGAGTTAATTAAACTTTATTGAAAATGTAGGAACAATTAAAAATTATATAAATACTTTTAAAGAAAATCTGCAATTAATAATCCTAAAATCTACTTTAATCTTAGAAAAATATATATTTTTTGCTTTAGCTCTAAAATTTGAAAGTGGTTCATATCTTCCTAAAATCATACTATATATTGTGGTGCTAAGCTTGAAATTATTTGAAATTTATATACTCTCCATTTGATGTTTATTTGTCTGTAGATGCTTTTGTAATCTAATTGTCTATGTTGGTAACCAGACCATGTAAGCTGACTTCGGTCACAACACATGTCATGTGCTCATGTAACCACCTCATTCTCAATCCTAATTAATATGAACAAATGGGTCCCCTTTATACGTGTGCACACTCACAACATGAACGCACACACATCCATCTCCAGTGAGCGTAAATCTTGATATTGATAAAGTCGTTATAGACATATCTTGAAGTTGATAGTTTCACAATGTTTTGTTAACTTATTTCCACATCATTCTTATATGTGATCATGTCGATTTTGTGCTAATAAATCAAATCTCACCAAACTAGCACTTTTGTAAACAAGAAACATAAAATAAAAATGACATTTCTTTGTGACATGGTCACATCTATCTAGTGGGCCCTGTCCGAGTCAACATAGACTAATAACTCTAATAGAGCATCTACTAGCAAATAAATATCAAAAGGAGACCACATAACATTCAAATAGTTCCAAGCTAGGTACCATATGATGGAGCATGATTTAAGAAAAACATTTTTATGACTTTTTTGATAAAACATTTGATCTGTTTAAATTATCAATGTAATCTTGTTTACGTCCCTCACGTATGGTGTGACGCCCACGTGGCATAGTGAGAGGCGAAGCTACTCATTAATTGTATGTATCACCCGCTAAAATTTTGAAAACAGTAATTATAACTAAAATTTCACCATATATGTATCACATATGACATAAGTCTATGCACTCATACAAGTGTAACCCTCTTCAATTCACTCTAGCTTCGTCACCAGGTACAATTGATGTGCGTTGTATTAGTTAAAACCACATTCAAAACCGCTTAGAGATCAAATTTGGACGGTTTTGAAAGTTAGATGAGGTAAAAAAATCCTCTTTCCGTCTGGAGAACTTCAACAATGGTTAGGGAGGCCATATGGATTTTTTTTTCCCGATGCATGAACCTCTTCGTATTACTGTACTGTGGGCTTCGTGACTTCCTGTCTCAAAATCCTATGGTGTGTACTAGCCCGTACCCGTAGTGCGTTTGAGCTCAGAGAAACAGTGACAGAGTTGAGCATATATATACGAACGTTTGTTGCCATTCTTTTCATGAAAGATCCGGGCAAAGTGGCGGTACAGCATAGCACTGTGCGTCTGTGGTCTGTGCTGCCTGCGTCTGCCGTCTGCGTGGGCAAGAAACGGCCAACGCTGCATTCTGCATTTCTGCAGAGCATTTGACGGGCCAGGACGAGGCCGCCACAGGAATAGTACAGGATAATATGGCGGGCACGGGATATCGGCCGCTGGATCGAGAGGTCAGCGAGTTTGGCGCGCTTGGGGCAGTGGGCGCGGCAGGCAGGCCGCCTCGCGCATGGGCCTTTTGGCACGGTCGCGCACGCACACGCAGGAGGAGTGGCAGCGGCAGGGCGTGAGCGTGAGCAAGCAAAGGCTGGGCCGTGATAGCGATGCATCGGAACTCACACCCGTCCGTTCAAATCCTCCTCGAACTGGTCTGGGATTCCAACGCCTAGTTGGGCTTTCCATTACGTACGTTGCTGGTCAGTGATCGCCCGTTGATTATGCGTCGATTTGACTTGGTTTGAAATTTAAAATTCACAATATACGGACTGCAGTGCGGTACTATCTGAAGCATTTAACTCGGCTTTCCTAATGACTGATCTCGCGTTGTCCCCCCACACATTATGTTAGTTTCACACTCACAAGCTCAAATTGCAGTGTGCTGTAGTGTTTCCACAACGTCGATTTGACTTGGTTTGAAATTTAAGTCATTTCATAATCTTATACGGAGTTTTGCAAGTTTGATTAAATTTATATAACAAAATAATAATATTTATCATACCAAGTAAGGTTTCCTGATTCTTCATTAGTTTTATTTTGCATATGCCCCCCCCCCACCCACATCAATCATGTGTTTTCTCTATAACAAGCTCAAATTTGAAAAGTGTACTCCAAGTGTTTCCACAACTACTACTATACTCATGTATTTTATTTTACCACCTCCCTCCTCGTGGGATCAAAATCAAACCAAATTGAATCGACAGAAAGCGCACACGCATGAGCCTTTGACACGCAATCTGGTGCGAATGCGTCGAAAAAGTGCGGTGGCCATATATACCCTCTGCGCGCGAGGGCAAGAAAGGTCGCTTTTGGCACCATACCTGCCGGCCTTTAGTTCCAAACACGACTAGACGAACCAACCTACTACTACGTCAGGGTATGTACCGTGCCACGCATGCGTACTTTGTTCAGTGAATGACCCTGCCTGCCCTTTTGTTGACAAAACAGCCCACAATTAGCCGTAAATCCATCCGCATTTTCGGAGCGACAGAGAGTACGACGTACTACTCCTAGTACCTTGTCTGGCATGTGATTTGGGCATATATATGTTGCTAACTTGCTATCGGGCCTATTGGCTAATTGAGCCATGTGCAGAAGAAAACAAAGTAATCAGAGATGGTCGTGCACGGCACTAGGCCATCATTTACAATCAGCTAGGGAATTAGTACGGGGGCTTATGGCTATGTTCGCTTATCTTATAAGCCATATTTTTTTTAGTGAAGAAATATTATTTTTCTTTCACAATAAATCAGCCAACGATACTTTTTAGTTTCAGCAAAGCGAGCATGGCCTATATTAAAGACCGTGGGTATACATCAAATCAAATGAGCTAATGGTTCGTAATTTTGCCCGCTCACTCATCATTCTGCAGAAGTCAACAACGGGTCATGCATACTTCCAGCGTAACCTGCCAACCTTGCGTGCCAAACCGCACCGCTGTTGGATCTTTTCACAAATTACGCCATAAACACATAGACGATCATATATGTATGCGTATCCATCTCTGCTACGAATATACGTGCATACCCTACTTGCACGAGTACCTAATAACATTTAAATTACTGATCCAACAGGTTTTAAGATTAATTAACGGAATCATCACGGATGCCTACTTCTTCTTAGCCCGGTTTTTTTCTGGCCTGCCCCGTGCCGCCGGATGAGAATGCGCATCGCCCGAACGGCGCACGCATGACGCGTGTGACAACCAGCGAACAGAAGCGACGCCATCGGCCTGGAAGGGCCTTCGTTGGATCGAGGGCGCGCACGCCGCACGGCGATGTCATGGGCCAGGAAGGGCCGAACCGCTTGCCTTGATAGGTGTAGACCCGTCCGAGGATAGTGCGAGCTTGCCAGTGGCCGAGTGCCATCAAACCGTCAGCGCGTCAGCTGGTACGTGTTGCGTGGCCGAGAACGATGACATGCACACAACAGTTGCGCGCGCGATAGGACGCCCGCTTCGCATGCCACTTCCGTGTCCTCGATCTCGGCCGTTTTTCAGCTGGTGCCTGCGTGCATGGCGTGACCTCCGCGGGTTGGCGTGACCTGCCAATGGAACGGAATGTGGCGGTAGTATATGACGACCGAATGCCAATGGAACGAAAAAAATGTCACGTTTTTGGGGGGTAGCATATGACGACCGATCATGCATCATTCTGTAATTAATAATGCCGGTTCGGCATATTCTAATCAACATTTAAAATACTGATTTCCAACCAAACTGTGTAATTAGTTTTTTTATCTATATTTAATACTTCATGCATGTGTCGCAAGATTCGATGTGATAGTTTATGGTGAAATTTTGTGGGAACTAAACCAGGCCTAATGCCGGTTCGGTTCTAAACATTTGATATACTAATGCAATGAGATGTACTGGATGTAAATACTAGTAAATTTTACTCTTATCAGGCGAGCTCTGCCTGAGCGGCTCTAACACTGACAGCTGCATGGGGTACCTAGCCAGTTGCCAGGATAAGCAGGCACTGAGGCACAGTCCACAATCAGCGCTATATTAGCTGATCAGCTAAGGCAGCACTAGCATAGTAACCGCCACCACGGTAGCTTGCTACTCCTACACCACCCAGCAGGACAGCACCGCACAGCCGTCAGCCACAACGACCGCTGCATCTCCGGCCAGCCGGCCGCCGGGGCGCCTCATGCCGGAGAAGCCTCCACTGCTCCGCCGCCGCCGCCCGACGGCGGCGGCGGGGAGCTGGGTCCGGTCCCTCCACTGCAAGTCCATGGCGGCCGACGACGTGGCCGCCAGAGTCGCGACGACGGCGCCCATCAAGAAGCTCCACCCGCTCCTCCCGCGCGCTGGCTGCGGGAGCTCCGGCGACACCCTCAACCACGTCGTCTCGTCCAAGCTCACCAGCAGGCCGAAGCCCAAGCCCAAGCCGAGTCCCGAACCGGCGAAGAAGAAGACGGCCAAGCCGAAGCCGGTGTCTGTGCCGCCGTCGCCGCCTCCGGGGCCTCTCGGCCCGGTCCCGGCGCTCACCGAGCTCCCGGCGGGGCACTCGTCGCGGCAGGTGGTGGAGATCATCTTCCTCTCCTCGTGGTCATCTCCGGTTCCACAACCTCCGCCTCCCCCGGGACCGCCCACCACCACCACCACCACCAGCAGCGGCGCGTTCCCGGGTGTGGTGGAGATGCTGTTCCGCGTGCACAACCCGGCGCGCGCCGTGGCGCGCTTCGAGGACTACCGCGCCGCGGTGCGCGCCCGGGCCGGCGGGGCCTCGCGCAGCGCGGCCGACGGCAACGAGATGATGCGCTTCGCCCCGGCGCCGCCGACGTACGGCTCCTCGCCCTCCTCGGCGGGTGCCGCGACGACGGGCGGCGAGGAGGACGGCCCCCCGCGCATCCGGACGTTCGACGGCAGCGGCGGCGCGCACGCCAGCGCAGCGCGTGGGCCCGCGGCCGGCCGCCGCGCCATGTTCCTGTGCAGGGTCATCGCCGGCCGCGTGGCGGAGGCGGAGGCGGCAGCCGCCAAGGACGACCACTTGGACTCCGTCCGGGTCGGCAGGGGCGGCGAGCTGGTGGTGTTCGACCGGCGCGCCGTGCTCCCCTGCTTCCTCATCATCTACAAGCTGTAAAAAGAGAGGAAAAAACATCGCGTTGTCCATTAACCCTGCTGCTAATTGTTTTCTCACTTGCCTGCAAAACCAGTCAACTGCATATAGCATACTACTGTAGTGTAGGTGTGATAATCTCAGTACTTGCGTCCAATCAAATCAGCCCTCACGATCGGTAGCCTTCGCCATTACTCGTCTCGCTGGTGACTGCCGGAGTGCCCGTGCCTCCCTCGAAGACGAAGAGTCGCAATTGCAGACACTGTGCGCGTGCAGTCCCTGCTCATGTTTAAGGCGCGCACAGTGGCTGCGCATGTCCGGATTGCGTTCGTTCTTGCGCGGGCGCGCGCACCGTGCAGTGCGACTGTGTGAGCGAGTGCACTGTTGTGCCTGTGCGGCGCCGCTGGTTGTTTATTCCCTGGAGTTGTCGCGTTCCATGCGGGCGGGAGGCTTTTGAGGCCTTCCGGCCTTCCGCCTGACCGCCTCCGCCCCCGCCGGAGCAGCCAGGGACAAAAGGAATAGACAGACGCGTTTAGAGGAAGGAAGCGTTCGGGTTTGGATTTGTCACCGCCCGCCTTCATTTCAGGCGTCGCCTTGTGTTCACCTGCATGCATATGCATGGAGCAGCAGCTTGCATGCAATGCCCACTACGGCAGCGCAGCGTCCTTCCATTTGCATCGCTCCATCTCGTAGCAGGATACTGGATACGGATGAAGTTAAGATGGACGATAGGCAGGACTGTTCGCTTGAACTTATAAGCCGCCTTATCAGCTAGAATCTACAATATTTTTCTCTAACAACAAAACAGTTTCAGCCGGCTTTAATACCAGAGGCTGGAAGCAAGATTTTGACGATCCTCACGTTCTGCTGCCGCGCATCATCGCCGGCGTAGCCTTCTTTGTACTGGGCTTGCGATGATGAGCAAGCGCTTTTTAAGTCCCCGAAAATGTTTAGCTTGACTGGAGTACAAGGTTCGTCGTTTGGATTGAGTTTAAGCAGCAGCCCATTCGCTCACAGCCTCAGAATCCTGCAAGAAAAGAGAGAAAAGAAAATGAAGTATTCTTCAGATTACCACAACTGAATAATCAGACGTTAAACTTACAAGAGCACCAGCAAGCATTCAGACCGTACACGGACTTTTCAGGCCTGTCCAAAGTTTGAAGCCATCCATTCTTCCAATCGCCGGCCGGTAGTCCTCAAACAATTCCCTTTCAGATAGTTTGTTCTCGCTTTCTAGTCCAACTGAATCTGCACAAGCAAAGGGAATCCACGTATTGCCACACAAAAGCGCTTGGAAAGCTCAAACTTCTAAAGACCTCAAAAGGCAGGCAACCTGAACCCGAATGAGTAGCAAACTCAAGGTGCCATGACTCACTCCAGTTTGAACCATTGCCATCTCCTTCTGTTCTCAAGTCTCGACAGTGCTGGCCGGGGCCTGCTTTGTGCAATTGTGCACCTCTTTGTTTTTTGAGCTAGCTGGGGACCGTAGAATGCAGCAGTCATTTGAAATGTCAGTTCCTGCTTAAATGTAATAGGGGAATATGCATAGCATAGCTTTGTACTGTGCAGTGGTAGATGTACGCAGTAGAGCTAGAACAGTGTGTCCTACTTCTCCGGTCCCCTTCTTTCACCACTAGTGCATGATGGAATGCACATCAGCAAATATTTTACTACTTGCAACATGATGCCATCTTCTTGCATGCATATATTAATCAGAGGAAAACACAGAATCATAGGCAGATTAAACTGACAGGATCGAGGCAACATGACTGCACCTGCAGTGGAAGAAGCCCCGGTTTGTTTAATCCTGAAGACAACAGAGAGTACACAAGGCATCAATGGTCGAGCACATGAACCATGAATGACCTTCAGTTTGGTCTAAGCTACAGGCCTACAGCAACTGCCGGCACTGTTCTTTACCTGGCCGGACGGCCTATCCTAGCGTTTCTGACCGAGAAAAACACTGAGCACATGAGCGCCCATGAGTTCATCGCATCGGCCCGTCACATGGTCATAGTAACTCCTCTTGGCCGATGTCAACCTGTTTCCCCTGCTGCATGGCTGAGTGGCAGGTTGAACTGATTACTCGTAGCTGGCTACTGACACGCAAATGATTTCCCCAAATTGAATAGTCTCTCCCTGTCAAGTGCCCTCCCAGCAAACCTGCAGCGACCTCATTTATTGGTCGGCTATAATTGTGATCTACTTCCACTGTCTTGTCTACTGACAGGAAAAGCCAATGGTAAAGCCGAAGCCGATGAACAAACAACCGCTAAACCTAACTGATGAGTGAGCTCCTGCAAGTAAACCGATGGAATGCTTCCACGGTTTTGATCTAACTGACAGCAAAAAGCCAATGGTAAAGCCGAAGCCGATGATTTGAAAAACCGCGATCATGGACTAACTGATGAGTGAGCCTCGTGATTTATAACCAAACGGAATGCAATTAGTTATTTTTTTGTTTACATTTAATACTCTATGCAATCTAAAAATTGATGTGATGAAAAGAGCACGAAAAAACTTGAATTTGGAGGTGATTAATCCAATCATGTGTTTAGTTGGAGGCCAAAAAAAAAGTTCTCTGATTTATACATCAAAATTTATGACCTATAATTAGTTATTTTTTTTACCGAAACATTTATTGCAGTTTGGTGGGAAATTACATACGAACGTTTTAAAAATTGATGTTTGGAAAGAGCCAAATAAAACGAACGCGCTTTGAGAATTAAAATCCAAATTCATGGAACTAAACAATGGTTTAGTTCTCCATTCAATTGCATTGACGAATAAGTGCTGGTTGCGACAGGCCATGAGCTCTTGCTTGGCATCGGAGGAACAGAAAGAGATCAAGGCTCGTAAAGCAGGGCAAAACTCAGGACCTCTGCTTTGAGACCGGAGCAAGCATGATTGCCTGAGTTGGGCGGCCACTGACCACAGTCCTTTATCATCCTGTTCGCTGGTTGATTTCTGGGCTGATAAACCCGACTGGTGCTGGTTGGTTGTGAAAGAAAAATACTGTATCATAGCGCTGATAAGCCCTGACTGAAACGATGAATGAATGTCTCCGTGTACTGCTACTGTCGCAACAAGCAGCTAGCTCGCTCGTCCCCGGCCTCGGCCTGGTCCTGGATGGACCAAGGGTTTGGAGAACCCATCATGGCGACCTGTTTCGGAGTACAGCCCACACAGCGGTGCAGATCGTGTCCTGAATTTTTATGGCTCAACAACTGCCCTGTACTACTCCCCGGGTTAATGGCACAACTGCTTTCACTCGCTTTGTAAATATATAGAGTCTAAAATTGATTAGTCGCTGTGACATTCGGTACAGCAGGTCACAGTCTGACGAGCATTGGTGTGGGCTCATCTAGCTTACTGCTCAGGAGAGAATTCAGATGAACAGAAAAAGCATTACATAGTTTCAGTAGAGGTAAATGCACATAATGTTCAGATACGGAGCCTTTTGTTTTCTACTAATAAGTATGTGGGAAGGAAGTTAGAAGATTCAAAATGGTCACAGAAGGTAAATTCCTACGCATCTAATCGTCAGGTTTACTTACCGCCAACTGCTGATAACCTGATCGCACGATAACCCAGTTGCTTGGCCTTAAAATTCCATGCCCTTGTCTGCACAAATGCAAATATATGGCTGCAGGATGCAGAGGAAGGAACCGTGATGTACGTATTCTTCTGACGAGACACGAAGGCCTGGAGAACTTATATTGACCGGACACCGGAGGAGCAAGCTAGATGAGTTTGCGTTTGTGTTGTCAAATGCAGCCAATCAGGAAGTCAGTGCAGATGGGCCTAAAAAATGTGACGCCCCGGTGCCATCCAGGCCCATGAAGCCCAATAAATTAGGCCATACAGAGCCCGATTCCATCTGATGGTTAATCGTGATTCGTGCATCGTCACACTATGCATGTGTTCTCCACTCCTGATGGATCTTTACTGGTCATCTCTCAAGTCTCAACGGTGTGCGTGAGTGAGGCTTGCTTGCTTGCATGCGCGCGACCGCTCCTCTCCGGGCACGACCACTGTTCACTCTTCTGCAAGGTAAAACACATTAGGTCGACAGGATCATAGACTCTTGATCCTGACCAGTGCGTGAAAACATGCTGCGCTATCGATCGCGTACTCTGTACTCCTATACAAGCATGAGTGATGGGGTCGCACGGATTGGCGCAGGTGAAGCATCTGGGGGAGAGCGAGCACGGGCTAAGGCGTGCACTACACGTGAGCCGGCACCGGCAGGAGGTGGCTAACACGCCAGAGCCGCAAGAGTTGCGGCGGATCGTTCCGGAAGCGAAGCCGAAAGCAGCCTGAGCCCGCACAGGCGCCAGGCGTTGGCTCACCACATTTTGTGGTTGGGTTGTTGCATGCCTGCCCTGCGCGTATCCATTTTTTCGTTATCTTTGGGGGTGGTTTACTGGGTTTGTTTGGCATTGTTTACGCGGCCACGGTTCCACCTATTCTTTGTTCGTCTTAGCAAAAGCTTTAGTGCTTACGCAGGAGCTATGCCAAATAGATTCTAAATTTGTTATGAAGACAACAATTAGTTACTTTTTTCGGACTCAACTAGTACATGTAAAACCAGTACCAGTAGCTGGCTCAATTATTGATTCATTACCATATTTGATTATATTAAATCTAAGGAGCTGTTTGGTTCGACCATTTGAGCCCGTCAATGATTCACGGTGTGAATAGGTCACGTTGGTTTGTGTTTGGATGGACCAGGTGGTAACCAATCACAGCGGAAACAGATGCGGCCTAATACAAATTCGTTACCCCTCCGTTGCGAGCGGGATCCCATCGCGGAGTAGAAAAAACAGCGCCGCCGCCGCTCTGTGCTCGCACGGGCGCACTCGCACTCGCACTCGCACGTGCACGTGCACGTTCGCCTCTCCGGTGTCCCCTGCCGCCACATCTGGCACCCCGCGGCGACTCTCACAGCGGCGCCGACGCCTTCCACTGCCGAGGCAACCCCTCCCCCTCTCCCGCAGCGGCGCCGGCGGCGACTCCAATCGCTGAGTGCCGAGGCGCCAGAGGCCGCTACGGCCGCCCAAGATGCTTCGTCGCGGCCCTGGTGACGACCCCGGCCGGAGACCAAGCTCGCTCAGGCATCTGCCCCACCCCACACCAACCAAGAAGAACAAGCCGCATCCTCTTTCTCTGTGGTCGAGAAGAACAGGTAGCTTTCAAGTCGCGAACCAAACAAATAGCGTTAACAGTTGCCTGTAACAGCTAGCGCCGGCAACTGATTACGTTTCCGTTGCCACACCCGCCATCCGAACCAAACAGCACCTAAATTGTTGGGAGAAACATGTAAATTCAGAATGGTTAACCGCTGCTCACTCCATCCTGTAATATAATATATATTATTCTATAGATTTTAGGACAGATTAAGAGATAACATAAAAAAACACATGTGCCTCGCTTAGTCATGAAGATAATAAATTAGATTGCATTGATAGCTCATGGTTCAACTTATAAAAAAATATCCAAACATTTTTCTTAGATAAGTCATAAGATTAAAATTTCTAAAATCTAGTCCAATGTTAGAAAAAAAAAACATTGCCATAGGTGGGTGGTCTGTATTGTAACACCTTAGGCCCGGCACACAGTACAAACCCAATCTACCGAGGGGTGGGCTCCACCTATGTAGTAACTCGCTTATGTTTTCGTCCTCGATTCGCGCAAAACGGTTAACCGAAGGTTACTACGCATCCTTAGCCTGACTATTTAAGCTGATTCGGTGAACTCAGAACACTCGGCACGGTACTAAACTTTTGCAGCTACAGTGTTTCCCGTAGCTACATTAACTCGGTGCTACAGTAAAGAATTCGGTCTGGCCCAACTTGGCCCAATGGGCTAGGTCTCACATATATCATGTTAAACCTCCCACCTATGGATGAAAACGGTACGGATATTTATTCGACCGTCCGTTCGACCGAACAAATATAAACACTTATCTGGATAGTTACTCGGATATCCGTAATTTTTTTCGGATACGGATACTAAAACGGATATCTTAGGCGGATATCAAATACGGATGTAATATCATCGATATCCGGCGGATATCGGATAATCCGGTTAAGTATCGGATATATCCGGATATTTAAAAACGGATATTATCCGGATATTATTCAAACGACCTTGGATGGAGAAATGATCAAAATAAAATTGTAGATCTCAAAAAGTTATGAAACTTTGTTGTTTACAACTTTTCGTTTGAAATCATTTAGTGCTAAAAAATTAAACCGTCCAAACTTTCTCAAATGGAAAACTAGTTTATAGGCGTCAAAATTTAAAAATCACAAATTTGAACCATCCAAACTATCTCAAATGGAAATTTGACCAAAACAACAATTGTAGATCTTAATGAGTTGAACAAACTTGGTATTCAAAACTTTTCAATTTGAAGTCATTTATAGTTCATAATACTAGAGTCAAAGTGTTGTTTTTTCATTTGACCAAATTTGACTTGGTCAAACTTGCTCAAATGAGACACTAAATGACCTCAGATGAAAAAACTCTGAATACCAAGTTTGATCATCTCAGCAAGATCTACAATTGTCACATAGCTCATTTTCCCATTTGAGAAAGTTTTATCAAACACTAGTCACAAATTCTTGAATCTCATATAGACTTTCTGAAACTATGTCACACATTTGTGAAATTTGAACTATATTTTGTTCAAACTTTCTCAAATGAAAAAATGGCCTATATAAGGATTGTAGATCTTGATGAGATGAACAAATTTGGTATTCAAAACTTTTCAATTTGAGACAATCTAGGGTTCCGAAAACTAGTTTGTAAACGTCGAAATTTAAAAATCACAAATTTGAACCGTCCAAACTATCTCAAATGGAAAGTTGACCAAAACAACAATTGT
Source organism: Miscanthus lutarioriparius (assembly GCA_904845875.1). Taxonomy (NCBI): domain Eukaryota; kingdom Viridiplantae; phylum Streptophyta; class Magnoliopsida; order Poales; family Poaceae; genus Miscanthus; species Miscanthus lutarioriparius. Next base: position 20,356,234 of record CAJGYO010000008.1, read on the forward strand.
ATATCTTGATGAGTTGAACAAACTTGGTATACAAAACTTTTCAATTTGAAGTCATTTAGAGTTCATAATACTAGAGTCAAAGTGTTGTTTTTTTATTTGACCAAATTTGACTTGGTCAAACTTGCTCAAATGAGACACTAAATGACCTCAGATGAAAAAACTCTGAATACCAAGTTTGATCATCTCAGCAAGATATACAATTGTTACATAGCTCATTTTCCCATTTGAGAAAGTTTTATCAAACACTAGTCACAAATTCTTGAATCTCATATAGACTTTACGAAACTATGTCACACACTTGTGAAATTTGAACTATATTTTGTTCAAACTTTCCTCAAATGAAAAAATAGCCTATATAAGGATTGTAGATCTTGATGAGCTGAACAAACTTGGTATTCAAAACTTTTCAATTTGAGACAATCGAAAACCAAATCGAAATTTAAAAATCACAAATTTGAACCGTCCAAACTATCTCAAATGAAAAGTTGACCAAAACAAGAATTGTAGATCTTGATGAGTTGAACAAACTTGGTATTCAAAACTTTTCAATTTAAAGTCATTTAGAGTTCATAATACTAGAGTCAAAGTGTTGTTTTTTCATTTGACCAAATTTGACTTGGTCAAACTTGCTCAAATGAGACACTAAATGACCTCGGATGAAAAAACTCTGAATACCAAGTTTGATCATCTCAGCGAGATCTACAATTGTTACATAGCTCATTTTCCCATTTGAGAAAGTTTTATCAAACACTAGGCACAAATTCTTGAATCTCATACAGACTTTCTAAAACTATGTCACACACTTGTGAAATTTGAACTACATTTTGTTCAAACTTTCTCAAATGAAAAATGGCCTATATAAGGATTGTAGATCTTGAATCCATGACCATGACTCCATGAGACCCATGAAGCCATGAGCTTAGCTATTTCTACTCATGCCGCGAAGATTGGTGCTTGTATGATGTTTGATGTATGATGTATAATCTTTATCTTATTTGTTGCTTTACTCTTTAGTCTTTGCTTAATCTAGATGGATTATGGACTCATAGAGTGGTGTAAAAATATATATATATATATGTTGCTTTTACTCAATATAGAATAGATATTTGTATCCGACCTTCTCCGAATCCGATTCATACCATATTCGATACTCATTATTCGTATCCGTAACCGAGTCAATCCGTATTCGTATATGTATCCGAACGCTATCCGTGTCCGAATCCGAATCCGAACAGAAATATGAAAACAAATATAATATGAGTGATATCCGTTCGTATCCGATCCGTTTTTATCCCTACTCCCACCCAATCAGTAGTATCGTAGTTTGAGAACTTGATGAGGATAACAAGGTAGTTTATGGGTCCACCACTATAATTTACTACTCCATTTCAAATTATAAGACGTTTTGGATTTTCTAAATCTATTGTTTTTACTACTCTCTCTGTCCACAAAATAATGTAATTATGAGAACTACTAAAGTTTGACTAAATTTATAGTAAATAATATTAACATATATGTATTTAAATAAATCTATTATAAAAATATATTCTATAACTAATCTAATGATACTTATTTTGTATCATTAATAATAGTATTTTTTAATACAAATTCAGTCAAAGTTCAAATTGCTTAACTTCTCGAAAAGCGAGAATTGTATTTATTTGTGGACAAAGGGAGTATGTATGTAGACATAAGTGTATATATGTATGTAGACATAAGTGTATATCTAAATACATAGCAAAATCTATGTATTTAGAAATACTAAAACATCTTATAATTTAAAATAGAGAAAGTACTGTACAATAAACCCTAGCAATCTGATTACCTCATAAACACAGCGCACTGCATATGTGGTCGTGAAACTAACGAGGCACAGTTTGCTACCTTGTCAACTGGATGTCTAGGGCAAGTGCCAAGTAAGGTTTTCTGTTTTCACCTCACTTTTTTTTTTTTTTTTTTTTCACCTCACTCTTTTTTTTTTTTTTTTTTTTGAGGGGATTCACCTCACTCTGTTTGGCAGAAGAAACAGAACGACGAGAAAGACACACACGAGGCCCAAAAAGTTGGACCGGGCCAAGAATTTCTTGCACGAGTTAGATGGCTCTCAGTCTCAGCCCACCGCTGTCTCCCATCCTTCCCTCCAACTCCACAGAACCAACACCGACTTCCAAGCGGCGAACCAACCGCCGACACCAATCACCGCCGCGGCGGCCTCCCCGCCGCAACCGCAGGCATGCCGCGGCCCCCGCCGCCGGGCCGCGGGACCCCGGGCGCCAGGCGTCCGATCCGGGACTTCTTCGCCGCCTGGCTCGCCACCCTCCGCTCCCCGCTCCTCCCGCTGCTCCGCCGCGCGCTCTCCTCCTCCTCCTCGTCCGGCTCCTGGGACGACCCGCTCTCCTCCGTCGCCGCGGCTGTCGAGGCTCACTTCCAGGCGCACTGGTCCGCGCTCGACGCCGCCGCACGCCAGGACCCGGCGCGGGTCATCGCCGCGGGGGACTGGCGGTCCCCGCTCGAGCTCCCCTTCCTGTGGCTTGGCGACGTCCACCCCTCCCTCCTTACCTCGCTCCTCCGCACGCTCTCGCCCTCGCCGCGACTCCTCGCCGCCGTCGACCGCGTCGACCGCCGGATCCGCGCCGCCGTCCCTGCCGTCTCCGACCGCCTCCGCCGGGCCCAGGAAGCCTTCGTGGCCGCCGAGGCTACCGGCGCCGCCGACGTGGAGGCGTTCTTGGAGGAGCTCAAGGGCGTTGCACTCGAGGCCAACCGGCTCCGTCGGGGCGTACTCTCGGACCTCGTCGCCGCCGCCGGGGGGTACCAGGCGGCGCTGTACCTCGAGGCGCTCTCGCGCTTCGTGTTGTCCATGCACGACCCCGAGGTGCTCCGCCGCTTCGACCAGTGCCGCGCATCGCCTGGTAGCTAGTCACCCTTCTTGTTCCCAAGGTCCGTGGCGTTTCTTTTTCTGTCGCTTCACTTAATCACTTCTTTCGGTTGTGCAAAATCTTGGTTTCTGTATTTTGGGGATAGCAGGCCCATGTATATATTTCAAGAAAATGCCGCACAAATATTGTGCAATGGTTGTTATGTGTATAGCTTAGTGACAGTTTGTGTAAAACCTTATTCTACAAATCATTTGCTGAAATCATCGATAAACTCAGTGAGGGAATGGTACCTAGGCCCGTTGAATTGTGACAAAAATGCTGCTTATGTCACCACTGTTTAATGCCTATTTGGATACGCTTTAGCATTCTATTGTCTGTAAATTTTAGATAATTTAATATTTTGAGCACTTGAGCATCTTATTTGAATATCTGTGTATGTTGCAGACAACACATGTATAGTCTATGGGGTGTTTAGTTTGAGGAATCACCTCATCTAGAATGGAATGGTCCATCATGGGGTCATCTCATCCCATGAATTTTAATGGGATTAAACCATTCCTCATTATTAAGCTAACCATGAAACTTTGTGAGGGAAACATGGTGATGGATCAACTGATTTCATTCCAAAATCAGACAAAAATGTCAGTGCGAAGGTGCACCTCATTCCTCAAACCAAACACCCCATTAAAGTTTGCTTGCATGAATATTGTTTCGTGACATTTAAAATTGACTTATGCAGGTATTGAGTGACATACACTGCACTTGTTTCATTGTGGAAGTTTTGCCTGATTTTGTTTTCCTTCTTTAGGACAGCTGCTCATCATTGTATTGGAGATAATTGCCTGGATTGCAGTATGACCTCACAAGTAGTATCTTTTATGTCTGAAACTGAGATCTCATTTGCACTGGTTGCTTGTAGTGCCAATGTTTTCCTATGCCAGTCCTTTTTAAATCAGTTTTAATTGCCTCTTATGCACTTTTACTTGATGTGGAGTACATTACAGTAAAAAGTAATTTGAAAATACTTGCTGCCTGCTAGATGAATAGGATGGCAACTCACCATATCTTAGACAAATGGGTCTCAAGCGTAATCCATACATATAAGTAATATGCCACCAGATAATTTCACTACAGATGATAAAGAAAACGACAGCAGTGCTTCAATGTTGTCGTAGTTATTAGGTATTGTTGTTTAAGTGCCTCTTTGTCCAGATCCATCAATTTGCCTCCAAACACATACGATTTGTTTGGTACATTGTTTCAATGCTCTAGCATGGTACTAGTATTCTGTAACAAGTATTTATGCCTCTGGTAGCAGAGGCATTAAGTGAGGTTCCTAATATTTGCCGCCTACTGTTAATACATCAATTGAAAGTATAGCCAGCTATGAAATTATCATCACTGGCAGTTTAGCTGGTTACAACCAGCACTTGTTTAAGCTATTAGTAAGGAGTAACTATTACTTCTATGGCTCTACTCAAGTTCTAGTTTCGTAATCAATCATATAATTCTGTAGTATCACTTACTAAATTGTGGGTACAAAAAAATATATTCTCAGAATCATCAACTTTACTAGGAATTGTGCCATTATCCGCTAAGCTGCACATAGTGGGTCCTACTTCATTAGCACACTATTGCCTTGGTTGTAACAAATCTCAAACATAATATAGATCATTACATCTGATCTAGGCATTACATGTAACACTTCCAATGGATCATGAAGACATGGATTCTGATAAATCACATGGATAGAATAGATCTGTGCCCAGATCTATCCTTCATAGAGGATCCTTAGTGGAACTTGCACATGCATACACAAATTAATCTTGAGAAAACTATCCAAAGTTAAGTAGGACAACCTACCACCACCACTACAATCTTTTGAAGTAGCAAAGATATTTGCATGCTGTTTTTCATTGATAATACACAAGGCTTTTGGTACTATAAGCCCAACACTCACACATCTCCCTTCTAGGGAAAACACTTGTATGTTTACATAATGATCAAATGTAATTGTCAATTTCACTGCCCTGGGGATGCTTGTTTTCAAGTGCTTGGTAGGGACTTCTGCTAGTTATAATCTGGTTCGTAGAGCTTTAAGAAAACTAGTGCTTTGACTTAAACCGAGCACTATTTCAAGGTAAAACGTTTATATCACCAGCTAAAATACCACAAAGAACAACATCACTGATTCATGTGCCGTGCTCATGTAGTGTATTATTCTGCTGAGAAAGGTATTGACTATAGAACACATCACAAAAAAATATTATTACTGTACTCGTCACTTCAAAGAGGAGCACAGCAAAGTTTACCCGAAATGTCTGACCTGACACAACATTTGGTAAACCTTAAATAAAAAACTTGATCATGGGAGAATACATCCTGTCTTATCAGAGGGAAATATCGAACCATTTAGGGAGGTACAAACATGACCTGATGACACCTCTGAACCTATTAGGTTCCATCCTGGGTTAGGGCCTGAACTACCAATCGAGTTATTGTTCTGTTCTCATTTTTTTGGTAAGCCTAACTTATGTGTGGGATGAATTCTTCCACAGATGGCTGGGAAAGTTGTCTCTAGAATCAACTACCATTTCTGATTCTATAAATATTTTAATATTGGCTTGTTCAGATCTGGATCAAGTGCCAGCCATATATACGTGCTTGAACATGATTGTAGGATCAACAAATAGTAGCATGTTTCAAGATGTAATAAGATATACTTGTAATATTGTTGGTGCACACTTAAGATGTAATAACATAGATTCTTCAATGCTTCCTTGGCAACAGTTCTACTTCTCCTTTTGACCTTCCTTTGTATAATTGTATTCTTGCCGCTGGGCTACATTTATCTGTGTTAGCCTGAAGAACTATTTATCAAGAACTGGACCAGTTGTAGCATGTAGAATTTGGTTCAAAAAGGCAAGTCAGCACAGAATTCTATGCTCTATGTGGTCCAGAGTAGCAAGAATTCATAGTAGTGCAAATAATATGTATACTGGATACTGGTGGTCCAATGTAAGTTCAACCTGTGATCTAGAGTCTTATACTAAGTAAATAATGAAGGCTGTGTTGGTTAGCATCAGGAACTTGTCATGGTCATAAAGAACAGTATCTTTACAGTTCTTCCATGTGACATGTGAACAGAGCACTGCTGTGTTAGGTGGTGGTCTCCATAAGTGCACCCAAAGGTCCCGATATTCACATAGTAGATCCATTGGTGGAATGGCCCTACATTGGAATAAAGCCCTCTGGGGTTCATGTAGTTTCCAGTCTGGCAGTTGCACATACAGGTGATTATAAGTTTACAGCTGATCTCGCTGAAGTAGTGTTCATGAGTTTGTGTTGTTTTCCTTAAGGTCAGAAATTGGTTCTCTGGCTTGGTTCATACCAATGTATACGACACTTGTTGATGTTCTTTTAAATTGTTGGTAATCAAGTGGCGGTTCATTTCTTTCACACATGTTTTCTTAAATCTACATTTTTTCCTTTTAAGCTATGAAAATTTCCTACTGTAAACACTAACTGGTTGCCGTTTGCATTTTATTCTTTATTTAGTTGCAAAGTGTCCCGCGTGCAAGCGGTAGAGTCTTACCGCATGTGACCGGAAGGTCCCGGGTTCGAGTCGCGGTCTCCTCGCATTAAAGAGGTAATCTACGGGCGGCTCTCTTTTTTATTCTTTTTTTAGTTGCAAAGTGTCCAACTGTTCATGGTGTCTTCATATGTTTACATTTGTGTATCTTTTCATGAATCATTCACCGAGGATGGCATGTTTTAACACCATGTTAAAGCTGTTAGGGTCTTATATAATCTTTGTATTAATATAAGCACATCAGAAGGGAATATCCTTCATATGCACATTTAGGTGTCAGAGCAAAGGAGGGATGAACTGCACATTGAGTTCTTTTCTGATCTGCCAAGTTGCACTTGCACCAATTTGTCGTACAGCCTAGCCTTGACTTTCAGTTGCAGTCATGAGCCTTCCCTAGTAAACCCCGCACCCATATGCTGGTATAGTGCAAGCTGTTGCTTCTTGTCGCGTGGGTTTGTTTGCAACGTGACAAGAGGAAACACTGAACCCTGCATCGCATTCGTCTGTTTTATTACAGGACCCTGCATCGCATTTGTCTGTTTTTATTACAGGACATGTGGGGTTTGTAATCATGATAAGGTATACTAAGACGATATTGCCAAAGAATCTTTGCAAGTTTCACTTGTTTAGTCATCTATGCTCCATACTTATCCGAACTACCACAGAACAAACAGATGTTCAAATGTAGTAATATTTCCTGGCCAATCATATTCTTGTTGAGCACACAACATTGTTCATATAAGTTCTGGATGGACATATTACTACAACACTTCATGTCCTGCTCCTATTGGTGCTGATATTGTCGTTGGTCGTTAGATTCATCTATGCTGCTCGTAACTGAAGAATCAGTACATCTGGAATGCTGCGTGAAGGATTTCAGAGCCTACTATTGACTACTTACTACGTACTGACTGCTTGTGCCTGTTGATCATGCAGGCATCTTTCTTTGGGAAGCACGAGATGGGCTAGCAAGTGCTGAGGCAGTGAGAACCAAACCAAGCGATTGGGTGCATATAATATTGTTTGAAACTCTTCTTCCAGTTATTAGATACAATTGGGTACATATACAATGGCTGCCAATTGTTCACAATATGCAAGTTTTCATAACCGATGCTCACCAGAGCTCATGTTCTTCGCTTCTGTCTTGGCAGTGGCCAGTTGGGCGTTAGGTGGTGGTGAGCGACTCGAAAACGTTAGCAGCAGCAGCCTGTGGGCAGCTGCGCCCTCGTGCATCCGACTCGGACTCCAATTCCCCACAAGGAACCATGTCGCCAGCAGTGACGCTTCAGTGTTAACCCCTCTGCGAATTGACGTGATACCAAAAATCTTTTAGTTGGGCAATGCAATGAATAACGAAAGGTGATGCATGAAAGATTGAAAGATGTCGCACGTTCGTTTATAATGACTTGGGTTAGCATCTGCATGAAATTGGCTAGCCACCGACCAGTTAAGATTCCATTACTCTGTTGTATTTTGTGCGTACTTTTTATGGAGCACAGAAGTTTCGTGACACTGTTGACACAGGTATGCTATCGAATCTCTTGCATGGTCCCGGCGTCGGCGAGACATAGGAGTATCAGTGACTCCTAATTGGCCATTGGAGAATTTTAAGTACACTTGAGCTCCTTAGCTTATAGTTTCAGTTTGCCTATATACAATGCCTTGTTTATCGGCACAAGATTGTCATCAGCATTTGTTTATCTCATCTTCTTGGTCGGGTTTCAGGCACGAAACAGCTGCTGTGGTGTCCCTGAGGCGCATTTGGCATCTCTTCTCTGACCTCGCCGGCGCAGCGCTTGCTCGACTGACAGTGGCATCGCTGCAATATCAACCGCCGCAAGTTGCAAGCCCCCTTCTGTGGAAGACGGACTGAAAAGACAGGCTACTGCAAGTTGCCGTCGTGCTCGAGACGACCACGTGCTGCGGACAGCCACGGCGGGCGGGCGAGACCCTTTCATGTGTATTTTTATGAGGGCCGATGTGCCGCATTTCGCGGCGGTCGCGTCGGCGACGGCGACGCCGCACTCGGTCTCCACCGTTCAGCGGAGCCGTCGCGGTACAGGCAGTAAAGTGCTAAAGCGAACGAGCCCGCGCTGCCGCCCCGTGAGCTTGAGCGTGAGCGTGAGCGGCCTCGACTCGACGCGCGCCAGCCAGCGCCGCGGATGCCGCCCTAAACGTGCGCGGGCGCGGGGGCGACTCGGGCGACCAGCCGACCACGATCACCAGCACTAGCAGCAGCACTTTGTAGGTCAGTAATCGTGGACGCGGCCGCACCGCGACTCCGCGAGGTGGTTGTTTCCTGGCGCCCGCCGCCCGCGGCGAGGGCGGGCGGGCCACGCCATGCCGAGGTGGCCGTGGATGGTGTGGTGACTAAGGACGGAAACGGACGGTATATTTTTTTAACAGAAACAGGAGCGGCAGCCGGATAACCAGGAGCGAAAACGGTAACGAGATAAACGGTAATGCGGAAACGAATAAATACGACCGGAAAATAGACGGAACGGACGGTATGCGAGAACTTAAGCCGGAACTGCATGCCACGTATGCCAAACCAAAGGGCTTGCTCCGATATTCCCAAATAAATGTGAGCGTCGATCTAGATGATTTTTATCGCATATTACCTTCTTGGAGGTAATAGAATGCAGAAATATATATTATCAAAATAGGTAAAATATCTTCCAATTAGATCTAATTTCCATATCCTATTAGATCTAACTTGCATGCATGATGTAAATTGTAATCAACAAACTAATGTTGCTATGTTTGTGATAACGTGACATATCATGCTAAGATGATTTTTAAACATTTTTTTTCAGATACGTTTGCGTGTACGTCACTTGCTAAAATACAGGTGTGTATATCCATGCTTAATCTTTTTGTGCTTAACCCTTTTATGGTAGGCAGCTTTCACGCATAGCACATAGAAAAAAGAGACATTTGACACATGTTTTCGCGTAACATACATGTACAAGACTTTTTCTTTGTTAAATACATGTATGAGTTACGAGTAACGTTATGTTCTGCATGCAGCCGAACAGCGCAAACTGCAGAAGCAAGTCTGGTTGACCGCCCGCTCGGCACGGCTCGGCTCAAGCCTTTGCGCTTGTCCCGGTGAACATATAAACGGGATGAAAACGGGAATATCCCGGTCAAAAACGAGATACCGGCAATATGGACGGAAAAACGCTCAACCGTTTTTTGTCCCGGTCCCGGTGTATCCCGTCCCATTTTCAGTCCCGTTTTCGTTTATACCGTAAAAAACGAAAACGAACGGGAAAATATGGTATAGGGTTGTGGACGGAACAGATTTCACCCCGTCCGTTTTCATCTTTAGTGGTGACTGGTGAGGCCGGCTTCCCTCCACCGTGGCGGGCCCGGCGCGTCGACACTGATGCGACGCCAGCTCCTGAGAAGGACGCGGCTACGGTTGAGGGTGACATGGGTTGCGTGGTCCTATTGTCAGTGGTGGGCGACACCCGGGGCGCTTTTGCAGTGGGCCCCGACTGGAGACAATATTCGCCATGTTCGTTTGGCTTATAAGCCATACTTTTTTAGCCAACGAACAATATTTTTCTCTCACAACAAATCAGCCAACAGTACTTTCAGCTATGGCTTATCAGTCAAACGAACAGGGCAAATGATATTGCCTAACTTCTCTTTGTTCTCTCAATGGCTCAACACATGAATTTCAAGTGATCAATGTACTATCGTTTTTCATATTATATCTACAAAAGTCCGGTATGTACTTTCAAGATACATACTAAATAAAGGTTGAAAATAGATATGAATATTTAATTTCCCATTTTACACTGCTATAATATAAACATATGAGTTGGTTAGAGTACAATATATATCTAAAAAAATAGCATGAGCGCTCAGCTACACACAAAAAGCATGACACATAGTTTTCCACTTATGAGGATTCACACTGGCATGAAAAAATGCGTGACTTTTGGAAGTTACAAAAATGGATGGTCTATAGTTTTTTTTTGAATTAGGATGGTCTATAGTTTAGTGATATCATTGAAATAACTATAAAAGGACACAATTGTATGTGAAGACTGCAGGCCATTTTTTTTGTGTAACTCAAAATATTCAAACAATACGTACATATTTACTAATGATGTCTTTCTTTGATATTTTTTTCTTAGGAAATCATTCAGTGCATCAAAATATAACATAACATAATATTTAACACAAAACCTTTGAGTTTCTAATATAAAAACCATCTAATGCAAAGAAGAGTTTTGGCATCACGTACGCAAAATCCTGTGGACTCCAAGCGGAGGGTTCCTAACAATTTACCCCGTAACAGAACAAGCAAGCGTCATTGAATTCTTCAAAGATTTCTTCTCCTCCTTCCTTCCCCTCTTCTATATATAGCCCCTTGCATCCACGCCATTCTCCTGTCCTCCGTTCTCCTCTTCCTCTCTCTGTGGGTTGCCCGTTGCCTCATCACACACATCTCGCGTGCAATTCAGGCCCTTCACTAAGGTGTGCATCTCCTTCTCCTAGTAGGAATCTTTAATTTCGGCAGTCTTGATTACTTCTTTTTGGAATGCAATATTTGTCCCATGTTCTTGGGAGTTCGTTCGTTCATGTTTTTCTTCTGCAAGATTTGGGCACAAAAAGTGTACAGACTACAGTACCCCTTCCTGCAAAACAAGAGATGCATTATTTCTGTTTGTGGGGGAGAATTTGGCTCAATTATTTGATGGTTCCCATGTAGGTCCGCAGATGATATGTGAAATGCCACAAGCCTACAAAAATGTGTCAAATCTGAAAATTTGCGTTAAAATATCTCATGGCCAGAACTTGTTAGAGGGGGGCATGAGATCGATTTACTTGTGTCTTTGTCACCTACTGGTGAGCCTGATGCTCATCAGACCCACCTGCCAGAGACAAATGCAACCTATGATTCCGTTAGAGGACTCAAGCCGCCAACAGTTCTTGGAACAACTTCCCATCTGTTGATCTACAGCTACCCTAGTGGGAGAGATGCTGTTGTTTTGCTTCTGCGTGACTGCATTCAAAGGCACGCACCGGGTCATTCATTCTCTTTTCATTTTGTTGAAATTGAAAAGAAGGGTCATTCACTCATTCTCTTTTCTTGACCTGTTCCTTCCTTTCCCCCTTTGAAGTCTAGTACTAGTATCCTTCTTGACCTTGACGATAAAAATTCATTCTGGACATGCCGTAGCAAGGATGCATGCATTATGGTTTAATTTGTCACCACGCGTATACAACGACTTTTGCCCATTTAACGAGTGGTTGTTTTCATTCTTCTCTGCGTGCCTGTTTTCTCTCGAAAGAAGTCAATGTCAACGTTCTCACCTAATATTTTGCAAGTAATTCATAAAATATTTTCTTTATCTAAAAGTTTTCATGACAATTTTTCTCAAATAATAAAGATCTGCAGCATGATGTTCCTGTATTGTTCGTCTAAATGGTTGTTTAGTCCGTTTACACATCGTTTAAATCAGGTGGTACGCCGTTTGTGTTTCTGTTTAATTGACAGTTTATCCTGTCTAAACGGCCGTTTTACATGTTTAGGTGGTGTTTAGCCCGAATAAAGGTTAAACGGCAAATGACCGACTATTTACCGTTTACTGTTTCGGAGAACACTGCGTTCTTGTGCTTACATCACAATTTTGCTATTACATAGTACAGCTGACGTTCTCATATATTCTTAATTATAGCAATACAGCTGCTTTGTCGCACCTATTAAATTGCATACTGAACATAGGTTAGGTTTACCTAACATAACTCTTGGTCAGAACACTCATCAAGACATTAAGCTAGCTATGGGCCCAAGCACACATGGCCTTAGTTATAGCTCCTTTCTTTATTGATTGTAAAATGTATGTATAGTCAACCTTTTGAAATTTCAACAAATGAATCTAACTTGTGAAATAAAACATTTCGGCACGTTTTCTATGACATCACGCTTTTAATATTGTTTTCTCGAATATATGTCCCCCCTAAAACTGTGTCAAAAGTGTGTATTACACGTACCTTGTTAATGTCCAAAATAAAGAGTAAAGTAGGAGATAGTGCATGTTAGTGACTTACGCTAAGTTGCTAACTGCGCTGATGACCACAGGCTTTAATTTTGCAAATGTTTTGCTCAGTTTCTCCTTAATTTGTGCAGTGAAACTTTCTGAATATCAAAGTGCCATAGAGCTGGACTTTTATGGCCATCCCTATGAAGCGCTCCGGATTCCTGATATAGATGTTTCCTTGTTCTGAACATGAGAAGGTTCAGAACATATCCTAAGCCACCTAAACTCCTTTCTCATAGAGTTGATGCACTTTCTCTGACATTATCTTTTTCTTCTCTGATCATCAGTTCTCAGGTATTTTGCTGCTGATGAACTGCCTCCACACCTGCAACGACAAGAAAACGCTGAAGAAGTGGTTTTTCATCGACAAGACAGTAGGCTAAATTCAGTTCAGGGAACAAAAGAACACTCTACCACACAGATCTTCTCTTCATTGAATCCCAATGGATATGAGCAGCAGCTCACCTGTTATCACCGATCCGATATCGATAAGCCCACCGCTGTTGGGAGGCCTGACATCAAACCTGATGCCGTTTTCAGTCATGTCCGGAGGTTGCTCCAGTCCTAGTATGAGCGCCAGTAGGCGTAAAATCGAGGAGGTCCTTGTTAATGGCCTGCTAGATGCAATGAAATCCTCGTCGTCTCGCAGGAAGCACAATCTTGCCTTTGGCAGGATAATTCACTCGACGAAGATCCTGCTTACAGTTCATGGCTGGTAAGTTGCATTATGCAGTTCACGGCGACGTACTTTCTCTGAACATGAATGCATGGTGTACTCATGGGGTCTGATGTTGCAGTCAAAATGCCCTTCTGCGTTGACCTCCTTGAAGCAGATAGTGGCCAATGCACAAGGCAGGAGGATCGCTGTGTTCTTGGATTATGACGGTACCCTGTCGCCAATCGTTGACGATCCCGACAAAGCATTCATGTCCCCTGTGGTAAATCAGAACAGCCTGTTCTAAGTACTTAGCATTACTTGATCAATGCACAACTGCTTATACTTTGCCTGAAACCTTCTCAGATGCGAGCTGCTGTCAGAAATGTTGCAAAGTACTTCCCTACTGCAATTGTCAGTGGAAGGTCCCGTAAGAAGGTACTAATGATATCTTTGCATGTTTTCATGAGCAATTATACGTTTGCATGTATTACTGTATGAGCCTGAAGACACTAGTTATATGCAAGTTGTCTGATCTGACATCTATCAACTCTCATTTTCGTGTAGGTGTTTGAATTTGTAAAACTGAAGGAACTATACTACGCTGGGAGTCATGGGATGGACATAGTGACATCTGTAGCAGCACATGGTACTGAAAAGGTAAGGCCTTCTTGCTCATAGCACTAAATTCAACATTTTCCTTATTCACTGGCATACAATTACGTGCACAATACTTACAGTCCCGTGAATTCTACTTGCAGTGCAAAGAAGCCAATCTCTTCCAACCTGCCTGCGAGTTTCTTCCTATGATTGATGAGGTGTGTTTATTTTATAACTACTGCACTAACAAACTCCATTGCTTAGTCTAAATGGTCACAATATATCTATTTGAGCTATCTGGAATTCTGCATCTGTTCTTGATGGGTAATCTATCAAATCTTCGTACTAATGCTGAGCCACAACTTCTACAATAGGTTTCCAAGTCCCTCTTGGAGGGCACGAGTGGAATTGAAGGTGCAAGGGTTGAGAACAACAAGTTCTGTGTATCTGTACATTACCGCAACGTAGCAGAGAAGGTGAGATTGTGTGCCACTAACTTTCAGGGCTTCTGCCTCTTTCCTTTTTTTTAGAGAAATGGATGAAATTCCGGCTTCAGACGTCCTCTTACTAGGATGCATCAGACCATACAAGAAAGAGTTAGCAAATTCATCTGAGAGTTTCATGCTATTGTTTTTCAGGACTGGAAAGTGGTTGCAGGACTCGTAAACCAAGTCTTGGAGGCCTTTCCTCGTCTCGAAGTAACCAATGGGCGAATGGTAGGAGCCTAGATTATTCTACCATGACTGTCATAAATTTTGATAATTGCTTCAAGATTTAACGAAAAATCTTTTGCAACGCTGCAGGTTTTAGAGGTTCGTCCAGTGATCGACTGGGACAAGGGAGGATTTTTTTATTTATTTTTAACACTTTTTGTAAACTAATTTTAAATTTAACACTGTTTTTCTCTCCAAAACTAACACTTTTGGCCGCGTCTATTTCCCTGGCGCGGCGAAATGTCTGTGCCGCGCCATGCATGGTGGCGCGGAGAGAGGGATGACGTGGCGACGACCGGGACGCTGACCGGTGACGTGGCAGGGTCTACCGCGCCACCGATCTTGGCGCGGCGCCGCGGCGCCATCCCTCACGGCGCGGCAGGAGAGGCCATGAGAAGTCGAAGCCTAGGAGGCCAGGAGAGGACGATGCAACGTCTGCACTCCGGAGACTGCAGACGCTCCTCGTGAGCGCCCCATGGCTGGGTCCACTTGTTAGATCCCGTGTACGTGTCGCCATAAAGAAAGACACAGCGTTCGGTCAGATTCCCTGGCGACCATAAATAAAAATAACATGGACCACGATGCCTGCTCAACCATGTGGCCACAACTGCTAGCGCTTGCTGGAGCTCTGACGAGACGACGCCTCCCTCGTGAATCGTGGTGGTGGTCATCCGTGTACACACACAGAGACACTCGCTCGTGATGCACATGACCTGACCATCTGTGTCCATCCCGTATGTGAGCATGAACGATCACTGCTCATATATAGTTGCTTCTCCTGTGATCCTGTCCTCCACTGCTCGTAATATAATATCTCCTACAACTAAAAAGAACAAAGCGAGGATATTTTTTGGTGCGACATTTGTTTTGGTTCGTCTGTCTGCCCACGCCCGTGCGATACCTCGCTCGCTTTATCGCTCTGCCTTTGCCCGTGCGAAAAAAATTCTACCTCATCGCTCGCGTAAGTCACGCCTCCAATCGCTCTCTCCCCCTTGCGAGATCCCCCTCCACCGTGCGGTCGTGCCCCTCGCCGTGCGCATCGGCCACCACATCGGCGCGAGCGGACGGCCTAGACCAGGCGCGGCGGATGACGTGGCTGAGGTGGAGAAGGTCGCCGGGGACCACCGGTTTCTCAGGCGCTCGCCGGGGCGCGGTGCAGCCAGGCCGGATCCGGTCGGCGCTCGGTCGGAGACGGCACAGCTGAGGCGGAGAAGGTCGGCCAGGAAGGGAAGAAGCGCCGTGGATGAGGCGGCGGCGGACATAGGCGACGGCGCCCCTGTGGGCAAGCGTGCCGGCGCGAGCGGCCCCCCTCCCTCATCCCCACGCGGGCGGGTCCCGCACTAGATCCGCCGCCGTCGGTGCCTGTCGATGCGGGACCCACAGGATACCCCGCAAGAGAGAGAGAAGATCTAGTTCAACTAGGATTCTTCCCATGTAATCTTAGTAATAGAACTATTAAGTAATCCTACTAGGAAATCTCATTGTAAACCGATTAGGACTCTGGCCTCTTGACTATATAAAGGAGGGCAGGGCTCCTGAACAACAATGGTACGACATAACACTTCATAATCAATCCAACGCAAAAGGCAAACGCTGACTGGACGTAGGGTTGTTACTCGATCTATGATCGAGGGCCGAACCAGATAAATCGATTGTCTCTTGCGTTCACCATCGAGTTCAACATACGCGAAGTTCGAACTATATCGCCACGGTACCCTGTGGCGGGCTATCGATGGTAAAACATCGACAATTTGGCGCGCGCGGTAGGGGGCTTTCGGCGACTTTGCATCCGAGACCTCGATGGACCTCAATAACATGATCTTCCCGACGGGATCGATTTTCATCTTGACTCGTGGATCTGCGAGGCGGAATAAACTCTGACGACGCTTCAAAGTCATCTCCTCAAAGATCCGGATCATCATGAAGAATCCTCTATTTCGACAACTCACGACGGATCACTCATCGGAAGATTCGCGCAACTCATAATACCGATTCGAATAAGATTCCTGACTACCGCGTGATCCGACTCAATTCAAGCTCCGTATATCGAGATGAAGTCTTATTCGAGTGCTTTCAAGAAGTCGAGTTCTTGTTTGGCAAGATTCTAGAATACAACCCAAAACAACTCGGATTACCCTCGAATTTTTTCAAAAGGCCGAGTTCTTTACATTTGGACTGGACAACACGACAAAATCATATCGAGGGGACGGTTTGAAAGGTCTTTCAAATCAACACTTGGGATACCAGCAGCGAGGAGCTCGGGAGGGTCTTGTTCTAACGATAACATCGCAAGATCAGTATCATCCATGGCGAGGATCCGTTCTCGAGGATAGCGGAACCCAACTAGTCGGCACAACAACAACGGCTATTCTACCTTACCAAGAGGGGACTCAATCTCGACGTCGAGCGCTAATGAAGTCATCAAGCAACTCCGGACCGGTATGAAAACTAACGACAATAACGGAACAGCTCACGCTCGGGAAGTGCGCGATGATTCACGTCCTCGGTCACCATTAAACCCCGAAGCACCCAATGTCAGGTCATCGGATGAATCGAATCCAACATATCACCCTTTGCTCGGGGCTACGATGGAGAAACCGAGAGTCGAGAGGCAGCTAGAGAAAGGAAAAACAAGTTGAAACAAAGGCGCCCGACACCGCGCTCGGCAGAGAGAAGCTGGACCGGATCTGAGTCGAATTGGTGAATCGACAAAAGAAAATCACAACAAGAGGTCAAGAGAGACGCATACGGTGGAGTCGCCTTACGATAAGATTCGAGAAGCATTAGAAGAACTCGGGGCAACTTCACATCACGGAGAGAAATACGAACAGCTCAGGACTTGCTCGGTCAGCGATCCCAAGAACGCATGAAGAGAGAACCCGATCAAGAATACCTGCCAGATCAACAACCCGTAGGCAAGAAGATCAAAATCAAAGGAAGTCCGCTTTTGAAAGACTTGGACCAGGCGGAAGCCATAACGGGGAAAGTAGGAGGGAACATAGTCGGGGCCATCAATTTGAACAACCAAGGAAGACCAGGAGTAGAGGGCCTACCAGACAGCCTCGCAGAATTATTCCCATCAAAACAACACTTGGCGGAAGAAGGAGCCGAATCCGAATTCAAGGAAGCGGAGCGCATGATGATTCCCTGTTTTGCAAACAGGTTGGCATCAGTTCGATTACCTCACAAATTCAAACCGTCTAATCACTCCAAGTATGATGGCAAAACTGAACCAAGACAATGGCTCAGAATATATTCACAATCAATTGAACTAGCCGGAGGAGACGAGCGATATCAAAACCTTGTTCTTCCCCCATGCACTTTGAAACGATGCCCTCCAATGGTTTGATAAATTGAACCTGTGGATCGATCGAACTTGGGAAGACTTGCAAAAAAGCTTTCTGCGAAAATTTTGCAGTATCATCACACACCCGATCACTCATGCCGAACTAAAAGGACTCAAGCAAAAGGGGGCGAAAGTCTCGAAATTACTATCGGCGATTCGGTGAAGCTGCGGGCTCAAGTGCATGACATCACCGAGCGAGAAGTAATTGAAGCTTTCTCTCACGGAATCATGGCTAGGTGGCAATTTCAAGACTTACGCAAAGAAAATCCGAGAAACAATGAAGAATTCGGACGAACAAGAGAAAAAATGATTACTTTGCAAAAGAAAAAACACGAGAAAGGTTCCGGATAGAAGCAACCAAGACAACCCGGATAGGCAAAATCATCGAAATAATGGACATCAAGAAAGAAAGCGAGACCGGACAATACCGTGGCAATGGCCGACAAGTCAAAGAAGTTCTCCAAACCCAAAAGATATGAAGACATTGAAAACATCGTTGCCCATTACACCCTAACGGAGACACACCATCGAAAGCGCTACACTTTCAATGATCGATACGAGAAAAGATAGTAAGGAGAACACCAAAGAGGACAATCACAAGAAAGATGAAGACAACCACGAGGACAAAGGATTTCAAAAACCGGGAACGAGAGCGATAATCTTCTCAGGGCCCCAGTTGCACAAGCAAACGTCAAGAAAAACTAGCACTACGAACCATCATGACAAGCAGAACCGGCTACACCAAGATATCTCAATTGGTCACAATATCCAATCCAATTTTCAAGAGAAGACCAATGGACTAGCGTGAGGAACGCAGCATTAGGCCATTACCGGTTTTAGACCCAACTATTGCGGTATGACTGTCACCAAAGTACTAATCGATGGGGAGCTGGACTCAACATCATCTTTTCGAAACACTAAGGAAGATGGGACTACAACTCATTTGAGATGATTACACCAACAAGCATCCCCTTTTACGGAATAGTACCCGCAAAGCAGCCATGCCACTCGGACAAGTTACTTTACCCACATCACTTTTGGAACTCCTGCGAACTATCGAGCGAGTTTATCAAATTTGAGGTCGCAGACTTCGATTAAATCATATCATGCGATCCTCGGACGCCCAAAGATCGGCAAAATTCATGGCAATACCACATTACCCGTACTTATTGCTTAAGATGCGAGGACCCAACGGTATCCTTTCTCTTGAAGCGATTTGAAGCGTGCTTTTGATTGCGATGTTCAGCAATCCAAATTGCAGCGGCAAAAGCACAGCCGACAATGGGAGAAAACAAATAGCCACAATTGCTGCGCAGAGATAAGCCAAGAAGAATTAGAAATACCGGCTAAAAACCCAAAGCATCATCACACCACCAAAAGAAGCCGACGTCAAAGCAAATCGATTTGGGCCATTGGCGATACCTCCAAGACAACAACCATCGGTGCTCACCTCTCGGCAAAATAGAACTCGCGCTCACCAACTTTCTTGGGACAACAAAGATATCTTCGCTGGAAGCCGGCCGACATGCGGTGTCCCAAGAGAGTTGGTGACCTGTAATTGATGTTAATGAAAACTCAAAGCTTCAGAAAGCGGTGGCTACTGACGATTCTCACCGACAAAAAGGCGCGATTAAAAAGAAATCACAAAAGCTGATGGCGGCCGGATTCATCGGAGAAATCCTTCATCCGGACCGCTAGCAAACCCGGTCCTTGTGCAAAAGAAGAACACGACGAGTGAGTGGTAAAATGCGTCGACTACACGGATCTCAACAAACATTGCCTAAAAGATCTATTCGGGCTACCACGCATTGACCGGATAGTCGACTCAACAATGAGGTGCGCACTATTATCCTTTCTCGATTGCTATTGAGGTATCACCAGATTGCATTAAAAGAACAAGACCGAGCAAGACTTCTTTTATTACCCGTTTCGGTGCTTTATTGTTACAAGACCATGTCGTTTGGACTAAAAAACGCTGGTGCCACATACCAAAGAGCTATACAAACTTGCCTTGGAGATCAAATCGGTGAAAATGTGGAGGCATACGTGGATGATGTAGTGGTGAAAACAAAGAACCCAGACACCATGATTGAAGATTTAAAGCAAACATTTGAAAACTTGAAGAGATGGAGATGGAAATTGAACCCAAATAAATGTGTATTCGGAGTTCCTTTAGGGCAACTACTCGGATTTTTGGTCAGTCAGCGCGGGATTGAAGCCAGCACCAAGCAAATTCGAGCTATAACAGAAATGAGGCAACCTAGGAATATCAAAGATGTTCAAAAACTAACAGGATGCATGGCGGCCCTCAATCGTTTCATATCAAGACTCGGAGAAAAGGGGTTACCCTTCTTTAAACTACTAAAGAAGACAGACAAATTTGAATGGACAAAGGAGGCTGACGAAGCTTTCAAGAAACTTAAGGCATATCTCACATCTTCACCAATTCTCACACCCCCAAGGAAAGATGAAGACATGATGCTATACATTGCGGCGACTACTATGAGTCGGTAGCGACAATAGTCGAGAAAGAGAAGAAGAAGGGCGTGTGTATAAAGTACAATGACCCGTGTACTACATCAAGTAAGTATTATGCGAATCAAAATTCGGTACCCGCATGTACAAAAACTACTCTCGCCCTACTTATCACCTCACATAAGCTTCGCCCACTATTTCGAAAGCCACAAAATTACCGTGGTGACAGACTTCCCGCTTCGGAGACATTTTTTATAATGAGAGATGCGACGGGGCGCATATCAAAGTGGGCGATTGAACTTGGAGCTCTTAACATCGACTTCACTTACTTGAAAGCGGTCAAATCTCAAGCCCTTGCCGATTTTGTGGCGAGTGGATGAGATTCAGACCTTTATCGAGATACAATCCTTGATCTTTGGAAGATGTACTTTGATGGGTCGCTCAAACTAGGCGGAGCAGTGCGAGCGTTCTACTCATTTCTCTAGAAGGAAAACAACTCAAGTACGTCCTTCAGATATTATGGCAAGCTACAAATAACGAAGCGAGAATATGAAGCCCTCATCCACGGGCTCGAGTGGCAATTACCCTTGGAATAAAGAGATTACTCGTATATGGCGATTCAAAGAAAGATAGTCATCAACCAAGTAAACAAAGATTGGGATTGCACAAAAGAAAACATGGGTGCTTATTGTCTTTGAAATACGGAAACTTGAAAAATATTTCCAAGGATTAGAAATTTTACGCATCACTTGTGATTCCAACATTGCACGTGAGATGTCCTTGCCAAGCTCGGATCGGATGAGCAAAAGGTTCCACCGGTGTATTTATAGAGGAGTTATCGGTTTCCTCTATCAAACAACCCGTGAGACATCCAACGAAATTCGGGCTAAAGGCGTTCGGATCTTGGTAATCAACACCTCATGGACTCAAGTTTTCATCGACTACATCAAAGAAAATAAATTACCCGACGAAAAAAAGCGGAAGCCACCCAAGTTGTTCGAGAAGCAAAAACTACGTTTTAGTAGGAGATAGACTACAGAAGAGCGGCATCATCGGGAGTACTCTGAAATGTGTTTCATTTGAAGAAGGCAAAGAGATCCTAGAGCGAGATACACTCAAAGTTCTTGCATGAAATCATCATCGCTTCAAGGACTTTGGTTGGAAAAGCATTTACGACTTTGGATTCTCTTGGCCAACCGCTCTAAAAGACGCAGAAGAACTTGTCGAGAAAATACAAAGGTTGCCAAATATTTGCAAGACAAGCCCATGTGCTGACTCACAATCTTATCTCGCATCCCACCCGCTTGGCCTTTTTTTCCTGCTGAAATTTGGATCAAGTGGGACCCCAGAAGAAAGCAAAGGCGGCTTCGAGTACATCTTTGTGGCAATCGACAAGTTCACCAAGTGGATTGAATACAAACCACTCATGATAAGCGCAACCAAAGCGATCAATTCATCCAAGAAATTACGCACCGCTTTGGCATGCCCAATCGAATCATCACAGATCTAGGCTCCCCTTCACGACTACAAATTTGAAAGCTGGGCACAAGGCTGTGGTTTCGAGTATAGACTATGCGTCTGTTGCACATCCGAAGCCAAGCGGACAAGTAGAAAGGGCCAATGGACTCATACTAGCGGATTAAAACCAAGGTTATCTGAAGAACTAGTTGACTATGGGTCCAAATGGATTGAAGAATTGCCAAAAGTAGTATGGGGGGCTACGAACTCAAATAAGCAAGAGCAATAGGCCATTCACCTTTCTTCCTAGTTTACGGATCGAAGCCGTCTTGCTGCCGACTTGATCTGGACATCACCAAAGATAGAACAATACGATGAAGGAGAAGCAGAACAAACAAGAAGATTAGAACTTCGAATGACTCGGAAGAAGAAGTCGGAGTAAATGCTACCCTCCAATCAGCGAGATACCTACAAGGTTTAAGGCGGCACTACAACAAAAGTACAAATCCTCGATCACTACAAGTTGGAGACTTAGTACTAAGAAGGATACAAAAAAGACGGACAGACGACATAAGCTTCTCGGTCCATGGGAAGGTCCGTTCATTGTCACGAGAAGTCACCGGACGAGGCACATACAAGTTAATAACCGAAGATGGAAAAGAAAGTCAACAATACATGGCACATCGACCATGACTAAGAAGATTCTACGCGTAAAAACAATTCAAGATAAAAGCAGATATGCAAGCCACAAGGGACCAACATTCACAACCAACGAAAGGCGATATTCTTCGACAACATATGTATTAGTTCATATTCATGATCAATAAAATGATATTCATCCACAGCATGTCTTATCATGATTTCCAACGAGTTGTTTACCCGAAACAAAAAGCAAAATGGTGAAAGCACGCGCCTGAGCTTCGTGAGAGCAAAATATTTGAAAACACGCTTGAGCCCGCCGATGAGGGTAGCTAAAAGCTAACACCGAAACAAAATGTAAAATGGTTGAAAGCACGCTTTGAGCTTCCGGCCGAGAGCAAAATAAGTGAAAACACGCTTGAGCCCGCCGATGAGGGTAGCTAAAAGCTAACACCGAAACAAAAAGCAAAATGGGTGAAACGCGCTGAGCTTCCTACCGAGAGCAAAATAGCTGAAAACACGCTTGAGCCCGCCGATGAAGCCAAAACTAGTCAACAAAGCCCGAACTCCAAAGACCCTCCACTCTTCGTTCAGAAAAGCAAGAGGCTCGGGGCTACACTACATCCAGATAGGAATACTTTTTCCTCGAGAGAAAAAGTACAAGCGCCACTCAAAAGGCAACATTCTATGCCGAAGTCGTTTTCTCATCATAGCGGTGTCAACACAAAGATTTAACAAGCGCCACTCAAAAGGCAACATTCTATCCGAGTCGTTTTTTCATAGCGGTGTCAACACAAAGATTTAACAAGCGCCACTCAAAAGGCAACATTCTATGCATTCTATGCCGAGTCGTTTTTCTCATAGAGCGGTGTCAACACAAAGATTTACATCTAACAAGTCACAGTAGCGGACAAAGCACTCGACAAATCGAGGGTCTCGTCGGGATACACCTGAGTCGTTTTGTGGAGCGAGACGAAAACGGGACAAAATACTCGGCAAAGAGACAAGTAATTTCGACCACACCGGGCAAACAATACATCAATGAAAACAAAGAATCTTCATTTAAAGAGGAGTGTAATATTACAAGAAGCTTTACAAGAAGCTGGTCAGTCGGGTCAAGCATTATCATCAGGAAGGGAAATGTCAATATCTAGATTTTCTGCAACCCTACTGGCTAAACCGTCGACCTCAGGCTCCATCCTCTCAACGGCGTCAAGGTATTCTTGGCTTTCGGCTTCCTCTGCTATCTTGGACAGAGGCACCTCCGAGCAAGGACCGGACAGGCTAGCACATTTTGGTACATATTTGGGCACACTTCTTCGCAAATTCTTGAAACGAGCGAATCAGGGAATGAATCTGCGCTTAAGATTGCC
This sequence comes from Miscanthus lutarioriparius, assembly GCA_904845875.1. Taxonomy (NCBI): domain Eukaryota; kingdom Viridiplantae; phylum Streptophyta; class Magnoliopsida; order Poales; family Poaceae; genus Miscanthus; species Miscanthus lutarioriparius. Next base: position 20,380,023 of record CAJGYO010000008.1, read on the forward strand.
GTCGTCGTCCATTGAGTCCGGAGAACATCGGCTCTTGAATGAAAAGATTTCCACTGAACGTTCCAATTTTCGATTGGCCGTCGCTTGACTTCTCGGTCAAGCTTTCAATAGTTCTTTGATCCTGCACAAGATCTCTATCACTCCGCGCCTAATCACTTAGCAAGGGCAAGTTCTTCCTCGGCATGAGTAATTACCTCCTCGGCCTTATTATGGTGGAACGGACTAGAGCCTTCATTTCATCGATGCTCTCGAGAGCTTGACTTCTCATTTCGGAGAACTAGACAGGACACCCAAGAACAAGTCGTGAAGAAAAAGAAATCAAAATACAAGAAAAAACAGCAGAGCCCACGGCACCTTTGCATTCATTCTTCGCAGACTCACTTGCGTGGTCTCCGTCTCCATTACCCGGCACGAAGGGTTTCTCCTCCTTTTGGTGCATTTGACGTTCTGTCTCCAACTCAGCCCGGAGAAGGTCGAGATCGGCTTTTAGAACGTCCACCTCAGAAGACAACTTTCTCTCATTTTCAGATGAGAAAAAGAAGCCAGAATGATCACGGGAGAAAGACTGAGCCAAAAGAGACAAAGAAAAATGAGGCGTAAGGACGGAGGAAAAACAAGCATGCAAAAAGGCTGCAAAAAACCTACGGAGTTTTTCACCAAAAGAAGTCGCTAGGGTCGACAAGCTCCCCAGTGCAGTCGGCTCCGACAATCGATGGGTGGCATCGAATCATTGCACCACGTCATCGGAAAAAGAAGGACCGCCGAAAGCAAGAGAAGGGAAGGAGAAGCGGATGGAGCGAAGAAGGAACGACCAAAGCAACCTTCAGGGGAAGCGAGTTAAACCTCGAAGGACCCGGCATGGCGGCCACGATCACCTCCGGAGCGGCCAAAACCGCATAACCGCCAGTATACAGAAGCCCCCCCACGGCGACTCCATCAGCAGAATCTTTGTGAGTCCCGAGGCTCGAACTTCGTTAGCAATGACGGGAGGCGGAGAAGAAGTTGAGGAAGGAGTGAGAGAAGGCGAAAACACGAAAAGTGATGAAAAGGAGCACCGATAAGAACCAGAGGAAGGAAAATAAAAGCCAAAAGATAAAGCTAGAATCTACTCACCCCGACCACTCTCTTCTTTGCGAAGCCGAGAGAAGGCCTCGCAGGAGGAACCACGACGGTAAACGCGTCCCGCCACCCGCGATGAGAGAGCGGAATGGCCGGCAAGAGCAGCGGAAGGAGCTGGAGCTGGAGACGCGGAAGAACTCCGTCTTGAAGGAGCGGTAGAACTTCGATCTGGGGCTTCCAAAGAACTCGACACCGGAGTTCGAGAAGAGGTCGACACGGGAGCCTCGGAAGAACTCACACACTGGCCTCCGATTACTTCAAAAGATCAATACTAAAGGTCAAGACAAAGAAGAGAAATTTAATGCAACAGAATATGAAAAGCAACTCACCGCATTGCGTGATGAGGGGTACTTCATCATCTTCTTCGTCCTCGACCAAGGAAACCGAGCACCTTGAAAAAAGGATAAAAAGTAATCGGATCATGAGAGAGACAAGAAAATAAAAGAACAAAGAGCATTAAATGAGCTCACCTAAGAGCATGCTAGCAACAAGCTGGAGTACGAGAAAGTACTTGGTTTTGCGAGGCTTCTTGGAAACAGTGAGGCCAAATGAAGACCCATCCGTTCGCCCCTCTTGGGACACTGCGAGGACCGCGAGGACTATCGAGAACATATTCTTCATATACATCAACAAATCCGAAGAAACCCGGGAAGAGCGGTAGAGGTTTGGGACTTACTAATTGCGAAGTCCCAGCAAGTCTATCTCCGATCTACGCCCACGGCAGAGAAAGCGTCGAGAGAGACAAGGGTCGACAAAGTTCCGCCCAAACTCTGAAAACAGATAAAACACCGAGACAAAGAAAAGCTAAGCAAGAACAAACGCATCTAGAGTGCATAAAGTACTCAAAAAGATAGACAACTCACGGTGAGGCGGGTTGTTGGTGAGAACTCGATGATGGCGAGGGGAATAACGCTCACCCCTTTCGGCATCTTTCGAAGGCGCTCGAGTACCTCCTCACCGGTCAGCTCAAGAGCTGGGACCATGCGTGAAGGATCCTCGGCCCCGAGAATACTCAAAGCCGAGATGCTCCCGCTCTTTCAAGGCTGAACCATGACGAAGAAAGCTCGAGGCGATACCAAAGTCGGTCAAACCCTGCTGCTTGACATGTTAATCCTATCAAGGAGTGGTGGATCACTTGAATCTCAAAGAAGCGATTCAAGTTTCTTGTCCCATCGGTCATTCACCACAGGACCGGACCGGGATGAATGGCAAGGGAAGGGATTAAATTGGCAGCGTAAAACCACTCGCAAGACGCCAATCTTTTACTGAATCGACCAGGTCATAGTCAAAAACTTAATTTTGAGACCACGAATGAAACTGAATCCCACAACCACCAAGAACGCTGGTTTCTTCACGGCGGGGTTGAGGTTTCAGAAAAGAAAAAAGCGAAAAAAGAGAGGCAGAGAAGGAGGATTCAAGGAAAGCTTCATAAAGATGAGCGAAAAACAGAAAGATGGAGAATGGCATTGGGGTTAGGTGGTTCAGACTAATCCCAAAATAACCAAGGAACGATGATGAAGGAAAGCGGAGCGAAGAAGGCAAAAGTCCGTAGCGGACAAAAGAAATGAAAAGGACAATCTCACGGGACCCGGAGCTGGAACCCGATGTTCGCCGGAACCCTCCATTCAGCGATGACTTTGCTTTGGATCAAGCCATCGCTAACAAGCTCATGTGTGATGTACTGGTCTTCGTTGTTGTTGGGGCGGCCAAACCTTAAAGCAGCCCTCATAGCCACAAACTCCTGATTTTGGATCAAAGAAAGGGACGATTCCTCGTCTCTGAAGGTCACTGAGACTTGCTTGCGGTTTCTTCTTTCCCATGAACTGGTGGAAGCAAGAGAGGCGCTAAAGAAGATGTAGGATGATGATGCTCGGGTTGCGGCAACGGTGGCGGCGGTGGATTTCTGAAAGCTAGGGTTTAAAGGCAAGAGTTGGGCAGCAAAGGGTCTTTAAATAGGTTTCTCAGCGATACAAACGGCCCACAAGGCCCGATAAAACACAATGTGGGAACACGACGGTCCATTTACCGACGCAGCTAAAACAATGGAGGGCACAAATCCACACAACAGTACAAACCAACGGGCAGATTTCAGACTTATCCGTCCAGCACCACGGCAAGTTTATCAGATCGCTACAAGAACAACTCGTCAAAACAAGAAGAAAGAAGGAAGAAAGAAAAGGCTACCTCACAAGGAACAAAAGAACCCGGTTATTTGAGAAAGAACCCGGTAATCTCATGGACAACGGGGATCGCAACAGAAAAGTAGAAGATTACAAATCTTAAAGACAAGATTCGTTACATTACAAGCGACTTCAAAAATAGAAGATTACAAATCTTACAAGACCCAACGAACTCGGCACTACGAAAAGCAAGGTGGCAAAGAGGAACGCGGACACGGCTAGGCTCTGGAACGACTACGTGTCCCAAATTGCTACTCGGGAGGACAAACCGCCATCAGCTACACTGTTTTCTTCAAAGGAAGGACGCAGTGCACCCAAGGCGGAAATCGGCAGCACGGCAGGACAACTTGGAGCAGAGAAGGCCGGCGGGCATCTGTCTACCCAAGACCGATGTGATACTGCATATGGTGTTGATCTGCACCGGACACTCTCAAGACAGGCGACGAGGATCAACCCAGAACTGCCAGATGAAGAAACGAAGCCCACATCACAAGACTTCCTCCAACTACCACCACATACATCCTGGCACAATGCTGTCGCGGGATTAGCCTACCTCTAATCCCTATCACAAGACTTCCTCCAGCTACGACAAGACACACAGGAACTACAAAATATGCCCGGGGGCTGCTCTACTTCACAAACTACCATGTTCATGACCACGAAGGTTTCAACGGGAATATACAATAGATGAAAACAAGCACTCCGGGACAGTATTTATAGACCAAAGGAGCGGCGCACATGGACCAGGAGCACCGACGAAATAAGCCTTACAAAGAACACAGTGAAAGGACAGGACTCAATAATGGACGACTCAGGCGAGAGGAAAACAGTGCTCGAAGACGGGCATATTCGGAAGGATATACCATCACAGTACAACCCGTGAGCAAAAAGCATTTACACTCAACCACCACCATACAACTACATCTGACAGCAGCAGACTATCAAAGAATACGCCAAGACCTCGCACCCGAGTTTGTCCTGAAAAAAAAACGACACGGGTATACGCTCGGGGGCTCGGCCAGCATCACAGATTAATCAACACTAAGCTAGGGAATCCGGCCCTCATTTCAACTACTCCCGGGGGCTCAGAACCAAAGACAAAAGACAAAAAGGACAAGAAACTCAAGACTACAACGACGACAACGCATCAAGACTCTTCAACCGACTTCTTTTTCAAAAGAAAAGAACTTGGAGAAAGCACGAGGCTGCGGGATACATAGCCCCAGAATTTTTTGAAGACAGGAATCTGGATCCTCCAACTTTTGCAAGCAAAAGCAAGAGGCTCGGGGGCTACACTCAGTGAGTGCAATTTTTATGAAAAATTGCACCCACCCAAAAAGAACCCGGACATAGGCTCGGAGGCTGCACACCACAAAACTACTTGGATGATGGTTTAATCCAAGACTAAAGGACCGCTTCGGAAAGATACCACAGAAACTACTCGGATGATGGTTTAATCCAAGACTAAAGGACCGCTTGAAAGATACCACGAAACTACTCGGATGATGGTTTAATCCAAGACTAAAGGACCGCTTCGGAAAGATACCACGAAATTACTCGGATAAGGACAAAATTCAAATCTCGGGGATTACTTGAGCCTGATTTTCAAACAAACATAAAGGATCAAGACCCTCCAACTTTTGTTCCAAATAGCAAGAGGCTCAAGGGGCTACATTTCGGTGAGTGCACTTTTTCTCCAAAAAGCGCACGTCACCAAAAGACCTCTTCAACGCAGACTACTTCAAGACATTATGACAAAAAGAACCCGGAACGAGCCATATTCGAGTTCTTTTTGACAAAACTTCAACGAACAATCAGAGCAACTTCAAGACAAGATCCTCCAGCTCCTTGTTCCAAATAGCAAGAGGCTCGGGGGCTACAACCAGATGGATGTACTTTTTCTTCACAAAACACTCACCACTCGAAGGTCCCAAGAAGCGCTACAAGGTTTCACTCCAGAAAGCACTCGGATAACATTTTGTTCCTACCTAACAAGACTTGAAGGAGCAAAGCGAGACTTTCAGAGCTCAACCATGAAGTGCTCGGGGGCTTGTCGATGCGGGACCCACAGGATACCCCGCAAGAGAGAGAGAAGATCTAGTTCAACTAGGATTCTTCCCATGTAATCTTAGTAATAGAACTATTAAGTAATCCTACTAGGAAATCTCATTGTAAACCGATTAGGACTCTGGCCTCCTAACTATATAAAGGAGGGCAGGGCTCCTGAACAACAATGGTACGACATAACACTTCATAATCAATCCAACGCAAAAGGCAAACGCTGACTGGACGTAGGGTTGTTACTCGATCTATGATCGAGGGCCTGAACCAGGATAAATCGACTGTCTCTTGCGTTCACCATCGAGTTCAGCATACGCCGAAGCCCAAACTATACTGCCACGGTACCCCTGTGGCAGGCTATCGGTGGTAAAACATCGACAGTGCCCATCCTGAAGGTCCACGCCGCCACCCGCACCACCCCGGCACCCACGGCTGCGGCCACTGCTGCACCGTGGCTCGCACCCGCGCCGGAGGCGGAGGTTACCCTCGACACCATACCTGCGGCCCCCACTCCCCGCCTCCACTTCGGCCCCCATAGGCAGTAGCACATCCGCTTCCCCTCCCTCCTCCTCCTACGCGTCCGCACAATCTGGCGGGCGGGGACGCGCCGACGAATCGGGTGGCTTAGGTCGATGAAGCGACCGGGTACACCAGCACGGTGCGCCCCCTTCACCTCCCGCCGCCCCCGGCTCCCCTCCGCGTCTCTCGCTTCCTGGCACGCGGCCGGCCGGCTTTATCATCCCCGGACAGCTGCAGGAGGGAGGTTTTCACTTATCCGCATCTGGGCGGGAGCAGCGGCAACGGCTCGCATCTTGGTGAAGTCCGTCTGTGGCACGTGCATCAGCGCGGTGGCGGAGGCTCACGCATCAAGGGTGGCGTCGGCGTCACGTGCGCATCGGGGCCACGGCTGCTGCTGCTGCTATGCTCCATCCAGCTCGGGCGGCGGCACGCGTACATCTGAGTGGCGGCTGCTGCTGCTGCTGCTCCTTCTCGGGCGGTCGGCTCGCTCCAACCTCCAATCTCAAGTGGTCCAGGCGAGCAAGCAGCACCGATCGGTCCCAGCTTCAGCTACACGGTCCACTCATCTACCTCGACATCTCAACCTCATCCCCTTCCCGTGCTGTTGTTGGTCTGCTCCACAGTCCGCACTGCTCAACTGAAGTAGAATATCTTCTTTTTTCAGAGTAAGCATATTGTTCCCAGATTTTATTTTTCTTTTAAAAAAGGCGTTGTGCTCGGTTACACTGAACCTGCAGAAGCTAACATACATGAAAAAGATGTGTCCAGTTGTTCAGAACTTCAGATGCATCAATTGTCACATATAAGAAACTCATAGTAACCTGCAGGCTAGCAACTACTAACCTGAAGCTAAAGATGACTGTGATCCATTTCACTAATTATTGAGTGCCTCATTATTACTTCTATTTTGTTCACGTGTAGTTGTTTGGTACTTTGCCCGTCCATTGTAACGGGAACAAAAAAAGATATAACCATGATAATTAAAGTTTGAATGTATGTTGTACCATTACCAAAAAAACGATGTTAAGAGTGTGGTTCATAATGACAAAAACTATATAACCATGCCTGGTATTTGGTTGTCAGTGTTCAGTAATTCAGTTTTCTATGTAACATGCTTTTGTCTATTTTCTTAACTACTAGTAATTCAGTATTCTATGGTCTGACTAGAATCATTGGTCGGACTATAATCATTGGTCTGTGCTATGTTAAAAATGGCTTTGGTTATAGTTTGGACAAGTTTTCTCATATACTACTCTTTGTCTTATTGTCTTTCAGGGATCTTAGCTGGGATCAGTTGAAGAGTGACATCTCAGTCTTACTGTCTTGTCCTACTTGCTTGCCTTGTCCTGCTTTCTTCGGTGCGCACGACAAGCTAGAAGGCACCGCCGCCAACCTCTTCTCTAGATCAGATCTTGACCAGGTGAATCCCCCTCTTCTGGGAACTGGGATCCCCTTGCCCTTCTCCTATTTACCAAGATATATATCGGAGCTGCACGAGATGGTCAGCTGCTGGTTTGGCCTGTTGGAATTGATAAATTTTGAGAACGATATAATTGCTAGACAATGTACATGGAATCTGACTTTTTTTCGTTTTTTGTTTCATGGCAGGCCATGCTACTTGCGTGGGGATGGAGCCATTACAATGTATTAATGCCAATACGAATGTGCTACTCATCGTTGGAAATTTTGTATGATGTTTTGGGTTTAAACATTACGGCATAATGCATATGGTTCCTTAACAACCATAAATCATATCAAAAAGTCATAGCACCTTATATTGACTTACCCATTTTTACCATTAACAAGACCGTCCAGAGTTGGAATACCAAGTCCCTCTTATGGCAGAAAGAAAACTCAACTTAAAAGAATATTTACAGTATCTGCAATGGGCTTTTACAGTTTAACTCTTTCTATTATTGCATCATTATTTATTACAAGGAGTTCATTGATATTGTATCCTTTATGACTTGCCTGCATACTAATTTTTCTTAGAGAAGTTTAATATAGACTGATATGGACTGCACGATCTGACAATATAGACTAGATGGTAAATCTCTAGTCACTTCTCATCTCCCGCAGAGATTATAGCAGTTTAGAGATAAATTTAAATTGTATGTGACATTGCATCTGGATGAAGATAACTATAATATCCCATGATAAGCTTCCCAGCAAGCCTAGCTTAGACTTTATTATAACAATATATTGGATTATTGGTGAACATCTAACATACCAATCTTAGACGATATGTCTTGATGTAAGGTTAAAAGTTTAATCAGACATAGGTATCTATAATGGTAGCATTTTTTGAAAATTTTGCCATTGTATCAGCTTATTAAGTTCTCTAATGCAGTGTTATTGCTGCTCCGAGTCTACAAAAAATGCTTCTTGTGTCCATAAGTCGTTTCAGAAGAAAAACTAATGAGGTTGCATCTCTGCTAGGTGCCTGTTAAGTGTTGAGTGCCCTCCTAGATGCCTGTTGAGTGACCAAACCTGAGACACAAGGTAATTAAGTTAAAATCTTCAGATTCTTCCTTTAGGTCTCATCTAATCTAGTATCACCCCCACCCAATCTGCACATGCACATACTGCCTGCATTTTGTTCCTCGCAGTGGATAAAGCTTATCCTGGCAACTATAAATGCTTGACAGCATATTTTCCATTGTAAGCAGTAATACATACTTTGGATTAATAGTTCTGCCTATACAGTTTTTATTGAGGTGTTTTTGCTGCTTAACTATATATATGCAGAGAAAGCTGTCTAAAATACTGAAAAAACTTCCATGCAATTGAAATTTATTTTGCCCTAGCAAGTTATCATCAATGAAGTTGCTGGTTGTGCGAACAAGTTCGTGGTATGATTGTTGTGAATATAGCAAACTTGCTGCCCTATTTATGATAGATTCGTTAGGAGTAAAAGATAAGAATACACTCTATTTCTTAGACTGATACATTGAGAAATTGGTTATTTGCGCATGGCCAGCCAAAAGCTTCGCCTCATCTTTTATTTGTGCTTGTTTAAATCCAGGAGGGGCTATGGCCAACTCTGGTCCAATGAAGTTCCATCCCTACTGGTATTGAAATTGTTTAACTTTTCACTTTTGATTGAGCCGTAAGCACAATAACATAGATGATTTTCATCGCCATAACCTCATATGCATGTCATGTCATGACCTCATAGACAGAGTAAAGAGTGAGCTCAATCTTCAGACTTATCTGATTGCTCAATCTTTGATAATTGAACCCGTGTTGTATCTGATGTCCTCATATGTATTGATTAAATAAAGTATCAGTTATTACATTTTTTTGCTCGTGCATGATAGGCGGAGTGACCACTACTAACGATTTCAGCGAATTAGTATTCAGTCCTATTTGTAATCAGGCGCATGATTTTCAAAGTGAGGTTCTTTTGGGGTAATTCATTGATTTAATTTATTGACTGCAACACTGACCCAAAAGTTTTTTATTTGTTTATAGGCCTACGCAATCGTCTGCTTGTTGATGAAGCCAGACGTCGTCGAGTTCAAGAATTTGCTAAGAACACCGTGTCGCATCTCATAAATTTAGAGAACTAAATAATATTAAAATTATTTGCACGCTTGTGATATGCACTTTGAATAGATGATAGACATGAATTTAGTTTAATATAATAGTTGTTTTGTGCATTTTCATTGGTCAAACAGGTTCAAAATATGTGAATTGAGTAATGTTTGTCTGATATATTTGATTGCTTCATTTAATTTGTAATATCGAAGACTTCTTGCCGATATAAAACATTATTTTAGTCGTATCACGGAAATGTCTATATAGTAGAGTTTGTGAGCCTGGGTGCCGTACTCTTAGTGACTGTTAATTTCATAAACTTTGCTTTTTTGGATTAAATGTCAGTTTAATGTCTTATAGTATTGTTATCTTAACTTGCGATCCGTGTGTTTTTAGTATAAAAGTTTAGTTGTCCCGTAGCAACGCACGGACATGCTATCTATAATATAATATAATATAATATAATATAATATAATATAATATAATATAATATAATAGTCATGAATCCATGTGATGGTCATAGCATGGCTTATCGATGAGCCCCCGTTGGAGGAGCCGTGGAGGACATATTATATTATATTATGAGCAGTGGAGGACAGGATCACATGAGGAGCATTATATATGAGTAGTGATTGTTTGTGCTCATATACGGGATGGACACAGATGGTTAGGTCATATGCATCATGAGGGAGGCGTCGTCTCATCAGAGCTGCAGCAAGCGCTAGCAGTTGTGGCCACATGGTTGAGCATGCGTCGTGGTCCATGTTATTTTTATTTATGGTCACCGGAGAATCTGACCGAACGCTGTGTCTTTCTTTATGGCGACAAGTACACGGGATCTGACACGTGGACCCAGCCATAGGGCGCTCACGAGGAGCGTCTGCAGTCTCCGAAGTGCAGACGTTGCGTCGTCATCTCCTGGCCTCCTAGGCGTCGACTTCTCCTGGCCTCTCCTGCTACGCCGTGGGGATGGCGCGGCGGCGCCGCGCCAAGATCGGTGGCGCGGCAGACCCTGCCACGTCACCGGTCAGCGCACCGGTCGTCGCTACGTCATCCCTATCGTCGCGCCACCATGCATGGCGTAGCACAGGCATTTTACCGCGTCCAGGAAAATAGGCACGACCAAAAGTGTTAGTTTTGAAAAAAAAACATTGTTAGATTTAAAATTAGTTTACAAGAAAGTGTTAAAAAAAAAAAAAAGGCCGTCGAGTTTCTGCTTCAATCACTCGACTTAAACGACTCTGAAGATGTGATTCCTATCTACATCGGGGATGATCGAACGGACGAAGACGCCTTCAAGGTTCATTGTCTCTCAGGAAATTTGTTCGGTTGTGCTTGTGCATCTCACTCGCATGTTTGAGGCGTTCTAAACTCAGAATCTTCTGTTGCCTCTCTCCAGGTACTTCGACAGCGAAACTGTGGCTACGGAATCCTAGTTTCGCAGGTGCCCAAGGACACTACTGAAGCCTTCTACTCGCTGAGAGACCCTTATGAAGTAATTCTCTCGTGATCTTTTTCAGTACTTCTTTCTACCCTGTCGGATTCGTTCAATCTGGCCTTATATGGCTCTAATCTGCGTCTGCTTGTCACACAGGTGATGGGGTTCCTCAATTCCTTGGTGAGGTGGAAGAAGCACTCACCGTGACGAAACTGAAGAAAACACGATGATCGATCCAGAAGTCGTAAAGCAACTGTAGTTCGTGCGGCGGCAATTTTGTAGAGTTGGACGCACCGGGTGGCTCATTCTTTCATGTGTTCTGTTCATTGTTTTTTATTGTCCGTGTTCTTCGTCACTGAGAAATGATCAGTGGTTCTCTCATCCTCTTGCAACTGTAATTTGTAAGCAAGAGGCCCCTCTTCCTGTTCAGCCTGTTGAATAAAACCAGGACGCTTTTACCTTGCCCTGAATTTGCATCTTTCGGTGGTGTTGATTCGTTACCAAGGCGTGTCAAAACTTAGAAGTAATGCATTTGATCGTGGCATGCTGATGCAGTGATGCTTGCTTGCAGCTAGCCTGCTAAATGCTTCTGTGCCAACTGCCAAGTTAAGCTGAAACGACAAGGGTTCCCATGGCAAGAAGGGAACACAGGGACAGGTCAGGGGTCTGGCGATGAATGGTGAAACCCAACAACAATTGAAGTGGTTTTGCACTGCGACGAGTAAGATTCAGAGTTCAGACGCCGCTCAGAAGTCGGAACATTTGTTTCCCGAATTTGATCCAGGCGTACCCAGCCGCCGTTGGATCGGTCGCTATTTGCGGCAAGGATCACGATCCGACGGCTGCGGCCTGCGAGCGGTGTCATCCTTTGCTTGCCGACCAGAAAAGGGAGCCGTGTGCTTTCTACTCTCTGCTCCTCCTCTTTCTCCCCCGCGTGTTTATTCACGCCCAAACCCCAAATCGCACGCGTCATCCCAATCCCAACCCAATTACGACACGCCTGGCCAGCCGCCGCCGCCGCGCCGCCCGAAATCCGGAGGCGAAGCTCCTCGACGCCATCGCGGCCAGCGGCAGCTCGGACGATGGCCTCCTCCAACTCCAACTCCGCCGCCCCGGCTGCCGCCGACGGGGCCGACGACCTGGACCAGCTCCTCGACAGCGCGCTCGACGACTTCACCAACCTCGATCTCTCCGCCTCCGCCGCCCCCAAAAGGTAGTACTCCCTCTGGCGTATCCTCGTCGGAGCCAAAAGCTGCTCCCCGCTAGGACTTTGAGCGAATCACTGGCTCTCGTGTCTCGCTCTACAGCGCCGGCGAGGCGTCGGGGTCAGGATCGGGAGGCAAGGGGCCGGTGAAGGGGCTGGGGCTGGGGCTCCCGGACCCCAAGGCGCCGAAGCGGCGCGCGGGGAAGCAGCCGCCGCAGCCGCCGAGGGGCGCGTGCGCGAAAGAGGCGCTCGAGGAGCTGACGCGCGAGACGCGGGAGGCTGTGCGCGGCCTCGAGACGGCCACTGGGGGTGTCCCGTCACTGGACGATGACGCCATGATGGAGGAGTTTGTCAAGCAGTTCGAGGAGTTCGCAGGAGCACAGGTACCCTTTCTCTTGCCTGTCTGTTCAAAGAAAATTACAGGCAAGAGTATCCTATTGCTTCTGTTCACTATAGTATCCACAGTTTTTCTTTTTGTTGGAAACAATAGCTATAGTTTATTCCTTGAAGCTTGTTGGATACTCCCTCTGCCCCAAACTATAGGCCAAACTTATCCTAGTTTTAACTAAGTGTTTTAGAAAAATAGACCAACATTTAGAAATTGCAACATCAAATTAGTTTCATTAAATTTCCCATGAAATCTGTCTTGATAGTTCATTTATTTGAACTGTAGATGTTAATATGTTTCTTTCTCAAAACGTGGTCAAAGTTTGACTTAGGGCAAATGTAGACTGAACTATAATTTGCAATTGGGAGTATGACTGAACCATTGGAAAAAAGGTGTTGTCAGACTGCTTTTGATGTCTGCGCGGTGGGGGTGGGGTGGGGTGGTGGGCGTTAGTACTGGTGTGCATTGATGCATTAAGGTTTCTTTTAAGACTCTTTACTTGAGAAACTGCAGCTGACATTAAGGTTTCTCAAGTAAAGAGTCTTAAGGTCAGCTTGTGAGCTTAATGCATTAAGGTCAGCTTGTGGGCAGCTGCAGTAGTGATCTATTGACTAATTTACTATTTGCAAATAGGATGTGTTTGAGCATACTTACTAAACTCATAGATTTAGGAAGTTAACAAAAGAAATAGCAACCTTAAATTTTGTCCTTCTCCAACAATCTTCTATAATAGTTCCTTAAACGATTTTGCATTGGGAACCCTGAACTATTTCTAACCAACTTAAACTTTTTTAATAGTTTCTTTGTCTCTTACCACTTTCTCATCTGGAACCCTTTATTTTATTAATTTACTCATGCGTCCAATTTACTCCGATCTCCCGAGAAAAACTTTGGACGGGGAGCGGTCCTCTTGACTGCAGAAACTTACGAGTTGGAGAGGATATTTGGCAACTTTTTATTTTTAAGGAGCTCTTTTACCAAACTGTTGGAGGGCACTTTTTTCCCTTTTTGCTAAAAAATCAAAATAGGAAGTTGTTTTACAGAACTCCTGGAGATGCTCTTACAATCACTCAAACAGCCATTTGATAAATTGATAAGTCCAATGGGAAAAAGGATCTGTAGCTGCACATTGGCAATTTGGTCTTGGATAATTATTGATGTAAGAACACTTAATATGTAGTTTATCCTGACCCTGTATTCAACCGTGCAATGAAATTGTTACATTTATCATTCATGAGTGTCACTGATACATTTAAGATAGCACAAATAAGATTATGTGGCTTCCTGTATGCTATAGGTTTTCTGCTTAATGTGCTCCAGTTATGGGATATAAGAAAGCCTTTGTGGTACAACAAGTTCCTAGCTTATTATGAAATTAGCATAAGAGCATCTCCAGGAGACACTCTAAATTTCACCCTCTATCTCCATCTGGCTATCCATTTCAAAAGATTCCCTCTCCATATTATTCCATACTCCTTGCAGACACTCCAAATCTTACCCTGCATATCCTATTATCCTACACTTAATTGATATACAAATTAGTTGTAACAGGTCGATTGTACAGGTATAATTTATAAATATATTAATTTTCACAACGGCTCAAACTTCCATTATTTAAATTGGCGTTGGAATTAACACATTGAACAACATATATATTTGAAATCTTGCACTGGAATTAAACAATATCCTTGACACACAAGTATGGTGATTGCATCACTTAGCTACTGACAAGTTGGCCCAAAGCTGCAGGTCCCATCGTCAGTGCGAATAACTAAAAGCACAGCCGTTCACTCATTCTTATCCTCTCTCTGTCATCCCCTTCCTTCTCGTCTTTTTGGTCTGTTCCTTGTTCTCAGCTACTTCTCTTCCCTCTCTCTCGGCACGCCATGGTTTTGATATGGTGAAGGGAAGAAAGAAAATAGTTTGGCATCCACGGAGCACGGAGTATGAACTGGACGACCAGTGCAAGCACGCCCCCCCACCCACACACACACACACACACACACATGGCTGAGTGGTGCAAGAGCCAGGGGCTGAGCAGCGCAGTGGCACGTGGGGATAGAGGCCCAGCAATGGCAGGCAAACAGCAGCGTGTGAACGGAGAGGGTTGGGCAGTGAGGTGCTAGTGTGCTACTGGCCAGCCAAATATGCCGTGGCAAGATCACTGAATGGTGTGTGAACAACGAAGACAGGTTGTATGTCGTGAGTCAAGATCAAGACTGCTGGAGCATCATTTTTTGGGTTTGTGTCCAAAAATATTAATCGCTAGTGCTTTGGCATAGCTGCTGGAGATGCTCTAAGTGAATCAGAAGTAACTCCAAGGCTGTTACTTATTGTACTATGGGAAGCGCATTCAATGTGACTGAACATTAGATATTTCACTTCCTTTTATATCTCATCTGAAGGAGGTATCATACTACTGTTTGGTGTTACAGCATATTTAATTTACAAAGTAAATTTCACAACATATATATTTTATGGTCATGGATTCTGAAAACTACATGCTCTTGATTAGTTGGCAATTGCAACTCATCATAGATTTTAAGGACATAATATATCATTAACTATCACCCCGATAATTGCACTTCAATAGCTCATTAGCCCTTTGATAAGCGCCACTTGTTGGTCCACTCTGTTCACCAGGATGCAATTTTGTGAAATCCTTTGACCATAAATATGTGGGTTTAAGTGCCACTAGCAACTTCGTTTTTGTGAAACCTTATCACTATTGAACCTGGCATAATGAAAAAAGGGCGTACCCAGCGCAGAGAGCTCCCGCTCTGTGCGGGGTCTGGGGTGAACCTGGCATAATGACACTAGCTAAAACTAAAAGGCTGGGGTTTTCTTCAATGATTGATTTGGGACGTGTGATCCACTCTACTTTTCACTTTGGACCTGTATATTTATGAGCTAACGCTTTTCTTTTGTCATCCACAGGATATGGACTCCATTGTTGAAACAATGATGCAGCAACTTCTGTCCAAGGAGATTCTTCATGAGCCCATGAAGGACATTGTGGAAAAATATCCAAAATGGCTGGAGGATAATAAAGATAAGATAAGCAAAGAAGAATATGGGCGTTATAATAATCAGCTTGAACTCATGGTGAAGCTTATTGAGGTCTATGAAAATGATCCTGAGAACATGACTAAGATTTTTGACCTCATGCAAAACATGCAAGAATGTGGTCAGCCCCCCAGTGATCTTGTCCAAGATATTGTACCTGATCTGGATCTAAGCAAGTTGGGACAACTGTGAGTTTTTCATGTCTTTCCTGTAAACCATTCTGCCATTAATTTTACATACATGTCCATGCCAAAAGAAGTCTAATTGATAGGCTTGTGGGGTTACTCTATCTGTTTCAGACAGCCTAGGATGTGTTTTCTTGATAAATCTTGTTCTTTTGTCCAACAATGTTCTAAATACATATTGGCTTAGTCCTGCTAGAATATTATTCCTAGACTTTTCTCTAAGAGTCTAGATATGCTTCTAAGGATTATGGTTTTGTTATTATGTGAATAGGTAGAGATTGTGAAAAAAATCAAAGAGTTTGAAATATAAGGACGACCTGTGGTTAAAAAAAAAATCCTTATGAACTGTTCCACGTCACCCTGATAATCCATGATGATATAATTTGAATGCATTTTAACCTTTAGTCACCTGCCTTTCAAATGTGAATTATCTTTTTGCTAGTGAATTTTTATTTGTACAACTTTTGGCACTGCCCTCTAGTGACAATAATTGGGTCACAGCCTCACAGGAGCAAACCCTGTAGAACCTACAAAGGTGGGTTATGCAAAGAAAATGGCATGTACATCATATTCTTGCAGTTGAACATGATTTCGCTTTAATGTGTTCGAAAGAAAAATAAACGTCTTCTCCACTTCCCTGTTTGAAAATGAAAGTAGCTGTCTTGTAGATCGAAGTTTTCACTTTTCCATCAGTAGGTGGGATGATTTTTTTTGTCTGATTCTTTTAAAGAATATGAACTGCCATTTTTTTGCTATTTGGTGATTGTACTTATGGCAAATTAGTCAGTCATTGATGTTGACTAGCAATATGAACAGTTATGTAGCACATGGCAAGATGAATATTGGTGGTTCGGATGGTTATAGTTGAGTATCAATTTTAGCTTAGCTTGAATTCCATCTGTGGCAATGTATTATAATATAACTAGAGTTCGCGCCATTGCACTATATTCACAAAGTAGATGTTTTGCCTTATGTTATCTTAATATATTCATCACAGCATATGATATGGTACACGTCGGAATGACATCCCATGTCTAACTATTTATGGTTCCGTTATATTACAGGTCTCCTGAGATGCTTGAATCAGCACCAAATTGTTGCGTAATGTGAAGACCAAAAGCATTCGATTTGGGATTCAAATTCCATGAAGTTTTCTTTACCTGTACGAAACCCCCCTTTTGGCTTTAGTAGATTCAAGATAATTTCCATCTGGATAATCTGTAAGCCTTGCAAATATATAATGAGTTCAATGTTCTTTCTGGTTCTTGAATGGAAGCTATATTCTTTCCGTTGATGTACTGCAACACTCTCGTCGCTCCTATACAATGAGTGCATACCTTTCAAAGCCCCCCGATTTTGTGACTCATTTCTGTTACGACTATCATCTGTTAACACTCAGTTGTTCGGAAAAAAATTGCTACCACTCCGGGGTGTGCATGGATTTTGCAATCTACCCGTTCTATTCTAATCCTAACCAACCCGTAAAAAGAAATGAATGTTTGTTTAGCTTTTTCTAATCTTAGTATGTTCATTACAATAGGAATAAAAGGAAATGAAGGATCAAAGTTGTATTATGCAAAACTGCTACTACTATCTGATCTTGATCTCAAAGTTAAAAAAAAAATATCTGACTTAGTACAAATCTAAATGTATATTTATGATCCATTGAAGCAGTTGGCTTGGCGTGGGATGCATTCCTCCTTTTTTAATTATAATCGATTTTAGCTCAAATTTCTCCAACTTTAACTTAAATTGTTGAAATATTTTTCAATATATATCTACAATATCAAATTAGTTTCATAAAATTCACTTTGAAATGTATCTTGACAGTACATTTATTGAACTTGTGGATGTTATATTTTCCTAAGAACTTAAAAAGGAGGCGTACCCAGTGCAGAGAGCTCTCGCTCTGTGCGGGGTCTAGGGAAGGGTGTTAGTGGCAAGCCTTACCCTCGCCCGTGCAATGCGAAGAGACTGCGACTCGAACCCGAGACCTCTCGTCACAGGCGGTAAGACTCTACCGCTTGCACTAGGCCCGCCCTTCTTTCCTAAGAACTTAGTCAAAATAAAAAAATTAACTTGGGACGACAAAAGTAAACTGAACTGTAACTTATCTTAGGAAAAAACTAAACTGATGTACGCGAGATGTCTGCGTGTGCCCAAATTAACAGAGCGCACATGATCCACGTGCCAGCAAAGGCCACCTCGGTTGTTTGCCTTAGCCTAATCTAAACTGGCATTATTTTAGTGTCAGAAGGTAGCAAGAGGTTACGCGCGCTCTCCGCTCTCCCTAATAAAGAGGCGGTACCACGGGGTACAAACTACAAAGCCATTTCTGCAAACATGGAGCACGGCATGCGGCTCTAAAGGTACGCAACGACGATGCGCATTGCACGCAGGTGGAGAGATGCATGCGTCGTCAGCTCTAACGATGAAAACGGAACGGAAATATCTCGAATCGAACCGTATCGTTTTCTATATTTAATCCGATTGAATTCGCATTTTCTTGTCCAATTTTACCGTTTTCGTTTTCGCATTTGAGATGTTTCGTATTTCAAATGTAAAAATAGAAAACGGTTTATACATTTTTCGACCGTTTTCTACTTTTCTACTTTTAATTTGAAATATTCCGAATTCAAAATTCGGTTTAAATCGAATTTGGCCAACTGCACAGGTCATACAGGCTAATTACAGGCTGCTCACCACGCAGCTGCGTTCTTTCTACTGGTGGCTAGCTTCCCTCTCTTATAGACGGCGCCCAGCCTCATCTCTCTTATTATGTATTTGGTCGTGCACTTGTTTAATGCTATATACTTGAACTAGATCATGCACTTGTTAGTTGTGAACTTGCTATGTATTTGGTCGTGCACTTGTTTAATGCTATATGCAATCGTGGGTCGGTATTTCGTATTGAATTTTCGTGATACCGACCATGTTCGAAATATAATTCGCTTTCGAATTAGTTCGTTTCTGAAATCTAGATATTCCGTAAGTTCGTGTTCGTTTTCGTGTCCGGTTTGTCCGCTTTCGCTTTCGCTTTCGTATTTCAAATGTAAAAGTAGAAAATGGTTGAGGAGTTTTTCGACCGAGTTCAACCGTTTTCATCCTTAGTCAGCTCACACATTTTGTCCTTTTATATATTATATTAACCTGACTCTAGCTAAGGTCATGTTTTGATCCATCCAACTAATATTTAGCTAGCTAATTGATAGAGCTAAATTTTAGACACCTAGCTAAACTTTAGCTAAGGATGTTATGATCCTCTAGCTAATTGAAGATCTTGGACCATGCTACCCCTCGTTAATTTCATTGATTTTATTGCTCATCTGGTCTTCCCACTCCCCAATTTCCCACCCCATCCCGCTCGGCACTAGGTCACCGCTAGCCAGCTTCGCGCCGCCGCTAGCCGGCTTGAGCCGGCGAGTCCACGGCCACGCTTGGTCGTCGTCATGCCGCCAGCAGCCCAGCTTCACCGTCTTGCTGTCGCCGTGAGCAGAACTGCTGTGGCTAAAGCCGCCCAGTAGCGCTTTTCGCCCGGCTCGGTGGCACAACAAGACTCGCATGACTCCAAGCGATTCACCCGGTCTCCACGGTGCCCACGCGATCCGGTCTCCACGGCGCCCACGCTTCCGCTCTGCGCGCTCGCCCGCTCGCGTGTAACATCCGCGCCTGTACAGGCTTGGCCAAAGGCCTTGATGTAATCTATATATGCACATGCTATGATCAATAGAAGGTTGTCCAGTTGATCAACACAATTCTACATGGTATCATCATCCACGGTTCTCCAAGAGTTTTCCTTCGCCACATCTCCTTCCGCTGCTCCAATGGTGCCCTCCTCCCACCACTCCGACTCCTCTTCTGATGGCGAGTTCTCCGTCGCTCCAGCCGCCGCTTCTGCGATCCAGGGCATCTCCATCCGCCACCATGTCCCTGTCATCCTTGACATGGACGACGGCAACTATGGCCAGTGGCGACATTTCTTCGATTCCACCCTCGGCAAATTTGGTCTTGAGGGCCATGTCCGTTCCCCTACTCCGTCCCAGGACCGCCATGGCGAGTGGCGCAGGGTTGATTCCTACGTCGTCAACTGGATCCTCACCACCGTCTCCAAAGGCGTTTTCGACGTTGTTCGCCGCGATCGCCACGACGCTTTCTCCCTGTGGCACGTCGTCGAAGGGCTGTTCCAGGACAACGAGCTGCAGCGCGCTATGTATCTCGAGACCGAGCTGCGCACCCTGTAGCAAGGCGACATGTCCATGAACGCCTACTGCACCAAGCTGAAGCGGCTCGTAGATCAGCTGCGTGACATCGGCCATCCCGTCTTTGAGCCGAGTCAGGTGCTCAATCTCCTCCGCGGCCTCAATCCCCGGTATCGCTACGTCAAGCCGGTGATCACGTCCAAGTACCCGCCGTACTCCTTCCAGAGCGCCCGCTCCTTCCTCATCCTCGAGGAGCTCAGTGCTCAGCACGATGCCAACGCCAAAGCTGGCCAGGCCCTCACCGTGACTCACGGCAACAACCCCAGTGGCTCCTCCAACTCGACGCCCACCGGCCACAAGGATGGGTCTTCTTCCTCCATAGCGCCTCGATCCAACAACGGCGGCAACAACCGTTCCAACAACCGCCAAGATCGGCGCGCCACGCTCCAACAACTCCAGCGCGCAGTCCATGCCATGGGCCGCGGGCTACAATCCCTGGCAAGGCATGGTGCAAGCCTGGCCCATGCCCTTCCACGCCCCCAGAGCCGGTGTTCTGGGACCTCGTCCGCCGTTCCAACCGCAACAAGCCATGACGGTCACACATCCGTCCACATCTTCGCCTGGCGGCTCATTCGACACAAGTGCCCTCTACGCCGCACTCCAGTTCGCCAGCGTTCCCCACCATCCTCCCAGCGCGTCTTAGTGGTACTTTGATACCGGTGCGTCATCGCACATGTCGTCATCTCCTGGTAACTTCCCTCCCTCTTCCCTGCGATCATCATCTTCTACTATCACAGTAGGCAATGGTGCTCGTATGCCGGTCACACATCAAGCACAAACATTCATTCCTACTGCCACCTCCCCTCTCCGTTTAAATGATGTTCTTATTTCCCCTAACCTTGTTAAGAACTTGATCAGTGTTCGCCGCTTAACCCGTGACAACAATGTTTCAATCGAGTTTGACCCCTCTGGTTTTTCTATTAAGGATCTTCCTACTAGGGCGGAGATGCTCCGATGTGAAAGCAGCAGCGACCTATACCCCATCCACCTTCCACAACACCAAGCACTCACTGCTTCATCGGCAACATCTCTGTGGCATCAGCGGCTGGGACACCCCGGACACCCCATCACTTCTCAAATTTTACAAACTTTTCCTTTTCAATGTAATAAATCTGATGCTCATTCATGCTCTTCTTGCCGGCTGGGGAAACATGTTCGTCTTCCCTTCGCTGACTCTGCATCACGAACATTTTTTCCTTTTCAGCTAGTTCATTCAGACGTATGGACGTCCCCAGTTCTTAGTCATTCTGGTTATAAGTACTATGTCGTTTTTCTTGATGATTATAGTCATTACTTATGGACAATTCCACTTCGAAATAAATCCAATGTTCTTCCCATTGTTCGTTCCTTTATTTCCTATGTCCATACTCAATTCCGTCTGCCCATTGTCGCCTTCCAGACAGACAATGGACGGGAGTATGACTCTAACGCCATGCGCCTGCTCCTCTCCTCTCTCGGCACACAACTGCGTCTATCCTGCCCCTATACTTCATAGCAGAACGGGAAGGCCGAGAGAATTCTACGAACTATTAATGACTGTATTCACACCATGTTAATTCACAGTGCAGCACCTCTGATGTTATGGGCCGAAGCGCTGGCCACGGCGACCTACCTGATCAATCGTCATCCATGCCGCGTCACAGGCGCCACGACACCGTACACCATGCTCTTCGGTGTCGCGCCTTCATACAATGATCTACGTGTCTTCGGCTGCCTCTGCTTCCCCAACATGATCGCCACATCGCCTCACAAGCTCGCCGCGCGATCCTCAACATGTGTCTTCATCGGGTACCCGGCTGACCACCGCGGCTATCGTTGCTACGAGCTCACGACGGGTCGGGTCATCACGTCGCGTCACGTGGTCTTCGACGAGTCTGTCTACCCCTTCCGCGACTCCACCACGCCCGTCGCTGCCTCATCGTCACCAGTGGCAGATGACCTGCAGCTCATGCAGCCGGGCTAGGCCGCGACTGCCGCGGGCCGTCACCTGAGTCCGCCCCCGTCGCCGCCTCCCCTCGACATCGATCTACCACAACATCCGCGCACCGCGCGCGGACAGCGCGACACATCCATGCACCAAGGCCCCATGGTGCAGACAAGGCCTCATCTTCAACGACAGAATCCAGATCACCACTAGCGCCCACGTCTGGATCCGCCGCGACGTCGCCCATTGCATCACCAAATGTGACTCCATTGGCTGCGGCGCCTACGATTGCCACTACAGCGCCACCGGCAAACGACGACATCCATCCTGGACACCCGATGATCACTCGTGCTCGGGCTGGGATCCACAAACCCAATCCGAAGTACGCCATGGCAGCCTCAGCGACCATCTCCTCGATCCCCAGAGCGTCCGCAGCGCAGTCAAGGACCCCAACTGGTATGCTGCCATGAAATGCGAATTTGATGCATTGCAGGCTAACAAGACCTGGACTCTCGTGCCGCGACCACCAGACGCTCGCGTCATCACCGGCAAATGGGTCTTCAAACACCAGATGAATCCCGACGGAACCCTAGAGCGATACAAGGCTCGATGGGTTGTTCATGGGTTCAATCAGCGCCCCGGCGTCGATTTCAGTGAGACATTCTCACCGGTAGTCAAGCCGGCCACGATCCGCACCGTTCTCACGCTCGTGGCGACGTACAACTGGCCGGCTCATCAACTCGACGTCTCCAACGCCTTCCTCCACGGCAACCTTCGCTAACGGGTATACAGCCAGCAACCCACCGGGTTCGCCGATCCTCAGCGCCCGAACGATGTCTGTCTCTTATCGCGGTCCCTCTACGGTCTTCGTCAAGCACCACGGGCGTGGTTCGAACGCTTCGTCGGGCACGTCACCAGCTTGGGCTTCATCCAGTCCAAGGCTGACTCCTCCCTCTTCGTCTACCACTGCAACGGGTCCATGGTGTACCTACTTCTATATGTCGACGACATGATCCTATCGGCATCCTCGACGTCGCTCCTTCGCCATGTCATCGCTCGACTTCACGACGCATTTGCCGTGAAGGACATGGGGCCAATTCGACACTTCCTCGGCATCAACGTTCGATGTACCAAAGGTGGCTTCTTCCTCTCCCAGTCGGCGTATGCCGAGGATCTCTTGGAGCGCGATGGCATGGCCAACTGCAACCCCGTCGCCACACCTGCGGACACCAAGCCGAAAGCATCTACTGCTGACGGCAAGCTCATCGACGACGCCACCACTTACCGAAGCATCACTGGCGCACTGCAATATCTAACGATCACACGTCCAGACTTTGCGTACGCTGTGCAGCAAGTGTGCTTACACATGGACGCACCGAGGGACGTGCACCAAACGATGTTGAAACGCATCCTACGGTATGTCAAAGGGACGACGAGCCTCGGCATCCAACTGCGCGTAGTTCACTCACCGACGATCACTGCCTACAGCGACGCCGACTGGGCCGGTTGTCCAGACACGCGACGTTCGACTTCAGGATTCTGTGTCTTCCTCGGCAATTCACTCATCTCGTGGTCATCCAAGCGACAAACCACGGTGTCAAGGTCGAGCGCCGAAGCTGAGTACCGCGCCATCGCCAACGCCGTCTCTGAGTGCTCTTGGCTTCGACATCTTCTTGGCGAGCTCCTCTGCAAGGTTCCCTCAGCGACTGTGGCCTTCAGCGACAACATATCTTCAGTTTACATGTCCAGGAACCCTGTCCACCACCGGCGAACCAAGCACATTGAGCTAGACATCCATTTCGTTCGGGAAAAAGTGGCCATTGGAGAGCTTCGCGTCACGCACGTTCCCAGTGCGCGCCAACTCGCTGATGTGTTCACCAAAGGGCTACCTTCAGCGCTGTTCTTCGACTTCAGAGACAACCTCTCCGTCACCGCGCCCGACGTCGAGACTGCCGGGGGGTGTCAGCGGAAACAGCTCTGCAACGGCTAAAGCCGCCCAGCGCGCACTCGCCCCGGCTCAGCGCGCACTCGCCGCGACTCCAACCGATTCACCCGGTCTCCACGGCGCCCACGCTCCCGCTCTGCGCGCTCGCCCGCTCGCGTGTAACATCCGCGCCTGTACAGGCTTGGCCAAAGGCCTTGATGTAATCTATATATGTACATGCTATGATCAATAGAAGGTTGTCCAGTTGATCAACACAATTCTACACTGCCACCTGTGGAGTACATACCTGCCCACTCGCTAATGGGCGCGGCGCTACCCCGCGCGCTCGTCGCTCGGCCGCAACGGCGCCGCCGCTGGGCGTGACAGGCATGGGCGGATACAGAGGGTATTCCCCATATTCCCAGGAATACCCAACTATTTTAGCACACTTCTATGTATATATGTGTATATACTTGTATATGTATATGTATAATGCCATATTTTGTAGTATTTTCACTCATTGAAGCCCAAAACAGTAAAAAAAACAGCCTCTCAAATTGGCTCATATTTTGTAGTATTTTCACTCATTGCAGTTAAAAACAACTTATTTTTTTATTAACGTGGAAGTAAGAATACCCAAATTTGGAATCCTGCCTCGGCCACTGGTGACAGGCCACCGGCGACCGCGTGCGCTCGGACGCTCGGACGCTCGGCCGCGACCCGCTGGTGCCTAGTGCTCGAGTGTTCCGCTCTGCACGAGCGTAATTTGATCCAAGGGTAACTACAGGGTCGGACCTCATTTGTGAAAGCTCAAGTGATTTGGGTAATTTTCGCAATAGTTTCCCAAATTTGCTAGTCTTCAGTCGCCTGAAATCTCAGGCGATTAGTTCATACACTGCCGGCTGCATTTTTGCTGCTAAGCTGACGTAAGTAACGAGATGAGCATAACCCATGACCAGCAACGTCGCCTGATGGTTTGCAAAAAGACAGGCGCCTGTATAATAGCAACCCCATAGTTTCCATTAATCAATCACGGATACATATAGGGAGTACATGCGCCTGTTACAAGAAAATGATATGCATGTCTAACAAGGCCGTGATTACAGGAAATGATATGCATGCCTTAATGCCTATAACAAAGCAGCGCGGCAACTGATCAGCCTAAACAACGCTAATCTAAACAACTGATCAGCCTAAATCACACGGCAGGGCCATGCATGCGGCAATCGGTGCCATGCCAAGATACTAATCTAATCAATGTGATTACAGGAATTCATATGTCGTCTAATCCCACCCACACACACACACAGTCTCAATGTCGTCCTCGGCCACGAACATTGAGACTGGAACGAAACTTGGTGAAGACAGATGTCGGCAACCCCTTTGTGAAGATATTCCGCGTACTGTGGCGAATGAAGTAGGGAAGTGGAGAACTCAAACAGCTCCAGTAGCAATCTTGACCCGAACAAAGTGAAGATCAATCTTAATATGCTTGGTGCGCTGACGCTGAACTGGGTTCATCGACACAACGGACGCCTGGTGTATAGGACAGTGAAGCTTAAGAAAAAGTTGGCGCAACCAGGTCATCCCGCCAACATTAGCAACCACCCTGTATTCCGCCTTGGCACTGGAACGAGAGACCGTCGGCTAGCGCTTGGAAGACCAATAAATCAAATTACCGCCCAAGAAAACAACATATACTCGGACGTGGAGCGTCGTGTGCCAGGGCAGCCTATCCAGTCAGCATCAGAATAAGCCGCCAAGGAGGACACAGTGGAGGAGTGTAGCTGCAAGCCAAAGTCCAGAGTACCGTGGACATAACAGGATCCGCTTCACCAAAATGAGATGAGGCTCGCGGGGGGTCATGCATATACACTACTGGAGACACCCTCTTTGCCGAGGGCCCAGGGCACTCGGCAAAGGCCCAAAAGCCCTCGGCAAAGGCTTTGCCGAGCGCCGCCCTCAGCAAAGAGCCATCGAAAAAAAATTAACGGCAAAGAGGTTTTTTACCGAGGGCTATTTGTCGAGCACTCGGCAAAGCCTTTTTCGAGGGCCAACAGCGGCGCTCGGCAAAGAAAAGCAGCCGTCAACGGCGCTGCTCCGTTGACGGCGCCTTTGCCGAGTGCCAACAGTTAGGGCACTCGGCAAAGACATTTTTATTTTTTTTAAAAAACTCTTTGCCGAGTGCCACGGCGGCAAGGCACTCGGCAAAGACATTTTTTATTTTTTTAAAAAGCTCTTTGCCGAGTGCCTCCCCAGTCTGGCACTCGGCAAAGATTTTTTGCTTTTTTTTTTAAAAAAAAATCTTTGCCGAGTGCAATGTCCTGGCACTCGGCAAAGTTTCCCAACTTTGCCGAGTGCCATGACCATTGCACTCGGCAAATCAACCGAAACTGTGCATTTTTTTTGTTTTTTGCATTCCAATGACACATACAGTTCAAATATATATCACATGTCACATATATATCACAAACATCACAATAATCACATATATATCACAACGAAACCATTTTCACACATTATATCACAACCACAAGTCACAAATTCACAAACACAGTCCATCAAGTCAAAGCACAAGTTACAACCACAAGTGAAGCTCAAGTCCAAGCACATGATGAAGCACAACTCCTCAAAAAAGCGGCCTATGACACAATGGTTCATTCGGTGACGCATGAGTGGGGTTATTCGAACCCGCCGACGAAGCTGCAAAAAGGATAAGAGGTTGCATGTGTGAGATTCATCTAGTAAGTTTCTATGTGAAGCATTGGTGTATGTCATAGCTAGTGCAAGCATGTAGTAAGTTTCTATGTCAAGCATCTAGTAAGTTTCTATGTCAAACATCTAGTAAGTTTGTATGTCAACCATGGTTGTATGTCAAAGAAGCATCTAGTAAGAGTGAACTTTCATACTTACGAGGAGGAGTGGCTGTAGGAGTAGGCGGTGGAGGTGTCGCCAGCGGCAAAGGTACACCCCTTGCTGGACACTCCGCATGAAGGCCTCCATTTCTTGCATCCTCCTCTCTTGGGCCGCGAACGCTTCCCTCTAGGCCTGCAGCTCACGTGCTCTCGAGCCTCGACCACGAGCTTACGGGCCTGCAGACTCGACACTGCAATACAAACTTCAATGTTTGATAATGCAAATGTAACTTAGGTGTGCAAAGATGAGCGTCTGACAGAGTAAAACAGGACGTACCTCGAGAGCGTCGACCCGCTGCAGTGACGGAGTAGGCCGTGGGTGTATGGGCTGGCTGGAGCTCGTGCTCCGTGCTCAGAGCACGTCGAGAGAGGGAACAGTGGAGGAGTCGATGGCGCCGTCTGCAATCCACAACCGCCCATGCTTCTTGCCTCCTCCTAGCCTCATGATGGTCTCTGCATCAATGGGCTCAGTGCACACATCGTAATCTTCCCCATGGACCTCCCTCACCTTTGAGGTGTACTCTTGAACCTTAGTGTGCACGGTCGGGTCGGAGTACACCTCACGCGGGGCAGACGGGTCGAAGGAGACAGAGGAAGATGCCCTGCCCATGTGGGACATAGCCCACGCAGAGAACTCCGAGACCTCCACGCCCGGGTGTGCAGCCTCCTGCGAGTAAGACGGCAAGATGGTGAGAAATAAGGTAGAACTCAGTGTCAAATAAGATAAAAGAAATCACTTACATATGCTTGTTTGTAGGCGGGGAGGCTGCGGTTGCCTTGATGGTGAGTAGCACCTCGCCTCAGCAGACGCTGGTCCCGCTGCCTCGCATGGTTCTCAGCAAAGTCGTTGGACAACCACCTGTCCACGATCATCTCCCAGCACACAGAGTGGGATCGGCACCACCAGGGAATCACCTACAAGTCATCGATTATTGGACATAGAAAAAGATAAAATTAAACCGACTTAATCTCAAAATGAATCATTATTAATGTTTTTCGTCTACCTCAAGGTATTGGGCCTAGGATAGCTCCACCTTTCTTGCATCAGGCTTGCTGATGGACTGCTTCAACACAACGGCGTAGTAGTCTCTATGGGCCTGCACGCGCGCCTCGTGGTGCATGTCGGTGACGATACTTCCCTACTGGTGGCGGCAAACTACTGATCCGCCCGGGCCTCAAGTCCTTCTTCTGGCTTGAAATACATCTGCATACAAAACCGATGTATCCATTCATTATTTCAATAAAAGACTTGTCCAATGAAAATGTTGTGCGAGAGAGACTTACCCAAAACTCCATGGTATCCTCTCACGCTTGTTGTGGTACTGCCGTCGGGGCCAACTGGTACTGCATCCCACGTGTAGGCCGGCTCCCTTGCGTCCTCGGACACATTCACAAGGCGGGTACCATTTCTGCACAAAACACCAAGGATGCTCGGGGGGCGTGCGTGAAATACCAAACAAAACCAACCAGGCTCTACACAAGTGATTAAGAAAATTTATCGGTTCCTCTTTTGATTTCCAACATTATCATATGAAGTAGTTGTGATAACATCTATAGTTACTTACCTCTTTGCCATAGGGGCGAATCGGTGCCGGTTGTGAGGAAGCGGAGGTGAGGGAGGCTCGCGGGACCTCGGCTGGTAGAGCAGTCGGGGTAGCGGAACTGCCGCCTTGGCTGCGGCCTCGGCGGCCTCGTCCTCGGCCGCCTCGTCTGGCAGTCATCGGACGTCCTCGTCCTTGACCTCGCCCTTGGGTGTGGCCGTCACGTGCTCCTCCTCCATCACCTCGTCCGAAGGTGGTGGTGGGC
The DNA here is from genome assembly GCA_904845875.1 of Miscanthus lutarioriparius. Lineage (NCBI taxonomy): Eukaryota > Viridiplantae > Streptophyta > Magnoliopsida > Poales > Poaceae > Miscanthus > Miscanthus lutarioriparius. The sequence continues at coordinate 20,408,551 of CAJGYO010000008.1, forward strand.
AAAGTCCGCCGCCTCTTGTTGACCCCTGGTCCTCCTCCTCTCGACCTCCTATGGACGCTACCCCTAACCTCGACCCCTAGGAGGGCGTGGTCTCCCGTCAGAAGGGAGGAGGGCGTGGTCTCCCACAAAAAGGGAGGCCATCTCACGTCGTTAAACGGCGTAGTATTACATCGCCATCACTCATGCAATCACAAAAGAATGAACAAGACTTATTAGTATATATATTAGAAATAGATTCAAAATAAATAAAGAAAACACAAACTAAAACAAACGCGTAGTATTACATGTATTAGGAATAATCTTCATGATTAGGATCATAGGTGGCATATCGCGTCATCACTATCAAAATTGTCCAAATGGGCAACACTATCCCAAGAAGGTTCTATGTTGTCTTCGTTGTCATTGCCTAGCCATATATTTTAATCGGTCAAGCATTTCGATATCCGTTTCACGTCATGTGTGGATAAATGACGCACCCTAACGTCATAGCCGCACTTTGCTTTGTCTCAACTCCTCACTCATGGATGAGTTAGTCTGGGCCTGCAAGCTCAAGCATGATAGGTCGTTATATTAATCGAACGAACGAGAAACTTAGAATATGAAACGTGGGAGCTAAATTGGACATTACCTTTTGTTTGAACCAAGAAATGAAATCAGGCCTCCCGCACCCGCACCCGAGAAAGAAGGGTGTCATGTTCTGCGAGGTAGGATCCCTTGATTGATGCGGGACTCACGAACAAATTCCCTGTCCGAGCGAGAATCGGTGGGGTTGCATGAAGAATATTGAGGCGTATTGAAACAAGTTCGTTGAGAACTTACTTGATTTGAAACAGTTGCACCTCGGGAAGGTTGGTCAACACATATAGCATGACACTTCGCCACTCTTCATTTCCCAATATCTTATTGGTTGATCCACTTGCGCTGCCGAGTTGGCCTTGGAACAGGCTGTGGGTCCATTCATTTTCGCCAACATTGTAACGAGGGAGTGGATTATGATTGCTAGGAAGTTTCGGCTTGTAGTATAGTGTTGTGAAGTTTGCCACCTCCTCCCTTAGACTTGCCTCTGCAATGGAAGCCTCAATTATGGCTTTATTTGTACATTTCTTGCGAAGAGTCTTTAGACATCTCTCGATTGGATAGCACCATCGGGCTTGCACGGCCCCCCCCAAACGTGCCTCGGACGGGAGGTGCACAATCAGATGCTGCATGGGCAAGAAGAAGCCGGGTGGAAAGATCTTCTCCAGCTTATAGAGTAACACAGGTGCCGCTTTTTCCAAGTCCTGAGCGACGGTCCGAGATATCTCCTTGGCACAAAGCCAACGGAAGAAAAAACTCAACTCTGCCAGCACTTGCCAGACATGGTCAGGGACATAGCCTCGGACCATTGCCGGAAGAAGCCGCTCAATCCATATGTGGTAGTCATGACTCTTCATCCCATTTACTCGTAAAGTGCCTAAGTTCACTCCCTTTCTCAAATTCGCTGCATATCCATCTGGAAACATTAACATCTTGATCCATTTTAGTACTTCCCTCCTTTGATCGGGTTCCAAGACGAAATCGACCTTAGGTCTTTTCCATTGTTTGTTTCGGCCACTAGGAGGCCGCATCTCTTGCTTCGGTCTATCACACAGCGTCGCTAGGTCCACTCTAGCTTTAACGTTGTCCTTAGACTTGTCAGTGTTCATGAGAGTTCCCCAAAGTGCCTCGGCGATATTCTTTTCGGTGTGCATTACATCAATGTTATGTGGCAGAAGAAGATCATCGAAATAGGGGAGCCTCGTCAAGCCGGACTTATGAGTCCACATATGTTCCTCACCATATCCCACAAAACCACCTCCTTCATTGGGCACGAGAGCATCTATCTGAGCACGCACCTCAACACCACTCTTCATGCGCGGTTTAGGGTCTATCACTACAATACCTTTCGTAAAGTTCTTGATGTCTTGTCTAAATGGATGGTTAAAAGGGAGGAATTGACGATGCCTGTCGAACGATGAATACTTGCCACCCTTCTTCAACCAAATGAACCTCACAGCTTCCTTGCATATTGGGCACGGGAATTTCCCGTGGACACACCAGGCGGCGAATATCCCATACGCCAGGAAGTCATGCAGGGAGTAGTGGTACCAAACATGCATCTTGAAGGATGATTTTGTAGCTCGGTCGTATGTCCATACCCCCTTCTCCCAAGCATCGATCAATTCATCAATCATAGGCTCCATGTACACACCCATATTACTCCCCGGGTGTCCAAGAATTATCAACGACAAGAAGACGTTATGCCATTGAAAGGAGATGCCGGGGGGGGGGAGATTTAGGGGGATAACAAACATGGGCCAACATGTGTATGGGGTAGACAACTGTCCATAAGGATTGAACCCATCTGTTGCCAGCGCGACATGTACATTACGAGCCTCAGCTGCTTTGTCAGGATGTTTGTCATTAAAGTACGTCCATGCTTCGGCATCGGACGGATGCACCATCGTCCATGGCTTGTACCGTACACCTTCTTTATGCCATGTCATCTGTTTCGCGGATTCCTCAGTCATGAAAAGCCGTTGGATCCTTGGCACAAACGGAAGGTGCCGTAGGACTTTCGCGGGGATCATAAGCTGCCTCTTCTGGCCATCTCCAGAGTCTACCTCCAGGTACCTTGAGTATTTACACTTCGGACAGTACTTTGCATCCTTGTGATCTTTCCTAAATAAGACGCACCCCTTCGGACAAACATGTATCTTGTCATATGGCATCTTAAGCATACGAAGTAGTTTCTGTGACTCGTGCAAGTTCTTCGGCAGAATGTGCTTCTCCGGTAGCATGCTGCCAAACACGGCCAACATCTTATCAAAGCCTTCGCGACTCAGATTTAACTCGGCCTTCAACCCCATAACACGTCCAATGGCATCTAGCTGAGAAACCGTTGTACTCTCATGAAGGGGTTTCTGTGACGAGTCCAACATTTCGTAGAAGGCCTTAACGGCTTCCTCCATCTCCTCCTTCTCACGTCCTTCTACGAAGTGAGATTGGTGAGTGTCATCTAGCATGTCTGCTACTCCGACATCATCATCAAAAGCCTCGAGGCGTGGTCTCACCACCTCCGCTCTTATACGATCTGCTTCACCATGGTGGATCCACCGGTGGTAGCCAGCCGTATAACCATTGTACACAAGATGTTTACCCATGGTCACCTTGTCTACCCTTCTGTTGTTGTCACATTTGCTACAGGGACACCAAAGTTTAGAATGTCCTTTAGCTACACCTGAGCTCCATGCATGTTTCAAGAAAGCATCTGTCCCATTCACCCACTCAATGTCAAAGTCACTCCTGCTTCTCCGGCCCGTGTACATCCACTGATGGTCTTCCATCCTTCCACATATACAACACATAGTAATGTAAACATCAATTGCATCTACGCGGTGTTCCTACTCTCTAATAGGTGAGGATAGGTCCTAATCTCACCCGCGGATGCGTAGATGAGGTTAGTTTCCATGCTCCGCTCCCTATTGAGAGATAAATTGGTAATGACACTGTTCTCCCGCTGTTCTCCCGATGCACGTCCCTACAAGGGAGTGTGTATCCGGAGCGGAGAACAACTAGGTGATGCCTACAAAAACACCATCTAGATGACGGAGTGGACCATGGAAACTAACCCATCTATGCATCCGCACAAACTAGGCTGTCCAAAAAACGTGGACAATCTAGAAGCATAATACAAGCTCTCAATTCGTAGATATACAAAGATCATATACCTCCAACCGTATCTCTTTTGGATGGGAGACACCTAACTAGGATTTGTGACCAAAGACCACATACGGATAGAGGGGTTATACCTAGGGTGCCGGTGAGGTGGAGGTAGTGGGCGGTGGAGAGTCGGTGCAGAGGCGAGGTAAGTCGACCGCAGCAATTTGGGAAGACCAGCAGCACCGGAAGGTACAACTCCGAAGCGATCGGGGTCGCCGAGTCCCTCCCACAGGTCCTCCTACAAAAAAGGGCAAAAATGGTTAGTGTCGACTCAAAATTTCTCCCAATCTCACACAGCACCTCCCATGATGGAGGAGGTTCCCAAACTTGCAAAAAACATGGCACAAAGGCCAACAACCACATATATACCAAACATGGGCACGAAGGCCAACAACCACCAATATATCAAGAGGAGCCATGTATTTTAGTTCTCTTTCCATTCAGGATGAAAGTATTGAAGTAGTACAACAACAATTACTACTAACCCTACAACTACTACTAAAACTACTACTAACAACTACTTAACTACTAAGGGAGATTACTAATACTAAGAACTACTTAACTATTAACTACTACTACTACTAACCACTACTACTTACTAACTACTACTATTTACTACTACTACTACTACTACTAACCCTACAACTAACACTACTAACTAATACTACTAACCACTACTACTTACTAACTACTACTATTTACTAACTACTACTACTACTAACCCTACAACTAACACTACTAACTACTACTACTAACACTACAACTAACTACTACTAACTACTAACTACTACTACTACTAACCCTACAAGGTAGGGCTTACCTTAGCGGCAAGAACGACAAGAGCGAGGGCATGACGAGGGCGATGGGGGGGATGACCAAGAAAATTTGTTATGAGGATCAGCAATGGTCTGAACAAAGCGAGGATCGACAGGGCGGTGGTCGGCACTTCCTCTTCTTCCTCCTCCCCTTTCCTCTTTCTTCCTCTTCTTCCTCCTCCCCTTCTCTTTCTTCCTCTTCCTCCTCCCCTTCTCTTTCTTCCTCTTGCTCCTCTCCTTCTCCTTCTACTGGCTAATACTCTTGGCTACTTACTAACTACTACTATTTACTAACTACTACTACTACTAACCCTACAACTAACACTACTAACTACTACTACTAACACACAACTAACTACTACTAACTACTAACTACTACACGGGGCCTACAAGGGTAGGGCTTACCTTGGCTGGTGGCAGCAGCGAGGCGCTGATGAGGTGGGATGGATCAGGGGGCGCAAGGAGGATCAACGGGCGGACAAGGGATCGACGGGCCTCCTCGGGTCGACACCTTCTTCTTCCTCCTCCTCTTTCTTCCTCTTTCCTCCCTCCTTCTTTCTTCCTCTTCCTCCTCTCCTGGCAGGGCTGCGCCAAGGGGGACGCCAGGTGGCTTCGGGCCGGTGGTCAGAGGGGACGCTGGGGCAGCAGCAGCGGGGCTTGGGGGGAGGCCTGTGGTGGGGGGAGGAGGAGGAGGGGGTTCTGGGCAATGCCCGCTCTAGGACTTTAGGTTAGAAGCTTTGCGAGTGCCGGGCCCAGCGTGACACTCGGCAAAGGTTTTTGCAATTTTTTTAAATTCTTTTAGCATACTGTGACTGGTGCTCGGCAAAGAGTTTTCTTTGCCGCAAAAGGCAGGTCTTTTGGCGCCGAGTGCCAAGGTTGGCACTCGGCAAAACTGCAATTTTTTTTGTTTTTTCTCCCCAATTTTTCACTGGGGCCTTGCTCTGATAATATAAACTCCATTTCAAAATTTGTGACAATTTTGAGTTTTTTACTATATTTCCTTAATTATTTTTGTTTTTGAATTTTCCGACGTGAATTTTTCAAACTATTTCAAATTTTACCACGGCCGCATGTACATGAAATAATGGAATTTGGTCATTAATCTAAAAATGGCATTCATGATGTTACGACAACAAGATGTTGATTTCGTATTCGAGGACGGCCTCAACATGAAACATCATGCATCTTGAATGACCAAATTCCATTATTTCATGGTACATGTACTCTAGTTCAAATTTGAAAAGTGTATTTAGATTATACAAAAAAATCCAAGCGAAATATAGTAAAAAACTCAAAACTTATCGAGGTGTCTTGTTATGGAGCATATATTACTGTAGTGGTAAAAATTTGAAAGTTTGAAACAATTTTTTTTTAATTTGCCGAGTGCCAACCTTGGCACTCGGCAAAGATTGTCTTTGCCGAGCGCCAGGTCACAGGGTGCTCGGCAAAGAATTTAAAAAAATTGCAAAAATGGTTAAAAACCCTTTGCCGAGGGCCTAACGGTGATGCCCTCGGCAAATATTGACGGTAGGGGATGGACATCGTGTCAGGAGGTGTTGCCGAGGGCCGGCCCTTTGCCGAGGGTTTAGCCTCGGCAAAAAATTATTGTTGCCGTGTGCTTGTCTTTGCCGAGGGTCTGGCCCTCGGCAAAGAGTCTTTGCCGAGGGCGGTTTTTTGCCGAGGGTCAGGCCCTCGGCAAAGACTCTTTACCGAGTGCCCGAGCATTTGCCGTCGGCAAATCATTAGGCCCTCGGCAAAGATGCTCTGTCCGGTAGTGATAGACGCATACTTGTTGAACGTCATATGCAATATATGTTGGGTCGGGTGAAAGTGAGATAATACAGAGGGCGACAAGGGTGAGATAATCAGCCGCATCAGGCACGAGGACTCCATCACTGGAAACCTTGGTAGAAGTGTCAATAGGGGTAGAATAGGGTTGCAATCGGATATACCAGCTCGCTACAGTTGAGAGAGAAACAGCCCACCATCACGCCTAGTGACTGAAACACCAAGGAAGTAGTGAAGAGGGCTGAGGTCCTTCACCGAGAACTCCTGAGTCAGGGCTGCAATGATGCGTTGGAGAAGAGCATAGGACGAGACAGTGAGGACAACATCAATATATAGAAAAGTATGCCAAGTCGGAGCCATGACGGTAAATGAAGAGCAATATGTCAAACCGAGCACCAATTGTAACACCCTGAATTTTTGCCATGTTTTGAAAATCACTAAACATTTGAACTTTTAGAAATTTACCATAACTAAAATCACTAAAAATTTGTCTAACAATTTGATCCAATGCCCAAACCTTTTAGGAATATGTATTAGAGTGTCAATGTTTTTTTTTATGAACATGGCGTTAGCATGTTTTTCATCAAGAGGAAATAGAACGTTACAACTGTACCCGTGCAGGTCACATAATTCAGATATCGAGAGGCAGCCCGGACGTTGACACTGCACGGGATAGCTAGTGTCAATGTTGTATTCACATGTTAAAGATAGAACTAGATGATATATTTATATGGCTACAAGATGAGAAACAAAGTATTTGCCCTTAGAAAAGCATTAGTTCAATGATATGCTATCAGCATTGATTTTTGTCTTTTTTTTTGTTATGTCTCAAGTTGAATGCCCATTGTTCTATCCTAGGCCCGCCCATTACCTAACGAGCACGGATACTTGCATCTGCATTCGTCTTCTACAGCCTCTCATCTGCCCTGTACTCCTGTACCCGTGTGTACGAAAGCCTGAAAGCCATTGTCCGTCTCGGATTCACACGCAGATTATCTGTGTCAGATCATCTGCGCTGCCTGTTTGTGGATCTGTCGGTCTGCTCCCCTGTATCCATCAGCATCAGCAGTTTTCCTTTGTAGGTGGCAGCATGGAGCCATCGACTCTAAAGACAAGACGTGACTCCCACGATGAAATGCGTGTGCCGAATGTGACCGAATTGGCAGTCGATCCTTGTGAAATCAATGCATAGTTTTCTTTTTCCTTTTTTCAGGACAGGAATGCTCCGTGCTTTGTACTGCCTGGTTTATAGCGGCAGGCGGCCGCGTTCCATCGGTCCGGACAGACTCACTATTGGGGCTCGATCGAGGCATGATGGTCAAGGTCAAGTCCCATTTTCTCTGGCTCTTGGAGCTCAGAATGGCCTGCTCGATAATCTCCACCGGTCCTTCCCCTAACGTCAGTCTCGTGAAAGTTTATCAGAGCTTCATTTGTATTTAATAAATTACCATATAAATATTTTTTTTATGATGTGACAATATTTTTAAGAAGAGAGAAGTGAGTTTTATGGGCTGAAACTCTCTTGACATGATTACTAGTGTATATGAGTCATGAAATTAAATATCTCTCAAACCATAGAATCAAACTTTTCATTGTTAGTTGGTGTTTCATCCATGTTTCATTTTATTTCACTATTTCCAAGGCAAGCTGCAGCTGTTAATGTATGCATGATATTGTGGTCCTATATGCCATGTAAACTATGTAGCCATTTGAAAATATATCGAAACTAAATATAGTCACTTTGGTAACTACAATATATCTTATGCCAAAAATAATCATGTAAAATAAAATATATTAATTAGTCCAATATTCATGAATGCGCACACATATATTAAAATGATTACATATAACTTAAAGGGATTACATTTGTATATCACAAACTCAAGCTATACTTCAAGGGCGTCTGAACTTGTTCCAAATATGCTCCACCAAATCTTTCTTTAGCCGATAATGCGCCGGACGATCTTGAATGTCACTGTCTTTTTCTAAAACTCTTTCAAACGTAACATATTGGTCGGGTGAGAATTCTGGTTCTTCAATAATCGATGTACCTGGAGCCTTATTCAAATCAAGAACGATCATCTTTCTTTTCATCTTCAACTATCATATTGTGAAGTACGATGCAAGCTAGCACAACATTGTGGAGTTGATTCCGGTCATATAGACGAGCTGGTTGTTTTTAGGCAAGAAGTAGAAGCATCCATAGGGTCCATTTTCCATACAATTGGCATCCCTAGAAATAAGTCTACTTGCTATTTTACCTAATCTTAGAGTGATCACTTTAGAAAAGATCTTAAAACTGAGTTGATAAAACTCTTCGAAGGAAACTTTTTGGTTGGAGTTAGATCACCAAGTTTCTTCACTAAGAATTCTTGAGCCAATTTGGGGCTTGTTTGGCTGCACACAAATACACCCCAATCCACGTGGTTTGGGAGGGATTGAGGTGGAATTTAAACTAAATTACACCTCAATCCCTTCCAAAGCATGTGGATTGGGGTGACTTTGTGTGCAACCAAATAAAGCCTTAACGGGGTTCTTTCAGGATTAGAGCCAGTTTTTTCAACCAGGTGGGTGCTCTTGTGCTGGTTGGGTGTGGAAGTTAGCACCAAAGAGTCATCAGTAATGTTTGTACTTTGTTTTAAGTTACCATGTTTCTGTTTGGCGGGGTTGTAACAGGTGTTCAGGAGGTTTAGGTGCTGGATTTACAAGTGCCTGCTGCATCATAGGTTGAAATTCACAGAAAAGGCTCCCCTCTAATATCACTGCTACACAAACTTTAACCGCAGCGGTCGTTTTGGATTAACCGAGGCGGGCATCACTACCACCTTGGTCCAAAGGTCATGGTAAATCGATCTTTTCCGAGGCAGTTCAAATGTCCGCCTCGGTAAATCAAATAAAAAAAGAAAAAAAGCCCGCAGCCCGAATCGGGCCTAGGCCTGGACCTGGGCCGCGCGTCGCCGATGCCGCAGGGGAAGCTCGATCCACCACCAGGGAGCTCGATCCGCGCGGGGGAGCTAGATCCGCGCTGGTGGAGCTCGATCCGTAGCCGGGGAGGTCGATCCGCGTGGAGGGAGGCCGATCCGCACGGGGGAGGCCAATCCGCGCCTGGGGGAGGTCGATCTGTGCTAGGAGAGCTAGACCCGCCGCCACTGGATAGCTTCGGAGCTCTATCCGCTGCCGCCGGGTGGCGCCGAGAGGGAGGAGCTCGAGCCACCGCCGCCAAGTAGCGCCGAGAGGAGGAGCTAGCCGCCGACGCCGGGCGCGCAGCGCCGCTGCTGCCGCCGGGAGAGAGAGAGAGAGAGAGAGTGCCCGCTGCGCTGCCGAGAGAGAGAAGAGGGGGAGAGAGAGTGAGCAAAGGGAGAGAGAGAGAGCACCCACTGTTCTACGTCGAGAGAGAGAGCGCGCTGCGCTGCGCGGCCGAGAGAGAGGGGTGAGAATGAGTGAAACCCTAAGTCACCGTATATATACTTAGAGCATGATATCGGGCTGGTTTGGGCTTTCCTCATTGCTAGTGGGCTCGGCCACAATTAAGAGGCGGTTGTATCCTAACCGCCTTAGTAAATTGATTAACCAAGGCGGTTGTTCTTGACCGCCTTGATAAATCGATAACCGAGGCGGTTGTTTCCTGACCGCCTCAGTAAATAAAATGACCACCTCCGTAAATCGATTTTGCGGGGCGGTCATTTTTTGTGCCTCGATAAATAAAATACGACCGCCTCCGTTAATCGCCATGCATTAACCGAGGCGGTTGGATTTTGTAAACACCTCAGTTAATGTTTGGCAGTGCGTCGCAAAATTATTTGTGTAGTATTGTATTTCTGTTAGTACTAGCAGTACTCTTGTTTAGGTTCTCATGTGAGGGACTCGAGTTTAAAGCCGTTTTAAATACCAGCTAAATTTAGATGGCCGGATGGAACGGGGGAGTGTTATCAGTAAGCACTAATGCTGTGATTTCGACTTCACCGGTAGAAAAAGGTGTCGCGGTATCAGCACAAGATGGATGGTAGATGTATGAGCAAGTACCTGAGTATGCATGCCGCTCACAGTGAGGTGCCCCTCTTCAAAAGTCTGCTTCTTCTCAGTCTCAATCTGGGCATGAGCTCCCTCCACCACGAAAGAACCTTACAAGTTCTGAGCCACTGTAAGAGATGAAAAGAAAATCAGCCTCCATAGGATCAGAAAAAAAACCATATGGCACAAGGTGAATGTCGAACTCTAGAGCCATTTTACCCTTGGTAAGAAGAATGTTGTCATCGGGATGCACTTTCATGCATTGGGTGCCTTCAGTTAATCAGTTTAGAGGTGAGGGCATCAGCACTGTGACCCGCTTCTAGGTTTTCTCCTCCGCCGACAGTCTCTTCCTCCGCTTCAGAACTGGGAACGACGAAGGGGTCTGGCTTATCAGAGTAACTTCAAATGTCACTCTCTGCTCCTCCTAGTATAACTAGAGGTGGTATTGGATTTGAATAATCCAAAATCTAATTGGACTCTAGTTGCTTTGAATGCATTTGGATGGGATATATTTGGATTTGGATGTCCATAATTATTTGATCCAAAAAAATACACAATTCATTGGACATTAACTCCAAAAGTCCAGTGTTTTATATGGACTTGACTACTTAACAGGTAAGCCAATCCTTAATTTTTAGTTTTAAGTTTATGGTGTGGGACCCATGTATGTATCTAGTCACACCAATCTGCACAACGAGCAATTGTTAATAACCTCTTAGTAGTGACCTCTCTCAGGTTCTAGGGAATGAAATGTGAAATGAATTGGAATGAACTAAGTCATCTACAATAAATTTCAGTTAGTTTAGCTAAAATTTTAAGGCGCGGACACGAGGTTTTTTATTTTAGGCTCTGACTTTGATGTGGGGCTAAAATTTAGCTAAAATTTAGTTAACTTAGCTAAAATTTTCAACCAGTGCGTTGCTTGGTTGCTTCGGGAGCGCATGCCGTTCTCAATGGTCTCGTTGGCCCTCGTTGGCGAAATTCTGGTACAATTCAAGCACTCATTCAACTTTGGGCCATTCCTCGTTCGAGGTGCTTTATGGATTCCCTCCTCGTCATCGTCCCTACTTCAGTGTCCAACAACACTTGTGCCTGAGCTACAGGAATGGGTGGAGAACGCGCCTTGAGGCACGCCCTTGTGGCCTTGTCCAACAACACTTGCGTCGTGCTCAGCAGCTCATGAAGCGTCATGCCGATACGCGATAAGGACCAGATCGATCGCTCCTTCACTGTAGGTGACATGTTCTTCTTGAAGCTTCAACCATATGTGCAATCCTCAGTGGTTCGTGACTCTAACAACAAGCTCTCTTTCAAATTCTTTGGTCTTTACAAGATTCTCTAGAAGCTGGATGCCGCCGCTTAGAAGCTCGACTTGCCATCATCTGCTTCGGTGCATCCGGCGTTTCATATGTCCCAGCTGAAGTGCTCGCAGGGCAGCCAACAGGTATCCGCGACCCTTCCCTCTGACTTAACTCCGTTTCATGTCCCGGTTCATATTCTTGATTCTTCAATGCCGATGGACTTCTGACGACCGTTCTCTGGAGCTAAGGGCTGGTTCAGTGGTCGCATTTGCTTACTTCTTCCCTCTCTACATTAGAGCCACTCGCTCAGCTACGCCAACAATTCACTCATGCGTCGGCCTGGGGCATGCTGACTCTGAATAGCAGGGGAGTGTCAACGTTGCTGCATCCACTGCTACTATTCCTTTTGCATAATGTGTATCCAAGTCTTGTAACTGACGATTGGCTATCGCAGGTTCGCAGCTGAAAGAGAGTGCGCATGCATGTATGCATGTTAGACTGTGCTCTTGCTACCAGCTGCCTTGGATATATAGATTTAGTGCGTGCCATGGATGCAAAGGGCACGTACGGCGGCCTGTCCTCTATAAAAAAAAGGAAGAAGAACAAGAAAATTAATAACACTGTCGACACGCCTCGACCTTGTGCAGAATCTATGCAGTTCCTGCTCCTACTAGGTACAGCTGTGGAAGTACTCCTACACGACATTTTCGTGCGCCACAGTGGCGCCGAATTGAACGTACTTGGCGTTGTAGCGGCAGCTTTCATGTGCGGCGAGCGAGACGATTCTACTATAAACTAGTCAGAGACGATAACGAGTCCACAAGCTCAAGCCCCAGGATACATAGGAGAGGCAGCGTCCGCGCGCGAGGAGATGGAATTCTGCGCGCGGCAGCAGCAGCTCTTCAATCTGCCGCCGCCTCCGACCACCAAACGATGCCCACGGCCGGCGGCACAGTCGACGGCGAGAGCAGCTTGGCCGCGCTCCCGACACCCCGCTGTTGGTCTCCTTCGCTGGTCGTCACGTCGTCCTAGCCTGGCGGCGGCACTACAGGTCACCGCCTCCACGACCACGAACGCCGCTCGTTCCTCTGAGGTCATCTGCTTCAAGAACATCGTCCGGGACACGAAATTGCCAAGGTGCGGGTATCGTACCTTATCGCGCTCCGGCCGGGTACAGTCTGCAGAGTGCAGGCAGGGTTTTCACTTCTTTTTGGATCCTGTCTGATCCTATTTCTTCGATGATCGATCTTTGCATGGTACGGTGCGAAATGTAGGGCGGGCAAGTTTTTCGAGCTGGAGATGACGGTCCGTGACTGCGACCTCGACATGTACGGGGTCGTGAACAATGCCGTATATGCTAGCTACATCGAAACAGGTCTGCTACACCATCCAACCAACCCCAGAATTAAGCACGTACTGTCTCTCGTTATTCATTTCCAAACCTCTGGTCCGTACGGGTACGGTAACCATGTACATATGCAATACTCAGCTCGTCAAGAGATGGCTGCAAGCCTGGGCGTCTGCACGAGCTCGATCGTGCGCACAGGCCGTGCCATGGCGCTCTCCGAGTTGAACGTCAAGTACTTCGCGCCACTAAAGGTCCACGCCTGCATGCATGTGAATATCAGATCATTTTTTATCGAAGAATTTTACACGTTTTTTTGCGGTCAATTTTTTTTACACGCTTTGCGTTGCATACTTGCATGAATGCTTATATATTCTTCAGCGCGGTGCCATGTTCGTCGTCATGGTGAGGGTTGTCCAAATCAAGGGTGTGCGGATGCTCGTGGAGCACTTGATCGCGACGCTGCCGGACCGCAAGGTACGTCGCTCGTCTCCGCATCTAGAGCCTTTTCGGCTGGGCATATACGATCGTATACGATCGTGGATTATAAGTTGGTGAGATAGTATTTTTCTCTCGTACACCAAATCAGCCAAACCAGCCAGCAGTAAATAATCCACGATCGTTTACGATGAAATAAACAGGCTGCTATACTTTGGTGACCAGTGACCACAGGCCAACGGGGGCGGATCTATATTGGCCAGCAGTAAGTCTTGCTTTGATCAAGACTTACTCCCTCGAATTTGCTCTGACTCCACCCTTGTGGCCTGTAGCCACACATGTACACGTCTCTCCTACTCTCATGTGAGCTGATGACCATGATTATATCCATATGGCAGCTCGTGCTAGAAGCGATGGCTACTGTCGTCTGCCTCAACGAAGACTACCGTCCAACTCGCATGTTCCCGGAGATGGCTAACCTGCTGCACTTCTTCTCTCATCCTAGCAATTAGCTAGGATCAAACATGGCAAGCTGCTTTATCTGCTAATAGAGGGTTTGTTTGGTTTTGCTATGCACTGTGAAAAAAACTATCGTGAGCTATGTAACGTAGAAAAGTTGTAAGTTGTTTGGTTGAAACCAGTATAAAAGCTATCGCCTCCCTCTATCTTCCTTCAAACAGCTATGAAACATCTCTCTATTTGCATCCATTTCGAAAAGCCGGAAGTCAAGAGTCAAAACCAGGGTTCGAGTTGCTTCTAAAATTGTACTACACGAAATTAAAGCAGTTGCTTCAGAAAGAACAGCTTAAATTTAAAACTCACCTATTTTGGGTGGATTTCTCCTCTTTTTTTTTTTTGCAACAGAATATCTTTTCAGATGCTCAACCAAACACAACCATAGTTTGGAGTCCTTGTCTGTTGTTGGTAGAATAGAATTAATTTTTCAAGGACCGAAATGGCGATAAGAGTAGGATCAATGGGAGCCGATTAAAAGTCTTCGCATAAGAACTTGGTCAATATCTTGGGTTAACCCAACACGCCTTTCTTCTAAAGGTCACACGTGTCAGCTAGTGATATGTCGATCTTAGAAACAATTAGAAATATCTTAAAGTTGTGCGGAAGCAAAACAACAAAGCATGTATTAAATTAATCGCTAAAAAGCTGGCTAACAAAAGCTCTAATAAGCAAGCAGAATATTAAACTAAGAGCTAATCCATCTGTCCCATATTAGATGACATTTTGGTCCCGTTCGGCTTACCTTATAATCTGCACTATTCAGCTTGTTTTTTTAGCCAGAACAGTATTTTTCTCTCACAACAATTCAGCCAGAACAGTGTTTTTCAGCCAAAATGGGGCCTTTATAATCTCTCAAAGAAATCAATGCTGAAACCAAAAGACCAAAATGCTCCTCAAGGAATAGAAATATACCTTTGTCCAAAAAAGAATGCAATTCTAAGTGCATTCTTCCCAAAGTTTGACCAAATATATATATAGTTAAAAAAATCAATGCTTACGATGCCAAATAAATATATTATGAAAATATATCTCTTGACAAATCTAATAATACTTATTTGATATCATAACTATTTATAATTGTATATATTATTAGTTAAACTTAAGATATTTTAACTTGTTACTCTGCTAGAATTCTTTTTCAGGATGGAGGGAGTAGATGCGTTAGGAAAAGAGAAAAAATGTATTGGTAAAAGAGATAAATACATTGAGAAGTGAAAATGTCAAGCATTTGGGGACAAAATTTAAATAAAAGTCATCTATTTTGGGAGGAGTAATTGGGAAGAACAACATAAGTTGCTGGTGAACTGAACCGAAAAGACTAAGATTATTTCTCAATTAATGCTCCTGTCAAAACACAAGATAACAAACTGTTTGTTCAGTGTACAACTAACACAATGCAACGCTGAAACAAGCCACCAGAGTTCAACGCCAACAGCTAGTGATTGGACAAAAACGACGTGATGGTGCTTGAAAGATCAAGTCAAATCAGTGAGACAAAGTGTCATGCAAAAACAATAGGTACGGCCTCTGTCACAAAATAAGTGCACTTTCTAGCGTTTTGGTGAAGAGAACAATGTTAGTGAGAAATTACATTTATACTCCTATAAAAATATAATCATTGCACCTTAGAAGGAGCGAAAGTAGAAAAAATAGTAATGCTCGGCCACGGGCGTGAGTCCGTCCGGACGCAGCTCTCAGACCTGCACAGTGGGCCGGCCTCCATCTCTCCAAAAAAATCTCCACTCCGCCTCACAACGATACATGCCGAGCCGAAAAGACATTCCCAAGTCCCAAAAGCAATGACTCTGCCACCGCTGCTGCATGACTTGCAACTCGGCCGGCTGGGCTGATCTCCGCCACCGCTGCTACCTCTCTCTTCTTCGTTCAGATCCAGAAACCGGTAGTCCCCAATCCGCCGCATGACAATTTTTTTTTGCTCCCTTAATTGGAAGACTTGGGCACCACCAATGTGCAAATTCTTCAGTTGGTTAGTTTTACAAAACAGAATTTTTGGACGTCGAATCGTTTGGCGGCCCATGGTTGGCCAAACTCTGGAAATTGCCCCTTGTGTTGTCCATTGCCAGAGTCCGTCTTGCATCTTTTCCAAGATTGTCATTTCACTAGGCAGTTGTGGGAAGGCATTGCAATGTGGATTGATGTATCTAGTCTACTGCCTGTTAACTGGGTCCATGGGGAAAGTGTCCTCGAGTGGTGGAGTAACATGGTCCGTGTTCACCATGCGAATAGAAAAGGTTTGCGCTCTTTGATCCTCTTAATTAGTATGTTGGGAAGTGTGGAAGGAAAGAAAGGCACAAATTTTTTAGCGTAATGGCACAACAAATCAACAAGTACTAAACAAGATTAGAGATATAGCGAGGCCTTGGAAAGCGGCGGAGCAAAACATCTATCAACTCTTCTACTTTTTACTTGATCCTTTTGTGGGTATACTTTACAATGGGGGCGTGGCGTGCTAAAGCGCCTTGTACAGTGCTATTGCAGCTATCTTTGGCTTTCACCTTTTTAATATAACAAGCAGCTCTCATGCCAGTTCGTTTAAAAAAACTACAATAGAAATAAGAAGAAATGAAGGATCAAAGTTGCATTATGCAAAACTGCTACTACTATCTGATATTGATTTCAAAGTTAAAAAGAATATCTAACTTACGATGCATTGAAGCAGTTGGCTTGTCGTGGGATGCATTCGTCCTTTTTAAATTATAATCCATTTTGGCTCAAACTTCTCCAACTTTGACTGAAACTATTGAAATATTTATCAGTATCTACAATATCAAATCAGTTTCATAAAATTCTCTTTGAAATATATCTTGACAGCACATTTATTGAACTTGTAGATGTTATATTTTTCTAAGAACTTAGTCAAAATAAAAAAAAGGTTTAACTTATGAAAAAGAGAAATTTTACAATGGTCGGAAAAAACATAGACCATTCATTGGACGAGATTGGACGGTGGAAAAATAGGAGGTACTTAACTGAAAGTACCCGCAGATACCAAATAGGTGGAGATAGAACCAGATTAGATGGGACCGGTACTAAAATATAAGGGACAATATATATTTTATATTTTATATTCGAATAAGGGTAAATCAGTTATTTTAGTACCCTTCGTCAACCCAACCCACTCCTCGTTGGGTTATGGTTCCACCGAATAACACGAACCAGTCATCAGAGAGCCTGCCCCTGACGTGAAGCAGACCCGCTGCACCGCTGGTGTAGTGGTGTTGACACCGGGGCCGGATGGGATCCCCTGGTCTCGTAGACGGATGCCGAGATGCCGAAGGCAGCCAGCTTGACGGAGCGGTAGGAGTCCACGAGGACGAGGATCTTGCCCGCCTTGATGTCGCGGACTCGCGGTGGATGCGGCCCTGGCATGGAGGTAGCACATCGCGCGGAGCGTCTCCTTGAGCACGACGACGACGCACGGCCTCAGGAGGCCGCCGGGAAACCCGTCGACAGGATGGAGTTCAGCGAGTCTTGATTTTGCATGCATGGCGTGGCGGCTGCTTGCTCTTCTCCAGCTGCGGCCTAATCTCCTGGTTGAATTGGTGATGAACTCGCCTGGCTGCAATGGCACGCGGGGCTAGGCGCATGCAGCACCAAGCCATGGCTAACGGAAAATTTGGTCAACCAGTGGCCCACTGCGATTAAACCAAAATACACCAGAGAACTAGTGGGTTGGCCCTACACCATTTTGCTTAAATTTGGTAGTGGGTAATTGGGTTAATGATAACGGAGACTGCGTCGCTGAGGAACTGATCGCCAACGGCCTCGCGCGGAGCGCGCACAGCAGGACGAAGTCGCCGCTGCATGCGCGCAGAGCGCGCTCACGACGAGCCCACGACGAGCATGTGCTCGAGTAACGGCAGAAGCCGGCCTAGTCTCCCTTGTATGTAGGATCCGCTCCTTGTATGTAGGATCAGGGAGATCACGAGCTGAGCCTCGCCTGTTGTATAAATGTACATGCCAGTGAATTAATACAGAGCGTGTGGCTTGAGTCTATTCTTCTTTATGGTATCTATTAGCACGGTCTGATCCCCTGTTCATCCAGTGCTCATCTTCCTCTTCCGCTGCTCGCCATGGACGTCAATCCTTTGTTCGATTTCGAGCAGTCTGTCCATGGCTCTCCCACTGACTCCTCCGCATCCTTCACTGCGTCGATACACAATCCCCCACCGCCACATCCTCAGCCCCCGTCCGCCACCGCCCTCATGATGGTGAACATCAAGTCCCATGTCCCGGTGGTCCTGGACATCGTCCAGCCCAACTACCAGGAGTGGCGTTGCTTCCTCGACTCCGTCATCGGCAAATTCGGCCTTCTTCCCCACATTCAAGCCCCTCCCACTGCTGCTCAGCGTGCTGATCCGGAGTGGATGATGAAGGACCAGTGCCTCGTGAACTGGCTCTTCAACACCATGACCCGCGACATCATGCGCATCGTCCGCGTTCCCGGCGCTTCCGCCTTCGAGATCTGGACTGCCATCGTCAACCAGTTCCGTGATCATCAGCTTCACCGCGCCGTGTACCTGGAGGCCGAGTACCGGAGTCTGCTCCAGGGCGACCTCAGCATCACCGACTACACCGCCAAGCTGAAGGAGCTCACCGATGCGCTCGGCGATCTCGGCCAACCGGTCGATGCTCGGTCCCAGGTCCTCAACATGCTGCGTGGTCTCAACGACAAATACCGCCACTGCATCGCCACCATCACCTCCAAGCAGCCACCCCACGACTTCCTCTCCGCTCGCTCCTTCCTCCTGCTGGAGGAGCTCTATGCCACCCAGCACGGCAAGATGGCGGCGCAGCAGGCTTTGGTCGCCCAGGGTGGCCGCGTGCACCCTCCCGCTGGTGGCTCCTCCTCGACCGGTGCTGCACCTTCACCGACTCCTCCATCCGGCGGGCAGCACCAGGGCGGTAACCGCAACCGCCGCCGCGGGCGCGGGCGCGGCAGCGGCGCCAACACCGGCAACAGCGCCCCCAACAACACTACAGCTGCCAGTGGTGGTCCGCGGCCCACCGCCTTCGCCAACACCCCGTGGGCCGCCGGATACAACCCTTGGCAGGGCATGGTCCAGGCGTGGCCCATGCCCTTCCGCCCACCTGGCGCTGGTGTGCTCGGCCCACGGCCCGGCACCCCTCCTCAGCAGGCCTTCTACGCTGGGTATCCAACACCCGGCCCATACGACGGCTTCACCCAGGCGGCCCCCTACGCGAGCGCGGCTGCTGATCCGAACGCCATGCTCGCCAACGCTGGCGTTCCTCCCGCAGGCACCAGCAGCTCCGACTGGTTCATGGACACCGGCGCGACGTCGCACATGGCCTCTGGTTCTGGTAAACTCCATCATCTGCAACCTCTACTTCCATCTTCCTCTGTCACAGTGGGCAACGGTGCTCGCATGCCCATCACCCACCTCGCGGCATCTTCCATTCCCACCTCTTCCACTCCCCTTTCACTCAACAATGTTCTTATTACTCCTTCTTTGGTTAAGAATTTGATCTCTGTCCGCTCTCTAACTCGTGATAACAATGTCTCGGTTGAATTTGATCCCCATGGTTTCTCCATCAAGGATCTGCACACCCGTCAGGAGAAGCTCCGATGTGACAGCCGCAGCGACCTTTATCCACTACGGCTGCCACAGCACCAAGCTCTTCATGCCTCCTCTGTTACGGCCGATCTCTGGCATCAACGGCTGGGACATCCTGGGCGTGACCAGCTGGCAGCCGCGCTGCGCTCCTTCGACTTCACCTGCACCAAGTCCTCCGATCATGTCTGCACTGCATGCCAGTTAGGCAAACATGTCCGCCTACCCTTTTCATCATCTGCATCCATCAGTTATTTTCCCTTCCAGTTAGTGCATTCCGATGTTTGGACATCCCCTGTACCTAGCATCTCTGGATACAAGTTTTATTTAGTCCTCATAGATGATTACACGCATTATGTTTGGACTTTCCCACTACTGAATAAAGCTGATGTTGTTCCCACTTTTCTGCATTTCTGCTCATACGTTCAAACTCAGTTCCGACTGCCCATCGTTGCTCTACAAACTGATAATGGCCGAGAATTCGATAACTACGCCATGCGCCGCTACCTTCAGGAACATGGGATGGCCTTCCGTCTCTCGTGCCCCTACACTTCGGCACAGAATGGCAAGGCCGAACGCACCTTGCGCACGATTAACGACAGCGTGCGCGCGATGCTCCTGCACGCGTCCGCGCCGCCACAGTTCTGGGTCAAGGCTCTAGCCACGGCCACACACCTGATCAACATACGTCCCTGCCACGCCACCGGCACCATGACACCCCATCAGTTTCTCTTCGGCACTCCCCCCACTTACGATCACCTGCGCGTCTTCGGCAGCCTCTGTTTTCCTAACCAGGCGGCGACCGTGGCGCACAAACTATGCCCGCGTTCTGTACCCTGTATTTTTCTCGGCTATCCTGCAGATCACAGGGGGTACAGGTGCTACGATCCGCCACGCGACGCGTCATCACCTCCAGACACGTCGTCTTTGACGAGTCACAGTTCCCTTTTCGCCAATCACACCGAACGTCGGCACCCTCTACGGTGCTCATTCGCGACGTTGACGTGGTTGCTTCCCCAATGCCCGCCGCAGGACGCGCACCAGCACACCAGCGTGCTCCTTCTACTACGACATCGAGCTCATCTCCGTCCAGCGCACCCTCGGCTCCACGCTTCGACGTCACACCGTCCTCGTCCTCGACTACCTCAACGTCGTCCTCAGCGACGGCAACGGCGGCGTCTCCATCGACCACATCGTCAGCGTCTTCCTCCCCTTCAGCGCCCCGGTTCGACGCCACCCCGCCGCACTCCTCGACGTCGTCCACCGATGGCAGCACTGCGTCGCCCACATCGAGCGAGCCACCTCCAGCTGCCGCGCCGCAACGTCACCATATGGTGACCCGGGCCCGGGACGGCATCCACAAGCCGAACCCGCGGTATGCCATGACCGTCGCGGCGCCGGCGGTCTCCCCAGTCCCCACCTCAGCGCGCGCTGCTCTCCACGAC
Source organism: Miscanthus lutarioriparius (assembly GCA_904845875.1). Lineage (NCBI taxonomy): Eukaryota > Viridiplantae > Streptophyta > Magnoliopsida > Poales > Poaceae > Miscanthus > Miscanthus lutarioriparius. The sequence continues at coordinate 20,429,545 of CAJGYO010000008.1, forward strand.
CCCAACTGGAAGGCAGCTATGCAGCGGGAGTTCGACGCCCTGCAAGCCAATCACACATGGCGACTTGTTCAGCGTCCCGCGCGAGCAAACATCGTCACCGGCAAGTGGGTGTTCAAGCATAAGTTCAACCCCGACGGCAGCTTCGATCGCTACAAAGCACGGTGGGTCGTGCGCGGCTTCACGCAGCGCGCCGGCATCGACTTCAGCGAGACGTTTACTCCCGTGGTGAAGCCGGCGACAATCCGTACAGTTCTGATGCTTATTGCAGGGCAACGATGGCCGGTTCGGCAGCTTGACGTCTCGAACGCATTCCTTCATGGCCATCTCGACGAGCACGTCCTCTGTCAGCAGCTGAACGGCTTCGTCGACCCGACGCAGCCCGACGCCGTCTGCCTCCTCTCCCGGTCCCTCTACGGCCTACGTCAGGCGCCACGGGCATGGTTCACACGGATCGCCGGCTTTCTGTGCTCCATCGGATTCGTCGCCACGCGGTCGGACTCTTCGTTGTTCGTCCTTCATCGAGGCTTGTCAATGGCGTACCTGCTCCTGTACGTCGACGACATGGTGCTGAGTGCTTCCTCCGACGCGCTCCTGAAGGACATCATCACCCAGCTCCAAGCCGAGTTCGCCGTAAAGGACCTGGGGCCGCTGCGCTACTTCCTCGGCGTCGACGTGCGCCGTCGTGGCTCTGACTTCTTCCTGTCGCAGACCAAGTATGCTGAAGAGCTGCTCGACCGAGCAGGCATGGTGAACTGCAAGCCCGCTGCGACACCGATCGACACTAAGGCCAAGCTGTCTTCTACCTCTGGCGCAGCCGTCCGCGACCCGAGCGAATACCGCAGCCTCGCCGGAGCCCTGCAGTACCTCACGATCACGCGCCCCGACATCGCTTACGCCGTCCAGCAGGCATGCTTGCACATGCATGATCCGCGAGAGTGTCATCTCGCAATCATCAAGCGCCTTCTGCGCTACGTGCGCGGGACAACCTCCTACGGGCTTCATCTTCGCGGTACGACCTCGACACCGACGATCATCGCCTACTCGGACGCCGATTGGGCCGGCTGCCCCGACACGCGGCGGTCTACGTCCGGGTACTGCATCTACCTCGGCAACGCGCTGGTTTCATGGTCGTCCAAGCGACAGGCCACGGTATCGCGATCGAGTGCGGAGGCGGAGTACCGCGCCGTGGCAAACGCTGTGGCCGAGTGCATCTGGTTGCGGCAGCTGCTCGGCGAGCTCAACGTCAACATTCCCAGCGCCACGATCGCCTACTGCGACAACGTTTCTGCGGTCTACATGAGCAAGAACCCCGTACACCATCGGCGCACCAAGCACATCGAGCTGGACATTCATTTTGTCCGGGAACGAGTGGCTTTTGGTGATCTGCGCGTCGTCCATGTCCCAACCGATCAGCAGTTCGCTGACGTGATGACAAAGGGTCTGCCCACGGCGACATTCGAGACGTTTCGATCCAGTCTCACCGTCGGGCCACCCGACGCTGTCACTGCGGGGGGGTGATAACGGAGACTGCGTCGCTGAGGAACTGATCGCCAACGGCCTCGCGCGGAGCGCGCACAGCAGGACGAAGTCGCCGCTGCATGCGCGCAGAGCGCGCTCACGACGAGCCCACGACGAGCATGTGCTCGAGTAACGGCAGAAGCCGGCCTAGTCTCCCTTGTATGTAGGATCCGCTCCTTGTATGTAGGATCAGGGAGATCACGAGCTGAGCCTCGCCTGTTGTATAAATGTACATGCCAGTGAATTAATACAGAGCGTGTGGCTTGAGTCTATTCTTCTTTAGTTAACCCAACGAAACCTGCATCCCTACCGGATGCTTGAGCTCAATTACTAAAATACCCACTATAATATATTTTTCAATTAATTACTTAGAAAATAGAAAACGGTGACCATTGTAAAAGATCTCTATGAAAAAATATAAACTGAACTGTAATTTAACTCAGGAAAAAAGTAAGATGAACTGTAACTTAGCCAAAGGATGTACGCGAGATGTCTGCATGTGCCCAACGGCCAACGTAACAGAGCCCACATGCTCCGCATGTCAGCAAAGGCCACATCGTTCGTTTCACTTTGCCTAACCCAAAATGGCATTATTTCAGTGATGAGGTAGCAAAGAGGTTACGCGCGCTCTGCCTAATAAAGAGACGGCAGCACAGGGTAGCCATCGCTGCAAACATGGAGCTCGGCATGCGGCTTCGTTGTAGCCCCCAGCTGCCTCCAAACACCAGTAAACCACTACATAGAGCGATCAGTGCTGGAGCTTGGCGTCTCTGCAGCAGCCACCTCGCCGTTCTCCCTGGCCGCCGGCCGCTTCCCCGCCGCGCAGGAGCTCTGCAGGTCGCTGCCCCCGACTCCCGTCCCCTTGAGACCACCTGCACAAACAACATCGGCCAGCAGAGCACAAAACAGAGGTTCTCTTCTCCCGTCCCCTTGGTTCTTCTGATCTTCTGTGTGTTCCTTTCGTAGGACCCAAATAAGCTTAAGTGGATATGATATATCCTTTCACTGCTAACGATTTGTAGGGATGACTAAAGAGGGTTTGTAGGGACGGTTTGGTCAGTCGCCCCTACCAAACCGTTGCTACAGATGGCCGGTTTGTAGTGGCGGTCCCAAGCCGCCCCTACAAATCGATTTGTAGAGACGGCTGGTGTCACTAGCCGCCCTCTACAACTGTATTTGTAGGGGCGGTTAAATTTACAGCCGCCCCTACAGTGCTTTTCCCAAAAAAAATTTAAAATTTCAGTACCAAATTTGACCAGATCATATATATATTTAGATCGACCAACAACACATTGCATATAATTCATCATTGCATCACATTCACAAGTCCGATCACATTCACAAGTTCACAAGTCCGATCACATTATATACACAAGTTCGATAACATTCAGAAGTCCGATCACATTCCATTCACAAGTCCAATCAACAGCCTAAGCCTAGCCTTTCACACTCAGGAAGATGTTGGTACTGAGGATTCCTACCTAAGTCCGACAATGGGTCATGGTAAATGCCCCTAACGTGCACAATCTAGTTCATTATGAAGTTGCAAAGGTCACCGACGAGGTCCAAGAGGTTGTCATCTTTGTGTGGATCATTTCTCACACCTTTCTCATCTTGCCACTACAAGAAAACAAGTTTAGATTTAGTATTTCGTAACATATATGTGCGTTTTGTACCAAGTTTGTATACTACGGGTGAAGAGGATCAAACTTACCCTATAGGGGTGTCTCCTGTAGGTAGTGGTGTTACTTATGATACTGCATACGTAATATCCACAATATATACTCCCGGGCTTCTGTTTGGGGCACTGTATGTTTCGCATATAAAAATATTAAGTAATGCTTTTGACAACAACGTAATGGAAGTACTAAAGTAAGTTTCACTTACTGTACATTTTATTTTGACACAGGTTTTTCTTCCTTTTTGGATCATGCCTCCCTTTATGCGTTTTAACATAGAACATGTACGTCTTGTTCGAATGAATTTAACAAATGCAACATGTTAGTATTCAAAAGTGAATGCTACAAGTATATATAGAAACATATAAGAGGATTGCCGATATATATACGTCTTGAGAATCGCTATGAAGTCTTTGTATGTGTTCGGGTCCTTATCTATTGAATCAAAGACCCACGCCATGCCCATCCCGACATCGACGCCTATAGCAATCCAATGGTTGCTGCATGAATTTAATCATAGAAGTGGATAAGTTCTTTTGCATCGAACAAAACAATATGTATTCTAAAATCTTTAAGTATACAGTTGAACTTACTCGAAGTTGTATGACAACCATATACTGGTGTTGTGTTGGTGATGTTTCAAAGCTAGGGAAATGTACGCTGCAACCTTAAGGGATGCCTCCCTTATTTCCTTATTCTAGATTTTCTCTTTCTCCTCAATGGTCTCTCCAGTAGCTAGCTCTTTGCAATCCAGTGCCCACTGTTTGGCGTAAGTAAAGTTAATCTATGCTATGCATTGAGGGTCTAAGTACCCATCTCGCACACTTGGCATTTGTTTTGAATTGTGCACTTGCATTCTACAAACCATGGCGTCAGTTAGTTATAACAAAATCCAAAGATTAGAATCATATCATATGAAGAGGATAAGGACTTACAGGCATCACGTGCGAACTAGATTCATTTCTATTTCTCTGAGGTGAAAGGCTGTCTGCATGTCATTGAAGTCAAAGACAATTTTCCCTTTTGGGCCTCCAAATGTGTTGGGGGGGGAAGCATGCTTGTATGATTTGTATTTTCGTCTAGACAACATGCAAGTACCAATCATGGAACATTTTCATTCCAAGTGGTAGGCGCTGGATGTCCCGGTTTGGTAGGAAGGGCTTGGCTCTTTCATAGGTTCTCGGGCAATCCTTGGACCATTTGGTGGCATCAATATTTGGATACCTCTTTGTCGGTTGCGGATGCGGCTGAGGGCCTCATCGGATGCTGGGACTTCTTTGACTTGGTTCTCAGACTTAAACTAATCATGGGAATAACACTTGTGTGTCGACGTTACGTCTTTTATTGACGTATAAATTGGCCTTATGGTGATTGGAATCTGTTTCTGAATTTTTAGCTCCTTGCGAGCACCTCCTTGTTGTTCATGTACCTGGTCCGCATTAGGCCCTTGCTCCTTCCTAGGTGGAGAAGGCTATAGCATCTCATAGGCCCTTGCTCCTTAGGAGGTGAAGAAGGTTGTGGTATCTCAGACATCTGCTCACTAGGAGGCGGGGAAGACTGTGGCATCTCGGGCAAGTGGTAGTCACGATATGGTGAAAGTATCTCCCCCTCCTCAAGGACTCCCTCCGCATGTTCAACAGGCGGCGAAGAAGTAGTCAATATAATGTCCTGTTTATGCCACAGGATGAACTGGTTCATTACTTCTCTGAGAAACTACTATTCATCAGGAGTTGGGTGGTCTATGTGCCACTACATGAATTCGGGCATCATGGTATGCACCTCTACCCTAGTGTAGTTGGCGGGATCCTGTTATTGTGATGCTGGCCGCTAGGAGTATGTGCCACACCCGTTGCCACCTCCATCATAGTGTTTTGCCTACCGATGAGAACCACCAAGGTACAAGTAGTTGGTTCCCATATGCGATCGACGGGGGTTATGGCTATAGTGGAACCTTGGCTGCTGGGAACTTCCGGAGGGCTGGCAACTAATGATAGTTCTCTCGGCGGAGCCATTACTATCCATGGCTCTATAGACAACCCTGGCTCCTCCAGCGCCTTCGCAACTAGAGCCTTTACTTGGACCTCAAGACTAGCCTCCCGATCTCTATCATATTTTTTGTACATGTGTCTATCCTCTTGGAATCCATACTTCCACGTCGTTCTTTTCCCTAACCTCCTGACGCGGCCTGTGTGCTCGGGGTTTCCCAAGGCAAGGCTAAGCTCGTCCCTCTCTCTAGAAGCCTTGAATGAACCATTCTCTTTCTCTTCACCATATTTTAGTATCTTTGATACTACCTGTTTGGTCTCCGGGTTATCAAACTTTAGCGCGCTGGATCCTTCTAGACTCCTTCCTAGGATCCAGTTACTTGCATGCCTCAAAACCCCCTTCAAGTTGTATGCCCCGGATTTGGCGGCCTCTTCCTCCATCTTTCTAAACACCGCCTCCTTGCCACGGTAGTCACCAGGACCTAGGCGATGGCGGTGCACGTTCTTCTTCGCTAGCTCAGTGTTACAGGCACTGAGAGCCAATGCCGCTGGTGTGGTCTTTTGAGCCACGAGGTCCTCCCATTGACTAGGAGTTATGTGGCCAAACTCATGGAAGGGGGTTAACCCCTTTTGGATAAACCTCTTGTTGAGGTCTGACTTCCATCGTCGGAATGACTCTCCCATTTGCTTTAGAGCTGCATGTTTTACCCGTGCAAGGGATCCCTCCGGAAATCTAAAAATGACCAATAGCTTTTTCTCCCATAGGGTTCTCTTTGTCTCGTCTGGTATGTCTTTTCAAGTTGGGACTGTTGGGTTCAACTCATCTCTTACTGCTGCCCCGATCGCGTTACGAAATTGTCCTATGCATTCTGCTGGCTCAATGATCTCCCCTGATGGCCCGACCTCTGTGATCACATACAGTGCCTTATCTGGAGATTAGTTTTTTTTCTATCCCCCTATTTCCTCTTTGGCTTTTCACTCAATTTTGTGGCTTCGGGTTGTGGAGCAGAGGCGCTATTGTCTAGCTCTGTGGTTGTTGCCCCCCGTCGCCCTTCCTCTGTTATGCCTTGTCCGGCGAGATGTCGCCGACGTCGTCGTCTCTTTCGAGTTTTAGGAGGAGGGGCCTATTTAGGAGGTCAAAATATTAGTAATTATAAAACGATCAAAGCGTTAGCAAAATTTACAAAATAAGGCTTCATCTGTACCTCCTCGTTTGGGTCAAAATCCTTGTCTAGGTTCTCCTCCGTTGGCCTCCGTCTGATTTCAGGTGGGAAAGGATCCTCTGGACTTTCATATGCCTCTTCTATATCCTCGTCATTGTCATCTTCATCATCATCATCTTCTCCTTCGCCTCTAGCAGCCTCTCCTGCTCTTCTCTCTTCTCCCCCTTCCTCTCTTCCAATCTCATCAGCCTCCTCGTCGAACGGGTCTTGACTAAGCATCACTGCTAAATCGTTTTATAGGTCCTTATTGAACTGCTCCTTAGTAAGTGCCTCTTATTCTACCTCTTTAAAGGTTGCCCCGTACTTAGAGCTTTGGGGTGCATCGTTTGTTGTTCGCGTCATCTTGTGTTTTGTTCTAATACATGCAAGAAGATTGACTTTAGAGACACGACAAAGGCTATGAAAGCATATAGGTATTCATATATAGCTCTCAAATTAGTGGGTTGCTGCACTATACAACCATCCACCGCCCGTTGGTGATCACGGATCATAGACTAACATGACAGTCATTAATAGGAGAGGAGGAAACAAAAGGAAACCAAATGGCACTATGAGGCCAAAAACTCCTGGAGGAGACTAGTATTCAATGGCACTCCATTCGAGATGAGTTTCCTCCAGAAACTTTTGGCCTAGGAGAAGCATAGGGTCAACTTCAAATTTTAGAAAATACTTGACTATCATGCTGTCTCACTACACCCTTTTTCATCATCGAGCCATAAAAAGATCACAAAACGAATAAAAGTAGAGGCCTCAGAAATATGTCAATCATCATTTGATCATGAACTTGGAGCATCAAGGCATCACAAAAAGAGAAGTGCATAAAGGTAATGTAGGGGCGGCTGGTAATGATGCCAAGTTCCTCACAAGTTTTGATTATCAGCTCATATTCCATATAATGTATGGAGTTGGACAATTTCATCATAGGCAAAAGAGAGGAGATGAGAGTTAGCCAAAAAAAAAAACTAGTGGTTACCAAAAAATTTGAGCAGCTACTACAAAAAACAGTAGTAGTAGTAGTAGTAGTAGTTAGTAGTAGCAGCAGCAGTAGTAGTAGTAGAAGTAGAAATAGTATATGTAGTAGGACAACAGTAGAGTAGTAGTAGGGAAGAGAGAAGAGAGCAGTAGAAGTAGTAGGAGTAGGTAGTATAAGTAGTAGAAGAGAGAAGAGAGCACCAATATAGCAGCAACACCAATATAGAGCAGCAGCACCAATATACCAATATAGTAACAACAATCAATCATAGTTGTTGTAGTAGTAGTAGCAGAAATAAAGAACAGAGAAGAGACAAGAGAGAATAGAGTAGTAGCACCAATATAGCAACAGCAAAAGCAGCAGCAAATTAATGAGATTCAGCAAATCATCATTGCACGAAAGCCCTTTGCCTCAATTTTCAAGTCACATTATTCATCTCATGAGCAGACAGAAAGATAGAGATGAGAGAGGGAAGGAGGAAGGTTCTAGAAAAATCTTAGATTGTATTCTTAGTTGGCCCATGACTACTAGGTCCTTCCCAAACTAAAACAAATAAAAAGATAACTCGTTGGCCGAAGTAGAAGTAGTAGTAGATGCATTTTTTTGGGAGGTGCTCTCAACATAGTAAGAAATCATCACCGACAAAGGGCTTGTGCTCAGTTATACATATGCAAGTCATCAACATCATCCATGGTCAACTGCTGTTTGCAAAAAAAATAGAGAGGGGACTGCATATATGGTCAGCAACCGATAAGAGAGGAGAGCACACTGCTACTATGGTCAGCAGCAGATAAGAGAGGAGAGGATAGGACAGAAAAGCCATGGTTAGCACACTGCTTTAGATACTTAGGGAACAATAGTTAGGATATTTAAATACAATACTTAATCAGGAGCCATGGTTAGCACACTGCTATTGGTAAATTTATCACCACATGTCATATGTTTGGTTACCTATTCTGCCTGCTTCACAAATTTAGGCAACAAAACCAAATTATGATGCAAAACACTTGAACTTGATAACATTCCATGTAGCCAAGAAACCACAACCCCCAACACCAAATATCCACTGGAATCTTTCAAAGCAAGCTCTATTTCACAACCTACAAAAATTTCTCTGATATTCCAAGTAGAACATTCAGAAAAAGACTTGATAGAGATTATACACCAAATTGTAAAGTTAAGAGCTTCAACACACTAAACAATCATACATAGCCTCAGCAACACTTAAAGCATTATGCGATCACAATAATCAAGATAACTACTAATGCTGAATTGGATCGTATCGACAAAGTTGGCATTGTCTCCATAAATACACAGTATCATAGTTTAATGGTTTAAAAAAGTAGCAGGCATCACATAACAGTTTTGGAAATATTGAGAAACAACTAGCACTGAATGTGGTTAGCAGCTTCGGGAATATCAAGAAACAACTACTGTGTACAATAACAATGAAAAATGTGCACCATATATCCCTTTTGTACGAAACTATGGCCCCGTTCGCTGGTCTGAAACTTAGCTGAAACTGATTGGTTTTATGAGAGAGAAACACTGTAGCGGTTGGTTGATGAACAATATTTTGTGAGGGGAGTCAGCCGGCTGGTCTAGACCATCCAGACCAGCGAACGCGCCCTATAACCACAATACCCTATAACCACAATACCACTAATCTAAACACCAACAAAAGTGTGATGAGCATAACAAGAGACAAGTTAAAGAAACCAACAACCAAAATGGGCATTGCATGACCTAAGAAATTTCAGCTGGACAGTGCTAATAAGTTCGTAAACCAATCTGAAAACACCCTGAAGCTACCAGGAAAATAACTTCATGTCTGGGATATTTTTCAACTGACAGCCAATCATTGGACATCGTTCTCAGCTCAAAGTTAGTTGATTGAGCCTCGGCTTTACATAGGTGCACATAGATGAATAATCAGTGGGCTTAGAAACGAGTCTCAAATTGGTTATGCGAATATGCAACTGGCAGCTGTGAAGCCCCCTACCAAATTTCCTTTGGTGAAGCTAGGAAGCAACAGCTAGTAGACGAATTGATACATCATCAGTCCTCGAAATGAATCCCTCCCTCCTAATCAGTCGGCAGTCAGACAAGGTGTTGAATTCCACACATCCGAACTGAAATCAACGTGCGCGGCACCTAGAATCAAAATCTTTCTCGGCCAGGCGCGCAGGAACCGAATCGAGGGGAGAGTAGAATTCGAATTCAAGACGAAACGAGTCGCTGCTAGTTACCTGACAACAGGGAGGCGACGACAGCTAGCACGGCGGCGGCGGGCTGGCCGACCGAGAGGCTCTCAAACCCTAGCCGCATGGCGGCCCGGGGATTGCCGAGGATGGGGCCCGAGGGCGCGGAGATGGGGCAGCGGCGTCGGTGCGGTGGCTTCGTGGACTACGTCAGCGGCGGAGAGGTCAGGGAGGAGGAGGAGCCGGTGGCGTCAAGGAAATTTTGGCAGCATGCCGGTGCCCTGACTTAAAAAAATTTCAGCCTCCCGCAGGATCTAGTTTATATACCGGAGGTCATTTATAGGGCGGCTCCTGATTTAGCCACCCCTACAAATCGATTTGTAGGGACGGTTTTTTAAGTTAGCCGCCCCTACAATTTTTTTTAATTTATTTAAATTATTCATATATAAAGAACATGATGTAAATTTATATATTAGTTTTTTTATTATTCTATATATATAAATATATGTATATATAAACAATTTTATTATATATATAGATATAATTATATATTTTCTTCTTTACAAAAACATTATTTTAAAAATTAAAAATTTGAATTTTAAAACAACTAATAGAATTTTAGGACACAAAATGACCTCAAATGAAAATTTTATAAACATCAAAATTGTAGAACTCATCAAGATGTATAACTTTGATTTTGGTTATCTTTTCATTTGACTAAATTTGAACAGTTCAAATTTTAAATTTCAATAAATAGCAAATTCAAACAAGATTTTTAAACCTTAAATGGTTTTAGCTCAAAAAGTCATGAACATAAAAGTTATAGAACTCATCAAGATCTACAACTTTTGTTTTGGTCATTTCTTTATTTAACAAAGTGTTAGTAAACATTATTCATAAATCAACATATCTCTGAGATAGTTTCATAAACTATGTGAGAGATTTATAAATTTATGAACAATGCGTACTACTACTTTATCGGATGAAGAAATGATCAAAATAAAAGTTGTAGGTCTTGATGAGCTTTATAAACTTTTATATTCATGAACTTTTTCAGGTGAAATCATTTAGAGTTTTAAAATCTTGATTGAAGTTGTAATTTTTTGAAATTCAAAATTTAAATTGTTAAAACGAAGTCATATAAAAATATTGCTAAAAATAGCAGTAAGACCAAAATAAATTGATAGAATATGATTTTAGAAAATTTTAGAAAAAAAATCATCACATTTAGAGTTAGTATGAGGGAGAAAAACTAGTTACAAGTTTTAGTCAAGGATTAAAAAGAAAAGTCATACTTGTTCATGGCACATGTGATGAACAAGTATGATTTTTCTTTTTAATCTCTGGCTAAAATTTGTAACTAGTTTTTCTTCCTCATATTAACTCCAAAGGTGATAATTTTTTTCTAAAATTTTCTAAAATCATGCTCTATCAATTTATTTTGATCATCTTGACATGTTACTTTTTTTTGAAAAATTCAAAATTTGAATTTCACAAATGTGAAAACTTAAAACAACATAATGGAAGTGCATATGATTTTAATTGAAAAAGTCATGAACATAGAAGTTGTAGAACTCATTAAGATATACTTCTTTTATTTTGGTCATTTTTTCGTGTGACTAAATTTGAACACGTCAAAGTTTGAATTTCAATAAATAGCAATTTCAAACAAGATTTTAAAACACTAAATAATTTTAGCTGTAAAGGTCATGAACATAAAAGTTGTAGAACTCATCAAGATCTACAATTTTTATTTTGATAATTTCTTCATTTGACAAAGTATTAGTAAACATTGTTCACAAATCAACATATCCCTCATATAGTTTCATAAACTATATGAGAGATTTATGAACATAGAAGTCGTAGAACTTATAAATGTAGTCTCACACATATACATAAATGTAACCTCACACACTTACACAAACATCGTCCACTCCATCTTAGCCCGTAACAACTTTCTCCCTGGCACCTTTTCGTTCCTATGACAATATGTCTTTGGGCAGGTTTTTTTCCACAGCTTCGATGTTCTTAGGAAAGTTTGTGAGTAGTTGCATTTCAGTGTAATTGTTGTACTCTTCAATATTGTCCACGCCATCTACTCCGATAATGTGCTATTTTCCGGAGGCAACCATGTGCTTGGTCTTTTTCTTTGGAGGGAGGTTAGTTTGCGGGTCAGGTAAATAGAAAACTTGTGCGACACGTGAAGCGAACACCCAAGGGTCATCTTGGTAGCCTAGATTGTCGAGGTCCACGACTGTCAACCCGATCTCATTGACTTGATGTTGTTTGATCCAGCAGCATCGAAACAGGACCATTTGTATATTCATTTCATAGTCGCTGGTCCTATCATTGAACAGATTCATTCCATCGGTGCTCAAGCCGAACCGTACATTCCTTGGGTCGTCGCTAAATTCTGTGTGTTTCGTATCGAAGCGTTCCCACTGAGTACCATCAGCCGAGTGTGCAATCACATCATCACTCACCTTGCGCTCATCATCCCACCATGTCATGAGTGTAGCTTCCTTAGGGTTTAGGAAGATACGCCTCAAGCGGTTGACCACTGGCAGGTACCATATGACCAAGACGGGAATTCTTCTCTGCTTTACATTGTTGCCTAATAGAGTGTCCTGTGGGGGTTGAGTATCTTGTACCATCTTTTCCCCACCCTTCTTTCTCTTCTTCCTCGTGGAGGCTTCTTCCCCATCGTAAAGGTTGTTGTTCTTGTACCAACTGGTCCCACACTAGGGACATTTATCTAGTGACTTGAACGTATCGGCACAAAAAAGGATACGGTGGTTGGGGTATGCATGGATTTTTTCAACCCCCATTGTCAATGGATTTATAACCTTCTTTGCCTGGTATGTGTTGGCGGGAACTGAGTTTAGCTGTGGCAGCAACCATGATAGGAGGCATAATAGATCATTGAAACTACAGTCTGACCAGCCGTACTTAGCCTTCAGGATGAGTAGCTCAAGCACAAATCGTAGCAATGTCTAGTGTTTCAGACAACCCTTTTTCAACACCATACACAGTCTCCTTTGATGTTTTTTTCATCCTTTCCAAATTTTCTAGACCTTTTGGGCTCTTTAGTAAAATCTCTGGTCCAATGAACCAAAGCATGTCCTTCAAATCATCATCATCATCTTCATCACCGACACGTGCTCCGCCATCATTATTGGCACCACCTTCGGTGTTACCATCCTAACCACCAGCATCGCCACCTTGCTCAAGGTAATCATTAGCCATTTGTGCACCAAGCTCTGCTACATATTGGTCCAGGTTATCTAGGGTTTCGATGTCATCTTCTTCTGGATCAACGTCGTCAACAACCGTTTCACCATGATGAATCCACACTGTGTAGTCCTTAACAAATCCTCGCATAATCAAGTGTGATTTGATGATCGTCACATCTTTGAATGCTTTATGATTTTTGCAATCTCTACACAGACAAATAATTAAATCTATATTCTTTTTCAACGTCTTTGCATGGTTCTCTGTGGCTTCAAGAAATTTATCCACTTTCTCACGGAAACTTGGCTTGTACCTTAATGCACCATACATCCAAGAATGCATGTACTCCATCTTATACGACAGCTATCAAAAAAAAAAAATAAAGGACTGATTATTACAGATATATAACTAGCAGTTTCCTAAAAACCCATTCTAGAGAACAATTAATGACCTAATTAAAAATATATATTTAATTCTCCACTTTAATATCTTGGTTACAATAACAAACAATTTCAAAGATAATAATTAGCAACAATTAATATTTTACACAATATCCTTCATGCAAAAATGTAATTAATAATAAAAAAAATCAAACCCTAGCTCTAGATCTAGATCTACATGACACATCCATTAAACTAACTAATAAACCACTAAAATCAAGCAAGACCAACTAAATAAAGGTGTAATCTTATTCGACTAACTAATTTACCTTTGAACCTTCAATACTTTGGTATAATTTGCTTCATAAATGGCTTAGAAGAGAGAGAAAAGCAAAACCCTAATTACTCACTAACCAACCATTAAAACTTTCAAAAAAATGTTTGAAATAGCATTTTCTTACCTTCTACAACCTCTCCACCAAAGAAAATGAGATCAAAACCGCCCCACCTTGAAAGAGAAAATTTTGGAAGGTGTCCAAGGTTCCCCTTCCTTTCTCTTTCGGGCTACAATAACTGGCCCCGAGGAGGAAGAAGGGGGGTGTCGGCCCTTTGTACTGGGGGATTTGTAGCGGCGGCTGGTGATTAAGCCGCCCCTACATAGCGATTTATTTGTAGGGGCGGATCGTATCACCAACCAGCTCTACTGTTCGATTTATAGGGGCGGTATCCCAGTGGGTCTTGGACACGACCACTGTAGGAGTCGCTGCTGATGGAGCCACCCCTAAAAAAAAAGGCATGTTGCTACAAATCGATTCTGGCTGATGCCATATATATACAGTGAGGACAAGTTTTGCCTAGTGGAGATGGAAGTCCGAGACTCCGAGCTTGACCAGCACGGGCTTGTCAGCAGTGCTGTATACGCGGATTACATCGAAAATGGTCCGTAGGATTGATTTATAGTCTGTGTTCACTTTTACGACTTGGGCTTTTATTAACCTCTTTTGTACTTGGCACGTACTACATACCTTGCACAATGAGTCAATGACATTGTCCCATCGCTTCCAGCTGGGGAAAGAGGTTCGGGAGGCTTGATCGTATCGTGGACTGCTGGCTGGTTTGGTTGAGCATCTGGAAATTTACGATCGTTTACGAAAGAGACTCGATCGCACACTTAGCATCACAGAACTCGATCGCACACTCCGCACATTCTCAGCTGTATTCCCGTTTCTCAACCCCTTTCAGTCCGGTTTTAAAACCGGGAGCATGAATTGGAACTAAAGGGTTCCTCCTATAGTCTCGGTTTCGCGCCCGGGACTAAACCCGCTTGATAATACCAACCAGGGCTAAAGAAGCCTCCCGGTCTGGCCACGTGGGCCGGCCCTTTAGTTTCGGTTGGTTGGTATTACCAACCGGGACTAAATGTTTTATTTTTTTTTTCTATTTTTCTATTTTCAATTGATGATTTATTTTGGTTTTCGAATACGCATTCTACGCTGCTAATAATATACGTATTCTACATGTTTATAATATTCGAATATTTTGTACAAACTAAAGTATGAAACTAACGTATATATTACATGCATATACATATATTGTATGTTATTTTATATACATATAATATGTATATATATATATATTATACGTTATTTTATGTACATATAACATGCTGATTCGCGCTGCATCCTCATCCTTCTTTCTCTGTCGGCTTCTGTAGGTATATCTGTCATCAGGGAAACCATGCTCCCAAGAAATGTTTCTTCCTAAACCTCTCGTTCGGCCATTGTGTTCAGCGGTCCCGAGGACATACGTCATTCATTCTTCTCTCTTTGGGCCTGAACGCACCAATAGCTTTAGCTTGTAGAGCATAAAAAAATCTTTGTGTTGCTCTTTTGAGTTTTAGGCCATGAACTAGCTTTCCGGTCTCTTGGTCCAGTCTTCCCCCATGAGCGAAAAACCAATTTTTCGCGTGTTTGTGCCAATTGAGTGATTCTGGTGTGATACCCTTGGCAAGAATGTTCGCTTCCATTTTTTTCCACTTAGGAGTGCCAGTCGCGTAGTCACCGATTCCCATGCCATGGTGGTATACATTCTGTTGGGCATTAGCTTGGTTCCTTCTCACCCGTTCCTCACCCTCTTCCGATGTCTTGGACTGTACAAAATCATTCTAGTAGGGCCTCAACTTCGCGAGCGGGCCACTAATATTGAAATTGGACGTTAGGTTCTTCTTGACGTATTTCATGTATAGGGATTTCTTCCAAGTCTGAAATTGTGTGGCCATCTTCTTCATAGTCCACTTTTGAACTAGTTCATTCAATTCATCATCGTTGATAGCATCATAATCATTCGCTTGCAACGTGAAATGTTGGAGGATATCATTCCAAATTAAATTCTTATCAAGATCAGAGACAAAACTAACATGAGGCTTGTTGATCTTTTGCTTCCATTCACGGACACTGATCGGAAGTCTGTCCCTTACAAGGCACCCATAGTGTTGCACGAATTTCCTTGCATGTGGATCAAGTGGTTCGCCTGTCTCGATATTGAATTCCGATATTATGTAGCGCCCCTCCAATGGTTTTTTCGGGCCTCGAATATTTTTTCTTTTCGCCGTTGTGGTCGTCGATCCAGAGGGCTACGTATAAAAAGAATAAATAAATATCATGTGTACACATAATAGATGATATATATTCAAATATATATATATATATATAATATTCAAATATATATATAAATATATATACTTCGCCAGTATTTTCTTGCACAATATTTTCTTAGTTATCTTCAAGAGCCAGGTATTGACTTCCGTCATCTACATCCTGCTAGTCACCATCGGCAAATTGAGTGCTGGTGTTGATAATATCGATCATTTCTTCATCCATGTTGTCTCTCGGGGCAGCCATCTAGCTTTTACACCACTAGATATATCTATAAAAAAAACTATATCTGTAAAATGGACTCCTGCAGGACGTGCCACCTCAAGAATAATAACATTTGTAGATGACATTTGTAGGTCTGAAGTTATCAAATATCCATCAAATTCTAGCTCAAAAATATGTTTAAATAAATAACCATCCGTACTAGTTGACCTTACTTACGTGATCATCTCGACGAGCATTTCTCCACCGGACGGCACCATACTTGGCCCGGAAGAGCTCCGATTCTACGAGGAAGGGAACACGGTCTTCCACGACCATTGCCGCTCTCCCTCGTAGAATCAAAGCTCCTCCTTGACGTCCGTTACCGCTCGGCAGAGAACATGCTAGCCGAGATGAACACGGTCCGCAAGTTCAACTAGTACGGATTTTCTACAATTTTCTAACTATTTTCTAAGTTTTTCATTTCATGGAAAAATTAATTCTAAAAAATAAAAGGCATGATTTCTAAGTATTTCATTTCATGGAAAAATTAATTCTAAGTGACCTGCTCGACATCGGTGAGCTCGCGGGCGTTTCATGGGAAAATTAATTCTAAGTGACCTGCTCGACAAAATTGAGAAAAAACACACGCTCTCATGACCTCACACATCTTCTAAGATCACCAAAGCTTCCATACTAGTTGACCTTGCTTACGTGATCATCTCGGCGGACATTTCTCTACCGGACAACACTGTACTTGGCCACGGAAGAGCTCCGATTCTACGAGGAAGGGAACACGGTCTTCCACGATCGTTGCCGCTCTCCCTCGTAGAATCAAAGCTCATCCTTGACGTCCGTTACCGCTCGGCAGAGAACATGCTAGCCGAGATGAACACGGTCCGCAAGTTCAACTAGTACTGATTTTCTATAATTTTCTAACTAGTCCGCGCCAAGGAGGCGGAGGTATGCCCGTCCGAGTACGAGAACTACGTGCCCTGCTACTACAACGTCATGGTCGCCATCGAACATCTCGGATCTGGGGGCCGACGTCCGCAAGTTCAACTAGTACGGATTTTCATGTATTTTTGAGCTAGCCTCAAGCATTTGAACGTGGCCATCATGCTCAAGCCGAGCCCCACTTGCCTCGGGCGTGCGCATGTGCTGAAGGCTTGAAATGGACGCCGCTGTCTCTCTCTTCCATTGCATTCTCTCTTTCTCCCTTGATGTTCTCCTCCTTTAGCCAGGCACGGCGGCAGCATGGCCGCCGAGCTGCTCCATGGCCGCCCATTCCCTGCTCCCTCTCCATGGCCGTCGGTCCAAGCACACACTCATACACAAATAAAATCTACAAATAAATATATACACACTGTTGCTCACATATAGCACGGCGAGCAACACAAGCACGATGGCCGGAGGTGATCTCCTTGTTGTTCTCCTCCTTGGTAGGCCGGGCACGGCGGCAAAGATGGCCGCCGAAAGCTGCTCCATGGCCACCTGTTCCCTGCTCCCTCTCCATGGCCGTCGATCTGAGCACACACTCATACATAAATAAAATCTACAAATAAATATACACACACTGTTGCTCACATATAGCACGGCGAGCAACACAAGCACGATGGTCGGAGGTGATCTCTCGACGACGAGGATGAGCGCGCTGACGAGGACGACGAGCGTGGAGGACGACGAGGACGACGAGGATGGCTGGAGGTGATCTCTCGACGACGAGGATGCGACGGGGACGACGATGAGCGCTCTGACAAAGGAGACGACGACGAGAGCTCCGGTGAAGGGGACGACGAGCGCACGGCGAGGCGTGCGAGTGCGTGGAGCTGGGGACAAAGCTGGCGACGACGAGGATGAGGATCGATGATGGCGATGAGGCCACGGTGGATCCAAATTAGATCTGGGCGAGGGCAAGGATGATGGCGGCGGATCTAGGTCTAGGCGTCGCGCACGAATGGGAGAGGCGCGAGCCAGGCCGCTGGCGGAGATGGCGAGAGACGAGAGAGGCGCGTGGAGGTGGCTGGAGGCTATGGGGAGCGGCGGCGGCGCGGTGGCTCTCAGGCGAAGAATGAAGACGATGGATGGGGAGAAGAAGATGAGGTGATATATATTTGGTGGATCTTTAGTCCCGGGTGAAGCCATGGCCCGGGACTAAAGAACCTTTAGTCCCGGGTGATGGTAAAGTGAAGCCGCGGCCCGGGACCAAAGAACCTTTAGTCCCGGGTGATGGTATGAACCCGGACTAAAGGTCTGACCTTTTGTCCCGGATGCAGCCATGACCCGGGACTAAAGTTATTTTTTTGGCGGGCCGCGAAAACGTAGCCCACCTTTAGTCCCGGGTGGTTGATCGACTCGGGAGTAAAGGTGGGTTGCAGTTGACTTTCTGCCAGTTCCAGAAGTTTTCCTTTTTTTATTTATTTCTTTTATATAAATATGTAGAGAGTTATTAATTGCCTAATAAATAAAATATCATCCAAAAAATTATAATAAATATTCCTGGACTTGGTTTTGCATTATTATACACAACAAAAATTTGTAACCTAAACTTTTTTGTTTTACTGTATAAATATTTAACATAATATAAATAATAATTACAATTTGCACCATGCAAAAATATACTACTTGATTAAAATCATTAAAACTATTACTTTTTGACAGGAAATAAGTTTTCACATCTTATTAACGTTGATCATTTGGTTTTTCATCCCACATTCTCCACGGGAAATCCATCGTCAAGCAGAAAATTCATTTAAACCGTAGAAAATATGAAAACACGACAAAAAATCTGAAATCACAATTATTACATAATAGGTCTAATACATCACTATATATATCAAGCAGGCATAGTAGTGAACTTCTTCTTAACGTATATCCCTTAGTTATGATCACGCTGTAACCATGGAGTGTCCTCATCATTTAGCTGGATGCTTGGGTCTTTGTTCACTGTGAATGGTGGAATTCGGTCATCCTTTTCATAATCTTCTGATATGTCTGATTTGTCTTCAATTCCGACGATATTTCTTTTCCCTGAAAGAACTATGTGGCGCTTTGGCTCATTGATTGGGTCGTTGTTGTTTTTCCCTCTCTTCGGTTTTGTAGACATGTCCTTGACATAGAACACCTGATTCACATCAATGGCAAGGACGAACGGTTTGTCTTTGTACCCAATATTGTTGAGGTCCACGGTTGTCATTCCATACTGGTTGTCGACTGCTACCCCGCCTCCAGTCGCCTTTACCCATTGGCACTTGAACAAAGGTACCTTAAAAGTAGGTACATAGTTTAGTTCCCATATCTCCTCTATACGGCCATAATATGTTTGCTTATTTCCATTAGGGTTGGTGGCATCTATGCGGACACCACTGTTTTGATTGGTGCTCTTTTTATCTTGGGCTACTGTGTAAAATGTATTCCCATTTATCTCGTACCCTTTGTATGTGAGGATATGCCACGATGGCTGCCTAGCCAACAAATACAGTTGCTCATCAATACTCTCATCACCCTGACATTCTTTTCGCAACCAGTCGCTAAAAGTTTCCATGTGCTAACGCGTAATCCAAGCTTCAAATTTCCCTAGAAACTCGGATCGGAGCAACTCTTTATGTGTCTCGATATACGGATCCACCAAGGAGGAGTTTTGCAGAACTGTGTAGTGTGCTTTATTAAAATAATTGTCCTATGTACCAATATATGTTTTCTTCCCTAGTGTCCTCTTTCCACTTAGTCTCCCCTCATATCACGATTTAGGAACACCAATCGGGTCAAGGTTGGGAATAAAGTCAACACAAAACTCAATGACCTCCTCTATTCCATAGCCCTTGGCGATGCTTCCTTCTGACCGAGCACGGTTGTGAACATATTTCTTTAGGACTCCCATGAACCTCTCAAAGGGGAACATGTTGTGCAGGAACACAGGACCGAGAATGCTAATCTCCTTGACCAGATGAACTAAGAGGTATGTCATGATATTAAAGAAGGAAGGAGGGAATACCAACTCAAAACTGATAAGACATTGAACCACATCATTCTGTAGTTTAGCTAGATCTATTAGATCAATTGCCTTCTGATAAATTGCATTGAGGAATGCACATAGCTTCACAGTGGCTAGACGTACATTTAGAGGTAGAATTCCTCTTAATGCAACTGGAAGCAATTGCGTCATGAGCATGTGGCAGTCATGGGACTTTAAGTGTAGGAATTTCTTCTCTGGCACATTTATTATACCCTTTATATTCGAGGAGAATCCAGATGGTACCGTGATGCTTGCTAGGCATTCAAACATGCTTTCCTTCTCTTCTTTGCTAAGAGTGTAGCTGGCAGGACTTAAGTAATGGCGTCCATCATCTGTCTTCTTTGGATGTAGGTTGTCTCATTCTTTCAAACATCGTAGGTCCTGTCGTGCTTCAAGTGTGTCCTTAGGCTTCCCATACACACTCATGAAGCCTAGCAGGTTCACACAAAGATTCTTCGTCAGGTGCATCACGTCGATCGCGCTATAGAGCTCTAGGACTTGCCAATAGGGTAGCTCCCAAAATATGGACTTCTTCCACATGGGTGCGTGACCGTCGGCATTTTCGGAATAGGTTCGCTGTCGTGTGCCTTTCCAAATACTACTTTCACATCCTTGACCATATTGAGTACATCCTCACCAGTTCGGTTGCCCGGCTTGGTCTGGTGGTCTGCCTTACCTTTAAAATGCTTGCCTTTCTTTCTTAGGGGGTGATTCGTAGGAAGAAATCGACGATGGCCAAGGTACATGACCTTTCAACATTTTTCAAGAATATACCTTTAATGTCATCAAAACAGTGCATGCATGCATTATATCCCTTGTTTGATTGTCCTGAAAGATTACTTAGAGCAGGCCAATCATTGATTGTTACGAACAACAATGCTCATAGGTCAAAGTGCTCCTGTTTGTGCTCATCCCACACATGTACACCTGGTCTGTTCCACAAAAGTAGAAGTTCTTCAACTAGTGGCCTCAGGTACACATCGATGTCGTTGCCAGGTAGCCTTGGGCCTTGGATGAGCACTGGCATCATAATAAACTTACGCTTCATTCATAACCAGGGAGGAAGGTTGTAGATACATAGAGTAACAGGCCAAGTGCTATGACTACTGCTCTGCTCCCCAAAAGGATTCATACCATCCGTACTTAAAGCAAACCTTAAGTTTCTTGCGTCATTTGTAAACTCCGGGAATTCTCTATCGATTGCTCTCCACTGGGACCCATCAGCAGGGTGTCTCAACATATTGTCTACCTTACGGTCTTCTTTGTGCCATCGCAATAACTTTGCATGATCTTTGTTTCTGAACAGACATTTCAAGCGTGGTATTATAGGAGCATACCACATAATCTTGGTAGGGAATTTCTTCGTGGGACGTTCGCCCTCAACATCACCAGGGTCATCTCGCCTGATCTTATACCGCGATGCATGACATACCGGGCATGCATCTAACTTCTCATACTCCTCGCCACAGTAGAGGATGCAGTCATTAGGACATGCTTGTATCTTCTGGATTTCTAATCCCAAAGGGAAGACTACCTGTTTTGCTTCGTACATAGTGACGGGCGATTCGTTATCCTTCGGAAGAATCTTTTTTAGATTTTTAATAACTCCCCAAATCCCTTGTCAGATACACCATTCTTTGCCTTCCATTGCAACAATTCCAGTGTGGTACCCAACTTTTTCTGTCCCACATCACAAGTTGGGTATATCAATTTCTTGTGATCCTCTAGCATGCGCTTGAACTTGATCTTCTCCTTTTCACTTTCGCATTCTCTTTGTGCATCACGAATGGCCTGACCAAGATCATCAGCGGGCTCATCTTCTGCCACTACCTCTTCTTCAACTTCCCCATTGCAGTATCATTGAAGGCACCATATTCGGCAATAAAGTCATCATCGTCCCATTGTTCTTCTTCACCTTCTTCCATTATAACCTGTGGGGTATTAACCCCTATACCCTTACGGCTAGGCTTGGGTCAGCCCGGACCAGGGGGTCTGGCCCACTAGAAGACTACGCATGGCCCGGCCAATTTGTTCGGAGTCCCGCGCAAGGAATCAAGGCAGATTTGGAGATCAAGCAAGATCCTGGTTGGTTAGAATAGGAATCCTTATCCAGCCACCTATGGCAATTGTAACTGGTTAGGATTAGTTTTCAGATCTATAACCCTGTCCCTCAGACTATATAAGGCGGGCAGGGGACCCCTCTCAAAAACATCTCTCATTGACATACAGCAATATAATCAGACGCAGGACGTAGGTATTACGCCTTCACGGTGGCTGAACCTGGATAAAACCTCGTGTCTGTCTTGTGTCACCATCTTGTTTGTAGCTTGCACATCTGTCTGCCGATAATCTACTACCTTGGGCATACCCCTAGGTAGACTGCCGACCATATTTCATCGATAGTGGCGTGCCAGGTAGGGGGTGTGCGTACTGCTCTCCAGACGAACAAGATGGTCATCATCCTTGGTTCCATGGCTACGCCGAATGGCCTCACGTTCACCATCGCCCAGATCACCTGGACCACTGGCTCCGACGACTTCATCGCCATGACCACGGAGGAGGCGCGGATTCAATCTGCGTCGACCACTGCTTCATTTGCATCGGCTATGGCTCCGACCATGGTGGATCTAGCTCCGGCCACGCCAGCATCGTCTTTAGCCACGCCGACAACCCATCGTCCGCTTCCTCGCTACAAAGGGAGGCAGATCGACAACACCGACCTGCTCGACTCCATCGATCGGGTCGGCACCAAACTTGCCAAAACCCTAGCTCTAGTAAGTTTGATTCAAAGTCAACCTAATGAGCAGGTAACCACTACCCACAACAGATCTACCCGACTAGCTTGGGCCAGTCGTCCTGCACGACTCAGTACGGATCTCGTGGTCACATCTACTCCTAAAGGCGCTCCATTCATTGCCGGCCAGCCCCCGCGACGGGTCTCCCGCTCTCCGAGTATGAAGCCTCGATGGAGAACTACCAGGCTCAGCCCTATGGCTTGCGCAACTTCGTCAACATGGTCCGGATTGAGGAGTATCAAGAAGGATCAGTCCACATAGTTCAAGAGGGTGGCTCAAGCTCCCCGTTCGGCATCGCATCTAATGCCTCCGTCCACACCAAGCTCCAACATCATGACAATGAAGGCGTTGAATACGATCTGGATATCCCAGACCACGCCCCGAGGTTCCCACAATTCCCATCCTTCCCACCAAGGCGAGGAGACTTGATCAATGTTGTTAGTAATGACGAACCACCGGCAGTTGGCGAAACAGAACAAGAAAGGCTGGCACGCGAAGCACACAATATTGATCGGTTTAATCGCCAACAAGTCGAAGCCGAGGCAGAAGAGGAGGCACGACGCATACGGGTCCAGCCACGCGACCTTAACAATGCCTTTGACAGGGTGGGGGACAAGCAGGTCTTCAGGACTCCAAGCACCAATGTAGCTGTTGCTATGGCGACAATGCAACGACTACCCAATACCCCAGAAATCCAGGCAGTTCGTGATGATATACAAGCTTACCTGACGGCTGCTATGGCCCAGACCGCAGAGATTGTGAACCAAGCTCGGGCTCCATCCATCTTAGTCGAATCAAGCCACAACCGCCAGTACTCAAGTCGCTCATAGCCACCCAACCAACGTGGCTCGCGCAACAATGACCCATCAGACAACCGTCAAGGAGGAAACGGTGGTCATGATGGTGGTCGGGACGACAACCGCCGCAACTACTAGGATGACAACTGCCGAGACAACCGCGACAATCGCCGTGATAACCACGGTCGCAGGGTTAACTAGGGTGGCAATCCGGGTCGCCGTGATGGCAATAACGATCTCCGCCATTCCCTCGAAGAACGCGATCTGCGTGATCGCATTAACCAAAGAGCCAATGATCGTGCATCCCACGAAAGTTATCGCCGTATGGAATATGATACTACCCACGGCCCTCTGGGTTTGAAGCAGTTTACTCCACACCTTCGCCAAGTCATATGGCCCAAGAACTTCAAGCTCGAAAAACTTCAGAAGTACGATGGCAAGGAGAACCCCGAATTATGGGTCATGCTCTACAAAACCGCATGCAGATCAGCCATGGTTGACGAGCACGTCATGTCTAATTACTTCCTAGTCGCCGTCGGCCATGCAGGCCACCAATGGCTGGTCAGCTTGCCGACGAACTACTTTGATTCTTAGCAAGAGCTCAAGGAAGCATTCATCGACAACTTCATTGCTATTTATGAGCAACCCAACAACAAATATGATCTGCAGCGGATTCGAGATCACAAAGATGAGCCACTACACGAGTATCGTTCGACGCTTCTCAGAGATGCGCATCAAGGTCCCGTCAATCTTCTAACAACGAGGCAATCGAGGCTTTCATCACTGGTCTCCGCTTCCACGATGCCCTAAGGGACAAACTCCTTCACAAGAGACCTGAATCAGTCACAATGCTCCTAGCCACTGCTAAAAAATATGCGGATGCCGATGATGCTAAAAAGATAATCGTCGAAGAAGTAGCAAGGGTTCCACGCTCCGACCACCCCCCACACCGCGACGACTACCGCGGCAACCGTGGTCGGAACCACAATTTTGATCGCCACAACCAGCGCAATGATTCCCGCAACCACCGTGACTAGCGTAATCAGCGGCGTAATCGCCGTGACTATTACAAGGGCAAGCGTGCTCGGGAAGACAACGACGAAGTCAACATCATTAAAAAAGGTGGCGGATGTCAGAATTACGAACAAGACTACGCCAAAGCATTGAAAGGACCCTGCCAGCTCCATCCCAAGTCAAACCATACCATGGAGGACTGTTGTGTTCTCAAATCCATCTATACGCGCCAACAGGCTTCGAATAAATTCGACAAGCCTAATGATGCAGGGGAGCAGCGTGACGAGGACAACGATGATGAAGATGCCGATCCCCGTCACAAGTACGTCAAGCCAACCGACCGCGTCCATACCATTATTGGGGGCAGAGTGTCCATCGAGACCAAACAAGAGCGCAAGCTGCTCGCTCGCGCCTGCCTGAACGTGGCCAATGCCGACAACCTCATCGCCGATCCACGGCTCCCTCCTTGGTCTCACCGCGAGATCTCCTTTAGCAGAAAGGACCAATGGGCTGCAATACCTAAGCCAGGGCGTTTTCCTCTGGTTCTCGATCCTTGTATCAACAAGGTTCAGTTTGATAGAGTGCTGATTGACGGCGGCAGTTCCATCGATATACTATTCAAGAATAGTTTGCTGGCCCTGAAGATAACCCAGGCTGATCTCAAGCCATACGAGGCACAGTTCTGGGGTGTTCTCCCCGGACAGAGCTCCACACCTCTCAGGCAGATCACGCTACCTGTGCAATTTGGTACTCCAGACCACTTTCGCACCGACTACATTAACTTCGTGGTCGCTAACTTCGAAGGCACCTACCATGCTATCCTTGGTCGACCAGCGCTCACTAAGTTCATGGCCATACCTCACTACAGGTATTTGGTGCTCAAGATGCCTACTGAGAAGGGGGTTCTAACTCTCAGGGGCAACATATACGCAGCTTACACCTATGAGGAGGACAACTTCAAAATAGCAGAGGCTCACGACCTCTCTATTCGCATGGCTGAGGCCACGCTCGACGCCAAGAAGACCCCAGCCGATCACCTGGAGATTCCAGAGCTCGAGGCCCCACGCAAGAACATCAAGTCCAAAGAGCACAAAGCGATCCAGCGGGTTGATGGCGATCCCAGCAAAACAGCCATTATCGGGGCCAACCTAGATCCTAAATAGGAAGACGCGCTCGTTAGGTTCTTGAGAAGCAACGTGAGTGTGTTCGCATAGAAACCTGCTGACATGCCCGGTGTACCTCGGAACTTGATCGAGCACTCCTTAAATGTCGATGGCAAGGCCAAACCCATCAAATAGAAGCTACGACAGTTCGCTCACGACAAAAAGGAGGCTATTGGGGTAGAAGTTACACGGCTTTTAGCAGCCGGATTTATCAAAGAAGTATATCATCCGGAGTGGTTAGCCAACCCGATTCTTGTACGCAAAAAGAATAATGAATGGAGAATGTGCGTTGATTATACTGATCTCAACAAACACTGCCCTAAAGACCCCTTCGGCTTACCTCGCATAGACGAGGTCGTAGATTCAACCGTCGGTTGTGAGCTGCTTCCTTTCTCGATTTCTACTTGGTTATCACCAGATCGCTCTCAAAAAGGACGGCCAGATCAAGACATCATTCATCACGCCCTTCGGTGCCTATTGCTACACGACCATATCGTTTGGGCTCAAGAACGCTGGGGCTACCTACCAACGCGCCATACAGGCCTACCTCAAAGACGAGATAAAAGACGACCTTGTCGAGGCTTATGTTGACGATGTAGTCGTTAAAACCAAGGAAGCATACACCCTTGTTGACAACCTAGAGCGTACCTTCGCAGCCCTTAACACATTCCAATGGAAATTAAACCCAAAGAAGTGCATCTTTGGTGTCCCATCTAGCATACTGCTCAGCAACGTCGTTAGTCGTGTCGGCATACGCCCTAACCCAGAGAAGGTAAAAGCTGTCTTGGGCATGAAGCCGCCCAAAAAGGTGAAGGATGTTCAGAAGCTTACCGGATGCATGGCTGTCCTCAGTCGTTTTATATCAAGATTAGGTGAAAAAGGACTACCGTTTTTCAAGCTACTCAAAGCATCCGAGAAGTTTGAGTGGTCGGAGGAAGCAGACGCTACCTTTACACAGCTGAAACAATTCCATAAATCACCTCCGGTCCTCACTGCTTCCAGAGAAGACGAAACCCTCCTGCTTTACATTGCAGCAACTAATCGAGTGGTCTCCACTGCCATGGTGGTCGAGAGCGACGAGCCCGACCACGTATACAAGGTACAACGACCAATCTATTTCATCAGTGAGGTACTCAATGAATCCAAGACCAGGTACCCACATATTCAGAAGCTGATCTACGCCATACTGATTACATCCCAAAAGTTGAAACATTACTTCGACGGATATCATGTGGTGGTCATGACCGAGTACCCTCTAGGAGACATCATTCGCAACAAGGATGCGAACAGGTGCATCGTCAAATGGGCAATGGAGTTATGCCCTTTCTCCTTGGATTTGCAAGCCGTACTACAATCAAGTCTCAGGCACTTGTCGATTTCATCGTCGAGTGGACAGACTTAAGCACACCTGCCTCTCAGGGGTCCGCTGAGTATTGGAAGATGTACTTTGATGGCTCTCTCAACATCGACGGTGCAGGAGCAGGAGTCCTTTTCGTATCGCCATCCAAGGAGCAACTCCGATACGTCCTTAGGATTTATTTCCCGGCATCTAATAACGCCGCCGAGTACGAAGCATGCCTACATGGTCTGCGCATTGCGGTCGAGCTTGGTGTCAAACGTCTCTATGTCTATGGAGACTCGGCTTTGGTCATCAACCAACTCAACAAGGACTGGGATATGACCAGCGAAAAGATGGACGCATACTACAAATCGATCAGAAAGCTGGAAGGCAAGTTCTACGGCATCGAGTACACACATGTGGTCCGGGACAAAAATCAAGCAGCAGATGCGCTGTCAAAGCTAGGATCATCCTGAGCCAAAGTCCCACATGGTGTATTTGTTAAAGATTTGCTCACGCCCTTCATCAAAGAAGAAGATCCCGCAGTCGACAAGCTTCCAGACCAGCTATTGGTGGCTACAGTTCTTGTGTCAAGCACCACCAAACCACCTCCAACCACTAATGAGCTTGACTAGAGAGTACCTTTCATCAAGTACCTGACAGATGGTAGCGGTTACACCGATCGGATAGAAAACAAACGCCTGATGCGTCGCAGTAAGTAGTATCTGCTCGTCGATGGCAAATTGTGGTGCAAGAACGTGAATGAGGAAATCTTGATGAAGTGTATAACCCAGGAGGATGGTGAACGTCTCCTAGACAAAATCCACTCTGGCTTCTATGGCAACCACACGGCCTTGAGAACGCTGGTTGGCAAGGCTTTCCGAGCAGGGTTTTATTGGCCGTCAGCTGTAGCCGATGCAGAGAAGCTAGTCCGCTATTGTGAAGGTTGTCAGTTCTTCGCCAAGAGAATCCATGTACTAGCACATGAGATTCAGACTATACCAGCCTCTTGGCCCTTCGCATGCTGGGGACTGGATATGATCGGTCGTTTCAAACCGGCCCCTGGGAAATTTACATGTGTCTTTGTGCTGATCGTCAAAATTCTCCAAGTGGATAGAATACATGCCCCTGGTCACGACATCTTCAGAAAAGGCTATCGTGTTCCTCGACCAGGTCATCCACCGCTTCGGCATACCCAACAGCATCATCACCGATCTGGGTACTTAGTTCACGAGAACATTTTTTGGGACTTCTATGATGAAAGGAGCATAGTAGTAAAATACGTCTCAGTGGCACACCCTAAAGCTAATGGACAGGTCGAGCGGGCAAACGGTATGATCCTAGATGCACTTAAGAACAGGATGTACAGAGAGAATGACAAAGCTCCTGGAAGATGGCTCAAAGAGTTACCGGCCGTGGTCTGGGGTCTCAGAACCCAGCCCAGTCGCAATACCGGCGTATCACCATACTTTATGGTTTATGGCGCTGAGGCAGTACTTCCAGCAGATATAGCCTTTAGATCAGCACGGGTAGAGAACTTCGATGAAGATAAGGCCAATGAAGTGCGGGAGCTAGAAGTGAATAGTGTAGAAGAGAAGCGGCTCAACTCTTGCGTACGTACAGCCAAATACCTTGCTGCTTTGCGTAGGTACTACAACAAGAACGTCAAGGAGCGGTTCTTCGTGGTTGGGGACCTGGTCCTAAAGTGGAAGATGAATCAGGTAGGTGTCCACAAACTCACAACTCCATGGGAAGGACCCTTCATGATCAAGGAGGTTACACACCCTACATCTTATAGGTTAGCTCGCCTAGATGGCACAGACGTACCCAATTCCTGGCACATCGACAAGCTTAGGCGTTTCTATGCTTAGCTACTAAGATATGTACCATTCTTGTACTATTGATTTATTTCAATAAAGTTATTATGATTTCTCCGACCACTCTAATGTGTCATTTCGAAGTCTATTGTTATTCTAACTCTATCAATTAAAACCGACCACCATTCCTTCTCGGGTTTTCGGAGCAGGCCCTATCTCTGGTTCCTCCCAACGCGTGCATGGGATCCGATCTCTACGCTATGGTTGATCGGCAGGTGCTCTCTGGTTTGACTTGTGTGTTTCTATGTGTGCACAAGCTACGCACCTCACACTCCGACCACAAGACAAACCAGGGCCATACAAACCTTTCAGGATGACGTGTGGGCTAAACTGATACAACTAAATAGAACGCCAACATGTTCTAACTTAGTTACATCAACATGATATCCAAGCTTAAACACGTTTTCTACAAAACAAACAAGCTTATGTTGATACACAGTTACGTTATTACAAGCTTGCCTGAAAAGGTCCAAGTTTACAATAACACAACTACATCTTCTTCTATAGCTATAGCCTACACTATTGGCTGGTCGGGGCACGCGGCCTCTGCTGCTCGCAACGCCTGACATCGTGGTCGGGTCTCTAGGACTCTGGCACTGAACGAGCTGAAGAAGATGGCCCCGTCGACGCCTGGCTGGTCGAGACCGCAGGCTTCGCCGGTTGGTTTGAAAATGACTGTGCTCCCAGCTGACTTGTTGATGGCGTTCCTTGTACGGGTGGTGTCGCACCTCCACACAGGTTAATATCGCCAATTATTTTCACCGACAAGTCCAGCTGGGTCACCCGTAGCTTCTTGGCCTTGTCTGGATTTACCTCCTTCGGGTATCCAGCCTCCAGGTGCTTGAGATCGATCAAGGGGTAGTGAGCACGTACCATGCTCAACACATGTGCGCTGTGTACTCTCCTGCCTCCTTCATGAACTCCTGGAACCATCCCCATGCCCTTTGGCATCTCTCGATCAATCCCAGCTGCGGAGTCCTTGGCACGTCCTCTGCTAGCGCTGGATCGATGAGGTTAAGGACTGGCAAAATGCCCGTTGCCACCTCTTGGCACCGGTTTTTCTAGGTGTCACGATCTTTGGTGATCTCTTGGCATTGCACCTTCTAGTCGTCATGATCTTTTATCATGGCCTCTAGATGCTTCTTTGCATTGATTTTTATAACTGCAAACCGCACATGCTGTTAAGACGCTATATTACGCCAAACTACGGTAGGCAACAAAAATGAGCAAAGGGGTTTGGAAAACTCACCTTTCAGCTCCTCTGTCATCTTGGTCGTGTGGTCCCGGAGCTGTGACTAGTCTTGCGCCAGTTTTCTATTGTCCTCTTTCAGGCGATCACACTCCACGAGCGCACGACTGTTCTCCTCTTAGAGACGGACCACTTTGGTTTCTAAGCCTACACTACAACTTTTACTACCAACAACGCAACAACACTTGTCAATAGTTGTTGTGATAAAATGGCTATTTACTTGTTCTTTCCGCTCTTTATTACTAAGCTTGACGACCAGGTTCTAGTTCTGGGACTCTTGCATCGTTTTTTCATGATTGGAGGCTTTGAGTCGCTGGCGCAAGCGTTCCACCTCTGCCGTTAGCTCCTTGTTGCTTGCAGCGATCCCCTCGATCTGGTCGAAGCATTTCTTGTGGTACCTTGTGGTCTTCATTAAGTCCTGTGTGTAGATAGCTAAGTAAGACAACTGCGACTAGACAGCAAGATTAGGGGGTGAAGTGAAGCTTACCTGCACCTCCGTAACTAGCCGTTTCGCCGCCCGTTCAACTTTCTTGGTTTCTTCGACCTCCGGGATTTCCTCATGGACAACCCATTGGTCGTTCCGCCAACGCGACACATACACATGTTGTCGCTTGTCCTGCGGATGGCCCAGGACCTCCTCCACTTCGTCCTCTTCGAGCTCTTCTTCGGGTCTCGGTGCTGGTCCGGCATCAGCAGCTTCTACGGTCACCAAAGCCTTCCCACGGGTTTCAACATCGGTGAATATGGGCTGTGCTCTCACCTCCGGTTGTTGCTCCTCGGTTTGCTCCATCACCCTCGATGCCGAGGTGTTGCCCTCAGTAGGTCTAGCGCTCAGAGCACTTGTGCTCGGCTCAGTTGGTCCCTCGACCACCTGCTCGGGGACTGTTGTCTGACTGCTCCCTTGCTGAGGCCTCGACGGATCTTCTGCTATGGCTTCCTCGGTGGTGGTCGGGTCTTTGGGCGATGCGCTCGCTCGAACTTATTAGCGGAGCCACGCAACTTCCAACTAGCTGGTCCAGACTTTCTGTGGACGCCGAACTAGTACATCCGAGAAAAGTTCAGAAGGCAACCATATTCAATGCAAATTGCTAACTTATAATAAGGTTACAAATACTTACATGTTAGAAGCGTGGAATGATGTGGCGAAGGCGCGTCTCTTTAGCCGCACTTGCTCCATGTGCTGTGCGGTTGACTCCTGGTCTCCCTCTACATCCAGCACTATTGTTGGGCCTTGGTGCTCGACCCCTCCGCCGCTTGTCCTTCGCGCTGCAGTGGTCGGTGGTGTACTTGGTCGGGTTGTCGCTTTCGTCGCCGGTCGCGTTCCTTGCCCAGGTACTCCCGAGGTCGACTCGGCTGCATCCTTCACCGACGTCGATAATGTGGGTCCCATAGGCGCGGATGAGACACCTTGCCCCATCGACTCCAGTTGTTTCCTCCTCTTTCGAGGGACAAGTCGAAAGGTGTCTGCATCCTCTCCCTCCTCTGCATCATCGTCCGACCAGGCAAAAATTGCTTGTCGACGTTTGCTCAACGGTCTCTCCTCTGGGCCTCCCTTGGGCTCGTTAATATTTAGTGCCCTCCGGTGAGCAGGGAGGTTGCTGATCTTTTCTTTGACTATTTGGGGGCAGCTGGCCGCTTACCAACGGCTAGGGCGCTGCCTCCTCTCCAGCCCCGATCACCGCCTAGTCGACATCCTCATCCTCGATATCGACGCTGGTCTGGGTGATGGGATCACCTCCTTGTGGCCACTCCACTCTAGGGGGTGGCGACACAAACACTGTCGCTCTATCCCGACCATTGACCTGGGTAACAAAAATGAGTGCACACAGTAAGTTTCTGTTTTTCCTACCACAATATAAAACTATGGGTACAGGGCAAGACGAATTACCTTTGGGGGAGGTCGGGCAAGCTTGAAAGCGTGCTCGATGTCGCTTAATCTGGCATAATTTGGATCAGTTAAGTTAAATAGCTCTCCAATTCTGGCTTTGACTTTGATTTTGTCAAGCGCCTCCTGCCTCGTCCTCGTCGGGTCCGCGCTACCTTGATATTGATAGCCAGGATGTACTCTCCTCTGGTAGGGCTGGATACGTCGGCTGATGAAACTCCCGACCACGCTCGGACCATCCAGTTTTTTCCACGGGATCATTCCAAATATTTCTGGAATATGTTCTAGGTGCTCGGGCTTCTCTGACCAGCTTGTCTTCTTTTCCGAAATGTACCCCACGTCGCACAGTGTGATCGTGTTCGGCTCTTCGCGAATGTAGAACCATTTCTTGTACCAGTCGTCAAGTGACGTATTCCATGGGCAGTGCAGGTACTGGGCTTTCATGCCGTCACAGAGGTTGAGGTACACACCCCCGGCTATCTTCGAACCGCCGCTTCCTTTCTTCCGCAGACAGAAAAGATGGCGGAAAAAATCGAAATGGGGCTGGAAGCCACCATATGCTTCGCAAAGATGTTTGAAAGTGGCGACAAGGAGGATTGAGTTGGGATGCAGATTGCAAATCCCAATCTCGTAGTAAAGATAGAGCCCCTGAAGAAAAGGATGTACCGGAACCCCAAATCCCTGTTTAAAGAAGTCTTCGAACACCACGATCTCACCTGGTTGTGGATCGGGGTACCCCTCGCCCTCCGCGCACGCCATCCTGCGAGCTCCTTGTGGTGCACCCCCATGGTGATGAGGTCTTCAATGGTCTGCTCATTGCTTTTTGATTTCCACCATTCCTTCACCATGACCCCTGCTTTCTTCTGCGCATCACTTTTCGCCATGACTCTGGCCTTTTGTGGTGAACGGGAAAATGGCGGCGGATTGATTGGTGGCAATTTTGGATGTATTAGGGTTGGCGAGAGGAGGAAGAAAGCTGTGGTTGCGAATGGCAATGGGGTTTAGTAAATAGTAACTTACCTATCCTATACTGTATTTAACCCAAGAGTTATCATGTTTCGTCTGCCTAGGATTCTTGGGAGACGTGCGCATGCGCCGCAGATGGTTGTTTTCACAGCCTCGAGATCTACGCCAATATATGCGCCTCTTCGGTGCTAGTGTGGGAGGGCCCATGCTAACGCACCTACTGACAGGTGCCACGCAACTGTTTGCTTGACAAGACAAAAAGGCAGTATGATGTGTTATACCCATCTACTTTTTTGACCAGACGTGTCAGATTGGACTTGACAGAACAAGTAAATAACTAAAAATATAAAATAATAGTACAAGTGACATATGGTTTTTTGCCACACTTTTTGTGCTTGGGGATTGTCCCGACCACCCCATGCTCGAGGACTGTCGTAACTATCCTTGTGCTCGGGGACTGTCGTGACTATTCTTGTGCTCCGGGACTGTCCAGACCACCATCGTGCTCGGGAACTGTCCAGACCACTTTTGTGCTCGGGGACTGCCTCGACCACTCTCTGACTACAGCTCGGGGACTTCGTCGCTCGCTCCTTGACTTGTGCTCGGGACTGCCTCGACCACTCTCCGATCATAGCTCGGGGACTTCGCGTCTCGACTACATGCGACTGGCAACTCGCATACAGTTGGGATATTTTTGTTCATTTGACCTTGCTACAAGGCTGATATCTCGCCTTCCAGCAAGCTCGGGGACTACATCGGTACGATGCACCTGCCGGTGCATCTCGTATCGCTTGTACGACGATCAGATTTTCAACTTAATTGAGAATTCTTTTTAGACCCTGGCACCACATGCCTGCGTCACCTACTACCAGGCTCGGGGACTAAGTGGGCACACTTCACCTTGCGGTGAATGTGTTTATTTTATCGACCCCTACGCTCTGACTGTTGGCCATAACTGCTATTGTACAAGGGTCACTTACATTTCTTTTCAAAAATACAAGTGGGCACACTTTATCAGGAAAGAAATCTTTTTCTTTATTCTTTAAAGCACCATGCATTCTTCGGACAATCGGAGTCTTCGGCTATAATCGTGGTCATCGCTTCGTTTCTAACTGTTCTAAGTAGTCTGCAAGACATTCGCTTGGTCAATGTTTCAACCAGTTGGAGATGACATTAAGATGAATCGCATTAGCCGAAGGAGATTGAACGGCATGTCGCAGCATAATACATGTAGCTCGGGGACTAGCTATGGGGGTATTAACCCCTATACCCTTACGGCTAGGCTTGGGCCGGCCCGGACCAGGGGGTCTGGCCCACTAGAAGACTACGCGTGGCCCGACCAATTTGTTCGAAGTCTCACGCAAGGAATCAAGGCAGATTTGGAGATCAAGCAAGATACTGGTTGGTTAGAATAGGAATCCTTATCCGGCCACCTATGGCAATTATAACTGGTTATGATTAGTTTCTAGATCTGTAACCCTTCCTCCTAGACTATATAAGGCGGGCAGGGGACCCCTCTTAAAAACATCTCTCATTGACATACATCAATACAATCAGACGCAGGACGTAAGTATTATTCCTTCACGGTGGCTGAACCTGGATAAAACCTCGTGTCTGTCTTGCGTCACCATCTTATTTGTAGCTTGCGCATCTGTCTGTCGATAATCTACTACCTTGGGTATACCCCTAGGTAGACTGTCGACCATATTTCGTCGACAAACCCCGATTTCTCCGTGCTTCGTCCAACAAATATAGTTTGGCATGAAACCTGACTTCAACAAGTGTGAATGAATACTCCTTAAGCTAGCATATTCCTTCAAATTCTTACATATGGCACATGGACAACACATGAAACCATCGCGTTTGTTTGTCTCGGCCACACGTAAGAAAGAATACATGCCCTCAATAAACTCTTGGGAGCGGAGATCAGCATTGTACATCCAATGCCGTCTCATCTGCATTACATGACATACATACCATATTAAAACCTAGAACATAATTAGTTAATTATACGACATGCATGCCACCACATAAGGTATTAATTTATGAAAGTCTCGCTATAATGTAGACAATCCCAACTACCACTAAAAAACTAAAGCTAAAATGCACTTCAGCAGCCTAAGGATTTCGCGACCAATCTCAACTAAAACAGACAGATCATGCGTTTGTTTAATATCTATGGGCTTCTTCCACAGGATCACTGCCTCATCAGCCGCCATAGCCGCCTGTGCAAGAGAGTTTTGCACGTGTTCAACATACTCTTCCTCCCAGTATCAGCCTGAACATCCAGTGCCATCCCACTGAAATTAAAACAAAAAATTAGAACTTTAATCACAATCATCATGAAAATAAGTATATATTAACTATAATCATCAAATGCGGCAAAATAACTCACATTGCGATCCGGACACTTGTAGAAGATAAGGCCCTTGTTGGAACACTCCTTCCTCACCCGGTACTCCATCACAATCTTCTCCTCACACTTGCCGCATGCAATGAGAGGGAGGTCCGGCCTCAGTCGCTTTGGAACCCGATGAGAGACCAAGGACCCGGAAGCAGTTGACATCTACTCTCTATACTCATTTTTAATATAATATAAATTTCTCATTTTATAAACAAATAAAATTAAAAAAACTCTAAAATTCTCTATATCTTTAAACCATAAAGTGTGCTATGCATGCTAGAAATGAAAGCTGAATACTAGTTTTGAATAACTACTTTAACCTTCCTTCATCCAAATATGCAAACTTTAAAGTGATTTTGAGCTTAAATGGCTTACAAATAAAAAAAATCCACCATAAAAAACCACATATATCTAGTCCAAAAAATGAGATATGCTATTGATGAAATATGAGAGTATAAAGTTGGTAACCTTTAGAACCGGAGAATCGATGGAGGAATCGAAAAAATCTTGTGATTACCGGCGATGACGAAGAAGAGAGGCCGACGATGAAGCAAGAACACTGAGCTCGATGTGGCTCGGGCTCGGGGAGGAAGAAGGCCTATATAGGAGGGGACCTTTAGTCCCGGTTAGAGATACAAACCGGGACTAAAGGTCCCTTTCTAGTTCCGGACGGAGCCTCCAACCAAGAGTAGACTTTTACTCCCGGTTTGAGGTACCAATCGGGAGTAAAAGTTAACCTTTAGTCCCGGTTGATAGCTCCAACCGAGACTAAAGATCCCCTGCAGCAAAAGCCTGCCGCAGTAGCCGTTGGGCAAGGACCTTTAGTCCCGATTGAAGTTACAAACTGGGACTAAAGGTCTCTCTAGTCCCGAATACAAAAAATATCGGGACTAAAACCAAATTTCGTGCGGATCCAAGATCGTTTCTCTACCAGTGGCACGCACAGGCAACGCTATGGCATTCTCCGAGCTGAAACTCAACTACTTCACTCCTCTAAAGGTACGATGCGCATTATATTACAGATGGTGAGATGGATGCGTCGTCAGCTCATGCAGTTTGCTCTTTTATTAACCTGACTCTAGTTAATAACTCTGGTTATTCATTTACCGCGTTTTCATAAACAATTCTTCAGCGTGGTGCTAGGTTCGTTGTTATGGTGAGGGTCGTCCAAATCAAGCGCGCGCGGATGGTCGTCGAGCATTTCATCGAGACGCTGCCGGAGCGCAAGGTATATGTGTGCAGGGTGCACATAGACCTACTACTCACACCTCCTACGTAGTTGTGTTCACATGCCTGATCCACTAACTTGGCTCGGCATGCAGCTCGTCCTGGAAGCGACGGCCACCGTGGTCTTCCTCAACAAAGATTACCGTCCCACGCGCGTGTTCCTGGAGGTGGCGTCTAAGATGCTGCTGCACTTCTTCTAATTCTAGGGCTTCTAGCCAGCGCGCATGCATGCATGTTCGATCTACGTGCCTGACACTGTGTTCAATAATAGAGTATTACAGCGTATTTGATCGATCCAAGGGTATAACTACAG
The DNA here is from genome assembly GCA_904845875.1 of Miscanthus lutarioriparius. Lineage (NCBI taxonomy): Eukaryota > Viridiplantae > Streptophyta > Magnoliopsida > Poales > Poaceae > Miscanthus > Miscanthus lutarioriparius. Next base: position 20,466,634 of record CAJGYO010000008.1, read on the forward strand.
GGTCGGGTCGGACCTCATTTGATCCAAGGACGACATTCCACTGAATGCCCAAACCTTTCACGAATATGTATTAGAGTGTCAATGTTTTTTTCATGAACGCGTCGTTAGCACGTCTTTCCTTAAGTGGAAAAGCAATGCTACAACCGGCCGTACCCGTGCAGGTCACATTCAGATAGCGAGCGGCAGCCCGGACGTCGACGTACACTGCACTGGACAGTGTCAATGTGGTATTCACATGTTAAAGATAGAATCAGATGATACATTTATATGGGCTACAAACGATGAGAACAAAGTATTTGCCCTTAGAGAAGCATGAGTGCAATGATTTGCATGCAAATTATCTCGAAAAATAGTGCTGCCAGCATTGGTTTTTTGTCTAATTGGTGTGTCATACGTCTCAGATTGAAAGCCGATTGTTCTATCCTAGGCCGCCCATGCTTAACGAACGAGCACGGATGCTTTGCATCTGCATTCTTCCTCTCTTGAGCCTCTCCTGTACTCTGTTGCTGATTTTTTTTTTTAGAAAGCGGCAAAAGCTTTGCCGGATTTTTATTAGACGAAGAAAAAGAAATAAATTTACAAATGGGACAACAAAAAAGAAGAGAAAAAACTCGCCACCACGGCACTCTGGTCACCCCCTCGACAAGGAGGCCCCCTGGTGCTAGAAACTGAAACTGAGCTTCCTACACCGCAACACCAGGAAGGATAAAAGATCCCAGAGACCGAAATCAACCAAAACAAGACCTGTTGATCACTAAAAATAAAACTAAAACTACGACTGCTGCACTTCCGCATCGGGCCTTGTTACCAACTGATACTGCTGTAATTCTTCCTTGTAAAGCATCATTACTTGGCTTGGCTGCATCGACTTGTTTTGAAAAGTTCTTCTATTACGCTCTTTCCAAATATTCCACCAGAAGTATATCATAACGCCATCCAAAGTCTTTCTATGTTCTCTGTCAATCTTGGTGCGGCACTTGCGCCAGTAGCTATGAAGAGAGCCTGTCATTCCAACTGAGTCTAGCAGTGATAATCCAAGCCACTGTCTTAAAAGAGACCAAACTTGCTTTGAGAAAACGCAATCCTTACAAAGGTGTGTTGGCGTCTCTGGATTGGTCTCACAAAGTTTGCATATTGGATCATTTGGCCAGTTGCGCTTTATCAGATTGTTTGCTGTAAGGATTTTTTTTATGTAGCAGCGTCCAAGCAAAAAATCTACGTTTGGGTTCCGTCTTTACTTTCCAAATAGGCATAAGTTTCAACTTGCTGAAAGTGCTTTGGAACTAGATCAAGTATGCACTTTTGACTGTGTATTCCCTGTCCGTTGTCCTACGCCAACGAATACTATCCTCCATATTCAGACAGATCATCTGCCGCCTGTCCGTGGATCTGTCCCCTGTATCCATCAGCATCAGCGGTTTTCCTTTGCAGATGGCAGCAGCGACTCTAAAGACAACCAAGGCTCCCATGCTGAAATGCGTGTCCGGAATGTGACCGATCGACTTGGCAGTCGGCCCTTGAGAAATCAATGCATAGTTTTATTTTCCCCTTTTTTTCAGGACATGAATGCAATTTTGACATCGTTTGGAACGCATGAGGTCTCTGCTGCTTCGTGTTCGTGCTTGGTCAGTTAGCTCGTGGCCTCCTCCCAGACAGACTCACTATTGGGGCTCCAAAGATGATGGTCGAGTCCCATTTTCTCCAGCTTTTGGAGCTCAGAATGGACTGCCGATAACGTCTGTCCACCGGTCCTTCCCCCTAAGCGATCTGGTCCGGCCCTCCGAGGAGTTGGATCGTGAATATTACAGCCCGCTATGGAATGGGCTCCTCTATTGGGATATGATCCGGTCAGGCCTGACAACTTTTTTTTGCACCAAAAAAAAAAGAAGCATTTTGCCTCCTGAAACTATGTCATCGAGTGCAAAACCAGATATTTTGTCCCCCTCAACTTTACAGACTACTTATTTTCCTCCCTGACTCGATTCAACCCTAGTTTTGTTTGATGTGGCAGTGGTTTTGTACTCGTGGTCACATATCCCACCGGTGGTGAATCTAGAGAGTAAATTAGAGGAAGGTGCACTTGTCATTTGGGTGCATAGACATGTCTCATAGATGGTGCATATGTGGTGAAATTTTAACCAAACTCATTGACTTTACATTTTATGGGGGGTGCATGTGCACCCCATAACCATAGTGGCATGCACCCCCTGCATGCACCCCCTAACCATAGTGTAGCTTTGCCTCTGTATCCCACATGCTAGTTGTACATGCACCCCATAACTATAGTGTAGCTTTGCCTCTGTATCCCACATGCTAGTTATTTACTTTTCATTCGCATCTTCTTCTTTACTTTCTTACACTTGGTCATTTCCTCGAACAAGTTGCATACAAGCACCTCCTAGTTCACGTAGTACTAGTCATTTTCTCCCAAGTTGTATACGAGCACCTCCTAGTTCATGTAGTACTGCACTGCTGGTTTGGGCAGAAGACGCCAGTATTACATTCGAAGGTTAGGTCGAGCTTCTTTTCTTTTTTAAATCCAGGTTAATTTACCGCGGAGTGTTGACGACCTTGGATTTATGTATTGTTTCAATTTCTAAGAATTTGGCTGTAGGGAATTTTTTGAAGGCTTTTGCTAAGATACTCCCACTACCCCATAGGAGGTAAGATCTTAAATAAATCTTAGCCTTTGATTTCTAAGGTACATGCAATAATTAATTAATTCAAATGTTTAGAAAAAAAAAGAAAACAGAAAAGGCAACAAACTAACAAATGTATAGTATGTACAAGATATCTAGTGCTCCCTCAGCCCAAATTATAAGTCATTCCAACTTTAAAGAGTTAAAACATTTGACCAAATTTATATAATAAAATAATAACATTTATAATACCAAATACATATCATTAGATTCTTAATTAATTATATTTTCATAGTAGACATAATTGATGTCATAAATATTTGTAATTCTCTATATATTTTTTGTCAAACTTGATATGTTTTGACTCACTAAAAAAGTTACAATAACTTATAATTTGGAACGTAGGGAGTACTATTCAACGAACTAACAAATCTTAGCCCTTGATCCACTCAATTACTAGGCTCGGCATGCAGCTCGTCCTGGAAGCGACGACCACCATGCTCTTCCTCAACAAAGACCACGTACAATCAGTGGCGAAGCTAGAATAAATTAGAGGGAGGTGCACTTGCCTTATGAGTGCTAGACATGTCTCATAGAGAGTGCATATGTGGTGAACTTTTAACCAAACTCGTTCACTTTGCATTTTTGGGGTGCATGTGCACCCCCTAGCCATAGAGTAGCTTCTCCCCTGCGTCCGACGTGCATGTTCCCGGAGGTGGCGTCTAAGGACCCGTTTGGTAGAGCTCCCACTGGCTTTAGCTTCTCTGACGCATGCACTGTTCACATAGGAGTTCTTTTTTTTCTCTCCTCTCACAGAGCTGATGAAGCCAAAAAAAACTGGCTCCACCGACAAGGGAGGCAAGTGGACCTGGCAGGGAGGCCAGGGGCCCACATGCCACGCCAGCTGGCCCCACCATGGCATCACCCGGTGCCCCACTTGACCATTCCACGTCATCAATCCATGGGAGAGGTCCTCCAAGCCTTCTCCAGCGTTGATTTTAAGTCGATTTGCACCGATGGTCACAATGGAGTCATCTTGGATCCATGGGTCCACTGTCATGGACTTAGAGCCCTGCAACCGACCTTGGAACTGCCTTACCGGCCAAATCTTCGCACGTGCTGCCTTCACAACTGTAACATCCTAATGGGCCAAAGTGGGTCCAAAATTAATCCAGTATGTGCCGGTGACACCGTAGCATCCGAACTCAGGGTACTGTTCACCGAGCACTGTTCATCAAAAACGGGTTGACCGATTTCGGTGATACTGTTCACGGGTTGCTGTAGCACGCGGAAAAACACTGCGCAACCAGTTAGTACCATCCGAAAAATGTAGCACCACGGAAAAACACTGCGCAGCCAGTTAGTACCATACTAGAAACTCTGAGATCACCGAATCGACTTAAATACCAGGGCCAGGGACGCGTAGTAACCTTCGGTTAACCGTTTTGAACGAAGCGAGGACGAAAGTTCAAGCGGGTTGCTACGCGGGTCGGACCACTCCTAGGAAGAGTGGGTTGGGGCCATGTATGCCGGGACTGGACGTTACAACAACCGCCTTTGGGAGCCAACCAAGGCCCTACGATCAAAAGGCGGTGCAATCCAATGCCAACCGGCGCCCCTACCACGCCGCTCGGCTCCCAAGTTACCTCCACCGCCTTACTTGACGTCTATAAGTACCCCCCCTACAGCAACCGACCTTGGAGAGCTATAAATAGTTGTGGCAGAACCGCCCGAAATAACACGCTTTCGGAGGCGCTCGTCTTCCACTAGACACTAAGCACCTCGAAAGTGAGCTACATCGAAAGGTTCCGTCGAGCACACCCTAAGGGAGAACTCAAAACAATCCACTTTTTACATCCAGAATCCAATAATGAGTACGAGCTTACAATAATTAGTCCATTTCATACCACAAGAGTTCTTAGAAATTATTTATTACAATACTAGAGTTCAGAGTGAGATAATTAAACAGTGGAATAAAAATAAACATCTAGCGAAAATGATACAAGGATCCTTTTGTGCCCACTAGAAGAATCCTCCACACAAGAGCTACTCCTCAAGCTGCACCCGCAATAGGGGTAAAATAAGCCCTGAGTACACAATGTACTCGCAAGACTTACCGACTAGTGGGAATAGTTTCCCGACTCTCAAGGATATGATAGGCAATATGGGTTTGTTGTTTTGTTTTTGTTTGCGGAAAGCATTACTAATAGTTCATCCTTACAGTCAAGTTTTATTAGCAGTCATGATAACTTCATTAACTAACCATTCTAGGTAAGCACCTATTCTACTTTCAAGTAAGGGTTAAGCAATCAGAACCATTTCACCATCTTTCATTTTCCAGTTCTTACTACGGTGCTAGACCATAGCCAAGTCATACCGTCTCACAGAAATGGTGATTCACAAACCGATATATCCCAATTGGGTACCCCCAAAACACACGCTCCGTTTGTACCCCAGGCACAAACAAGACTAACCCATTCCACTCCTGTCACAGGGTCTAGGTCCCCGTCCAAACTTGGACCCCAAGCCCTCACACTTGAGACCCGGTCTCAACATGGTACTTAGACCTCCACCGTTCCCCGCCTCCAATCAGTCGGTCTGGAAAGAGCTAAAACCCACGACAAGAGCGTAATGAGCGTTCTCGCTCCAATAAGCAAGTATGTGCTCAGGATAATAAGTCTATGACCTGACTACCATCGACAGCAACAAACGGTCCTTAATCGACCTAAACAGGGAAAATAGTGTAACCAAACTAAGCTCCGTTGGCCGCGGGACACAACCTATTACACCCACCAATACCCATACCATATCCCAACCCTATCTCTATTTTTTCTTTCATCATTTTATTATGAGAGTAATAATAATCCCCTATTATGAGCAACGACTGGTTACTCACGCTACCAATGACCTAAGCATAGCATCTACTCGAACCTGCACTAGTAAGACTCTTAGGACAGGTATATCTATGCATGTGGTTTCTCTAAAATTCCTATAACATAAATGCAGAACACATATATATATGGTGAATTATAAAATAGAGATTATGCACCGGGGCTTGTTTTGGGCAGGCGCGGTGTCAACTGAGTCAGTCAGTGGCGGCTCCAAGACCTCCTCCTGCACAAGAATCTCCTCCTCATACTCCTCAATGATCTCCTCAAACTCGTGATCGCCAATGGTCACGATCTTCGCCAACTCATTCTCTACATGCATGCGATGATGATGCAACACTTAGCATTTAGGCAACATCAACTCTTAAACTAAGAATACATATACTAAGCTACTAAGCTAGCTCTAACGACTAAGGTACTAAGCTAACTATCATCTATACCAAGCAAAATGTTGGTTTCAACTAACAAACACCTAGCTTTACAATGAAGGATATATCTTTATTTCTACTAATGGTTTAATGTATATTGAAAGAAAGAGCCTTTAACTACCCTAATGCTTAGTCTATTCGAAAGCTACAAAAATTACAGTGAGCACATAATAATACAATGAAGCTACTATAAAAATTTCAGGACTAAAGCTATCACCAATATACCAAAAAATTCCTACAATAATTAATTTAATATTATTAAGCATCCTCAATTGATTTAATAGCTCCTAATGTTAACACATATAAATATGAACTAAATACACCAACAGATAGAGTACAATTTTTGGAATCTAACAAAATTTATTTCATAATTTTTAGACACCTACATGATTTTATATTAATTACCAAAGATCATATCAGAAATTAAATTAGAAAACTATTTCTAATTCCTTATGAAAACCAAAAGCGAATCTCCCGCGTGGCCCACACGCGCTCGGCTCGCGCGACCCAGCGCACGCGCAGCGGCCCACTGAAGGGGCCCATGTGACACCAGCCCACGCACGAGACGGCCCGCGGTGGAGAATCCCCTGCGTGCTGGCGCTTTTGCAAAATAGACCTCGAACTTCTCCCAAATTTCAACTAAGTCCTAACATTATTTCCTCTTCTCACAAGACTTCTCACTTAACCCCCTGGCTTTCCTAGAATTCCCCTGCGTGCACCACCGGCTAACCCGTGCTTGGCGGCACGGCGAGCGGTGGCATGGGGTGGCCACGCCGGCCACCAGGGACCCGCACTAGCTCGTCGGTCAGGTCGACACTCAACTATGGTCCAACCGCCTACACCGAGCAGCAACGCTGGCGGCGGCGGACACACTAGAGCGAGCGGCGGTGGCGCACAACCATCTGCGGCGGAACTAGGGCACCTAAGGACCTAACCGGCTAGCGAGTGAGCATTAGTAGACTACCATGGACCTAGCCGAGGTGATGGTTGGAGAAGAGGGTGATGGAGAAGGGCTGGTCACGTGCGGCCAAGCCGTGCAGCGGCACACCGCAGTGGCACAGTCACGTCAGTGACGATGGGGTGGCGGTAGCGGTTCAGCTAAGGCATGCATGGTGAAGAGGGAGTCAAGGCAATGATAGTGGTGCAGGTGAATTGGTTCGGGATGGGCGGTAGGAGGGCTGCCCTCGACCATGGCTGAGCACGACCTTAATGGCACGGCGGTGGAAAAAACTCCAAATTGGAGCTTGGCCTTGCATGGTTCAAGGCTGGGTGGGGTCAAGCAGTGAGAGGACATGATGTTGAAATTGTGGATGCATTGAATTAAATGGACATGATCGCTCGCTGGGTAATTTGATGGCATGGCTCGACGGCGGCAGTAGAGGGAGAAAGAGAGAAAGATAGAGATGAGGCACGGTAGGTGGGCTTAGCTCGACCTCGCCTTGGTGGGATGCGGTCGGCGTGATCGTGGATGCCCACATGCAGGCTCTGTGGACAAGCATGCGCGTCCACGACCAGGCATGACCCACGCGGCCGCAGTGCCATAAAGGGCAAGGCGACAGCGAGCTCCACAACGTGCGTGCGGCTACAGCGAGCACCAAACCAGGCCAGCAGTGGGGTAGGGGTGCAGAGGGAGGCATGGACATGATGGTGAGGTGACCGCACCTGCAGTGGTTGTGTTGTGGCATAAGGCGGGTCGGCGGTGTCGCGGGATAGCCCACGTGCGCGCAATGGCAAGACGAGCAGCAACAGTGCAGCACTGCGCCACGGTGACAGCAACCCCCCGTGGCAGCGACCGAGGACGGCAGAGGCGGCGCCCCCGCTGTAACACCCTAGGTGTTACACCCTAAACAAATTACCAAACCATGTCATGAGCATCATGTTTATGTGATAATGCGTGTGATGGAAGGTGTAGATAACATTTTTGTAACTTCAGATGATAAATAAAAATGTTAAATGATAAGCTATTCCATAACTCATATGTATCAAGTAGGGTTTAAAACTAATTTTTATTGAACAAAAATACTATAGGACATATATGTGACGCTTAAATAAAGTTTGGAATATGAACTTTGTAGATCACAATGAAATATTTGATGTAGAAAAATAACATTGCTCGCCAAAATTTCTATCAGCCTAGAAATACAACTTGGAATCAAATTCAGCTCATAGACTTAGAAGATTTTTAAGTATATAGACAGCTAGACAATGCCATGTTTGGCAATTTATTTTGGTGAAATCGAGTTAAGAGATAGTGTCGTGTTTTAGCTTGGGTTGATAGCTTGGTATGCTCTCTTGAGCATAGGGAAGATGGTTTAGGTCTAGAAGCAACCGTTTAGTTGTTATAGGCGTTTTAAAATGCGTGCACGACACGTTCTCGAGCTGGCTCGCCGGGTGGACACGATCACCAAGCTCGGGCGCGTGGTGTCACCATCGCTGGTCGTGCGTGGCTGGCCATGGATGCCTCTAGCCTAGCTGTGGGCCAACCGCTCTGGCCCCGCCGTGCGGAGCCACCGCCGCCGCTGCCGCCTGCCCTGCCCCATGCCATGATGAAGCCACTGTCGGTGCCATCACCTTGTCGTTGCATCCATACACTGCTGTCCTGCCTCACGTTGCCGCTACCGACGCCACCGCGACGCCGTGCTGTGCTGCTACCGCTTGCTCTACCACCGCATGCATGTGGGCTTTCCCGGCTACGCTCGCGCCGTCGCCTCGCCTTAATGGCGCTGTGGCCGCATAGGCCGCGCCCCCACTTGCCTCCCCATGCGCGCACGTGGTATGGTCACGTGTCGCGTACCGAGTGCGTAAACACGGTTGCGGGTCCGGCCAACCGCTAGCTGCCAAGGTGAGTACGACCAAGGTGCGCGTGGGTGAATTAGGGAGAAGTCAAGGGGTTAAGTGAGAAGGTATGAGACAGGAGAAAATAGTGTTAGTACTTAGTTATAAATTGGGATGAGTTCGAGGTCTCTTTTGCAAAATCGCCAACACGCGCGGGACTCCCCCGCTTGGCACTTCTCATGAATGAAAGCCGACCCTTTTTGGGCATGCGCCATCCAGATTGCATACACAAGACGCGTTGAAATGTCATGGGCCGCACGTGTGGGCAGCCATGAGAGATTTATTTTTTTTTTCATAAGGAATTAGTAATGGTTTTCTAATTTAATTTTTGAGCTGATCTTTTGTAAATCATATAAAATCATGTAGGTGTCCAAAAATTGTGAAACAAATTTTGTTAGGTTCCTAAAATTGTGCTCTATCAGTTGGTGTATTTAGTTCATGTTTATACTTGTTGACATTAGGAGCTATTAAATCATTTGAGGATGCTTAATAATATTAAGTTAATTATTGTAGGAATTTTTGTGGTAAATTTATAGTAGCTTCATTGTATTATTATGTGCTCACTGTAATTTTTGTAGCCTTAGAATAGACTAAGCATTAGGGTAGTTAAAGGCTCTTTGTTTCAATATATATTAAACCATTAGTAGAAATAAAGATATATCCTTCATTGTAAAGCTAGGTGTTTGTTAGTTGAACCCAATACTTTGCTTGTTAAAGATGATTGTTAGCTTAGTACCTTAGTCGTTAGAGCTAGCTTAGTAGCTTAGTATGCGTATTCTTAGTTTAAGAGTTGTTGTTGCCTAAATGCTAAGTGTTGCATCATCATCGCATGCATGTAGAGAACGAGTTGGTGGAGATCGTGACCACCGGTGATCACGAGTTCAAGGAGATCATCGAGGAGTATGAGGAGGAGATTCTCATGCAGGAGGAAGTCCTGGAGCCGCCACTGACTGACTCAGCTGACACCTAGCCTGCCCAAGGCAAGCCCCGATGCATAACCTCTATTTTATAATTCACTGTATATAAATGTGTTGTGCATTTATGTTATAGGAATTTTTTTGGAAACCACATGCATAGATACACCTGTCCTAAGAGTCTTACTAGTGCAGGTTCGAGTAGATGCTATGCTTAGGTCATCGGTAGCGTGAGTAACCTGCCATTGCTCACAATAGGGGATTATTATTACTCTCATAATAAAATGATGAAAGGAAAAATGGAGACATGGCAGGGATATGGTATGGGTATTGGTGGGTGTAACAGGTTGTGTCCCACGGCCAATGGGGCTTAGCTTGGTCACACTATTTTCCCTGTTTGTGTTGATTAAGGACCGTCCATTGCTGTGGATGGTAGTCAGGTCACAGACTTATTATCCTAGGTACATACCTACTTATGGGAGCGGAAGGCTTGTTACGCTCTTGTCGTGGGTTCTGGTCTTTTCTGAACCGATTGATTGGAGGCGAGGAAAGGTGGAGGTAACTTGGGCGCTAGACGGCATGGTAGGGGTGCCGGCCGATATTGGATTGCATCGCCTTTCGATCGTAGGACTTGGTTGGCTCCCAAAGGTTGTTGTGAAGGCAGCACGTGCAAAGATTTGGCCGGTAAGGCGGTTCTAAGGTCGTTTGGAGGGCTCCAAGTCCATGATAGTGGACCCATGGATCCAAGATGACTCCATTATGACCATCGGTGCAAACCGACTTAAGATCAACACTGGAGAAGGCTTGGAGGACCTCTCCCATGGATTGGTGACGTGGAATGAGCAAGTGGGGCACTGGGCGGCGCCATGGTGGGGCCGACCGGCGTGGTATGTGGGCCATTGGCCTCCCTACCATGTCCACTTGCCTCCCTTGTCCATTTTCTTCACCATTGTCCACACTTTTTGCTATAATTCCTGCATACAAATAAATCTCTATGTACAAGTGGAACTAGGTGAATTATAAAGCAAATCCTACACATGTGATAATGATTTTTCTAACTTTATCTTGCTTTTGGGTGAAATGTTGATGTTCAAAATAGGTGTTAGTGACCGTCAACAAGCTCCCCCACACCAAACCTTTGCTCATCCCAAGTAAAGGATTCAAACAAGAAAGAGGACTGAGCTAAGATTCGGGTGGATTTGATACACAACTTTCTTAGGATATGATGCAAGCATGATAGATATTCATTTCACATACTCATACTTGTGGTTTTTGAAGTGGCTAGAACATCACCTTGGGCGGTTGAGAAATGGAACAGTTCAGACTTGAAGACATAGATTACTTCTCCTTCTCAAGTGAGATTGGAGTTTTTGACAATATTTTTCAAAACAAAATATAACTCATGTTACTCGTCATATGGTTCTCTCAAATCACTCAATGGTATTTGTGTGTGTCGTCACCAAGATCTTACTTTGCCTAGCTTATGTGGAGTTTTGGGTAGGAGAACTTGAAAGGCATACTTAGAATGTTTATATTGGAAAGTCAAAGCATGGATCCATGGAGAAAAACAACATACAAACATGATCAAGAGTGCAAGTGTATGGATATGAGTGTAACGTTGATTCCTTAAAGTTTCTCTCTCCAAATCTAGATGATTGAGACCATGGGCTATCTTTGATGCTCATCCTCTTTTTTTTGCTCGACACTTTTTTCTCAGCTCTCTTTTTTTCATCATCTTTTCCAACTCTCTTTTTTTCAACTCTCTCTCTATCTTTTTCAACATATAGCCCATGTCTCTTTTTCAGACTTGTATGGAGAATGGAGAGAGATTTTAAATACATGGAGTCTTTATTTGGTGGAAAGATGGAAAAGCATGTTTGTGGAGAGGTGGAAAGGAATGTTTGTGGAGAAGTAAAAGGCATAAATGTACTAGCTCTCAGTGTAAGAGTATAGCATAAGTATGGAAAGCATGTTTTTACTTACTCTTAGTGTAAGAGTAAAGCATATGTGGGAGGAGTGTATGTGATCTTGATGTAAGCATGGTGCATCACTCACTAGGGTCACACAATTTGACAAAACTCAAAACAAAATCTAAGTAGCAAGAAAGTGTGGGTTTGTCAAGATATTGCCTATGGCTCTAGTAGGACATTTATACCATACAGGAGTTATGAAGCCATGGTTTTAAATTTTGTTCAAAACAAAAGTATCCAAAACACTTGATTAGAAAGAAGGACAAGTCTTGTCATCACTATATCGCACTTCACAACAACTTTGGTAATGTTATCCTAATTGAGTAAGGTTCCCACAAGCATTAAGTGAAAGATAGGGAATAAACATTATGCAAGCCAATCTCATAAGATAAGTCATGATCAAATCTTGAGGTCATGTTTTAGAATTCATCAAGTTTTAATAACATGAATAAATTATTTTTTTATGCATTTATTTTCAAGGAGATAAATATAGGAGAGGGGTACCGAGATACAAACCAGCGTCTCATAATGAGATGAAGTCCAGCGAGTTGATGTTGATGCGTGAAGTGCTTCTACATGTAGCCTCGGTGTTTTTCATCAAAGGAGAAGTGGCTTAAGCTAGGGTTGGGTTGCCCAACCCCCACACCTGATCCTTCGGCATCTGTGCTTATTCGAAGACACAAAGAGTGAAAGCAACAGGGTTCTACTAGTACAAATGTACTAGTGAACCAAAACTTTATTCCTTTTAGCAAATAGAGGCACATAGCATGATTGGAAATGAAACAAAAGCACCTAAACATTTATCATGCTAAAGGGGAGATCAAGATGAAGGAGAAACATACCTATGTCATGTATATTGTTAAGTTAAACAATGTTCCTAGTGAAAGTTGTGACACTTCTCAAGCTAATGACCCCCATAAGATAACATTTGAGATCATAGAGCTATTATTTTTTTTATTTAACTAAATTTTTATATAATATACTTTTACTATACTTAGACCTTCATGTGCCCATATTTTTTTGACTCCATGTCTCTCTTCACAAAAAGGCAAAAGAGGGATATTTACTTCGAAGTGCCACTAGTTCATAAGGTCACAAAATTTAGTAAAATTTAACATGACAAGAGGTTGCATAATAAGAAGAGGTTCATGTTTAAGCATTTGTTTTAGAGTTGAGGATGTAAAAGCAAATTATGATCATTCAATTTTGACATCTCAAACTATACTCTTCCTATGTTGGATTAAGTCAAGACAACATAGAAGAACATATGCACAATCATTTGGGGCACACTTCTACTACTCAAGGTGGCAAGAGTTGGCTATGATTATGAACGGAAAGAAAACATGATTGAAAAGCTAAGCTTGATCATTGTGTTAGCAAAACTAAACAAGTTCAATCATATCAAATATTCATGCTTATCGGGTCAAAGGTAATGATTTAAACATTAACCACATACCTTAGAGATGTTACCTTTGTTGTTTTGAAGCATGATAGCTCATGATGATGACTTTGAATGGACCATCACATTTGCTTCCAAGCATTCTATGCCCGATTAGCTTCACTCTTGAATTGCACTTTTGTACCTTGTTCTTGACTTGAATTCTTCTTGATGTCACTCCTAATGCTTGCTTAAAAGTCTTGATTCATGATTTTGATATCTGCAACAAAGAATAGTGCAAGGTGATACTACAAACCTGACCGGTGTGTGAGTACATCGGCCGATGCAATAATCAAGCTCAATCTTCAGTGGGTTCACTCTATTTTATTTAAAGGGAAAAGCATAGTTATTGAAAGGTAAACTATTTTATTGCAACTACTACTACTTATGATGATAGAAACTAAACAAACTTTATTGAATTGAAAATAACAAGAAAACGGGTTATCTCCCAGAGTGCTTTGTTTTAAGTCATAAGCTCAACCTTTGTAGTTTTAGCTGCAAGAACTTGCTCCAAGGCAACTACGAACTTTGGAATACTTATGGTAATCAAAAGCATCCACAACCATCCTATCGAGGATTTGATAAAAGAGAAGTATTGGATGGGTGTAACTCTCATAGGTGTAGGTAGCGCAAGGAAAGATTGACTCTGGAGATTTCTCATGAAGGCGTGGATCTTGTGGCTCTTCTAGAATATATCTTTGATGTTCACCCATATGATCCTCCTTCTTGGACCCTAAAGTTGACCCCTCGAGAATGTCCATAGACCAAACATATTCATCCATTATCTCTTGTTTATGGCATTCTACAAGTGGATTTCCATCCTCGTCCTCCATTGGGATGGAAATCTTCACTTTAGACAATGTATGCTCCCTTTCGACGTCAACCAAAAGGTTTGGAATGCCTCCTTAGTTTGGATTATCACCAAAGAAACAAGGAGGGATATAGGGGAGATTGAAGTCTGAGGTGGAAGATGGTGTTGATTAGAGGGGCTCTTGGACAACCAAATCATGAGATGAATAGGGAAGATGATGATTTGGGGTCAAGGATGCCAAAGATCTTTGTTGGATTGGATGATTGAAGGTGTTCCCAACATCCGAGAGAGAGATCCTCCTCGAATTCAAAAACAAGCTCCAATGGATGAATTTCTTCTTCCTTTGGTGTCCCTAGGAATGGTTCAGAAATTGGGTCGGCAGCTAAAGCTTTAGATGTAAATTGGCAAGGATTTGGCTGTCGAAACATCTTCTTATGTGGGGATTGGATTGTCCTTTTCTACAAGAGAGTCGTGATGGCCATCGGTGTAGGGAGAGTTTTCTAGGATTGTCTCAAGGATAGCTCTCCCCTCACTAATAGGAAGATGTAAGAAACCTCCTCCTGAAGCGATGTCAAGGAATTGTGTAGATTTCTCACTAAGACCCAAATAGAAGTGTTGCAAAGTATAGGTTCGGTTATAGAAAGATCAGGGCCAGATGATTAAAGATCCATCAAACGGGCCCATGCAGCACCAAGAGATTCCTTCTCTTTTTGCTTGAAGTTTAGGACCTCTCTTCGAAGATGAATCACTCAGGCGATAGGAAAGAAGGTTAAGAAAAACTTGGATTGAAGAACTTCCCACTCTCCTTGTGCACTCTCTATGGTTTGAGTATACCATAGTTTGGCTAATCCCGTCAAAGAGAACGGAAATAGCTTCCACTTAAGGGTTTCATGTGACATGCCCGAAATGTGAAGGCAAGAACACACTTGCTCGAACTCTCGCAGATGAGCATATGGGTTGTCATCTTTTTCCCCAGAAAAAGATAGCTCCTAAACTTTAGTTATGAAAGAAGGGCGAATTTCATAACTATTGGTAAGGATAGGCTTTGATGATGGAGGTGGCTCCAAATTAGTGCCCTTTGGAGCAATGAATTGGATGATAGGAATGTAATCCATGGTATGAAACATAAAGGATAAAAGATACTTGGATGACTCAGTTCTAAACTAGAACAACTACCATTCCCCGGCAACGGCACCAGAAAGCTTGTTGACACTAGATATGGCAAACAGATAAATCCACAAGCGCATGGATGTCAATGTAGCTTTTACCCGAGAGTATTCCAAGGTATTGTATTTCCACAGGGAACGCGAAGTGGACTAGTTAAGAACTAAGAGTGTCCAAGGGTAAAAGTAATAGGTAAAGAGGCTATATGTGGTTTCTTTGAACTAAGGCAAGACTAAGGAATACTATATCATGATTGTTTACTTCAGGGCGTACCTACCCTAACCTCACCTAGAGGGTTGATTTGGCACAACAGCACCATGAGCCCTATGATTTAATAACTAGACCTATCATGGTGGAATACAAAGAATGGACAGGGTTGTCACCACCTGTCACCTACCCCAATCTATCCGGAGGCCTAGCCGTAAACACAGGCAAGCTATAGCTTAAGCACCACGCTTAATCTATAGACTCACTACTCTAATCCTATACATGATGAAAGAAGACTAGAGCACTCTAACCAAGCGGTGAAACCAGTAAACACAATAATATAAATAATACTTAAGTAATGCAAAAGAGCAGAGTTACCACAGAAGATGCTGGACTTCACTCGAAGAAGAGCTTCATCCGGCGAAGCACAAGTGGAGAGGATGCCGACAACCCTGGCCCTTCTCCAAGCTTCTCCTCACTCTCTCCCTATCTTATACTTCTAAGTAGTAGAGCTACAGAGCTGGCCTAGCTACTACTCTCACTTGGAGTGACAGAATGAGATGGTGCCCTTTACAAATGGCGCCTCACACCACTATTGTAACACCCTCGGTGTTAAGCCATAAACAAATTACCAAACCATGTCATGAGCATCATGTTTATGTGATAATGCATGTGATGGAATATGTAGATAACATTTTTGTAACTTCAGATGATCAATAGAAATGTTAAATGATAAGCTATTCCATAACTCATATGTATCAAGTAGGGTTTAAAACTAATTTTTATTGAACAAAAATGCTATAGAACATATATGTGGCGCTTAAATAAAGTTTGGAATATGAACTTTGTAGATGACAACGAAATACTTGTCGTGGAAAAATAACAGTGCTAGCCAACATTTCTAATAGCCTAGAAATGCAACTTGAAATCAAATTCAGCTCAAGACCTAGAAAAATTCTTAAGTCCAATAATAGTATGACAATGCTATGTTGGTGAATTAATTTTAGAAGATTTAGCTAAAGGTTAGTGCTATGTTTTTGTTCCTTATGGTAGTTTGATGTACTCTATTTAGCATAGTGAAGGCGGTTTAGCTCCAACTTCATTAGTTTAGTTTGTATCAATGCTTTAAAATTCATGCGACACATAGCCTCGGGATGTTAGGCCCCGTGCGCGCGGTCATTGCACGGCCATCCCGCGCCGCTCACATGGCCACGTCTCACGCGCCACCCCGTGTCACCACGCTTACGGTCGGTCGAGCCCACCTGGGCTTGGCCGAGGCCACCGCAGCGAGCCGCTGTCCCCACGCCCTACGGCCATGCCTACGTTGTCGCCCCATTCGTCACCTCGGCGCCATGCCGCCGCTGCCACCGCGCTGAGCTATTGTGGCACTGCCTCTATCGTCCTCGGCCACTACCGTGTGAGGTTGCTATCACCATGGCACAGTGCTGCACTGCTGCTGCTTGTGTTGCCATGTGGGCTGTCCCGCCGCACCGCCGACCCGCCCTGTGCCGCAACACATCCGCTGCCAGTGCCATCGCCTCACTATCATGTCCATGCCTCTCTCTGCACCCCTACCCCACTGCTGGCCTAATTTGGTGCTCGCCAGCAGCTGCGCGCACATGGTGGAGCTCGTTGTAGCCTTGCCATTTATGGCACTACGGCCGTGTGGGCCATGCCCGGTCATGGACGCATGCGCTTGTCCATAGCGCCTATGCATGGGCCTCCACGATCACGCCGATCGCATCCTACCAAGGCGAGGTCGAGCCAAGCCCACCTGCTGTGCCCCGTTTCTCTTTCTCTCTTTCTTCCTCTGCTGCCACCGCCGTTGAGCCGCGCCATCAAATTACCCAGCGAGCGATCACCTCCATTCAATTCAGTGCATCCATGGTTTCAACATCACATCCTCTCACTGCTTGACCCCACCTAGCCTTGAACCGTGCAAGGCCAAGCTCCAATTTGGAGTTTTTCCCGCTGCCATGCCATTAAGGTTGTGCTCGGTCATTGTCAAGGGCAGCCCTCCTACCGCCCATCCCGAACCAATTCACATGCACCACTACCATTGCCTTGACTCCCTCTTCACCATGCATAGCATAGCCGAACCGCTACCGCCTCCCCGTCGTCGCTGACATGACTGTGCCCCCATGGTGCGTCGTCGCACAGCTCAGCCACACATGACCAACCCTTCTCCATCACCCTCTTCTCCAACCATCACCTCGACTACATCCACGGTAGTCTACTGATGCTCACTCGCTAGCCGGTTAGGTCCTTAGGTGTGCTAGTTCGCTAGAGCAGTCGCGTCACCATCGTAGATGGTCGCATGCCACCACAGCTCGCTCCAGGCGTCCTGCCGCCCTATGTTGCAGCTCAATGTAGGCGGTTGGACCATAGTTGAGTGTTGACCTAACTGATGAGCTAGTGCGGGTCCCTAGTGGCCGGTGTGGCCACCCCATGCCACCGCTCGCCACGCCACTTATGGGAGCACATACTTTCTTTTGGGAGCGAGAAGGCTCGTTACGCTCTTGTCGTGGGTTCGGCTCTTTTCGGACCGACTAATTGGAGGCGGGGAAAGATGGAGATTTAAGGACCATGTTGAGACCGGGACTCAAGTGTGGGGCCTTGGAGTCCAAGTTTGGACGGGGACCTAGACCCTATGACAGGAGTGGAATGGGTTGGTCTTGTTTGTGCCTAGGGTACAAATGGGGCTTGTGTTTTGGGGTACCCAGCTGGGATACATTGGTTCGCGAATCACCATTTCCATGAGACGGTATAACTTGGCTATGGTCTAGCACTGTAGTAAAAACTGGAAGATGAAAGATGGTGAAATGGTTCTGATTGCTTAACCCTTGCTTAAAAGTAGAACATGTGCTTACCTAAAATGGTTAGCTAATAAAGTAATCATGACTGCTAATAAAACGTGATTGTAAGGATGAACTATTAGTAATGCTTTCCGCAAACAAAAAGAAAACAGCAAACCCATATTGCCTATCATATCCTTGAGAGTCGGGAAACTATTCCCACTAGTCGGGTAAGTCTTGCGCAGTACATTGTGTATTCAGTGTTTATTTTACCCCTATTACAGGTGCAGCTTGAGGAGTAGCTCTTGTGTAGAAGATTCTTCTGGTGGGCATCAGACGGATGCTTGTATCGTTTCTGCTAGATGTTTATTTTCATTCCACTATTTAATTATCGCACTCTGAACTCTGGTATTGTAATAAATAATTTCCAAGAACTCTTGTTGTATGAAATAGACTAAGTATTGTAAGCTTGTACTCATTATTGGATTCTAAATGTCAAAAGTAGATCGTTTTGAGTTCTCCCTTGGGGTGTGCTCGATAGAACTGTCCGATGTAGCTTACTTTCGACGTGCTTAGTGTTTAGTGGAAGACGAGTGCCTCCAAAAGTGTATTATTTTAGGCGGTTCTGCCACAGGTGATATCAGAGCCAATAATGAGTCTACGAGTAAAAAAACTCTTTTTAAAACCTAAAATTTAACCAACAAAAGCTTTGCGAAAAGTAGGATGCGATAAATTACGTAAATAAGTATAAGCCCTAGTAATATGGTCTATCTAGGATAGTGGCACTGGTTTTATCTAATCAATCTTCTGCACGTACACTAACTTATGCTGCGTAAGAATCGTTTAGCGTACGGGAAGTGAGTGTGTGTTGTGCCAAAAATTATATACGAATGCCGCTATATTCCTGCTTGAGCGAACGAATAGGTCGATCCATGCATCATGAAATGAGAATCTTGCTTAAACTAAACTCCCCCACATGTATAATTTTTGGATAGTAAATTGATAGGATAATAAATAAAGAGAAATGCTTTAACTCTTAAGGAAAAGTTCTCGCTTGTAACCATTTATTGGGCCTTATCATCTCTCTAGCCGTTTGTTTCTAAGTATGGAGGCCTAGTCCCTAATGGTGGGTTCCTATCTGTTTATAGATGAACCTGAGGTCTGGTCATGGGACCACCAGTCCTAGGATATGCCATGGTCTTGGTGAAGACCAGGGCTAAAATGGCCATGGCGATGATCATGGCAATGCCAACAAGGAGAGCCAAGAGGCCCCCATTCCTTGGTCCTCATCCTCCGCCACCACTATCGCCTCTGGTTGACCTATGCCGAGATGATGGCTGAGATGTTGGATGCTCGTCGTGAGTCAGCCCATGCCCTGGAGATGCTGGCACAAGCTATTGGTGGTTCGCCCATGGAGGCCCCGGTGGCAATGGCGGGAACGAGGGTGGTGCCGTGGTCCCGAGAGGCCCTGTTCCTATCAGGACTTTTTGGGGACACACCTGCCCACGTTCACGCCGACTGCTGAGCCTCTGGACGCGGAGCATTGGCTTTGTATTCTAGAGCAGAAGTTTCAAGCTGCTCAATGTGACTGATGAGCAGAAGTTGCATTTTGTCACACAACAGCTTCTAGGATTTGCCAGTGCTTGGTGGGACACTTTCAATGCCATGTAGCCTATGAACCACCATGTGACTTGGCAGGAGTTTAGCACTACTTTCCGTCAGTACTATTGTCGGTGCAGAAAGTAACCAACAAGTAAATATTTGTAGTTTTGCCGTACGTTGTGATCGGAGGTGGCCTAGCACTCAATGACATAGGGTTTAAACTGGTTCAAGCAACGTGCCCTTTGTCTAGTTTGAGTCGGTCGGTGACTTTATTCCTGAGCCTAGGTGGTTGAAGTTTGCAGTGGGGTTACAAACAAGAAGGAGAAAGATGGGGTGTACGAGAGGTTCGGTCGGCTCCGATCGGAAGGGCCGAGAGCGACAGGAGCTCTGCTGTGAGCTAAGTGTTCAAGTGTGTGCTTGAGGTCCGAACCTGGTGGTTCTGTGGTTGTGAGCTAGCAAACATGATCGATCTGATGAATCTAGAATCACTTGAGTCGGCCTAGATTAACCTTTTTTCTTGGGAGAGAGCACATCCCCTTTTATAGATGAAGGGGAGGGCCTTACAAGTGAGAGGGAGAGAGTACGTATGCTTCTAAACCTTGTTGCCCACACCGGCAGGTACGGGATGATGGTAGGTGCCCACAATACTGTTGGATGTCAGATGCACATGGGAGGTTACGTCGTCTTTGTTCGGGTATGGCAGATGTCGGTACCTACATATACTGTTGCTGCCTAGAGGCATGTAAGGAGTTTCACCATGTTCACTCAGTATGGTAAATCCCGGCACCCACAACACTGTCGATGCCTAGAGGCATGTGGGGGGGAGCCTAAACATATGGGAGTTAATGGCGCCCACAATACTGTAGGGGAAAATATCAGCGCCTACAACACTATTTGTGTCAGGGAGGTTGCAGAGTACTATTTCTACAGGTGTATAGGGTACGGTCCCTGGTATCGTGGTTTGACTTGTGCGCCTGGCCTTGCTTTCTCCATTCGTTCTCTGGTCCTTTCCGAGCGGGCATCCCCGGTCGGTTGGTCCCAGTCGGCTCTGATCGCGCCAGTCGGAGAAGAGCGGTGAGCTGGGGTTCGGCGCATCCTCGATCAGAGATGTAGGTCGGAGTCGGAAGTAGTGCTTTGTCCAGGCCTTCTGGTCGGAGAGGCCGTCCGAAGGCGTCCGGAGACCAAAGTGAGCGCTCGGTCGGAGAGGTGGGCCGAAGTCGGAAAACGGGCGTCGCTCCTCTTCGGCCTGGCCTTCGATCGGTGATTGGATTGCCCTTCTGGACTGTTGTTCAGATACTTGGGCCGGCCCATGAGTGACGTGTTGTCTGCTTGGGCCGAGCCTTTGTTCGAAAGCCGGTCCCCGAGGGACCCCGGGTTTATGAAATAGCGGGGGTCGGTAGTGTTACCTGGATGACTCAAGTGATGGGGTTTGAAGAGCTCTAGTCGGAAATCTTCGACCAGGACCCATGCTCGTCATTCGTGATGGAGCCGGCATGGCCTACATGGGGTGTCCCTTGGCTCCCTACCTGTCCCTTGGTGTGTTTTTCTAAGCCATTTGATCGACTTAGGAAGCCCGATGGTCTCTCCCGGCGGAGATCTCGGTTTGGGGTTTTCCATGTCCTGCTTGCGGATGCGGAGAGCTACCTGCGTGGTGATGCTTTGGTTTTCGTGCCCGGTCATGCGATAGTGGTGGGCCATACCTAGGCCACGTCTCGTCTCACCAGGCGGCGTTCCATTTGACCAGGCGTCGTTCCATCGGTCAGCATGCGTCCCATCAATCAGGGTGTGTCCCATCGTTTCCCATTCGTATTGAATGGGGGAAGGGAGAGAATTTTTGCTCTGATCTTTTGCCCCCCTTTGGCTGTCGCGTTTCTTCCTTAAATAGGGAGAGGGAGAGGGCTCTCCATCGCAGTCCTTTGCCTATTCTCCAACTTATTGTCTCTTCTCCTTCTTCCTCCTCACCGAGAGTGCCTGTATGCTATGGCGGTTCCTAAGTGAGAGAGGGGGTGAGCGAGGGGAGGACTTATCGATCCTTTCATCAATCCAAGCATGATGTCGAGCAAGAGGTTGTCGGGGCGGTGCTAGCCATCTTTGCCTGAGAAGGGGTGGGTTCCGCCGAAGGGGGTGGCATGCTAGATTCATCTGTGAGGCCTTCTTCGGGATGGAGCCGTGTGTGAACTTTCTCCAATGGATCTTCCTTGGGCGAGCCTTGTCGGAGGAGAAGTCGCTCAGGATCATGCTAGTGGAGGGTTCCACGCCTACAGCTACTCAAGTTGGCCAATTAATAAAGTTTGATGAGATCTCTTCCAGCCATGGTGGCCATACCCCGATGGCCGTATCCCTGCCTAGGAGTTGCCTCGACTGCATGAGAAGGTCAGGAGCTCCATGCTCTTCTGTTGAGCATCTATGGGTGTGACACCCTTGAGGTACCCGTTGCGCTCGCTGAAGTCGAGGGAGCGGACCGAGTAGGTCCCATGAGGTACCCGTTGCACTCGTCGTAGTTGAGGGAGTGGAACCGGACGGGTCCCCTGAGGTACCCGATGCGTTCACCGAAGTTGAAGGAGCAGAACCAGGTGGGTCTCCTGTGGTACCCGCTGCGTTCACCGAAGTCGAGGGAGCAAAACCGGGCGGGTCCCCAGCGGTGGTGCTTATGTCTGGTGGCGTTCAGACGATGTCGTCAAGCGACCGTAGTAGTATTTGGAGTAGTAGTAGAAAATATAATAGTTGAGTTCGTGGGTGAGTCCCCATGTGAACTATTTTTTGTATCAATGAATACATCAGTACTGCCTTTGTGATAGAATCACTATTTGTTCCTTATTTTTTCCTAGCCCTAATCTTCCTTTCGTGGTACCTGCTCAGGGTTTGTTGGTAGCGAGCGAAACGGATGACGGTCGTTTCACGGGCCTCTTCGAGCAGGTCAACTGCGTCTTGCTAAGCCTCCGCGGCTCGGTCGCGGTCGAAAGCTTTTACTCTTGGGGCATCATGGTCGAGGTCGGAGGGCAACACTGCCTTAGCTCCGTAGGCTAGGAAGAAGGGTGTGAACCCTGTGGATCGGTTTGGGGTCGTTCTCAGGCTCTAGAGGATCGCTGGGACCTCTGCAACCCATCGCCTGGTGTATTTGTTGAGTCGGTCGAAGATGCGCGACTTAAGTCCTTGGAGGACCATGCCATTGGCACGCTCGACCTGACCGTTGGTTCGTGGATGTCCGACCGAGGCCTAGTCGATCCTGATGCCGTATCCATCACTAAAGTCTAGGAACTTCTTTCCGATGAAGTTAGTCCCGTGGTCGGTGATGATATAGTTAGGAACGCCGAACCGGTAGATGATGTCGAGGAAGAATTTGACTGCCTCTTCCGAGCGGATGTTGGTCATGGGCTTGGCCTCTATCCTCTTGGTGAACTTATCGACTGCTACAAGTAGGTGAGTGAAGCCGCCTGGGCCCTTTTTGAGGGGTCCCACCATGTCGAGGCCCTAGACCGTGAATGGCCAGGTGATGGGGATGGTTTGGAGCTCCTGTACCGGCAAATGGGTTTGTCGAGCGTAGAACTGGCATCCTTCGCACCTACGGATGACCTCCTCTGCATCTCGTAGCCCGGTGGGCCAGTAAAAACCTTGGCAAAAGGCTTTTCCAACCAGCGACCTTGGGGCCGCGTGATGTCCATAGATCCCGACATGGACCTGGAGGAGGAGCTGCTTCCCCTGGTTGGTGGGGATGCACCTCATGAGTACCCCCGATGGACTCCGTTTGTTGAGTTCGTCACCGAGCATGACGAAGGTCTTGGCGCATCAAGCGATCCGATGGGCCTTAGTCCTTTCGAGCGGGAGAACCTCCTCAAGGAGGTAGGCGAGTAGCGACGCTCGCCAGTCGATTTGATCAAGTTCCAATATGGTGACGTTGGCGGGTGACGTCATCATGGAGGTACTGGGATCGGAGCCCCCGAGCGCTGGCTTGGCGTCGGGGTCAGAGCCCCTAGGTGTCGGCTAGGTGTCGGGGTGTGTATGGACCAGACCTTCTAGGATGCGGGCGAAAGGCTCGTGGATGTCATTGATGAAGACCCCGCTTGGGGATGGATCCCGCCTGGCGAGCAATTTCACAAGAAAATTGGTGGCGTCGTTGTCCTTTCGGGGGATGTGATGCAGCTCGATCCCCTGGAATTTGTCCTCGAGCTTGCGCACCTCTTGGCAGTATGCTACCATGAGGGGGCTTTTGTAGGACTCCTTCATGACCTAATCAACGACCAGCTCTGAGTCACCATGAACGTAGAGTCATGTAGCACCAAGCTTGATGGCGATGCGTAGTCCGTTGATGAGGGCCTCGTACTCTGCGGCATTGTTTGAGGCTAAAAAGTGGAGGCGGATGGCATAGCGGAGCCTACTCCTATCCGGGTAGATCAGGACCACTCCAGCTCCCGAGCCGGGCGCCATTACAGACCCGTCGAAGTACATTGTCCAGTACTCGTGGGTGACGTCCGGGGTCGGTAGCTGCACCTCTGTCCATTCGGTGACAAAATCCGTGAGAGCCTGAGACTTAATGACGATATAGGGGATGTACCTCATGTCATGGCCCATGAGTTCGAGTGCCCACTTAGAGATCCATCCCACGGCGTCGTGGTTGCGGATGATGTCCCTGAGAGGGTATGAACTGACGACTACGACTTCGTGGTCGGTGAAGTAGTGCAGAAGCTTCCGGGTCGCCATTAGCATGGCGTATAGGAGTTTATGCACCTGGGGGTACCAAACCTTGGGGTCGGTGAGTACTTCCCCAACAAAGTATACAAGCCGCTGGACCTTAAGTTGGTGTCCCGACTCCTCCCTTTCGACGACCAGCGCGGCGCTTACCACATGGTTGCTAGCGATGATGTAGAGGAGATGGGGTTCTCCCCGTTCGGGGGCGATGAGGATTGGGGCTGACGTCAGGGATGTTTTGAGGCTATCTAGGGCATGCTGAGCTTCCTCAGTCTAGACGAAAGTGTCTGTCTTTTTGAGGAGCTTGTAAAGTGGCATCCCTCATTCGTCGAGCCAGGAGATGAATCGACTTAGAGCAGCCAGGCAGCCAGTGAGCCTTTGTACTCCCTTGATGTTGTGTATGGGACCCATGTTGGAGATGGCCATGATTTTTTTGGGGTTAGCCTCGATGCCGCGCTTGGACACAATATATACTAGCAGCTTCCCCTTCGAAACCTCGAAAACACATTTTTCGAGATTCAGCCTGATGTTGAATCTTCTGAGGTTTGTGAATGTTGCGGCCAAGTTTGCGATCAGGTCACTGGCTTGAGTTGTTTTGACTACTATGTCATCAACATATACGGTGATCGTTGGTCTTGGCCGCTTGGTTTGATCAGGTTGATCGAGCGGGTTGATTTGGTCGGTGAAGCATTGCTGCATGCACCTTTGATAGGTGGCGCCAGCGTTCTTCAAGCCGAATGACATGGTTACGTAGCAGTACGAACCATACGGGGTGATGAACGAGGTTGCAAGCTAATCGGATTCTTTCATCGTGATCTGGTGATAGCCCGAGTAGGCATCTAGAAAGGAGAGGATCTCATAACCCGAGGTGGAGTCGACTATCTTGTCTATGCGCAGCAAAGGAAAGTGATCCTTTGAACAGGCTTTGTTGAGGCCAGTATAATCAACGCACATTCTCCACTTCCCGGTCTTCTTTTTAACAAGAACGGGATTGCAAGCTAGTTGGAGTGAAAGACCTCTCTAATGAATTCGACTGCCAGGAGTTTGGCGATCTCTTTGCCTATGGCTCTGCGCCTATCGTCGTCAAAGCGACGCAGGCGCTATTTGGCGGGCTTCGTGCCCGGGATGAGGCGCAGCGCGTGCTCGGCGACCTCCTGTGGTATGACCAGCATGTCAGAAGGCTGCCATGTGAAGACATCACGATTAGTGCATAGGAAGTCGACGAGCTCACATTCCTATTTGGCCGAAAGCTGGGTCCCAATCCGCACCGTATTGGCTAGGTCGGTGGGGTCGACCCCTACCGCTTTGGTTTCCTCGAGCGGACAGAAGGCCATTGAGGAGGTTGGTTTGTTGTAGTCTGGGACTGCCAGGATCGACAATTCCCTGAGCCGTGGGAGCTTAGACGAGTTGATGACCACAGTGGCAAGCTCATAGTGCTCGTGGTCGCACATGAAGGCATGCAAGAAGGCGCTGCTTACGGTGATGACACCGTTCGGTCCTGGCATCTTCAGCTTGAGGTAGGTGCAGTTGTGGATTGCCATGAATTTGGCATAGCATGGCCGCCCCAAGATGGTGTGGTAGGACCCTAGAAAGTCCACCACTTCGAAGGTGAGGACCTCCGAGCGGAAGTTGGCTCAATTGCCGAACATGACGGGCAGGTCGATCTGCCCGAGCAGGTATGCCTGCGCTCCCATGATCACCCTATGGAAGGGAGAGCCCGCCAGGCGGAGCTCTGATCGGGGGATGCGCATGGAGTCGAGGGTGTTGATGTAGAGGATGTTGAGGCCGCTGCATCCGTCCATCAGTACCTTGGTCAGGCGCTTCTTATGGATGATGGGATTGACGATGAGCGGGTAGCATCTCGGTCTCATGATATGGGAGGGATGGTCCCTCTAATCAAAGGTGAAGAGATTCTGACCAGCTAAGGAAGGAGGGGACGATTGTCTTGGTGGCACATGCCTCCCTATAGTGTACCTTGTGCTGGCATTTGGATCAGATGACGTCGGATCCACCGAAGATCTTGATGCATTCGTCAATGCCGAGGAAACCATCTCTGTCCCTGCCCGCCATGCCTCCTTTCTTGGCTGCCGCCTCTTTGCTGTCCCCTTCTTTCGGCCCACCGGCCTGTCGTAGGAAACGTTTGAGGAGCTCGCAGTCCTTGTAGAGGTGTTTGATGGGGTAGGCGTGGTTGGTGAACATTTGAGGAGTTTGTTGGGGCTGCTTGCCCATGCGGTTAGTTGTGGCGACCAACACGGTGTTGTCTAGTCGGCGTCGGTCCTTTTTGTTCTTCTTGCCCCTCTGTGTGGAGGGGCCCTATCAATGTTTCACAACCGATAGCCTGCCACGAGGGTACCCGGGGTAGTTTGTTTGGGCTTCAGCGTAAGCAGAACTCGATGGTTAACACAAGAGACAGTCAATTTATCCTGGTTTGGACCCTCGATCGTGATCGAGTAACAGCCCTACGTCCAGTCGGCGTTAGCCTTTGCATTGGATTGATTGTCCAGTGTCTTTTCTAACCCTCTTCTACTCTCTGATCTAAGGAGCCCTGCCCTCCTTTATATAGTCAGGAGGCCAGAGTCCTAGTCGGTTTACAATTTAGAGTCCTAGTAGGATTATAGGGTAATATTACTACTAGAATTACATGGGAGGAATCCTAATCAAACTAGATCTCCTCTCTTCCTTGCTGTGTATCCCATGGGTCCCGCATCGACAGGCCCTCGTCTTGGTCCGTGCGCTTGGCCTTGCCTTTGTCCTAGCCCCCGTTGAAGACCGCTCTGACCGCTTCCTCGCTGGAGGCATGGTTAGTGGCGACATCGAGCAGGTCGCGGGTAGTACGAGGCTTCAGGCATCCAAGCTTGTGGACCAGGGACTCACGGGTCGTCCCGGAGAGGAATGCGCTGATGACGTCCGCGTCGATGACATCAGGGAGGGAGTTGCATCGTTTGGAGAACCTATGGATGTAGTCCCACAGGGACTCGCTGGACTCCTACTGGCAACTCTTGAGGTCCCAAGAGTTTCTAGGGTAGACATACGTCCCGTGGAAATTCCCGACGAAGACCATCTTGAGGTCCGCCAAGTCACGGATGCTGTCATGCGGGAGGAATTCAAGCCATGCCCAAACATGTTCCCCCATGTAGATGGGGAGATACTGAATGATGAAAAAGTCATCATCCACCCCTCCGGCTCAGTAGGCGAGCCAGAAATCTTCGAGCCAAATATCGGGGTTTGTCTCCCGGTGTACTTGGTGATGTTGGTGGGTGGTCAGAAGCGCTGTGGGAACGGTGCTCTCTAGATACGCCGGTCAAAGGCCCGTGGTCCCGGACCCTCCGGTCTGGGACTCGGTCATCCGGCCAACGACCATGTCTAGAGCGCGTTTCATCGCTCCCCTCGATGGTTTGGTCGGGATCCATGTTGCCTGCTCTTACCGCCGCCCGGTGGATGTCATCATCATGTTGGGCGTGATGCCAGTTGCTGACGATGCTACGAGCGTCCTGGTGTGGACCGGGCCGCTCATGTACCGGCGGTCGGTGCAGAGCAAGCGCCAGGTCGGACCGAGGCACAGCTGCTGCCTCCCGAGCCGCACTTGGCGGCTGTAGCGGTCAGCGAATGGAGCGATCCGTCTAGCCCATCCTCGCTCCCCGGTGGGGAGAGAGGGCGCATGTCGGAGTCGCAATGCGGAGCTTTCCGCTTATTGCACGGCGGCGGCTTCTACTAGAACCCAGAGGTTCTGGTAGACCACCACTCCTAGGGGTTGATGGGCTCGGGAACACCACGCAGAAGCATTGCTACAGCAGCGATGTTCTGACAAGCCCGAGCGAACTGTGGGAGATCGTTCCCCTCGTTCATGATGTCATGTTGGACTTAGCAGGCGTGACCCAGGCGCCGCCCGCGAGGTTATGAGCAAGGGGCGCAGCTTGCTACGCCGAGCTCGCCGGCATAGGCAGCGGCTGGCTCTGCCGCCGTTGTCGTAGTTCCTCAGCGTGCAATTGCACAAACATGAGGGCCCCCACATGTGGGTCCGGAGGGGTGTGAGTTTGCGTAGAGTCCGCAACGACGGTGGCTGCCCCAGAGCGTCCGCCATAGCGCACTCCTAGGACGGACGGTGGCTAGGTGCCATGTCACCGATGCTGGAATGTTGCTCTCACCCTCATCATCCGGGAGTTCATGGAAAGTGGTAGGAGCATAGCTCGCCATTCCCATGAATTCGGATATGAGGGGGATGGCGACAGGATCCTTGGAGCCCCCGAGCGCATGCGTCCATGGGGGATGTGAGGCCATAGGGGAACCGATCGTATGGTGTTCGTGGTGTGGTAAATACGGTCCCTCCGGATAATCGGCGGGGGATAGTAAATAGAGAGTAAATAACAATATACATATTACTCACAGCGGGGTTTGGCAGAGAGTTTGCTCGAAATGAAGCGCAGATGTCGCGTCGTTGAAGTTGTCGTGCATCTCAGAGCCGATGGAGGGTGCCCCTCCAATGGGCGCTGGAACAAGAGCCTCCTCGCGGAGGTATAGTATGTCGAGCCGGTCGGTGACGAAGTCTAGGCTTCCGAAGAGGAAGGCCTGGGACGGCTCGAAGATGCGTGGAACCCGCATCCCAACCGGTGGGAGAGCGGGAAACTTGAGTGAGTCAAAGCAAATCGTATCGCTGAGCCTGCCATGGTGAAGGTGGCGGAAAAGTGGGCCATCCGATGACCAAAAAGTGTTGAACGTACAGCGTCTTCCCCACGGACGGCGCCAACTATCGGTGCAGAAAGTGACCAACAAGTAAATATTTGTAGTTTTGCCGTACATTGTGATCGGAGGTGGCCTAGCACTCAATGACACAGGGTTTATACTGGTTTAGGCAACGTGCCTTATGTCCAGTTTGAGTCGGTCGGTGACTTTATTCCTGAGCCTAGGTGCTCGAAGTTTGCGGTGGGGTTACAAACGAGAAGGAGAAAGATGGTGTGTACGAGAGGTCCAGTCGGCTCTGGTCAGAAGGGCCGAGAGCAATAGGAGCTCTGCTATGAGCTTAGTGTTCAAGTGTGTGCTTGAGGTCCAAACCTGGCGGTTCTGTGGTTGTGAGCTAGCGAATTTGATCGATCTGATGAATCTAGAATCACTTGAGTTGACCTAGATTAACCATTTTTTCTTGGGAGAGAGTGCATCCCCTTTTATAGATGAAGGGGAGGGCCTTACAAGTGAGAGGGAGAGAATACGTATGCTTCTAAACCTTGTTGCCCACACTGGCAGGTACAGGATGATGGTAGGCGCCCACAATACTGTTGGATGTTAGATGCACGTGGGAGGTTACGTCGTCTTTGTTCGGGTATGGCAGATGTCGGTACCTGCATATACTGTTGTTGCCCAGATGCATGTAAGGAGTTTCACCATGTTCACTCAGTATGATAAATCCCGGTGCCCACAACACTGTCGATGCCCAGAGGCATGTGGGGGGGGAGCCTTACCATATGGGAGTTAATGGCGCCCACAATACTGTATGGGAAAATATCGGCGCCTACAACACTGTTTGTGTCAAGAAGGTTGCAGAGTATTGTTTCTACAGGTGTATAGGGTACGGTCCTTGGTATCGTGGTTTGACTTATGCGCCTGGCCTTGCTTTCTCCGTTCGTTCCCTGGTCCTTTTCGAGCGGGCGTCCCTGATCGGTTGGTCCCAGTCGGCTCTGATCGCGCCAATCGTAGAAGAGCGGTGAGCAGGGGTTCAGCGCATCCCCGGTCGGAGACGCGGGTCGGAGTCGGAAGTAGCTCTTTGTCTTGGCCTTCTAGTTAGAGAGGCCGTCTGGAGGTGGCCGAAGACCAAAGTGAGCGCTCCGGTCGGAGAGGTGGGCCGGGGTCGGAAAATGGGCGCCGCTCCTCTTTGGCCAGGCCTTTCGATCGGTGATTGGATCGCCCTTCTGGCCTGTTGTTTAGATACTTGGGCCAGCCCATGAGTTGTGCGTTGTCTGCTTGGGCTGAGCCTTCGTTGGGAAGCCGGTCCCCGAGGGACCCCAGGTTTATGAACCCAACAACTATATTCCTGCTGGTTTGCTAAACAGGAAGTTGTCCGAGTTTCTGGAGCTGAAGCAAGGAAACATGACTGTGACGGAGTATATGAACAAGTTCAACCATCTTGCACAGTATGCGGGGACTCATGTGGATACTGATGAGAAGAAGATGGACTGTTTCAATCATGGTCTCTCTTGCATCTTGCAAGAGAAGTTATATATAGGGGGCTATCAGACCTTTAGTGCTTTGATGAATGCTGCCATTGCTATGGAGGGACTTCAGCGTGACTCTCAGGTTGAGTGGAAGCGCAAGAGGGTGATCACTGGGTCTTCTAGTCACCCATAGTCTCGAAAGGTACAGCTTGTGAGGAGGGTGTCCTATCACTCTCTGGGTGGACAGTCGTCTCGCCAGACTCAGCAGAGTCACCAGGCACCTCACACTTAGTACCGTGCACCTACTCAGCTGGTGCAGCAGCCTCAGGGGCAGCAGGTTCCGCCTCATCAAGGATCTACCTAGGTTACCACCTTATCGAGATGTGGAGTTTTCCATTGAGTTAGAACTTGGTACTGCTCCTATTTCATGGCATCCTTACCACATGATCTAGCTTCTATTCCTATGGTTTGTGAGTTTCTAGATGTCTTTCCGAGGATCTACCTAGGTTACCACCTTATCGAGATGTGGAGTTTTCCATTGAGTTAGAACTTGGTACTACTCCTATTTCATGGCATCCTTACCATATGGCTCCAAAGGAATTGGCTGAGATGAAGAAACAGTTAGAAGAATTGTTGGAGAAGGGATTCATCATCCAAGTTCTTCACCATGGGGTTGTCTAGTTATTTCTATGAAGAAGAAGGACGGCACTCTTCGGATGTGTGTGGATTATCGCCCTCTTAATGCGGTAACCATTAAGAACAAGTATCCTTTACCTCGTATTGATACTTTGTTCGATCAGTTGGCTAGTGCCAAGGTGTTTTCAAAGATTGATCTTCATTCTAGGTATCACCAAATTAAGATCGGACAACAAGATATACTAAAGACATCTTTCTTTACTAGGTATGGGCTCTATGAATACCTAGTCATGTCTTTTTGGTCTCACCAATGCTCTTGCATTCTACATGTATCTCATGAATTCAGTCTTCATGCCAGAGTTAGACAAGTTTATAGTGGTGTTCGTTGATGACATATTGTTATATTCTAAGAACAATGAAGCGAATGAACAACATCTTCGCATAGTCCTGACTCAATTGCAGAACACAAGCTGTATGCCAAATTCAGCAAGTGCGAGTTTTGGTTGGATCGAGTACAGTTCTTGGGACATGTCCTGACACATGAAGGCATCTCTATGGATCCTAGCAAGGTGTAGGATGTGTTAAATTGGAAATCTCCAAAGTCAGTGCATCAGATTCGTCAGTTCCTTGGACTTGCTGGTTATTATCGGTGCTTCATCCCTAAGTTCTCCAAAATAGGTCAACCGATGACCAAGTTGCTCCAGAAGGATGTCATGTTTGTATGGAGTTTGGCTTGTGAAGAAGCTTTCCAAGCCCTGAAGAAGTTTCTTACCTTTGCTTCTGTTCTTGCCCAACCAGATATTGATAGGCCATTTGATGTGTATTATGATGCCTCTAGATCAGGACTGGGATGTGTGCTTATGCAAGGCGGACGTGTGATCACTTATGCTTCACGTTAGTAGAAAAAGCACGAGTTGAATTATCCCACCCATGATTTAGAGTAGGCTGCAGTTGTGCATGCTCTAAAAATTTGGAGACATTACCTGTTGGAAAATAAAGTACACATTTTATGTATCACAAGAGCATCAAATATATTTTCACTCAATCCGAGTTGAATATGAGGCAATGGAGGAGGCTCGAGTTAATCAAGGATTACAATTTAGAAGTTCATTATCACCCAGGAAAAGCTAATGTGGTAGTTGATGCCTTAAGTCAGAAGTCGCATCAAGTAAAAGAAGAATCTTTGTCTCTCAACCATTCTGAGGTGTTAGCCCATATTGCCCTAGTCTCGGATTTACTTGAGAAAATTATTATAGAGCAAAGGCAAGATGCTTCGGAAATTCCGCATATCAAGAAGTTAATTGCCGAAGGGTGTGGTCCTCATTTCATTATTGATGATCAAGGTGTGGTGAAGTTCAAGAACCGATTGGTGGTTCCCTCAAGTGATGAGCTTAGGAGAAAAATTTTGGATGAAGCCCACAACTCCAAATTATACATTCATCCGGAAAGTAACAAGATATATCATGATTTGCGTCACTTGTATTGGTGGCCAAATATGAAACAGGATATTACCAAATACATCTCAGAATGTGACATTTGTGGAAGGGTTAAGGCGGACCACATGCGTACACCTGGATTTCTACAGCCTTGCCTATCCCTATTTGGAAATTGGAGGATATTTCCATGGACTTTGTTGTGGGTTTGCCCCGCATGGCAAAGGGGTATGATGTAACACCCCAGGTGTTTGTCACCAGTTAAGCAATGGGTTTGAGCTCAAACATGACATGTCAAGTGGTAATCAAGGTGTCAAGATCAAATCTACATGATGGAGCTTCAACTTAAACTTGGGCCACGCACAATTGCTTACATATGGACCCTTGTTAAGATTATGCAAGAGTAATGTTAAACATGCTTATTCCATGTACATTACATCCACATGCATCCATCTAGACCCGTGGAAAAGTTTCATGAAGTTTGGAATCAAAAAGTCACATGAAATGATAAGTCATATCTTTGCATGAATTGCGTTATCAAGTGGATGGAAACCTATGAAGTCAACCAAACTTTGGTACCTTGCTCAAACAACTCTACTTGCACTCATGAACAAATGTTATGAAGGGTTCATGTTGAGCAGGTGGCCAGAAAATGCTCCAATGGATCAAAAAGGATAATTTAAGCTTCATCGTGATCCTATTTTGGTCAAAGTAGAACAGTAGGTTCTGTGCCAGTTATGAGGTTTCACCTTTAACAAAAGTTGTAGTTCATCTTGTGTAGAACAAACTTTGTTTAATGGTCAAGAGTTAGTTTGGCCTCTAACCTAGTCAAATAGAACTCACAAGATTCAATACTGGTGTTATTATGGAGCCTGTGAATTTGGCTAAGTCCTAATCGAGTTTGAACTGCGGGTACCCTATTTTGGAGCTTTATATCTTGCAAACTGAGCTGATCCAGACCTTGATCCTTTAATAAAAGTTGTTCTTTGTTTTGAGTACAACATAGTTTGTTTTTGGAGTATGCCCTAGTTCAGTTTGTAGATGATGCAAACAGAGGTTACAAGATCGAAAATCATTGTTTGTAGACCTAAGTCTGAAATCTTGAGCATCGACGATGACATTCGCGTTCTCCAAATTTTGTTAAGCAACTTCAGTTGATCCAAATGTAAAAGTTGGAGCTTACATGATGGGGAAGAACATACAAGAAGATGGCACCAGTTGCATTTCATCTCGACCATCAATTTTGGGTGTTTGCTTGTCTTTGTCAAATCACCGACACTATCAAGTTTAGTACTAATTATATGCTAATCCAACAGCCTAATGGCCGAGCACCCTTAATCAAAGTCGAAGAGCATTCTCGAGGACAACAACTTTTCTATAGGCGCCAAGGTCCGAATCTGCACCGAATATGCCGAAAACGGACTCCAAGTCGGGCACAAGAACGCACGCCACGTACTCGATGAAATGACTTCGTGGCGGCCATGCACCGAGAGCGCCCCACCATTGCCGAGCTTCTGTGCCGCAGTGCACCAAAGCCCTGCGCTCTTCCCGGTGGACGCCGAGGCACTCCTCCACTCCCCCGCCACTCCCTCCACTTCCCATCGCTCCCTCTCGCTCTCCTCGCTCCCGCCGCTGGTCCACCATGGCCGGATGGCCAACCTCGCTGTCGCCGCGTCCTCGCCGCTCCAAGCCTCCACGGCCGCAGCCACGTGCACCACCGCTTTGCCTCGTTGTGTTTGCACTCGCACAAGACGCTCATCCAAGCCATCATCGGCCACCGAGCACCATCGCCGTGAGAAGTCATTAAGCGGCAATGCATGCGCGGCGCTGCGGGCAAGCAACCACGAGCCACCTTCTTGGCGTGCTGTTGGACGCCCCTGATGTGAGCACATGCGCTTGCGCAGCTGCAGCACTCCATCCCCCGCCGCCACCGAGCCTCCTTCGCCGGGCAACAAGCAAGTCCGGCATTCTCTCTCTGCTGTGTCATGCGACCAGGGGCCTCGGGCTCAAATTCGACTAAGTAAAGGGGCTTTTCTGCAGAACCATAGACTCAAGTGAATAGTACCTCGAGGACCTATTTGTTTTAAATCGGCTGAAAGTTTAGAAAATCATAGTAATTCATAGGAAATTCGTAAAATAGCAAATGAGGACTTTTTGGAATCCTTGTGAAATTCTCTATGCAATAGATCTATAATATTACATGTTTTACTTTAAAATTTTAGCTGTAAAAATATATTTATGGAGCTAGGTTTTTAATGCTAGTTGTATTTGTTTTTTTTATAACTGTAGATCTAGGGCTCCAAATGAAGTGAAATTTTTGTGGCATGCTACTCATGTTATGTTTGATGTGTGATAAAAATTTCATGAGTAGTGGATGAAGTATGAGTGAGTTATTGGTTTATCTTGCCCTCACATGATTTCTTGCTTTAGCAAATTGTCTTTTTCATAGAGGGTGCTATACATTTTAAAATGGAGTGAAATTTTGACAGTAGACTGTTGAGAGGGTATGTGAGCCACTGTAATTTTTGTAGAATTTATTGTATACTTTTGTTATATGTTCCTTAAGTCACCTTGTTATCTAAAATAAATTAAGAAATGCATTAAAAGAATTTATTTGGTCATGGACCCTAGGTTTTCTGGTGTTCTTTAGTCATGTGTGACATGTTGGTAAAGTTGGTTTTGTCTAATTATGTGTTTGCAACATAAGTTAATATTTAATTTCTTGCAAATGTGGTTTATGAACAGATCTGGGAACTTAGCAAAGTTCTTCATGATAATGTGCTTTGTTGTGAAACTTGTTTATACAAAAGTTGTAGATAATTCATGTATCTAGCTGCTGTTAAAATTTGGTATCATTTGACCAAGTAGTTTGTGAGTTATGCCTGTTTAAAGTTGGGTTTCAGAAATGGCTGCTCTCTGTTTTGTATGAACCAGTTTCTATAAAGGTATAATTTCGACCTACTTAACATGGGAATCATGCTGTGATGGTTATATATGAAATGTAGATAATTTCATAAGCTTTCTAAAATGTCTTCTTGCAAGTCATTTGGATTTGTGTAACTCCAGTTATAGCTAAATCTTATAGCTGCTGTTTGCATGTCCAGAAATTGACAGATTCCAATTATAGTTGTTTGCTTGTATATTGCTAAGTGTGGCTTTGTTGATGATCAAGTTATGATACTTGTGACCTTGTTAAACTTGTGTCATGCTTGATGTGCTTACTCTCTATAGTTAGTTGTGTGATGTTAGTTAAATAGCTATTGGTGTCTATGTCTTGCATAATCTTGTGTTTGTCTTAAATGCTTATGTGTGATGCATCTTGTGTTACCATTCATCACATTCATACACATGCATCTTGCATCTCATTTAGGTACGCTAGATGCACCACGTGAAGGATGAGATGTTGGAGCCAAACCTGGAGACGGCGTTTGATGGACCTATCTCGAAGGTGGAAGGACTGGACAAGTGCTTGGACCTGAGATGTCACCAAGATGGTGCAAGCTAACCGAAGCCGACTTGTGTCGGATCCCGTGCAAGCCCGGAGCATTCTAAGTCTCCCATGTTTTTACAAATATATTGAGTATCTCTTATTGTTGATGATGCATTAACTATAGGAATTTGGTTGGAACCAATTGTTGCATTATATCCCTACCTTGTCCGAGATAAAATCTCGTGAATCCTAATTAAGTGTAGGATCGAATGATGCTTAGCTATGCATAGACCGGTAGAAGTCGGGTGATTTCTGTCACACCGAGATGTAGGATGAGCTCTGGTCACGGTTGGCTATATTTGCTATCATGAAAAAGAACCATGTGTTAATAATGAAAGGAGACCGGACGGGATGATGGTAGTGCAAAGCAACAAGGCATGGAGGTCTTGGGTGTGAATCTATCCCCGTCGTGTCGCTTTTAAGGACCGATCTGTCAGACGTCCTCATGTCATGTTGAACGCAGCCTAACACTTAGCTGGCCGGATAAGTCGTTCGACCGCTGAAGCCTAGTAGCTCGACTCAGTGGGGACACGAGAAAATGGCGGCATTCTCGGAGGTAGTAAGGATGTGCGGAGAGCCATTGGCATAAGTCCAAGGCGGGTTAGAGTCCCGAACAACCTTGTCGAGTGGTTCTCTCGAGAATGTCGATCTGTTCGGACTCGTGACTCTGAATCGCACTAAAGGTGACTCGTTTGCGACCTCGACGGGGAAGCGGGGTTTGTGTTTAGGAATACCCTCCATTTGGATAGGAATCGATTCGAATCGCCGCTCTCCCGGATAGTGAGAACTTGACCGAGCAAATGCAACGTAGATTCACTAAATTTAAAGATATGGTTAAATGATGATGATGATGATGATGATAATGATAATGAGCCATGAAATACCTGATATGGTTATTATTATTTGCAACTTAATCAAGTGATTGATTAGTACAGGTGCTAATATAGATGGTAGGTAATGGCTAAAAGTCACCGCTAGTACAGTGAATAATGCTAATGGTTACTCAAGCTTTTATGCAAAAAAGGTTGTCCAAACTAGATCCACTAAATTAAGCTATGCATGATCCTTGGTGTCATTTGTTTTGGTTTTCGACGGGTAAGTCATTTGAGTACATTCGAGTACTGTGGTTTATCCCACCATGTTGCGGTGAAGTTCTCGGCTGTTGAAGATGGT
This sequence comes from Miscanthus lutarioriparius, assembly GCA_904845875.1. Taxonomy (NCBI): domain Eukaryota; kingdom Viridiplantae; phylum Streptophyta; class Magnoliopsida; order Poales; family Poaceae; genus Miscanthus; species Miscanthus lutarioriparius. The sequence continues at coordinate 20,503,886 of CAJGYO010000008.1, forward strand.
GGCTAACCATCGATGGGCTCGGTGATTCTATAGTTACTTCTCATCTATATGCTTTTGTCGGATGATGTCACTTATGCTAGCAATATATTTGGAACTTATATTAATATAATCATTTGAAAGCTATGTTGTTTTCACTAAGCGGTTTTGAAACCTAAACTTGTACTTTTATTTGTGAACCCATATGTAATATTATTTCCGCTGCAACCCTGTGTATGTGATGTGTATTTGCTTAATCACGCGATCTTGGTTGTGATGTTGATTTACCGAGGTCTTTCGGGACACTCGGCGGACTACCGGGTTTATATGAGTGAAGGTATGTGTGTGTCAACGTGTTAGCGGGGACAGCCATACTTGATCTTGTATAAATTGGGCGGTTCTGTTACAGCTAGCATCAGAGCAAGATTAAGCATAATACTGTCATGTACATTGTTTTAAAAACAAAGTTTTGGTTTTAAAAAGCCTATTTTAACTAAAACTTTAGCTACAGGCAAATTTGTCAAAACTAATTTGCAAAACTATGCTAGCGACATCCTCCTTTATGCCCAGTTAAGGACTATTAGGTGGCTATCTAAGTACTAACATGGGGGTTTTTACTTTTGTCGTCCATACGGCGTGTTATTGTATGGATGCCATTCGCTTGAATGGTAATGTATGGATCAATTGTCTCTATGCTCAGGTAAGTGTGAGTTGTGAGAGCATGACCGTCCAACTATCGGTCTAGGGGAGAGTTAGCTGTGGTTACTGGAATATTTACATGGTACACCCATGTATATATGAAGGTACTTAATTGTGGGTATATTTATTGGGTAGCTATGGATATCGAAGTATATACATCTGGGGATGTATATATGGAGAGTATCTTAGTTTATCGCTTTCATTGTGTGCTTATTTATCTCTTGTGGGGATGGGCTGCAATGAATTTGCTCGCAGTACGCTTAACCACGTAATGCGTAGATTGAATGTAGTGACGACTAGCTATATATCGAGAGAGTACGTGTTATGCCACCGACATAGAACGTGATTGCCACCTTAGGTGGCAATTTTGTGAGGATTTAATAGGACGAGCATGCATCACGATTGTGCTTGTGCATAAATATGTTTCCCTCACCTTGTTCTAATACTAAGTAACTTGTGATCAATGTGATGTTGCTATCTTCCCTGTGTGAAGCTAGACAAAATGCCTTGTTCCATGTTGCTTGAATAGGAAGTTCTTGAGAAAAGTGTGTGCTTAGCCTTGCTAGAAATAATTGTGGTTACATGTTTAGACCTATAAATGTCCTCTAGTTTAGCCAAGTGGTGGGTATGTTGTTCTTACAAGCTTTTGCAAATGCTTTTTAGGCCTCACTTAAGTACTTGGGATTCTTATGATAAAAAATTAATTTATTGTTGGTCTAAGGTAACAATGTTTAGAGCTGCTAGAATAACATGTTTGTGTGCTCTCTTGTTAAGTAGAACAAAGGCAAGTTTTGTTTTGCTTGTGGGACGTTGGCTGCTAGAACAATTTCTGTAGTAGTGATGTTTTCGTGGTCATAACGGTGTTTTCTATAGTTATGGAGAATACCAAAGTCGTAGCTAACTTTCGTATCTTGCTTGTCCAAAAATTTCATGACCCCAGGCCTTATGGGTTAAGAGTTATGAATTTCAGAAGTTTGTTGTCAGGTTTTGCTTATGTTCTGAACAGATCTTAATATTTGGTTTGTTTTACCTGTGTGCATATAGAATTATTTCTTGGAAATAGTAGAAGAAGTATAGTACTTTTTCTAAGCTTTCCAAAATGTCTAATAGCACTGCTTTTGGTGATCTAAATCTCCAGTTATGAGCTTGCAAAATGGAATGACAGAATCTGTCCAAATCTGGGCAGAGATGTCTTCTTTGTCTTGTTTGGTCTTGTTAGCTATAGGATCATCTTCATATGATAATAAGAAAGTTATAGACAACTTAATAAGCTTTACCTAAAGTCTAGGATCACCTTTGTTTGATGCCTACAACTTCAGTTATGCTTGAAACCTGTGCCACTTGATCGTTGTTGTTCAGTTTTACGTGCATATACTAAGTGGATTCTTTAGCTTACTTTGGTTTTGGGCCAAGCTTGTAGTTAAATCTTGTATGGTAAATGCTTGTTATGTGTATGAGCCTTGTGCTTAGTAATTGTGCTTAAGCTAGTTTGATTGAATCTCTCAAATGCTTGCTTGAAACTATGATGTGGTATGTATGCTTGTTATCTAATTAGTGCCATAGTTATCACCTCGTTTGGTCCTCGGTAAGCATATGAGTGTCAAATAGCTTTATCTTAGAACAACACTCAAGTTACGTAATCGCACGGTTGTCGCCTCCAATTAAATTCTCTCTTAGAAACCTGAGCTGTACATGTGGTTGCTAGCCTTGAACGTTATGCTTCTGAAGGCTTTATCTATGCCTTTGCTTGACCTTAGGCCTAAGCTTAGTTCCCTTGAATGCTTACATGTGTCGTGGTTGTTCCACCCTGTGTGGGAGGACCCTACTCAAAAATCCTTGTCGGACCTCATTGCTCTTTCTCCTCATCGATGAGCTAGTGCAACGCTAATCGCTATCTCCGCCCGGCTTTGGAACCTTTTCTCACAAATCATGTCATTGCTTTATCAAGCTGAATCCCTAGTCAATTGCAATGGCTCTGTCCCTCGAATCTCGTGTATTTTGTCTCCAACCCTTTCAAGTCTCTCGGATGTTTATCGGCCTTGATCTCATGTTGCTGCTTGACAAGACCAAATCTCATGTTAATCTTTATCTGGTAATCACTTTGGTGGACACGAGGCATATATGAAAATTTGGCAGAGTCCCTCGCTCAATTGTCTTCGACAATTAAGCTATGTTCCCTTGCGCTATATTTTGATCTTTGGATCACCTCCTTGTTGACTCCTAACCTTGTGACTACCATTGTTTGCTATCCTCCTTTTCATGGTGCTTGCTCTGTGCAACCAAAATTTTGCCACGTGAAAATTCTTTTGGGTTGTATGTTCAGAATGGTGCCACGATTAGCGATCTACGGTGCCGTGATTTGAAACCGAGAGCCTCCCTGTGGGTGCACACACAAGGTCGTGTCTTGCTTTTAAGACGCTACCGGTATCGGGGTTTCTAGTCATGATCCATTATAGAACTGCACCGATGTGTTATTTTCAAGTGAGCTCTTCCTTGGTTATCTCTCCATATCTTATCGAAGATCCCTATATCAGACCGAAAGTAGTAGAGCTTTCTGTTGAAGTCACAAAAAGGATAGCCTTTAAAGAACTGGTCACTGACATAAACATTAACCGACTACAAGAGGTGGTAGACAAGTGACTCCACTTGGTTGTCCCACCAGTATTGATGTCCGTCACCTAGTGAACAACTTATGTCATCATTATTGGATCAGAAGGGCACACAACACTTAATGTTGGAAAAGTTGTTAGTCAGATAAGAATCGAACGTCACATTATGATTATGACCTGGCTATCCAAGTCTTGATTATTATGTTCATGCTGATTGCACGGTCGAGATCAACAATCTCTAGTGTGACTCCTTGTCTGCAGACTTCGATGGCGACCGTCTGTTTGTGCCCCGATTGCAATTATTGTTGTGGTCAAGAGTAAGAATTTAGAACTTTTAGTGTTGAGAGACAACTGATTAGTTACTAGTCGGAAGCTTAACCTCCAGCTAGGTGACAACTTTTGCTAATTACAAAGGCTATGTCTCGCAGAGCAATGTTAAGCAATGTAATAGCAAGCCGTTTAGCAATGCAACTACTACATTGTTTTCCAAAACCTGTGCTATCAAGTCAATTTCATCTTGGATAATCACACAGATAGTACAAAATGTTGTATCGGCTACGTAAGGAACTAGAGAAAGCATGTGCCTAGTTTCGATCAGCAATGCGTGAGCAGTCAAGGTGTTCTAGAAGTCAAATTGTGCCCTTGCAATTCGAAAGTAATTGGAAAGGTGTCAAACCATAGATTTTTGGATTATGGTTTTTGAGATATTGATTGGCCTAAGAATAGAAGCCTCGACGTCAAATATAGTTTAAGAAAGCTGGTTTTGCTACGATGCAAGTAAACCCAACTTGCTGTGCAACTGCATCACGAAGGTAAATTGTACTTAACCTGCTTGGTAGTGAACTAGTCCGTAGTTTGGTGATTACTGGCAACTTATGTTGCCCTCCAAGCCTCGCTAACATCCTTCTGCATCAATGGTTCTCCAATGCTGACATGCCTAAGGTGTCTTCCATGTGTTTTACCCAAGGGTTTGCCTCAGATACAACTCAGATAACTATTACCGTTTGGATATGAGAATTCCCTTAAATAATGGTCATCGAAAACGCTGAGTCAACAGAGTCAGCTATCACATTCACCGCTCACTCAACAGACTCAGATAATACAGTGTTGTTATCAGAGAAAGAGCACTGCACACATGGAACATTATGTAGCTTTCGATCAGTTGACATCTGAGTGATTGCACCGCTATAGCCGGCTTGATATTGGTTAGCCAGATTCTCATACCCTCAAAGGATGTTTACCCCGTCTATGATCAAATCATTTATGAGAAGTTGTGCTCAAGCCACTTTAGTAGAGAACTGCTTTTCAAACCTTGGGAGCAAATATAGCACCGTTGTAAGGAATATCCGTCAACCGACTGCAATCTAGTGCAAAGTCCATAGGTCTATGCCATATCCACTAGGGAAGTAGATGTTACAAGTATTTAGTCTACGCTTGTATCACTCTTTCGTACATCGTGGACGAAAGCACGCAGACGTTGCTATCTTGGATTCCTTCCAATGTAACAATGCTTTATGGACGCCAACGAAAGAAATTCTTCAGACAACAACTTACGACAAAGAGCAAGTATCAGAAAGTGTCGTGACCAAATTAGTCTCTCTGATACTCCAAAGTTAAATACCCTAATGCTATCAACGACGTTGGAAACCTGGATGACAAGTTTTTCTTCCTTAAAGTCTTTTCAAGACCGAATCTGGGGACGCGATTCCTTTAAGGGGAGGGCTGTAACACCCGTGTGTTTGTCACCGTTAAGCAATGGGTTTGAGCTCAAACATGACATGTCAAGTGGTAATCAAGGTGTCAAGATCAAATCTACATGATGGAGCTTCAACTTAAACTTGGGCCACGCACAATTGCTTACATATGGACCCTTATTAAGATTATGCAAGAGTAATGTTAAACATGCTTATTCCATGTACATTACATCCACATGCATCCATCTAGACCCGTGGAAAAGTTTCATGAAGTTTGGAATCAAAAAGTCACATGAAATGATAAGTCATATCTTTGCATGAATTGCGTTATCAAGTGGATGGAAACCTATGAAGTCAACCAAACTTTGGTACCTTGCTCAAACAACTCTACTTGCACTCATGAACAAATGTTATGAAGGGTTCATGTTGAGCAGGTGGCCAGAAAATGCTCCAATGGATCAAAAAGGATAATTTAAGCTTCATCGTGATCCTATTTTGGTCAAAGTAGAACAGTAGGTTCTGTACCAGTTATGAGGTTTCACCTTTAACAAAAGTTGTAGTTCATCTTGTGTAGAACAAACTTTGTTTAATGGTCAAGAGTTAGTTTGGCCTCTAACCTAGTCAAATAGAACTCACAAGATTCAATACAGTGTTATTATGGAGCCCAGGAATTTGGCTAAGTCCTAACTGAGTTTGAACTGCGGGTACCCTATTTTGGAGCTTTATATCTTGCAAACCGAGCTGATCCAGACCTTGATCCTTTAATAAAAGTTGTTCTTTGTTTTGAGTACAACATAGTTTGTTTTTGGAGTATGCCCTAGTTCAGTTTGTAGATGATGCAAACAGAGGTTACAAGATCGAAACTGCTGCTGTTTGTAGACCTAAGTCTGAAATCTTGAGCATCGACGATGACATTCCGCGTTCTCCAAATTTTGTTAAGCAACTTCAGTTGATCCAAATGTAAAAGTTGGAGCTTACATGATGGGGAAGAACATACAAGAAGATGGCACCAGTTGCATTTCATCTCGACCATCAATTTTGGGTGTTTGCTTGTCACTGTCAAATCACTGACACTATCAAGTTTAGTACTAATTATATGCTAATCCAACAGCCTAATGGCCGAGCACCCTTAATCAAAGTCGAAGAGCATTCTGAGGACAGCAACTTTTCTATAGGCGCCAAGGTCCGAATCTGCACCGAATATGCCGAAAACGGACTCCAAGTCGGGCACAGCAACGCACGCCACGTACTCGATGAAATGACTTCGTGGCGGCCATGCACCAGAGCGCGCCCCACCATTGCCGAGCTTTGCTGCCGCGTGCACCAGCGCCCCTGCGCTCTTCCTGGTGGACGCCAGAGGCACTCCCTCCACTCCCGCTCACTCCCTCCACTTCCCATCGCTCCCTCTCGCGCTCTCCTCGCTCCCACGCTGCCGTCCACCATGGCCGGCTGGCCAACCTCGCTGTCGCCGCGTCCTCGCCGCTCCAAGCCTCCACGGCCGCAGCCACGTGCACCACCGCCTTTGCCTCGTCGTGCTGCACCTCGCGCGCACGCTCATCCAAGCCATCGGCCACCGGAGCACCATCGCCGGTAAGCCGCCGTGGGCAGCGCCGCCGGTGCGCGTGGCCAAGCAGCCACGAGCCACCTTCGGCCGTGCCAGGGACGCCCACGGGCGCGCGCGAGCCCGGCGCAGCTGCAGCACCCATCCCCCGCCGCCACCGAGCCTCCTTCGGCCGGCAACAGCAAGTCCGGCATTCTCCTCTGCTGTGTTCTGCGACCAGGGGCCTCGGGCTCAAATTCGACTAAGTAAAGGGGCTTTTCTGCAGAACCATAGACTCAAGTGAATAGTACCTCGAGGACCTATTTGTTTTAAATCGGCTGAAAGTTTAGAAAATCATAGTAATTCATAGGAAATTCGTAAAATAGCAAATGAGGACTTTTTGGAATCCTTGTGAAATTCTCTATGCAATAGATCTATAATATTACATGTTTTACTTTAAAATTTTAGCTGTAAAAATATATTTATGGAGCTAGGTTTTTAATGCTAGTTGTATTTGTTTTTTTTATAACTGTAGATCTAGGGCTCCAAATGAAGTGAAATTTTTGTGGCATGCTACTCATGTTATGTTTGATGTGTGATAAAAATTTCATGAGTAGTGGATGAAGTATGAGTGAGTTATTGGTTTATCTTGCCCTCACATGATTTCTTGCTTTAGCAAATTGTCTTTTTCATAGAGGGTGCTATACATTTTAAAATGGAGTGAAATTTGGACAGTAGACTATTGAGAGGGTATGTGAGCCACTGTAATTTTTGTAGAATTTATTGTATACTTTTGGTATATGTTCCTTAAGTCACCTTGTTATCTAAAATAAATTAAGAAATGCATTAAAAGAATTTATTTGGTCATGGACCCTAGGTTTTCTGGTGTTCTTTAGTCATGTGTGACATGTTGGTAAAGTTGGTTTTGTCTAATTATGTGTTTGCAACATAAGTTAATATTTAATTTCTTGCAAATGTGGTTTATGGACAGATCTGGGAACTTAGCAAAGTTCTTCATGATAATGTGCTTTGTTGTGAAACTTGTTTATACAAAAGTTGTAGATAATTCATGTATCTAGCTGCTGTTAAAATTTGGTATCATTTGACCAAGTAGTTTGTGAGTTATGCCTGTTTAAAGTTGGGTTTCAGAAATGGCTGCTCTCTGTTTTGTATGAACCAGTTTCTGTAAAGGTATAATTTCGACCTACTTAACATGGGAATCATGCTGTGATGGTTATATATGAAATGTAGATAATTTCATAAGCTTTCTAAAATGTCTTCTTGCAAGTCATTTGGATTTGTGTAACTCAGTTATAGCTAAATCTTATAGCTGCTGTTTGCATGTCCAGAAATTGACAGATTCCAATTATAGTTGTTTGCTTGTATATTGCTAAGTGTGGCTTTGTTGATGATCAAGTTATGATACTTGTGACCTTGTTAAACTTGTGTCATGCTTGATGTGCTTACTCTCTATAGTTAGTTGTGTGATGTTAGTTAAATAGCTATTGGTGTCTATGTCTTGCATAATCTTGTGTTTGTCTTAAATGCTTATGTGTGATGCATCTTGTGTTACCATTCATCACATTCATACACATGCATCTTGCATCTCATTTAGGTACGCTAGATGCACCACGTGAAGGATGAGATGTTGGAGCCAAACCTGGAGACGGCGTTTGATGGACCTATCCCGAAGGTGGAAGGACTGGACAAGTGCTTGGACTCGAGATGTCACCAAGATGGTGCAAGCTAACTGAATCGATTTGTGTCGGATCCGTGCAAGCCCCGGAGCATTCTAAGTCTCCCATGTTTTTACAAATATATTGAGTATCTCTTATTGTTGATGATGCATTAAGTATAGGAATTTGGTTGGAACCAATTGTTGCATTATATCCCTACCTTGTCCGAGATAAAATCTCGTGAATCCTAATTAAGTGTAGGATCGAATGATGCTTAGCTATGCATAGACCGGTAGAAGTCGGGTGATTTCGTCACTGCGAGATGTAGGATGAGCTCGTCACGGTTGGCTATATTTGCTATCATGAAAAAGAACCATGTGTTAATAATGAAAGGAGACCGGACGGGATGATGGTAAAGCAACAAGGCATGGAGGTCTTGGGTGTGAATCTATCCCCGTCAGTGTCGTTTAAGGACCGATACGTCAGACGTCCTCATGTCATGTTGAACGCAGCCTAACACTTAGCTGGCGGATAAGTCGTTCGACCATGAAGCCTAGTAGCTCGACTCAGCGGGGATGCGAGCAAAGGGCATGCATTCGGAGGTAGTAAGGATGTGCGGAGAGCCATTGGCATAAGTCCAAGGCGGGTTAGAGTCCCGAACAACCTTGGCAGAGTGGTTCTCGAGAATGTCGATCGATCTGTTCGGACTCGTGACTCGAATCGCACTACCAAAGGTGACTTCGTTTGCGACTCGACGGGGAAGCAGGGTTTGTGTTTAGGAATACCCCTCGTACCTGGATAGGAATCGATTGAATCGCCGTCTCTCCCGGATAGTGAGAACTTGACCGAGCAAATGGCAACGTAGATTCACTAAATTTAAAGATATGGTTAAATGATGATGATGATGATGATAATGACAATGGGCCATGAAATACCTGATATGGTTATTATTATTTGCAACTTAATCAAGTGATTGATTAGTACAGGTGCTAATATAGATGGTAGGTAATGGCTAAAAGTCACCGCTAGTACTGGTGAATAATGCTAATGGTTACTCAAGCTTTTATGCAAAAAAGGTTGTCCAACCCAGATCCACTAAATTAAGCTATGCATGATCCTTGGTGTCATTTGTTTTGGTTTTCGACGGTAAGTAAGGCCGAGTACATTCGAGTACTCTGTGGTTTATCCCACCATGTTGCAGGTGAAGTTCTCGGCCTGTTGAAGATGGTGGCTAACCATCGATGGGCTCGGTGATTCTATAGTTACTTCTCATCTATATGCTTTTGTCGGATGATGTCACTTATGCTAGCAATATATTTGGAACTTATATTAATGTAATCATTTGAAAGCTATGTTGTTTTCACTAAGCGGTTTTGAAACCTAAACTTGTACTTTTATTTGTGAACCCATATGTAATATTATTTCCGCTGCAACCCTGTGTATGTGATGTGTATTTGCTTAATCACGCGATCTTGGTTGTGATGTTGATTTACCGAGGTCTTTCGGGACACTCGGCGGACTACCGGGTTTATATGAGTGAAGGTATGTGTGTGTCAACGTGTTAGCGGGGACAGCCATACTTGATCTTGTATAAATTGGGCGGTTCTGTTACATATGACTCTATTTGGGTCATTGTGGATCGCCAAGTTATTCAGCCAAGAAGTATTCAGTCAAGAAGTATGCCAAGTTGTATTTTGATCGGGTTGTGATCCTACATGGAGTTACTCTAGAAATGTCTTGGTACTCGTCTCCTCAGATGTTTAGCTTATCACCCACAAACTGAAGGTCAGACATAAAGGTTCAATCAAGTACTTGAAGACATGTTGAGAGCTTGTGCCATTTCTTATCCAGAAAAGTGGGACGAATGCCTAACTGTAGCTGAGTTTTCTTATAACAATACCTATCAAGAGAGCATTCGAATGGCACTGTTCGAGGCCTTATATGGTAAGAAATGTAGAACACCACTTAACTAGGTGGAAGTGGGTGACCGTGGGTACTTTGGACCTGATTTTATCAAAGAGGCAAGAGAACATGTCAGTGTTATTCAAAGTCATTTGAAAGCGGCTCAGAACTGTCAGAAAGCTTATGCGGTCCAGAGGAGAAGACCTTCACAATTTGAAGTTGGTGACCATGTGTACCTAAAGGCATCCCCGATGAGAGGTGTGCATCGGTTTGGAGTCCGTGGAAAGTTAGCTCCTCGTTATGTTGGACCTTATAAAATTTTGGAGCGGTGTGGTTCTGTTGCTTATCGTCTCCAACTCCCGGATATTGTATTAGCAGTCCATAATGTCTTCCATGTTTCCCAGTTAAAAAAGTGTCTACAGGTTCTCGATGAAGTGGTGGAAATTGAAGGACTCCCTCTCCAACCTGATCTTTCTTATATTGAGCATCCCGTCAAAATCTTGGATGAAAAAGAGAGTCACTCGAAACAAAGTGGTGAAATTCTATAAGGTCCAGTGAAAAAATCATTCGGAGGATGAAGCAACTTGGGAACAAGAGAGTTATATTCTGGAGCATTATCCCCATCTTCTCCCCGAAGTATCGAGGTAATGGGTTAAGTAAAAGTTTATTTCTTAACCCTTTTCTGACTAGACACACAAATGAAATCTCGGGACAAGATTTTGTTTAAGGGGGGAGAGCTGTAACACCCTCGGTGTTACGCACTAAACAAATTACCAAACCATGTCATGAGCATCATGTTTATGTGAAAATGCATGTGATGGAATGTGTAGATAACATTTTTGTAACTTCAGATGATCAATAAAAAAGTTAAATGATAAGCTATTCCATAACTCATATGTATCCAGTAGGGTTTAAAACTAATTTTTATTAAACAAAAATGCTATAGAACATATATGTGGTGCTTAAATAAAGTTTGGAATATGAACTTTGTAGATGACAATGAAATACTTGCCATGGAAAATAACAGTGCTAGCCAACATTTCTAACAGCCTAGAAATGCAACTTGAAATCAAATTCAGCTCAAGACCTAGAAAAATTCTTAAGTCCAATAACAATATGACAATGCTATGTTGGTTAATTAATTTCAGAAAATTTAGCTAAAGGTCAGTGCTATGTTTTTGTTTCTTATGGTAGTTTGATGTACTCTCTTTAGAATAGTGAAGCCGGTTTAGCTCCAACTTCATTAGTTTAGTTTGTATCAACGCTTTAAAATTCATGCACGACACAGCCTCGGGATGTCTAGCGCCGTGCGCACAGACACCGCGTGGCCACCCCGCTCCGCGCACATGGCTACGTCCCGCGCGGCCACCCCGTGCCGCCATGCTGGGTCGGTCGAGCCCGCCTGGGCATGGCCGAGGCCGGTCATAGCGAGCCGCTAGCCCCACCCCATGCTGCCCTGCCTGCCCTGCCGCCCCATTCATCACCATGACGCCATCGCCATCGCCGCCACCGCGCTGAGCTGCGGGTGTGGAAGAACCGTCTGAAATAACATGCTTTCAGAGACGCTCATCTTCCACTAGACACTAAGCACCCCGAAAGTTAGCTACACTGGACAGTTCCATCGAGCACACCCCACGGGACAACTCAAAACAATCCATGTTTTACATCTAGAATCCAATAATGAGTATGAGCTTACAATACAATCCATTTCATACAACAAGAGTTCTTGAAAATTATTTATTATAATACCAGAGTTCAGAGTGCGATAATTAAACAGTGGAATAAAAATAAACATCTAGCAGAAATTATACAAGGATCCGTCTGTGCCCACCAGAAGAATCCTTCACATAGGAGCTACTCCTCAAGCTGCATCTGAAATAGGGTAAAATGAACCCTGAGTACACAATGTACTCACAAGACTTACCCGACTAGTGAAAATAGTTTTCTGACTCCAAGGAGTATGATAGGCAATATGGGTTTGATGTTTGCTTTTTGTTTGCGAAAAGCATTACTAGAATTACGTCCTTAAGATCATGTTTGATTAGCAGTCATGATTACTTCATTAGCTAACCATTCTAGGTAAGCACATATTCTACTTTCAAGCAAGGGTTAAACAATTAGAACCATTTCACAATCTTTCATCTTCCAGTTCTTACTATAGTGCTAGACCTTAGCCAAGTCATACCGTGTCATGGAAACAACGATTCGCAAACCAATGTATCCTAGCTGGGTACCCTGAAATACACGCCCCGTTTGTACCATAGGCACAAACAAGACCAACCCATGTGTACCGTCTCATCGGTTCTCCTCTTGTCCACATAAGCTTTCTGATGGTTGGTGTATTTAGTTCATGTTTATACATGTTGATATTGGGAGCTATTAAATCATTTGAGGATGCTTAATAATATTAAGTTAATTATTGTAGGAATTTTTGTGGTAAATTGCTGATAACTTTAGTCCTAAAAATTTTATAGTAGCTTCATTGTATTATTATGTGCTCACTGTAATTTTTGTAGCTTTAGAATAGACTAAGCATTAGGGTAGTTAAAGGCTCTTTGTTTCAATATACATTAAACCATTAGTAGAAATAAAGATATATCCTTCATTGTAAAGCTAGGTGCTTGTTAGTTGAACCCAACACTTTGCTTGGTAAAGATGATAGTTAGCTTAGTACCTTAGTTGTTAGAGCTAGCTTAGTAGCTTAGTATGCGTATTCTTAGTTTAAGAGTTGATGTTGCCTAAATGCTAAGTGTTGCATCATCATTGCATGCATGTAGAGAACGAGTTGGCGGAGATCGTGATCATCGACGATCACAAGTTCGAGGAGATCATCGAGGAGTACGAGGAGGAGATTCTCGTGCCGGAGGCGGTCCTGGAGCCGCCTCTAACTGACTCAGCTGACACCATGCCTGCCCAAGGCAAGCCTCGGTGCATAACCTCTATTTTATAATTCACCATATATAAATGTGTTGTGCATTTACGTTACAGGATTTTTTTTGGAAACCACATGCATAGATAAACCTATCCTAAGAATCTTACTAGTGCAGGTTCGAGTAGATGCTATGCTTAGGTCATCGGTAGCGTGAGTATCCTGTTGTTGCTCACAATAGGGGATTATTATTACTCTCATAATAAAATGATGAAACAAAAAATGGAGACAGGGCAGGGATATGGTATGGGTATTGGTGGGTGTAACAGGTTGTGTCCTACAGCCAACGGGGCTTAGCTTGGTTACACTATTTTCCATGTTCGTGTCGATTAAGGATCGTCCGTTGCCGTGGATGGTAGTCAGGTCACAGACTTATTATCCTGAGCACATACTTGCTTATGGGAGCAGGAAGGCTCGTTATGCTCTTATCGTGGGTTCCGGCTCTTTCCGGACCGACTGATTGGAGGCAGGAAAGGTGGAGGTCTAAGCACCATATTGGGACCGGGTCTCAAGTGTGGGGGCTTGGAGTCCAAGTTTGGACGGGGACCTAGACCCCATGACAGGAGTGGAATGGGTTGGTCTTGTTTGTGCCTGTGGTACAAATGGGGCGTGTATTTTAGGGTACCCAACTGGGATACATTGGTTTGTGAATTGTCATTTCCATGAGACAGTATGACTTGGCTAAGGTCTAGCACCATAGTAAGAACTGGAAGATGAAAGATGGTGAAATGGTTCTGATTGCTTAACCCTTGCTTGAAAGTAGAATATGTGCTTACCTAGAATGGTTAGCTAATGAAGTAATCATGACTGCTAATTAAACTTGATCTTAAGGACGTACTTCTAGTAATGCTTTTCACAAACAAAAAGCAAACATCAAACCCATATTGCCTATCATACTCCTTGGAGTCAGAAAACTATTCCCACTAGTCGGGTAAGTCTTGCGAGTACATTGTGTACTCAGGGTTCATTTTACCCTATTGCAGGTGCAGCTTGAGGAGTAGCTCCTATGTGGAGGATTCTTCTGGTGGGCACAGACGGATCCTTGTATAATTTCTGCTAGATGTTTATTTTTATTCCGCTGTTTAATTATCGCACTCTGAACTCTGGTATTATAATAAATAATTTTCAAGAACTCTTGTTGTATAAAATGGATTGTATTGTAAGCTCATACTCATTATTGGATTCTGGATGTAAAACGTGGATTGTTTCGAGTTCTCCCGTGGGGTGTGCTCGACGGAACTGTTCAGTGTAGCTTACTTTCGGGGTGCTTAGTGTCTAGTGGAAGACGAGCGCCTCTGAAAACATGTTATTTTGAGCGGTTCTGCCAAACCCACAGCTCAGCACGGTAGCGGCGACGGCGTTGCGGTGACGAATGGTGCAGCAGCGCAGGCAGGGCAGCATGGGGCAGGGCTAGCGGCTCGCTACGGCCGGCCTCGGCCAAGCCCAGGCGGGCTTGACCGACCCAGCGTGGTGGCATGAGGTGGCCACGTGGGACGCAGCCATGTGCGCGGAGCGAGGTGGCCGCGCGCACGGCGCCAGACATCCCGAGGCTGTGTCGTGCACGAATTTTAAAGCATTGATACAAACTAAACTAATGAAGTTGGAGCTAAACCCCCATCACTATGCTAAAGAGTGTACATCAAACTACCATAAGAAACAAAAACATAGCACTGACCTTTAGCTAAATTTTTTGAAATTAATTCACCAACATAACATTGTCATACTGTTATTGGACTTAAGAATTTTTCTAGGTCTTGAGCTGAATTTGATTTCAAGTTGCATTTCTAGACTGTTAGAAATGTTGGCTAGCACTGTTATTTTCTACGGCAAGTATTTCATTGTCATCTACAAAGTTCATATTCCAAACTTTATTTAAGCGCCACATATATGTTCTATAGCATTTTTGTTCAATAAAAATTAGTTTTAAACCCTACTTGATACATATGAGTTATGGAATAGCTTATCATTTAACATTTTTATTGATCATCTGAAGTTACAAAAATGTTATCTACACATTCCATCACATGCATTATCACATAAACATGATGCTCATGACATGGTTTGGTAATTTGTTTAGGGCATAACACCAAGGGTGTTACAGCTCTCCCCCTTAAACAAAATCTTGTCTCGAGATTTCATTTGTGTGTCTAGTGTCGGAAAAGCGTTAAGAAATAAACTTTTACTTAACCCATTACCTCGATACTTCGGGGAGAAGATGGGGATAATGCTCTAGAATATAACTCTCTTGTTCCCAAGTTGCTTCATCCTCCGAATGATTTTGCCACTGGACCTTATAGAATTTCACCACTTTGTTTCGAGTGACTCTCTTTTTCATCCAAGATTTTGACGGGATGCTCAATATAAGAAAGATCAGGTTGGAGAGGGAGTCCTTCAATTTCCACCACTTCATCGAGAACCTGTAGACACTTTTTTAACTGGGAAACATGGAAGACATTATGTACTGCTAATACAATATCCAGGAGTTGGAGACGATAAGCAACAGAACCACACCGCTCCAAAATTTTATAAGGTCCAACATAACGAGGAGCTAACTTTCCACGGACTCCAAACCGATGCACACCTCTCATCGGGGATGCCTTTAGGTACACATGGTCACCAACTTCAAATTGTGAAGGTCTTCTCCTCTGGACCGCATAAGCTTTCTGACAGTTCTGAGCCGCTTTCAAATGACTTTGAATAACACTGACATGTTCTCTTGCCTTTTTGATAAAATCAGGTCCAAAGTACCCACGGTCACCCACTTCCACCTAGTTAAGTGGTGTTCTACATTTCTTACCATATAAGGCCTCGAACAGTGCCATTCGAATGCTCTCTTGATAGCTATTGTTATAAGAAAACTCAGCTACAGTTAGGCATTCGTCCCACTTTTCTAGATAAGAAATGGCACAAGCTCTCAACATGTCTTCAAGTACTTGATTGAACCTTTATGTCTGACCTTGAGTTTGTGGGTGATAAGTTGAACTTCTGAGGAGACGAGTACCAAGACATTTCTAGAGTTACTCCTAGAAGTGAGAGACAAAGACTGACCCTCTACCAGAAACAACGCTAAGAGTAACTCCATGTAGGATCACAACCCGATCAAAATACAACTTGGCATACTTCTTGGCTAAATACCTTGTATCCACCAGGAGGAAATGAGCGTACTTGGTAAGGCGATCCACAATAACCCAAATAGAGTCATACCCCTTTGTTGTGCGGGGCAAACCCACAACAAAGTCCATAAAAATATCCTCCCATTTGCAAATAGGGATAGACAAGGTGTAACATCCCAGATGTTTAGCACTTAATAAAACTTTAATCATGGTCATTATCATGCATAATCATCAAGCATCATGGCATATAAGCATCTCATGATTCAAATTGTACCATGTATATGTTGCATAGGAGTGGTGATATCATTTCTTGGCATGTTACCAAAAGACATCCATTTAAGTGTTTTGTTATTTTATGGAGCAAGAAATTCTTCAACAATTAAAAGTTTGGTGTATGCAAATTATCGAGTGCAAAGTGTATACTTCACCATAGTACCAAAGTTGGATTGTGAAATTTAGTTAAATATGTTAAAATTGTGAGTTTCAAATTTGAATCTAATATCAAGTTCTACAAATTGTTAATTTGCCCAAGTCATTGATTCAAATGTTGGAAAGTTCGTTATTTGGGGAATTTTCAAATCAATTTTCTTAAATCAAAGTTGGCAAATTTGATTCTATGAATTGGTACAAAACTTGTATTTTGAAATGGTGAAGTTGGTTGGATAGTTTGGAATAGGATTAATTACTAGTTAATTCCTCAAAAATAGCTAAACAACTAATTTGAATTTTCAATTTAAATGAATGAACAGTGCACATTTGTTTGAGTTTCAATCCATAATTTCCAAACTATTTTGAATTTCAATTTGATCCTTAAACCAAAGTTGAAGATCTTTTTATGTTCAACAACTTTGCTTAAATGAGTTCATTCATTTGCTGAACCAATTTGGTGTTTTTGAAAAAAAAAATTATGCCGGTGGCTACAGTAACATGCCGTCTTCCTCTTCTCTTCTCCTCTCTCTATTCCTCACCGTCGCCGTGGCCATCAGCGCCTTCTCGTGCTGCGTCGTGCAGGCAGCCGATTGACCAGCCCTAGCTGCCCCTAGCCAAGTTGGGATGCTCTTCTCCTCTTCTTAAGACACCAGAGCTAGTCGACGTTGCCACTAGTTCTTCCTTGTTCCAACTCAGCCGCCATCGAGCCTCCATCCGCCGGCGCACACCACCTCCACCGCTCGTCCTCTGGCCGAATTGAGTGCAGAAAGCTTCGCCTCTCCCTTGCGCATCGCCTGAGTGCCTCGCCTCACCAGAAATGGCCGCGCCCGTTGTTCATGCCGCGACCAGCCACCATGGCCACCGAGCTCGCCTCCGCCGTGGCCGGCCTACTCCGGCTGCTCTCGCTCCTTTCTCTCTCTTGTTTTGCGCTTACCTCTGTGCCGTGATGCTCACAAGCAAACCGGTTGATCATCTTATCCACAGGACACGTCGAGCGCAGCCTGCCGCCATGTCCGCCGCTGAGGTCACCGGTGCACGTGGGCAGCCCTTCAACGGCCATCTCCGGCAACAATTAGTCCACACACAGGTGTGCACAAGCCCTTGCTTGCTCCAGCACCTCTCCCTCGCCGCCTATGAGCATCAGCCGGCCGGAAATCAAGCCTCTCCGGCGTCCTCTGTTCTTCAAAATCGTGATCAAGGACCTCGGCTTCGAATTTGGGAATAGGGAGGGGCCTTTCTGTGAACCGCATACTCATGTGAATAGTGCCTTTTGGACCTGTTTGCTTTGAAATTTGCTGAAATTTGATAATTCGTACAAAACCATAGAAAAATTGTAAAATAACAAATGAGGATTTTTTGGAATCCTTGTGAAATTTCCTATGCAATAGATCTATAATATGTCATGTTTTAGTTTAAAGTTTTAGCTATACAAATAGATTTGTGCAGTTAGGGTTTTAATGCTAGTTGTATTTGTCCTTTTTCATAACTACAGATGTAGGGCTCCAAATGAAGTGAAATTTTTATGGCATGCTACTCATGTGATGTTTGATATGTGATAAAAATTTCATGTCATTGGTTGTTGTATTAGTGAGTTATTGGTTTATCTTGCTCTCACATGATTTCTTAAATTAGCATTTGGTATTTTTCCATAGAGGTTGCTATACGTGTTCAAATAGTCTGAAATTTGTATAGTAGTCTATTGATAGTATGTGGAAGCTACTGTAAATTTTGTATATTTTATTGTGCACTTTTGTTATATGTTCTTTAATTCTACTTATTATTCAGATAAATTAAGAAATGTATTGAAAGAATTTATTTGGTGGTGGACACTATGTTTTCTGGTGTTCATTTGATATATGGAACATGTTGGTGGCAATGGTTTTGCCCAGGTGCATGTTTGAAACATGAGTTAATAATTATTTTCTTGCAATTGTTGTTTCGGGACAGTTTTTGGAACTGTTTGGATTACATCATGATAATGATGTTTTCTGGGAAACTTGTTAAAACAAAGTTGTAGATAATTCATGTATCTAGCTGCTGTTAAAATTTGGTGGTATTTGGCCTTGTGGTTTGTGAGTTATGCCTATTTAAAGTTGGGTTTTAGAAATGGCCGCTCTCTATCAATTGTGTACCAGTTTCTATAAATGGGTATATTTGACTTAGTTAACTTGAGAATCATGCTAAGATGATTAAAGATGAGTTGTAGAAAATTTTGTAAGCTTTCTAGAATGTCTTGTTGCATGGCTATTGGTTTTGTATAACTCTAGTTATGATCTAAACATGAAGCTATTGTTTCCAGTCCAGAAATAGACATATGCTAGTTGTGGTTGTTTACTCCATGTGTTGCTAAGTGTGGCTTATGCCCTTGTTGATGGTCAAGTTATGATACTTGTGACCTTGTTAAACTTGTGTCATGCTTGATGTGCTTGCTCTCTATAGTTAGTTGTGTGATGTTAGTTAAATAGCTATTGGTGTCTATGTCTTGCATAATCTTGTGTTTGTCTTGAATGCTTATGTGATGCATCTTGTGTTACCATTCATCACATTCATACACATGCATCTTGCATCTCATTTAATTACGCTAGATGAACCACGTGAAGGATGTGATGTGGAGCCGAACTCAAAGATTGGGTTTGGTGGATCTATCCCGAAGATGGAAGGACTAAGCAAGTGCTAGGACCGGAGATGTCACCAAGACGGTGCAAGCTAACTAAACTGACTTGTGTCGGATCCTAGGCAAGCCCCGGATGCATTTAAACCTACCTTGTGTTTTATGAAGTTATATCGCTTTTGCTTTCAAGTACTGCATTAAGTGATTAGGAGTTGAGTGCAAACCTAATTGGTGCATTACCCACCTTGTTTTTCCATATCAACCTTGTTACCCGTTTCAATTCGAGAATGCTTATTTATGCTTAGCCATGCTTAGAACGATAAAAGTCGGGTGATTACCTGTCACCTGCGAGATATAACTAGATCTTTGGTTATGACTGGTTATTTATGTTATCATGAGATATGAGCATGTGGAATAATAAATCTAGACCGGGTGGACTCGGTGTATGAGAGCCACAAGACATGGATGTATTGTGAGCGGGTTCTTTCCGCCTGTGTCGATTAAGAACTGTCCGTTGTTGAATTGCATGAGGTGAGACTTTGTAGTACCGGCCACATACTCTGGTAAGCCTTAACTCGGCTATTCTATTATGAGAATGGCTACTCGTGCACTGGGATTGGAGAGATGGCGGGAGTAGCGTGTACCCATGTGGCAATGGGCTGGATTGGTGGAGTACTGTGCTCTCGGGTGGCGTGGACCCGTTCTTGTTTTAGAGGATCTGAGGGTAGGTTGGTATATGTAGGTCAGGTACCTGCATATGTCGTGTGGTTGGGAATCCCCAGCTGGGTTATATCGGTTCGAATCGTCGTTGCTCCTTGGTTATGGAGACTCAACTCACTGTTCATCATCGTAGTTAATAACTAGAACTTGAGTAAGGTTTGAGAAAGAGTTTGATATGGAGTTTCATGATCTCATTACGGATCATGCCAGCTTCATATATGATCTTTTTGAAGATATAAATGTTATAATAAAGAATCTTGTTAGAAAACTTTTACGCAAAAGAACTTGGTTTATTGCTAAAGCCATACCTTGAATCCCTGAGCCTGCATTCCTGAGTCTTATCAGTTTTTATTTGGGTTAAGTCTTGTTGAGTACTTTTGTACTTAGGGTTCGTTGACCCTTGTTGTAGGTGAGCCTCATGAGCAGGTCTGTTTTGGACCGTGCTGCATGACTGTTTTTCAAATCGAAGATGACAAGTAAATGTGTGGCCCTTGGGTGGGGCACTTTAATTGTGTGTTTTGTATTATGTTACTAATGCCACTCCACTACTATGGTTTGTAATATTAATCGAACTTAGTTTGTAAGGTTTGAAATAAATGGTTTGTAAACTAAGTTATTGTAAGACTTTCACTATATTACTCTGATGTATATATTTGAATAAACTATTGTAATACTGCAACGACTCTGTAATGGGATCCTGCTCGGAAATCGTGGATGATTCGGGGTTCTCCGAGGACACCCGATAGTCTTCTTAAGTTACCGGGAACATATGCATAGTCGTCAGAGGTCATTGGAGAGTGACAGGTGCATGTGGGCCCTATAATTTAGGAGGTTCTGCTACACAAGGGCTATAGAAATCTAGGCATACGCATATGGTCTGCCTTAACCCTTCCACAAATGTCACATTCTGAGATGTATTTGGTAATATCCTATTTCATATTTGGCCACCAATACAAGTGACGCAAATCATGATACATCTTGTTACTTCCCGGATGAATGGATAATTTGGAGTTGTGGGCTTCATCCAAAAATTTTCTCCTAAGCTCGTTACTTGAGGGAACCACCAATTGGTTCTTGAACTTCACCACACCTTAATCATCAATAATGAAATGAGGACCATGCCCTTCGGCAATTAACTTCTTAATATGTAGAATTTCTGAAGCATCTTGCCTTTGCTCTATAATAATTTGCTCAAGTAAATCCGAGACTAGAGCAATATGGGCTAACACCTCAGAATGGTTGAGAGACAAAGATTCTTCTTTAACTTGATGCGACTTCCGACTTAAGGCATTAGCTACCACATTAGCTTTTCTAGGGCGATAATGAACTTCTAAATTGTAATCCTTGATTAACTCGAGCCACCTCTGTTGCCTCATATTCAACTCAGATTGAGTGAAAATATATTTGAGGCTCTTGTGATCCGTAAAATGTGTACTTTATTTCCCAATAGGTAATGTCTCTAAATTTTTAGAGCGTGCACAACTGCAGCCAGCTCGAAATCATGGGTGGGATAATTCAACTCGCGCTTTTTCTGCTGACATGAAGCATAAGCGATCACACGTCCGCCTTGCATAAGCACACATCCTAGTCCCATCCTAGAGGCATCACAATACACATCAAACGGCCTATCAATATCTGGTTGGTCAAGAATATGAGCAAAGGTAAGAAACTTCTTTAGGGCTTCGAAAGCTTCTTCACAAGTCGAACTCAATACAAACTTGACATCCTTCTAAAGCAACTTGGTCATCGGTTGAGCTATTTTGGAGAACTCAAGGATGAACCGCCGATAATAACCAGCAAGACCAAGGAACTGATGAATCTGATGCACTGACTTTGGAGATTTCCAATTTAACACATCCTGCACCTTGCCAGGATCCACAGAGATGCCTTCATGTGTTAGGACATGTCCCAAGAACTGTACTCAATCCAACCAAAACTCGCACTTGCTGAATTTGGCATACATCTTGTGTTCCTACAATCTAGTCAGGACTATGCAAAGATGTTGTTCATTCTCTTCATTGTTCTTAGAATATGTCAATATGTCATCAATGAACACCACTACAAACTTGTCTAACTCCTGCATGAAGACTGAATTCATGAGATACATGAAGAATGCAGGAGCATTGGTGAGACCAAAAGACATGACTAGGTATTCATAGAGCCCATACCTAGTAGAGAAAGCTGTCTTTGGTATATCTTGTGGCCAGATCTTAATTTGGTGATACCTAGAATGAAGATCAATCTTTGAAAACACCTTGGCACCAGCCAACTGATCGAACAAAGTATCAATACGAGGTAAAGGATACTTGTTCTTAATGGTTACCGCATTAAGAGGGTGATAATCCACACACATCGAAGAGTGTTGTCCTTCTTCTTCACAAAAATAGCTGGACAACCCCATGGTGAAGAACTTGGACGGATGAATCCCTTCTCCAACAATTCTTCTAACTGTTTCTTCATCTCAGCCAATTCCTTTAGAGCTATGCAGTAAGGATGCCACGAAATAGGAGCAGTACTAGGTTCTAACTCAATGGAAAACTCCACATCTCGATACGGTGGTAACCCAGGTAGATCCTCAGGAAAGACATCTAGAAACTCACAGACCACAGGAATAGAAGCAAGATCAGGAGAAGCTTCAGCATGAGCAACAACTAGTAGGGTGGAAACTAAAGACATAAGGAGAGACATTCTATTCTCAGAAGAAGGAAGCTTCAACTCAACAATTCTTTGCCTAAGGTTCAAGACTACCCCATAGTTTCTCAACCAGTTCATTCCCAGAATTGTATCTATGCCTTGCCCAGGCAGCACCATGAACTAGAGACAACAAGAATGAGTGGCTAGCACTAGTCTCACTATGTCCGTCTGTGGTTTAACGCACAACTACGCACCTGGGGTTCTGATTCTATAGGCAATAGGAATAGCCATAGTAGATATATTGTACCTTTGTGCAAATCCCATACTCATGAATGAATGTGATGCACCAGAATCAAATAATACATATGCTAGGTGGGAATTAATGGTGAACATACCAGCCATCATAGGCTCTCCTTGTGGAATCTCCTAAGCCTCAGTGAAGTTAATCTATCCCGAGCGGCTCACGGGCACCTTCTTCCTGATGATAGTCCTCTTGACCAAACAGGAGTTGGTTGAAGGCTGAGAAGACTAAGCAAGCTAATTCTAGGGGCACTAACGAGCATAGTGGCCTTCCTTGCCACACTTTAAACAAACACCCGGCTTGTTCCCCTATCCCTAATGAGGCAGAACCTACTATCCCTGAGGCTGTTGCACCTGTTGAGTAGGTGCACGGTACTGAGTGAGAGGTGTCTGGTGAGTCTGCTGAGTCTAGCGAGATGACTGTCCACCTAGAGAGTGATAGGACACCATCCTCACAACCTATACCTTCCAAGACTATGGGTGACTAGAAGACCCAGTGATCACCCTCTTGTGCTTCCACTCAGCCTGAGAGTCACGATGAAGTCCCTCCATAGCAATGGCAGCATTCATCAAAGCACCAAAGGTCTGATAGCCCCTTGTATATAACTTCTCTTGCAAGATGCAAGAGAGACCATGATTGAAATGGTCCATCTTCTTCTCATCAGTATCCACATGAGTCCCTACATACTGTGCAAGATGGTTGAACTTGTTCACATACTCCATTACAGTCATGTTTCCTTGCTTTAGCTCTAGAAACTCCGACAACTTCTTATTCAGCAAACCAGAAGGAATATAGTACTGACGGAAAGCAGTGGTAAACTCCCGCCAAGTCACATGGTGGTCCATAGGCTATATGGCATTGAAAGTGTCCCACCAAGCACTGGCAGATCCTAGAAGCTGATGTGCGGCAAAACGCACCTTCTGCTCGTCAGTCACATTGACCAGGTGAAACTTCTGCTCTAGAATACGAAGCCAATGCTCCACATCCAGAGGCTCAGCAGTCGGCGTGAATGTGGGTGGGTGTGTCCCCAAAAAGTCATGATAGGAACAGGGCCTCTCGGGACCGTGGGCACCACCCCCGTTCCCGCCATTGCCACCGGGGCCTCCATGGGTTAACCACCAATAGCTTGTGCTAGCATCTCTAGGGCACAGGTGACTCATGACAAGCAGCCAACATCTCAGCCATCATCTTGACATAGTTCATCGGAGGCGGTGGTGGTGGCGGAGGAGGAGGACCAAGGAGTGGGGCCTCATGGCTCTCCCCGTTGGCATTTCCATGATCATAGCCATGACCATTTTAGCCCTGGTCTTCACCAAGACCATGGCCCGTCCTAGGACTAGTGCTCCCACGACCAGACCTCAAGTTCATCTGTAAACAGATAGGAACCCACCGTTAGGGACCAGGCCTCCATACTTAGAAACAAACGGCTAAAGAGATGATAAGGCCCGATAAATGGTTACAAGCAAGAACTTTTCCTTAAGAGTTAAAGCATTTCTCCTTATTTATTATCCTATCAATTTACTATACAAAAATTATACGTGTGGGGGAGTTTAGTTTAAGCAAGATTCTCTTTTCAAGATGCATGGATCAACCTATTCGTTCGCTCAAGCCGGAATATGGCGGCATTTGTATATAATTTTTGGCAAAGTGCACACTCACTTCCTATACGCTAAACGATTCATACACAGCGTAAGTTAGTGTACCTTTAGAAGATTGATTAGATAAAACTAGTGCCACTATCCTAGATAGACCATATTACTAGGGCTTATACTTATTTATATAATTTATCGCATCCTACTTTTCGCAAAGCTTTTGTTGGTCAAATTTTAGGTTTTGAAAAGAGTTTTTTTAACTCGTAGACTCATTATTGGCTCTAATACCACCTGTGGCAGAACCGCCTGAAATAACACACTTTCGAAGGCACTCGTCTTCCACCAAACACTGAGCACTTCGAAAGTGAGCTACATCGACAGTTCCATCGAGCACACCCCAAGGGAGAACTCAAAACAATCCACTTTTTACATCCAGAATCCAATAATGAGTATGAGCTTACAATACTTAGTCCATTTCATACAACAAGAGTTCTTGGAAATTATTTATTACAATACCAAAGTTCAGAGTGCGATAATTAAACAACGGAATGAAAATAAACATCTAGCGGAAATGATACAAGCATCCGTCTGTGCCCACCAGAAGAATCCTCCACATAAGAGCTACTCCTCAAGCTGCACCTATAATAGGGGTACATTAAACCCTAAGTACACAATGTACTCGCAAGACTTACCCGACTAGTGGGAATAGTTTCCCAACTCTCAAGGATTTGATAGGCAATATGGGTTTGCTGTTTTCTTTTTGTTTGTGGAAAGCATTACTAATAGTTCATCCTTATAGTCAAGTTTTATTAGCAGTCATGATTACTTTATTAGCTAACCATTTTAGGTAAGCACATGTTCTACTTTCAAGCAACGGTTAAGCAATCAGAACCATTTCACCATCTTTCATCTTCCAGTTCTTACTATGGTGCTAGACCATAGCCAAGTCATACCATCTCACAAAAATAGTGATTCATGAACCAATGTATCCTAGCTGGGTACCCCGAAACACATCCTGTTTGTACCCTAGGCACAAACAAGACCAACCCATTCCACTCTTGTCATAGGGTCTAGGTCCCCGTCCAAACTTGGACTCCAAGCCCCCACACTTGAGACCCGGTCTCAACATGGTGCTTAAATGTCCATCTTTCCCCGCCTCCAATTAGTCAGTCCAAAAAGAGCCAAAACCCATGACAAGAGCATAATGAGCCTTCCCGCTCCCAAAAGGAAGTATGTGCTCCCATAAGCGGTGCGCGGCGAGCGGTGGCATGGGGTGGCCATGCCGGCCACCAGGGACCCGCACTGGCTCGTCAGTTAGGTCAACACTCAACTATGGTCCAACCGCCTACACCGAGCTACAATGCGGGGCGGTGGGACACACTGGAGCGAGCTGCGGCGGCACGCGACCATCTACGACGGTGACGCGACTGCTCCGGTGAACTAGGGCACCTAAGGACCTAACTGGCTAGCGAGTGAGCATCAGTAGAGATGTAGTCAAGGTGATGGTTGGAGAAGAGGGTGACAGAGAAGGGCTGGCCACGTGCGGCCGAGCCATGCGATGCCGCACCACGGCGGCATGGTCATGTCAGCGACGATAGGGAGGCGGTAGAGGTTTGGCTATGGCATGCATGGTGAAGAGGGAGTCAAGGCGATGCTAGTGGTGCAGGTGAATTGGTTCAGGATTGGTGGTAGGAGGGCTGCCCTCGACCATGGCCGAGCACAGCCTTAATGGCACGGCGGTGGGAAAAACTCCAAATTGGAGCTTGGCCTTGCACGGTTCAAGCTAGCTAGGGTCGAGCAGCAAGAGGACAAGATGTTGAAACCATGGATGCATAGAATTGAATGGAGATGATCGCTCGCAGGGTAATTTGATGGCGTGGCTCAACGGCGACAGCAGAAGGAGAAAGAGAGAAAGAGAGACGGGCATGGCAGGTGGGCTCAGCTCGGCCTTGCCTTGGCAGGATGCGGTCAGCATGATCGTGGAGGCCCATGCATAGGCGCTATGGACAAGCGCATGCATCCACGACTAGGCATGGCCTATGCGGCTGTAGTGCCATAAATGGCAAGGCAACAGCGAGCTCCACCACGTGTGCGCGGCTACGGTGAGCACCAAACCGGGCTAGCAGCGGGGTAGGGGTGTAGAGGTAGGCATGGACATGACGGTGAGGCGATGGCACCTGCAGTGGTTGTGTTGCGGCACAGGGTGGGTCGGCGGTGCGGCGGGACAGCCCACATGGTAAGACCAGCAGCAACGTAGCACTGCACCACGCTGACAGCAACCTCACGCGGTAGCGGCCGAGGATGGTAGAGGTGGCACCCCGCAGCTCAGCGTGGTGGCAGCGGCGGCATGGCGTCGCGGTGACGAATGGGGCGGCGGCGCTAGGCAGGGCCGTCAGGGCATGGGGACAGCGGCTCGCTGCGGCCGGCCTCGGCCAAGCCCAGGTGGGCTCGACTGACCTAGTATGGTGACACGGGGTGGCTGCGTGGGATGTGGCCATGTGCGCGGCGTGGGATGGCCACGCGGTGACCACACGCACGGGGCCAGACATCCCGAGGCTGTGTCATGCACGAATTTTAAAGCGTTGATACAAACTAAAGTAATGAAGTTGGAGCTAAACCGCCTTCACTATGCTAAAGAGAGTACATCAAACTACCATAAGGAACAAAAACATAGAACTAACCTTTAGCTAAATTTTCCAAAATTAATTCACCAACATAGCATTGTCATACTGTTATTGGACTTAAGAATCTTTCTAGGTCTTGAGCTGAATTTAATTTCATCCCAATGGAGGACGAGGATGGAAATCCACTCGTAGAATGCCATAAACAAGAGATAATGGATGAATATGTTTGGTCTATGGACATTCTTGAGGGGTCAACTTTGGAGTCCAAAAAGGAGGATCATATGGACGAACATCAAAGATATATTCTAGAAGAGCCACAAGATCCACGCCTTCATGAGAAATCTCTAGAGTCAATCTTTCCTTGCGCTACCTACACCTATGAGAGTTACACCCATCCTATACTTCTCTTTTATCAAATCCTCGAGAGGATGGTTGTGGATGCTTTTGTTTACCATCAGTATTCCAAAGCTCATAGTTGCCTTGGTGCAAGTTCTTGTAGCTAAAACTACAAAGGTCGAGCTTATGACTTAAAACAAAGCACTGCTAGGAGATAACCCATTTGCTTGCTATTTTCAATTCAATAAAGTTTGTTTAGTTTCTCATCATCAGTAGTAGTAGTAGTAGTAGTTGTAATAAAATAGTTTACCTTTCAATAACTATGCTTTTCCCTTTAAATAAAATAGAGTGAACCCACTGAAGATTGAGCTTGATTATTGCACCGGCCGATGTACTCACACATCGGTCGGGTTTGTAGTATCACCTTGCACTATTCTTTGTTGTAGATATCAAAATCAAGAATCAAGACTTTTAAGCAAGCATCAGGAGTGACATCAAGAAGAAGAATTCAAGTCAAGAACAAGGTACAAAGTGCAATTCAAGAGTGAAGCTAATCGGGCATTTAATGCTTGGAAGCAAATGTGATGGTCCATTTAAAGTCATCATCATGAGTCATCACGCTTCAAAACAACAAAGGTAACATCTCTACGGTATGTGGTTAATGTTTAAATCATTACCTTTGACCTGATAAGCATGAATATTTGATATGATTGAACTTGTTTAGTTTTGCAAACACAATGATCAAGCTTAGCTTTTCAATCATGTTTTCTTTCCGTTCATAATCATAGCCAACTCTTGCCACCTTGAGTAGTAGAAGTGTGCCCCAAATGATTGTGCATATGTTCTTCTATGTTGTCTTGACTTAATCCAACATAGGAAGAGTATAGTATGAGATGTCAAAATTGAATGATCATAATTTGCTTTTACATCCTCAACTCTAAAACAAATGCTTAAACATGAACCTCTTCTTATGCAACCTCTTGTCATGTTAAATTTTACTAAATTTTGTGACCTTATGAACTAGTGGCACTTCGAAGTAAATATCCCACTTTTGCCTTTTTGTGAAGAGAGACATGGAGTTAAAAAAATATGGGCACATGAAGGTCCAAGTATAGTAAAAGTATATTATATAAAAAAATTAATTAAATAAAATAATAATAATAGCTCTATGATCTCAAATGTTATCTTGTGGGGGTCATTAGCTTGAGAAGTGTCACAACTTTCACTAGGAACATTGTTTAACTTAACAATATACATGACATAGGTATGTTTCTCCTTCATCTTGATCTCCCCTTTAGCATGATAAATGTTTCGGTGCTTTTGTTTCATTTCCAATCATGCTATGTGCCCCTATTTGCTAAAAGGAATAAAGTTTTGGTTCACTAGTACATTTGTACTAGTAGAACCCTGTTGCTTTCACTCTTTGTGTCTTCGAATAAGCACAGATGCCGAAGGATCAGGTGTGGGGGTTGGGAAACCCAACCCCAGCTTAAGCCACTTCTCCTTTGATGAAAAACACCGAGGCTACACGCAGAAGCACTTCACGCATCAACATCAACTCGCTGGACTTCATCTCATTATGAGCCGCTGGTTTGTATCTCGGTACCCCTCTCCTATATTTATCTCCTTGAAAATAAATGCATAAAAAATAATTTATTCATGTTATTAAAACTTGATGAATTTAAGATCTCTCTCCATTCTCCATACAAGTCTAAAAAAGAGACATGGGCTATATGTTGAAAAAGATAGAGAGAGTTGAAAAAAAGAGTTGGATAAGATGATGAAAAAAAGAGAGAGCTAAGAAAAAAAAGTGTCAAGCTAAAAAAGAGGATGAGCATCAAAGATAGCCCATGATCTCAATCATCTAGATTTGGAGAGAGAAACTTGTTTACACCAAAATTTAGTAGAAGAGTCGTAGGGACTCGAAAGCTCCCAAGATCATGTCATCAAGGAATCAATTGCGTGCAGAGAACCAGCTGATTTGGATGCAAAAACTAGAATCGTCTTTCTTCGGATAGCGCCAGCGGATAACGACAAAGGCTATGTTTGGAGCCAGGACGAAACATGTTGGACTCTACAAAAAGGGAAAGATTAGAGTCCAAGTTATCTTAAATTAGGAATGTTTTCTCTAGGGTCAAAAATTGTGATGAGTCATGCTTAGACAGGAGTCATGCGTAGGTCCCGGGTTAAATATCAAGCCCCGGCTATTGTAGAACAACAATCAATCCAATATACAAGTTATTTACTTTTTTGGCTCCAGCCACCCCTTAGGAGTAGGAGTAGAGTAGATCTCAGCGAGTTCTTCAGCAAGTATGACTGCATCGATCTAGTTGACCTCCACTGCTTGTTGTAAGTACCGTCATGGCTTATACCTCTGTTTATATGGCTACATCGATCCGGTCGACCTCCACTACGACTCTGGTATAAGTTAGTTATCGATTCTTGCCTAGTTCAAGTATGGCTGCATCGATGCGATCGACCCCCACTGCATGAACTAGATCAAGGTTAAGTTATCGGCTCTACCTTAGAATGGCAGTCTTTGGTAGATTCATTAAGTTACCGATATTGCTTATTGCTTTCATTATTTATCTAAATTACAGCAATATCACTCTGCTCGATTGGGATTGATCTAAATCGGCCTTATATCTTGTTTAGCCCATCGTTTGTTAATCTGAAACTGATCTAATCTATAAATTAAACGATGAGTAACGTTTTATCGGCTGTTTTACATGAATCTTGATCATGCATAGCGTGCGGTTAAAGCATGTTGCGTCTTGAGTAGATTTATTGGCTAGCGAGAACCATTCCATGGCCCGTTATCACGACCTGTGTGATTCTGCCTCACCCCACTATTAGCACCGTGGAGTGGGGATCATTATTTGATAGATCTATTCCTGATAAGGCATGACTTTAGCTGTGCGTTATGCCTAAATCAACTGTTTTAGCCGATATCGAGTGCTTTCACGAACATTTCGCATCACGAGATCGTTGAAGTAAAGATAGGTTGAAAGATATGTAAGCCCCATGATCTTATTATTGTATTACAGTCTGCATGATTCTGCCTCATGCCCCACTGATATTAGTAATGAGTAAGGGTCGTCGAGTCTATTGTTATTTCTACGGCCTGCATGATTCTGCCTCATGCCCCACTGGTCATAGCGATAGATGAGATCTAACATGTTCATTAGATTTACCTTTATTAAACGGTTAAGTGGTGATGAATTGTTTCTTTATATAAAAATGGGTTCGATTACTTGTAATCATTGACTTAGCATAAACCAATCATTGTTGACATTTATTGTCATTGATTAATATTTGTTCAATAACTGATTACCCTGAATGATAACCGATTCTTCTTATACAACCCAATGAGCTTTAACCAATTTATTCTCATGAATATGCTAGAATCAACTGTTTAGTCGATCTCCTTTCATATCGGCTCTCAGAGCCGCACATTCGGGACTGTCTGGCAACACCGGCAAGTTCCGCCCTTAATTACTGATGAACTTTATCTCCTTGTCAATTATAGGGTCAAATTGACTAGCATGTCTCGGGAGGAGTGCGTAGGATCGACCACCCCTGCGTTGAAGCTAGGCGGATCTACAGCCCCATCGAGCAGACCATTCTGGCTTGCTGCATGTGTCCTCGGCATGGGACAAAAATTCTATGTCGACACACACGTTTCTGGCATGCCCGGTGGGACCCCACAATCGTCATGGTGGTTCATAACAACGACAACATCCTTATGCTATATTATGAAGATCTACCTAATGGGGATAAGGGTATCAAAAGCAAAGCTACAGAAGAGTTTTAGAACAAATGTTTGTTGTCCTACACCAAAACATGTGACAACACAATTGTTCGGAAATTTCCACTACCAAGAGTTATGTTACACGGGCAGACAGACACAACTGAAGCTGAAGACAGGCGTTTCTTTAAGGAAGTTGTAGACAAATATGTTCGTGATGCCATATCAAGCCATAATAAAGCTTTCATGGACATATTCCACAATGTCATGAGAGAGGCGATTCATGGGTTTCTAGTTGGTCAAGGTGGGCCGCTTTATTACAACATTTTAGATCCGTCGCCCCAAGGGACCAATCAAGTCAGTACCAGCCATCAAGAAGCAACACCAGCTGGTAGTGGTGATGTCTCAGACAGTTTAGGGTTCATCTGAACAAACTCAAGGAACTACTGCAAATCAGACACAGTACAATCCTGGACCATCAGTACAGCATGTGCAACAGCCGGTGGGGCAAAGTCAGAACCAGGTGATCAATTTTGGCACATCAGGCCACATACCGTCATCGACTCAAAAAATAGCACCATCAATTCAAACGATCTGTTGAGATATAGATCCTTATGTCTATAATCAGAGACTTCAAACAGCAAGCCAGCAAAGGTCCTAGCAGATTGAGATTCCACAAGGGTATCACTATGGCATGGATTATAACACCCTTCACATGATGCCAAATCTAGGATATCAAGGCACACGAGATTTCAATCCACAGACGGGTCAGCAGTTACAGAGAAATCCAAATCCACAAGCTGATGAATTATTGCTGAGGGTGACCGAGATGATGAAAAATCAGTTTGGTCTAAAGCCAAAAGGGCTAACCTTTTCGTACAAACGCTCATATCTAGAATGGTATGATTTGGTCGCTCTTCCCACAAGCTACAGGCTCCCAGAATTCGCTAAATTCACTGGCTAAGACAGTACAAGCACGATAGAACATATCAGTCGGTATCTTACACAATTAGGTGAAGCGTCAGTTGAGGATGCCCATTGAGTTCGTTTCTTCTCTCTGTCCTTATTAGGGCCAGCTTTCACTTGGTTTTCATCATTGCTAGTCAATTCCATTGCCAATTGGGCTGACCTAGAGAAGAAGTTTCATACATATTTTTACACTAGGCACTGGAGAAAAGAAGATTACCAATCTAACAACTATAAGATAGAAGACTAATGAATCGGGCACTGAATTTCTTTAGAGATTCCAAGAAACTAGGAACTTGTGCTTCTTCTTAAACTTGGTCGATGATCAACTAGCTGCTTTAGCTGTTCAAGGAATGCTACCGATGTGGAAAGAAAAGCTGCTAGGACAAGAATTCGACAACTTGGGACAATTGGCTCAACGAGTAGTAGCGTTCAATAGCCAATTCCAGAGTTTGCGCAGAGATACCCGGTTCTAGAAGAGTACCACAGTAGCTAAAGCTTATGATCCATACTCAGTCGATGACGACTATGAAGATGAAGAAGAAGAGGTTGCTGCGGCTGAATGGAATTGGGGTAAGAAGACAGTGATGGTGCCAAATCCTTGGGAAAGAAGAGTCGAGGAGAGCTATGACTTTGATGTCACCAAATCGGATAAGCTCTTTGATTTCTTGCTTGAGAAAGGGTAGATCAAGTTGCCCAATGGTCATGTCATGTTGCCCCTGATTAGTTGAAGAATAAGAAGTTTTGCAAGTTCCATAATACTACTTCTCATTCCACTAATGAATGCAGAATCTTTAGACAGCATATATAGAGAGCTATTCAGCAGGGGAGGCTCAAATTTGATACGCCTCGGAAAATAAAAGTTGATGATAATCCTTTCCTAGGAAATCAAAACATTGTTGATGCTGGGCTATTCAAAGGAAAACTAAGGTTCTAACATCAACTAAATCAAAAGAAGCTAGAACAGTCGATCCCAAGATTCAAATATTGGCTGACGAGTACAGAGAGATTAGAAGACGTCATGCCGAGCAAAAGAGCCGATACGAGCAGGGGAAGAGGTCAAAAGCAGAGTTGACAAAGACGTGGGTCACATCTTGGATTCTATTGAATAAATAGCAGCGCAGAAGGAAAAGGATTATCAGCATTGGTTAAAAGATCAAGCATACCAGCATCAACTGAAGCAAGAGAGGTATGAAAGGAAACAAACCGAATTACATTGGAATTGTCCTTTCTTCAGACATTGCTGGAATGAAGGTTTGAAATTGCCTACCAGATATGACTATCCAGAATGCAGCAATCAGTATCAAGAGTATAGGCAGTCTCAAACCAACTGCCGGTCTATCCATGCTCAAGATGCATATCATCATAATAACATGAATCAGCGCTTAAAAATAAAATGTTCATGATCGGCATGGAAAAAGAGTCGTTGATCAGGACTGGGCTGATTACGAAGAAAAAGGCAACGAAAGAAAGTATGCGTGGCAAGAAGGCCAGTGGTGCCTAGGAGGTTTAATAAGAAAGCCAGAAGAGAAGGGTGCAACGCCTAAGGAATAAAGAGCTGGAACAGGCTCAGGCATCCGGTAAAACTAAAGTGTGGCGTACCAAGCAAATAGCCGATAGAAAGCAACCATCGGCTAATATCCAAATGGCTTTGCTGTTGCCATCAGAATTCAGAGTCAATGGTGAAAGCCAACAACCGATCCAAGCAGTCGGCTTTGAAAATTTGTATTAATGAATAATCCAATAGATGGTATAGATGGCAAACTAGGATATGGCTTCACGTCGGCCAATGAATTAGAAGAAGTAGATATTGGTCCTGGAGATAGACCTAGGCCGACGTACATAAGTGCTAAGTTGGATCCGGAGTATAAACGGGAATTAATGGATTTGTTAAAGGAATTTAAAGACTGCTTGGCTTGGGAATACTATGAGATGCCTGGTTTAGACCGGTCAATTGTTGAACATCGGTTGTCAATCAAACTTGGATATCGGCCATTTAAACAAGCTCTGAGGAGATTCAACCCGAACGTGCATGATGATATCAAAAAGGAGACTAAAAGGTTACTGAAAGCAAAATTTATCCGACCATGCCGATATATAGAGTGGATATCGAATGTTGTCCCTATATGTAAGAAGAATGGAAAATTGAGAGTTTGCATTGATTTCAGGGATCTGAACAAAGCCACACCTACGGACGATTATCCGATGCCGATAGCTGATATGTTAGTAGATGCAGAAGCCGGGCACAAGGTTATTAGCTTCATGGACGGTAATGCAGGATACAACCAAATTTTCATGGCTGAAGAAGACATATCAAAGACTGCTTTCAGGTGCCCCGGTGCAATTGGTCTATTCGAGTGGGTTGTGATGACCTTTGGTTTGAAGACTTATCAAAGGGCGATGAATTATATTTTCCATAAGTTGATCGGTAGGATTGTTGAGATCTACATCGATGATGTGATGACAAAATCCAAAGGGTACAAAGAACACCTGGCTGACTTGCGTGAGACTCTGGAATGCACGAGGAAGCACGGTTTGAAGATGAATCCTAATAAGTGTGCTTTTAGAGTATCACTCGGACAATTTTTAGCATTCATGGTTCACGAGAGAGGAATCAAAGTTGGTCAGAAAAGTGTGAAGGCAATTGATGAAGCAGTTCCCCCGACTACCAAAACAGAGTTGTGATCTCTGCTTGGTAAGATTAATTTCATCAGAAGATTAATTTCAAATTTGTCGCAAAGGATCATGCCATTTTCTCCCTTGTTGAAGTTGAAAAATGATCAAGAATTCAAGTGGGGTGACAAACAACAAAGGGCGTTCGAAGAAATAAAAGAATATATGAAGTGTCCACCTGTGCTGGTCCCTCCTCAGCAAGGTAAGCCATTTAAGTTGTACATATCGGCTGATGACAAGACAATTGGATCGGCCCTAATGCAAGAATTTGAGAGAAAAGAGAGTTGTTTTCTATCTGAGTAGAAGACTACTGGATCCAGAGACGAGATATTCTCCCACCGAAAAATTATGCTTGTGTTTATATTTCTCTTGCACTAAATTGCGACACTACTTATTATCGGTCGAGTGTATAGTTGTTTCCAACGCTGATGTGGTTAAGCACATGTTATCAATGCCAATACTGAATGGAAGAGTGGGAAAGTGGATTCTTGCATTATCGGAATTCGACTTGAAGTACGAATCGGCTAAAGCAGTCAAAGGACAAGTAATGGCCGATTTTATCACCCAGCATCACAAGCCAAGCATTAGTTATGTAGAGCCGATGCCTTAGACGTTGTTCTTTGATGGGTCATCATGCAAGCAGGGTGGTGGCATTGTATTGTTATTATTTTGCCTCGGAGGGCAAGTTTTGAGTTTGCTTTTCCAACTGAACCAATGATTACTAACAATCAAGCGGGGTATGAAGCTATTCTCAAGGGACTTCAACTTCTTCATGAAGTAAAGGCCGAAGCAGTTGAAGTGTTTGGAGATTCACAGTTAATTATTAATTAGTTGATCGGCCTGTATAAGTGCAAAGAAGAGACTTTGAAAGGATACTATGATGAGTGCCAAAAGTTACTCAAGGAGTTTCTTCATATCTCTTTCCAACATATTCCCAGAGCGTAAAACCAAGAGGCTAATCGACTAGCTCAAAGTGCATCAGGGTATCGAATGTTTCAAGAAGTCTTGAGTAGTGAAACCTCAAATGATGATTGGAGGGTTGAAATAGCCAATTACCTTAGAGATCCGTCTCGAAAAGTTATCAGGAGGCTAAGGTATAAATCGGCTAAGTATGTTTTGTTAGATGATCAGTTATATTATAAAACAGTCGATGGGGTATTGCTCAAGTGCTTGAACCAAGAAGAGGCTAAGGTGTTGATGGGTGAGGTGCATGAAGGGATATGTGGAGCTCATCAATCCGCTTAAAAGATGAAATGGATTATTCGCAGAACTGGATATTTTTGACCAACGATACTGGAAGATTATTTTGAATATTACAAGGGGTGTTAGGATTGTCAACGTTTTGGTAATGTCCAGAGATCGCCTACATCGGCCATGAATCCAATAATCAAACTATGACCATTTTGGGGTTGGGGAATTGATTTAATTGGCTAGATTTTTCCGCCATCAAGCAAAGGACATAAGTTCATATTGGTGGCAACAGATTACTTCACTAAATGGGTTGAGGCAATTCCTTTGAAGATGGTAACCTCAAAGAACATGATCGATTTTGTCAGGGAACACATTGTGTATCGTTTTGGGATTCCTCAAACTATAACTACCAATCAAGGGACAATGTTCACATCAGAAGAGTTTAGAGATTTTGCTGCCAGTATGGGAATCAAGCTATTGAATTCCTCCCCTTACTATGCCTAGGCTAATGGCCAGGCAGAGGCGTCCAACCAGACTATGATTAAGCTAATCAAGAAAAAGATCGAGGAACAGCTAAGGAAGTGGCATTCGACGCTAAATGAGGCGCTATGGGCACATAGGATGGCCTGCCATAGATCAATTAAAATGTCACCTTACGAACTTGTGTATGACCATAATACAGTTCTTCCTTGGGAAGTTTAGACTGGATCAAGGCGTGTTACGCTGTCAGAATGATTTGTCAGCTGAGGTCTACAAGAATCTTATGATAGACAATTTGGAAGATTTGAGTTGCCTTCGACTGCGTGCTCTTGAAAATATCGAAGCCAATAAACTGAGGGTTGTGAAATATTACAATAAAAAGGTCAAGATTAAGCAATTCTGTGAAGGAGACTTGGTCTGGAAAGTGAAATTGTCGATTGGATCAAAGGACAGTAAATTCGGCAAATGGTCACCTAACTAGGAAGGACCCTATCGGGTCAAACATTGTGCACCTGGTAATGCTTATATTTTGGAAATATTAAAAGAAGAGGAAGAATTTGGCCGAGCAATCAACGGGAAATATTTAAAGAAAAATTATCCTAGTGTTTGGATCAATACTTAATAAACAATATGTTCGGTCGATAACTTTAATAGCTGATATTGGAAAGGTATCATCTCCAGTGCAAAAATGAACCCAAAAGAGTAAAAGCCGATATGATGTGTATCGCCTATAGAAGCAAAGCAAACATGAACGAAGTGATGGGTATGAAGCACGAAACAAAGGGAAATCACTCAAGGCGAGGAAGTTGTTTGCAAAACATCACCTATTACAAGCTATGGGCCGGAAAACACTTTGCCTACTATATCATTGGCCTAGGTATTGAAAGCCACAGAGTTGGCGACGCTCATAAAATCCTCAACCAAGTGCTCATGCTCCCCAGGGTACGTTGCGTCCAAAAAACCATGGGGAAGAAGTCGAAGATTATGGCCTGAACGAGCTTGTGTAGCAGCCAACGCCATGGCAGCGCCATGATGAACACCATGAAGGGCGACTTCCGTCACATGATTTAGGATATCATGCAAGCGAACCACCGGAACGGCGCCCCTAGCATTGACAAATCCCGCCGCATGATCCGTGGCTGATCGAAGATTCTCCAACTGAGCAGTTAGATGTAAAATATTCAAGGAAAGAGTGATCAGAAATCTTGAGGGTAAAATCAAGGAAAAATAGACAAGTAATGGCAGACATCTCACCCATGATTCTAGCTTCAGCCCTGGCCAACCTTTCCCTCACCAGGCCGACCTCGGGGGGTGATCGGTCTTCAATCATGGCCAAAGCCGATTCTACTAGGGAGAGGCAGTTGGCTAGATGCTGGTCGGTCCGATCGATGGAGGCTAGCAGATCGTCATTACCGATCTATCGCCTTGAGTGATGAGGAAGCTAGCGGCAAATTGGTACCAAAGATGACCCCGAGGGCTGGGCAGAGTCAGCCCTGTGATCCGAAGCGATGGGAGCACCCCAAGATGTGTCCTCTTAACGATGAAGGCATTGGCATGATGATGTAGAGGGCTTCTTCAGCAGACCTCTTGTTGTTCTTCATGACCTCTTGTTGTTTTTTGATCCACAGTCGTAGCCCATATATATAGCCTACGAAAGCGAGAAGATAGATTTCAATGGAGGTGTGAAATTGAAATCAGAAACGGAAATGGATCAACACTCTGGAAATTTAGGGGACGGATAACGAAGAGATAACAAACTCGAATTTATTGCTTCCCCAGATTACAAAATATCGTGGGATGGATACATTGACCAGAGATTAACCCACCAAAACTTCTTTGGATTGAAGGGAGTCCGGACTCCACAAGGCCGAAACTCATTGTGAACCGAGTCACATCGGCCCATCGATAAAATTGTATCAGAGAAGAAGAAAGGTTGCCCACCTAACATATGCTCAGCAAATTTCTCAATAAATTGAGGAACTATGGGAAAGAAGCCTGAGGCTTTCCCAGTGGGCATTTGGAGGAGCAACAAGGGGAAGGTGTCCACACATTCTAGCCCTCGCAAACACTAGAACAGCTTTGTGAGCATGGAGAGAAGACTTAGGTGATATCACAAGAATTCTTCTAACCGTAATGGCTGGTCTTCTTGCTCAACGAGGCGCTAGAATAAGTGACACAATCACCCTATGCACAAGAATTCTTCTAGCCGCTTGAGATCTTCATAAGATAGACCATGGAGGGTCCAGCGGAGCCGAGAGCACTCGAGGAGGCAGATAGAAGAGAAACACGGCTAAATTATTGAGTTGCTCTCGCTAGGGTCGGATAGACATTTTGTAGCTGGCCTGGAAGGATGAATCCAAGTGCCCGTGAAGCAATGATGCTCTCGTAAAAGTTTTGTGGCATGGGCTCATGAGTGGATGCAAGTGGAGACAAACAGTGGACCCTAGGTCAAGGTTCTCTACCCATGAGTATGGACCAATCAGGGATACAGACATGATAATTTTGGAATAAAATTACTTTTATCCCAAAATTGGGGGGCATGTGTTTACACCAAAATTTGGAAGAAGAGTCGCAGGGACTCGAAAGCTCCCAAGATCATGTCATCAAGGAATCAATTGCGTGCAGATCGGAACCAGCTGATTCGGATGCAAAAACTGGAATCGGCTTTCTTCGGATAGCGCTAGCGGATAACGACAAAGGCTACGTTCAGCGCCAGGACGAAACATATTGGACTCTACAAAAAGGGAAAGATTAGAGTCCAAGTTATCTTAAATTAGGAATGTTTTCTCTAGGGTCAAAAATTGTGATGAGTTGTGCTTAGACAGGAGTCATGCGTAGGTCCTGGGTATAAATATCAAGCCCCAGCTATTGTAGAACAACAATCAATCTAATATACAAGTTATTTACTTTTTTGGCTCTGGCCACCCCTTAGGAGTAGGAGTAGAGTAGATCTCGGCGAGTTCTTCAGCAAGTATGGTTACATCGATCTGGTCGACCTCCACTACTTGTTGTAAGTATCATCATGGCTTATACCTCTATTCGTACGGCTGTATCGATCCGGTCGACCTCCACTACGACTCTGGTATAAGTTAGTTATCGATTCTTGCCTAGTTCAAGTATGGCTGCATCGATCCAGTCGACCCCCACTGCATGAACTAGATCAAGGTCAAGTTATCAGCTCTACCTTAGAATGGCAGTCTTTGATAGATTTATTAAGTTACCGATATTGCTTATTGCTTTCATTATTTATCTAAATTACAGCAATATCACTCTGCCCGATTGGGATTGATCTAAATCGGCCTTATATCTTGCTTAGCCCATCGTTTGTTAATCTGAAACTGATCTAATCTATACATTAAATAATGAGTTAAGTTTTATCGGCTGTTTTACATCAATCTTGATCGTGCATAGCGTGCGGTTAAAGCATGTTGTGTCTATCTTATGATTCTGCCTCACACCCCACTGTTAGCACCATAGAGTGGGGATCGTTATTTGATAGATCTATTCCTGATAAGACATGACTTTAGCTGTCCGTTATGCCTAAATCGGCTGTTTTAGCCGATATCGAGTGCTTTTATGAATAGTTCGCATCACGAGACCGTTGAAGTAAAGATAGGTTGAAAGATATGTTAGCCCCATGATCTTATTATTGTATTACGGCCTGCATGATTCTGCCTCATGCCCCACTAATATTAGTAATGAGTTAGGGTCGTCGAGTCTATTATTATTTCTACGGCCTGCATGATTTTGCCTCATGCCCCACTGGTCATAGCGATAGATGAGATCTAACATGTTCATTAGATTTACCTTTATTAAATGGTTAAGTGGTGCTGAATTGTTTCTTTATATAAAAAGGGGTTCGGTTACTTGTAATCATTGGCTTAGCATAAACCAATCATTGTTGACATCTTATTGCCATTGATTAATATTTGTTCAATAAGGACATTTACCCTGAATGATAACCGATTCTTCTTATACAATCCAATGAGCTTTAACCAATTTATTCTCATGAATATGCTGAAATCGACTGTTTAGTCGATCTCCTTTCATATCGGCTCTCAGAGCCGCACATTCAGGACTGTCTGGCAACACCGGCAAGTTCTGCCCTTAATTACTGATGAACTTTCTCTCCTTGTCAATTACAGGGTCAAATTGACTGGCACGTCTCAGGAGGAGTGCGCAGAATTGACCACCCCTACGCTGAAGCTAGGCGGATCTACAGCTCCATCGAGCAGACCCTTCCGGCTTGCTGCGTGTGTCCTCAGCACGGGACAAAAATTCTGTGTCGACAAAACTTTAAGGAATCAATGTTACACTCATATCCATACACTTGCACTATTAATCATGTTTGTATGTTGTTTTTCTCCATGGATCCATGCTTTGACTTTACAATATAAACATTCTAAGTATGCCTTTCAAGTTCTCCTACCCAAAACTCCACATAAGCTAGGCAAAGTAAGATCTTGGTGAGGACACACACAAATACCATTGAGTGATTTGAGAGAACCATATGATGAGTAACATGAGTTATGTTTTGTTTTGAAAAATATTGTCAAAAACTCCAATCTCACTTGAGAAGGAGAAGTAATCTATGTCTTCAAGTCTGAATTGTTCCATATCTCAACCGTCCAAGGTGATGTTCTAGCCACTTCAAAACCCACAAGTATGAGTATGTGAAATGAATATCTATTATGCTTGCATCATATCCTAAGAAAGTTGTGTATCAAATCCACCCAAATCTTAGCTCGGTCCTCTTTCTTGTTTGAATCCTTTACTCGGGATGAGCAAAGGTTTGGTGTGGGGGAGCTTGTTGACGGTCACTAACACCTATTTTGACCATCAACATTTCACCCAAAAGCAAGATAAAGTTAGAAAAATCATCATCACATGTGTAGGATTTGCTTTATAATTCACCTAGTTCCACTTGTACATGGAGATTTATTTGTATGCAGGAATTATAGCAAAAATTGTGCACAATGGTGAAGAAAATGGACAAGGGAGGCAAGTGGACATGGCAGGGAGGCCAATGGCCCACATGCCACGCCGGCCGGCCCCACCATGGCGCCGCCCAGTGCCCCACTTGCTCATTCCACGTCACCGATCTGTGGGAGAGGTCCTCAAAGCCTTCTCCAGTGTTGATCTTAAGTCGGTTTGCACCGATGGTCATGATGGAGTCGTCTTGGATCCATGGATCCACTATCATGGACTTGGAGCCCTCCAAACGACCTTAGAACCGCCTTACCGGCCAAATCTTCGCATGTGTTGCCTTCACAACTACCTTTGGGAGCCAACCAAGGCCCTACGATTGAAAGGCGGTGCAATCCAACACCGGTTGGCACCCCTACCACGCCTGCCCCCCAAGTTACCTCCACCGCCTTACTTGATGTCTATAAGTACCCCCCCCCTGCAGCAACCGACCTTGGATAGCTATAAATAGTGGTGTGAGGTGCCATTTGTAAAGGGCACCGTCTCATTCCATCACTCCAAGTGAGAGTAGTAGCTAGGCCAGCTCTGTAGCTCTACTACTTAGAAGCAGAAGATAGGGAGAGAGTGAGGAGAAGCTTGGAGAAGGGCTGGGATTGTCGGCATCCTCTCCACTTGTGCTTCGCCGGATGAAGCTCTTCTTCGAGTGAAGTCCAGCATCTTCTGTGGTAACTCTGCTTTTTTGCATTACTTAAGTATTATTTATATTATTGTGTTTACTGGTTTCACCGCTTGGTTAGAGTGCTCTAGTCTTATTTCATCGTGTACATGATTAGAGTAGTGAGTCTATAGATTAAGCATGGTGCTTAAGCTATAGCTTGCCTGTGTTTATGGCTAGGCCTCCGGATAGATTGTGGTAGGTGGCAGGTGGTGACAGCCCTATCTATTTTTTTGTATTCCACCATGATAGGTCTAGTTATTAAATCGTAGGGCTCGTGGTGCTGTTATGCCAAATCAACCCTCGGGGTGAGGTTAAGGCACGTACGCCCTGAAGTAAACAACCATGATATAGTATTCCTTAATCTTGCCTTAGTTTAGAGAAACCACATATTGAAACCACATATATCCTCTCTGCCTATTACTTTTACCCTTGGACACTCTTAGTTCTTAACTAGTCCACTTCGCATTCCTCGTGGAAATACAATACCTTAAAATACTCTCAAGAGAAAGCTACATTAACATCCGTGCACTTATGGATTTATCTGTTTGCCATATCTAGTGTCAACCGTTGCCATATAATTTTGCATGTGATTTAGTTCACTTGATTTTACATGAATGTGATTTACATGACGTGTGCATGATTTACATGTGATACGTGATTTACTGATTAGCGTGTGCAAGCGTGAGGTGAGTGGGTAATGACGTGATGTGACTGGATAACATGTGAATTTTTTTGTTCAGTT
Source organism: Miscanthus lutarioriparius (assembly GCA_904845875.1). Taxonomy (NCBI): domain Eukaryota; kingdom Viridiplantae; phylum Streptophyta; class Magnoliopsida; order Poales; family Poaceae; genus Miscanthus; species Miscanthus lutarioriparius. Next base: position 20,546,715 of record CAJGYO010000008.1, read on the forward strand.
CTTTTTAATGTGAACAAAGATAAATGCCTGCGTGAGACATGTTAATGAAATACTCCCTCCATTCAAAAAAAATGCAATTCTCATATTTTGAGAAGTCAAACGGTTTAAACTTTGACTAAAATTATATGAAAATGCACTAACTCTCATGAGACAAAATAAGTATCATTAGATTAGTTATAGAATATATTTTTATAATAAATTTATTTTAAGACATAAATGCTAATACTATTCACTGTAAACTTGGTCAAAGTTAGGCAAGTTTGACTAGCGTGTTTCCCATAATTACATTCTTTTCTGGACTGAGGGAGTATGTGATAACGAAATGTACCATAGCTCCAAAAAAGAAGCAAAACATCATGGTTCAAATAAGGCTAATTTCTTTGGTTTAAGAAAAAATTATAACCATTTCACGTATAGTACTGCAGTATCAGTACTTTGTAGTTTGTGCGAAAGGGCCTATTGACTAATGGTCCTGGGTTTGACTTCATGTGGGAACAAATTTTCAAAATTTAACGGCATTATGCTTTCAGTGGTAGAAAACGTTTCCGTCAGCAACGGCGTGGCTATGGTGACTTCTTCAATCCTCAGTCTTTGAAGATGCTCATAAGAATAAGGTTTTGTGCATGCGTTCATAGAGGTGAGTGTGCATACGTTGTGAGTTCTGCATTGTACTTTGTAATTCGAAAAAGAACTTTATAGTTTGTACTTAAGCGTACGCTAATTCCAATTCGATAGTAGTAGTTAGAATGCAATGTGTTAAAGATTATGAGGAACAAATATATAGTTTTTTTTTACAAGACAGTGGCCCTGTTCGTTTTTCTTATGAACCGTACTTTTTCAGCGAACGAACAGTGTTTTTCTCTCTCAATAAATCAGTCAACAGTACTTTTCAGCCTGGCTTATCAGCCAAACGAACAGGGCCAGTATATAAATTTTCTTGTTTCCTTACTAGTCAACATAAGGATAAGACAGTAGATTTGTTTTAGACGCGGTGGATTTGAGATGGCAACATGCGCAATGGTTGAAGTGGGAGGTCTTGAGTCCAAATCTTCACACCCCACTTTTTTACTCACTAAACACTTTTAGTCCTGGCTGTAGCAACCTACTCACTGCACTTTTAGTCCTAGTTGTAGCAACCGTGACGATGGTATAGACGTCTAGTCCTGGTTTCCTTTGGTCACAGTTGTAGGTTTCCGGGACTAAAGGGGTTAGGAAATGGGACTAAAAGACCATTTCTCCGGTAGCGAGAGAACAGTGGTAACGACCAGATACACAGAGGAACCTAGGACACGCCCGCCCCTTGGCCTTGATCTGCACAATCACAATTCACAAGCTGCCAATAGCCGGCCAGGAGACATCCTGAAAGATGAGCAAATCCAGTAATCCACTCGCCATACCCACCGCGTACAGCCGTTTCCATGCACCTGGCCGCCGTCACCACTCACCCCTGCCATACCCGTACCATATATATACGACGACGGCGGATCAGATCTAGGCGCCGCGCCCGAACGAGAGAGGCGCAAGCCGGGCCACCGGCGGAGACAGCAAGAGAGGTGCGCGTGCGTGGAGGCGGTGCTGGAGGCGGTGATGATCGAGCAGCGGTGGCGTGGCTCCCGGGCGAAGAAGATGAGATGATGGAGCGGGAGAAGAGAGAAGGCGATATATATGAGGGATCTTTAGTCCCGGGTGAAGCCACGGTCCGGGACTAAAGGTCCTTTAGTCCCGGGTGATAGTTAGAACTGGGACTAAAGGTCTGACCTTTAGCCCGGGTGCAGCCACGGCCCGGGAGTAAAGGCGATTTTTGGCTGACCACGAAAACACACCCATCTGTAGTCTCGGGGGGTTGATCCACTCGGGAGTAAAGGTGGGCTGCAGTTTGGCTTCCCGCTAGTTTTCAGAAGTTTTTCCTTTTTTATATATTCCTTTTATATAAATATCTAGAGAGTTGTTAATTACCTAGTAAATAAAATATTAGTCACAAAAATATAAAAAAATCCTGGACAAAATCTATAACCTAAACTCTTTTGTTTTACCGTATAAATATTTAACATAGTGTAAATAATAATCACAATTTTCCACCATGCAAAAATGTACTTCTTAATTAAAATCATTGAAATTACTACTTTTCGATAGAAAATTAGTTCACATCTTATTAACATTGATCATTTGGTTTTTCATCGTACATTCTCCATATAAATTCCACCGTCAAATAGAAAATTCACTTAAACCGTAGAAAATATGAAAAAACATGACAGAAAAATCTGAAGTCATAATTATTACATTAATACATCACCATATCAAGCGGGAACAGCAACAAACTTCTTCTTCACGTATGTCCCTTGGTTATGATCGTGTCGTAACCATGGAGTGTCCTCATTATTTAGCAGGATGCTTGGGTCGTTGTTCACTATGAAGGGCGGAATTCCGTCATTCTTTTCATAATCTTCTAACATATCAGACATGTCCTCGATTCCCATGATGTTTCTTTTTTATAAAAGAACTATGTGGCGCTTTGGCTCATTGTCTGAGGCATTGTTGTTTTTCTCTTTCTTCGGTTTGGTGGACATGTCCTTCACATAGAACACCTGATTCACATCCTTGGCTAAGATGAATGGTTCATTTTTGTACCTAAGATTGTTGAGGTCCACTATTGTCATTCCGTACCGATGGTCAACTGTTACCCCACCTCCGGTCACCCTCACCCATTGGCATCGAAGCAAGGGGACCTTAAAATAAGGTCCATAGTCTAGTTCCCATATCTCCTCTATGCAGCCATAATATGTTTCCTTATTTCTATTTGGATTCGTGGCATCTATTCGTATAACACTGTTTTGGTTGGTGCTCCTTTTATCTTATGCTATCGTGTAAAATGTATGTCATTTATCTCGTACCCTTTGAATGTTAGGATATACCAAGATAGTTCCCTAGACAACAAGTACAGTTGCTCATCTAGACTCTCATCACCCTAACATCGTTTTCACAACCAACCGCCGAAAGTTTCCATGTACCGACACGTAATCTAGGCTTTAGTCCTCCCCGAGAATTCGCCACGTACAATGTCCTTGTGTACCTCGATATATCGATCCACCAAGAAGGAGTTTTGTAAAACTGTGTAGTGTGCTTTACGAAAATAGTCGTCCTCCTTGCTAATATATGCTTTTTTCCCGAGTGTTCCCTTTCCACTTAGTCTCCCCTCATGTCGTGATTCTAGAACACCAATCGGGTCGAGGTCAGGAATAAAATCAACGCATAACTCAATGACCTCCTCTGTTTCATAGCCCTTGGTGATACTTCCTTTTGGCCAAGCACAGTTGTGAACATATTTCTTTAGGACTCCCATGAACCTCTCAAAGGGAAACATGATGTGTAGGAACACAGAATGAGAATACTAATCTCTTTGATCAAGTGAACTAGGAGGTACGTCATAATATTAAAGAAGGATGGCGGGAACATCAACTCAAAGCTGACAAGACATTGGACCACGTCATTCTGTAGCTTTGCTAGTTGAGCTGGATTGATTGCCTTCTCAGAAATTGCGTTGAGGAATGTACATAGTTTCACGGTGGCTAATCGTACATTTGGAGGTAGAATCCCCCTCAATGCAACTAGAAGCAATTATGTCATAAGCGCGTGGCAGTCATGAGACTTTAAGTTTAGAAATTTCTTCTCTATCACATTTAATATCCCCTTTACATTTGAGGAGAAGCCAGATGGGACCTTGATGCTGTTTAGGCATTCAAACATGCTTTCCTTCTCTTCTTTGCTAAGAGTGTAGCTGGCAGGACTTTAGTACTGCCGTCCATCATCTACCTTCTCTGGATGCAGGTTCTCTCGTTCTTTCATACACTGTAGGTCCTGTCTTGCTTCCAGTGTGTCCTTAGACTTCCCATACACACTCATGAAGCCTAGCAGGTTCACACAAAGATTCTTCATCAGGTGCATCATGTCGATCACGCTGCGGACCTCTAGGACTTGCCGGTAGGGTAGGTCCCAAAATATGGACTTCATTCTTCTACCACATCGGCGCGTGTCCGTTAGCATCATTCGGAACAGATTGGCTGCAAGGTCCCTTCCCAAAGACTACTTGTACATCCTTGATCATGTTGAATACACCATTACCACTATGGTTGTCAGGCTTTGTTTAGCGCTCTGCCTTACCTTTAAATTGCTTGCCTCTCTTTCTTAGGGCGTGATTCAATGGAAGAAATCGATGATGGCCCATGTACACAACCTTTTGACATTTTTTCAAAAATATACCTTCCATGTCATGAAAACAGTGCGTGCATGCATTATATCCCTTGTTTGACTGTCCTAAAAGATTACTAAGAGCGGGCCAATCATTGATTGTTACGAACAACAATGCTTGCTCAAATTGTTCCTATTTGTACTGATCCCACACATGTACACCTGTGTTGCTCCATAAAAGTAGAAGTTCCTCAACTAATGGCCTCAGGTACACATCAATGTTGTTCCAAGTTGCTTTGGGCCTTGGATGAACACTAACATCATAATGAACTTTCGCTTCATGCACAGCCATGGAGGAAGGTTGTAAATACATAGAGTAACAAGCCAAATGCTATGATTGCTGCTCTGCTCCCCGAAAGGATTCATGCCATCCATACTTAAAGCAAACCTTAAGTTTCTTACGTCATCAGCAAACTTCAGAAATTCTCTGTCGATTTTTCTCCACTAGGACCCATCAGCGGGGTGTCTTAACATATCGTCTACCTTATGTTCTTGTTTGTGCCATCGCAACAACTTTGCATGCTCTTTGTTTCTGAACAAATGTTTCAAGCATGGTATTATAGGAGCATACCACATCACCTTGGCAGGGATTCTCTTCCTGGGACGTTTAACGTCGCCCTGAACATCACCAGGGTCATCTCGCCTGATCTTATACCACGATGCATGGCATACCGGGCATGCATCCAAATTCTCGTACTCACCGCGGTAGAGGATGCAATCATTAGGACATGCATGTATCTTCTGGATTTCTAATCCTAGAGGGCAGACGACCTGTTTTGTTGTGTATGTAGTGGCGGGCAATTCGTTTGCCTTCGGAAGCATCTTCTTTGAGATAGTCAATAACTCTTTAAATCCCTTGTCGGATACATCATTCTTTGCCTTCCATTGCAGCAATTCAAGTGTGGTACCCAACTTTTTTGCCCCTCTTCATAAGTCAGATATAGTAATTTCTTGTGATCCTCTAGCATGTGCTTGAACTTGATCTTCTCCTTGTCACTTTCGTATTCTCTCTGTGCATCACGGATGGTGCATCACGGATGGCCTGACCAAGATCATCAGCTGGCTCATCTTCTGCTGCTATCTCTTCTTTAGCTTCCCCCATTGTAGTATCATCAAAGGCACCGTATTCAGCAAAACCACGAATAATAATGTTGTCATCATCCCCTTCTTCTTCTTCATCTTCTTCCATTATAACACCTCTTTCTTCATACTTAGTCCAACAAATATAGTTTGGCATGAAACCCGACGTAAATAGATGTTCGTGTAGGATCCTTGAGCAAGAATAATCCTTCTCATTCTTACATACAACACATGGGCAGCATATGAAACCATTCCGTGTGTTTGCCTTGGCCACATTTATGAATTCATACATGCCCCTAATGAACTCTAGGGAGCGACGGTTCGCATTGTACATCCATTGCCGGTTCATCTACATTACATGACGTACACCACATCAAAAACTTGTAATAACCCATATTATACAACATGCATGATTAGTAGTTAATTAAAAAATCCAACATATCCATCAATCAACATGATTAATTAATATCCTATACCACACAGCTGTTTCACGTACCCTCGAACATTAATTTATTAAAGCCTTGATACAATGTAGATAATCCCAAATACCACTAAACAAACTAAACCTACAATGCACTTCAGCATAATAAGGATTTCACAACCAATTCCAACTAAAATAGAAAGATCATTCTTCTACTGATTCACTGCCTCATCATACAAAGGTGCACTCTCATCAGTTGCCTCAATCACCTTTGCAAGAGATTTTTGGACGTGCTCAATATACTCTTCCTCCCAGTACCAACCGTCACATGATTCAGTGCCATCCCACTGAAATTACAACAACAAATCAAGAATTTTAATCAAAATCATCACAAAAAATGGCTACAAAGCATAACAAAATATGACAAAAAAAATTACTCACTTCGCGATCCGGACACGTGTAGAAGATGCGCCCTTGGTTGGGACCCTTCTTCTTCACCCTGTACTCCCTCACAGTCTTTTGCCCACACTTGCCGCACGCAATGAGAGGGAGGTCCGGACTTAGTCGCTTAGGGACCCCATGCGAGGCCGAGGACCTGAAAACAGTCGCCATCTACGACTCTCTATACTCATTTTCATCAACTACTATAAATTTCTCATTTTGTGAACCATGAAATTAAATGAGCTATATACTAAAAAAACTTTTATTTCTCTATTTCTAAACCATGAAATAAGGCAATGAAAGATGCATATTAGTTTTGATGAGCTACTATAACATTTCTTCATCTACATATGCAAACTATCAAGTGATTTTGAGTTCAAATGGCATATAAATAAAAAATATACACCATTATTCTCAATCTAGAAAACCAAAAATTTCTCTATTTCTAAACCATGAAATGAGGCAATGAAAGGTGCATACTAGTTTTGATGAACTACTATAAACTTTCTTCATCTTCATATTCAAACTATCAAGTGATTTCGAGTTCAAATAGTATATAAATAAAAAAATCCATCATCATTCATAATCTAAAAACCATAAATTTCTCTATTTTTATACCAAGAAATGAGCCATGCTAGTGATGAAACATGGGAGGATGAAGTTGATAACCTTTAGAACCGAAGAATGGATGGAGGAATGAAGTCTTCACTAATCCCGCAAGCATGAACTCCTTCTATGAGCAAGAACAGAGAGCAGGCAGAGAGCTTGAAATGGCTCGGGCTGGGAGAAGAAGAAGGAGAAAGTATATAGCTCGGGACATGTAGTCCCAGTTTGTTGTATAAACCTAGACTACAGGTACAATTCTAGTTCCGGTTAGAGCCACCATCCGGAATTAAAGGTTTAGTCACGGTTGGTAGCTCCAACCGGGACTGGAGGGTGACCTTTAGTTCCGATTTGAGCCACCAACTGGGACTAAAGGTCCCCTCCTTCAAAAGCTATGTCTCTAACAGTTGAGCATGGGACTTTAGTTTCGGTTGGTAGCTCCAACCGGGACTAATCTTTTCTTTAGTCCCGGGCTCAAAAATGGCCGGGACTAAAGCCTTAAACCGAAAGTCTATTCTCTACTAGTGTTTGCTAGGCGATCCAGTTTCCACTGTAGACCTCTTGCCGTCTGTCATGGCGCTACCCCAAGGGTGATGGTGATCGGTTCTCCAAGTTGTCCATTCTAGTTGAGGTGTCTTAGTTGTTTCATTTTCCTTCAGCCATGTTGTTGTAAGTTGGATAGTTGTTATTTGGGTCGATTTGACCAAGTTGCAAGTAGTGGTGTGAGTGGTGACAGTTGTATCAAAGTTGTGCAGGATGAGTGGGGCACTTTCCTCAATTGTATGATTTTTCTGGCCTAGTTTCCATTAAAAAACTAGGCTGGCACTTGCCTTTTTTTTTTTTTCGTCTAATAGAAATCACGGCAAAGTTTTTACCGTCCTTTGATTTTTTTTAAAAACTTCTACTGTAGCTGGACAAAGACGTTTCACGGTTAGCAAATTCAATCCAACTTTTAGCTTGAGAGCTGCCGCTGAAACACGCACTTGAGACACGTAGTCCGTTCACCATTAGCAGGGAGCACGAGAAACTGAACGAACTCCAGATCAGAGCTGACAAAACTAGGAGAAGAGGCACAGGAAGGATCGGTGCTGAGAGAGTCCAAGCACCGGAAGAGAAGCTACAGACCAGCTGAAAGTACAAAAATGAGGCAGCTCAAACTCTGGTTACTGATCCTGAACTGAAAAAGAAAGATGGATTCCCTGAACTGAACTGAACTGATGAAGCTACACAGGGGCATTGCTGAATGCCTGCTGCTCTTCGCATTGCTTGGTGCTTCTCTTCGTATTGCTGGGCCTCCTTTCAGTCCGTAAGTAGGCCCATCCCCAGATGAACCTGGCCATCGGGCCATTGACCTTGCCATTGGTAGCCCGGTCCAAGACACTGTTTAAGGTACTGAGGTGGTTTCTGACAACTCCATGGCAGATGCTTTGTATGACCACTACAACTCGATCCTGGGTACAGATTTTGTGCGGTCCAGGAGGCTGGACCTGGCCGCCTTGGGGGTCCGGTCTGTGGATGCCCGGCCTTTGGAGGTTATGTTCACTGAAGAAGAGGTAACACGGGTGGTCAAGGAACTGTCGAATGACAAGGCCCCCGGACCTGATGGGCTAACTGGTCTCTTCTACAAATTTGCGTGGGAGGTGATCAAATCGGACATCATGAACGCGTTACATGCTTTCTGGTCGCTGGATCACCGCAGCTTCCATGATGTTAACGAGGCTTTAATGGTGCTACTCAAGAAGAAAGACCACTCCAACGAGATTTGTGACTATCGTCCCATTAGTCTTATGCACAATTTTGGCAAGCTCATAACGAAGTGCCTGACCAACAGATTGGCGACTGTTCTAGGAGATCTAGTCAGGAATAATCAGAGTGCGTTCATCAAGGGCCGAAGCATACATGACAATGTTAGGGATGTTCAACTCACGTGCAAATCCTTGCACAAATTAAAGATGACCTGTGTTTTGCTCAAGGTGGATGTGGCCAAAGCGTTTGATTCGGTTGCATGGGTTTTCCTTCTGGAGGTGCTACAGCATATGGGCTTTGGGCTGAGATGGAGGAACTGGATGACTATGCTTCTGTCTACGGCAAGCACAAGGATTCTCCTCAACGGCAAGCCAGGCCAGAGGGTGTGCCATGCTAGGGGGCTACGGCAAGGAGACCCTCTATCGCCGATGCTGTTCGTTTTGGTCATGGAGGTACTCAACACCTTCCTGACCTGGGTCGAAGAACACGGTTACCTCACACCGCTAGCTGGAATTCCAGGGGCTAGAGTCAGTTTATATGCCGATGACTTGGTCATTTTTGTAGTCCCATCTGAGAATGATCTGTTGTCAATCAAAGGAGCCTTGTCCATCTTCGGCCTTGCCTCTGGGCTCTTCTCCAACCTCGACAAAAGTATGGCTACACCAATTCACTGCTCCGAGGAAGATATGGACAGAGTGCAGCGCATTCTTGCTTGCAAGATAGTACCGTTCCCATGTCGCTACCTGGGAGTGCCACTTTCGGTGCACCGGCTCAAGAGAGCGGATGAGCAGGCTCTCATTGATAAAGTGGCTGCAAGAATACCAGCTTGGAAAGGTAATCTTCTAAATGTTGCTGGACGCACGGAACTTGTCAAATCCACCCTTTCGGCCATACCTGTACACACTTCCATCGCCTTGTGTCTTTCAACGTGGGCAATTGAGATGATTGATAAGCTACGGAGGGCTTTTATTTAATGGGCACAAACAACTTTGTGGCGGGAGGAAAATGTAAGGTGGCTTGGCTCAAGGTGTGCCGACCCAAAGTGCTAGGTGGACTCGGTGTCACTGACTTGAGAAAGGCAGGGGTTGCACTCCGAGTTCGCTGGGTGTGGAAGGACAGACTTAGCGGCCGAGCGCCGGTGTCTAGAGAGCATCTTGTGCTGGCGCTCTTTCAGGCGCAACGCTGCACCGCTTGGGGAACGGCCGATCCACGTTCTTCTGGACGGATCGTTGGCTCAATGATAGCAGACCTAGAGCGCGAGGCACCCTCTGCATTCTTTGCAGATTGGGAGGAGGCGTCGACGGCGAACGGTGCGGTGGCGGAGGCCCCGCCCGAAATGCTCAGTGCGCCACATCCGGGGCCTACTTCTATGCAGATGTCTTTGGACATATCACGATCTCTGCGACCTCTGGAGGAGAGTGTGACTATCGCTGGAGCCGACACGTTCATTGGACGCCTCGCCGGACCAAAGGTTCTCTTCGCCTCGACTTATGGAGCAATGTTCTTTGGATCCTCCACGGTCTTTGGTGCAAAGTTCATCTAGAAAACACACCGCCCGCCAAGAGTTCACTTCTTTTCTTGGCTAGCCATGCACAACCATTGTTGGACCGGGGATCGCTTTGCTTCGCCATGGTTTGCAAGACTCAAACCTTTGCATTTTTCTGCGATCAAGAGCCCGAGACCCTAGACCATATCATTTTGGGTTGCGGTTTTAGTAGAGAAGTGTGGCTCATCGCTTGTCAAGAGTACACATCAACTGGATGGCTCTTTGGGGAGCTCGGGCCATGGAGTGGTGGATTGGCACATGTAAAGCTCGTCGAAGTTCTTTTCGTGAGGGGTTCGACTCTTCGCTTTTTCTTTGCTTGGGTGGAGCTTGTGGAAGGAGCGGAACCATAGGACGTTCCAGGCTGGTGCAACCTCGCCGCCAAGGCTGGCCATGTTGATCAAGGAGGAAGCGGAGAGGTGGTGTGCGGCCGCGAACGCCCACCTCTCTAGGCTGCTCGCGCGTGCTTCAGCTTGAGCGCCGCTGTGCTGGTAGCTATCTCTTTATAACAATGTAGCGTCTTACCTTTGAATCCAGTAGTACTATATGGCTTGATAACGTTTTTTGTTACCAAGTTTCTGTTACCTCGTTTTCGAAACTCTTATCTTCTTAATGAAATACGCGCATAAGCATGTTCTAAAAAAAAAGACAAATAGGTGGACCGTGGTCGATGGGCGATGGCACTTTGCTCGTGCTGTGACAGATACGAATTCGTAAGCGGTAGTAGTAGTAGTATACATATACGATAATAGTAATAGTGTATACCTTGCATGAGTGTCATCCGGGCAGCGTTTTGTCATTGCCTAGAGGCTAGAGCAATGATGATAGCCTGTTGGCCCTGTTTCTTTAAACTTATCAGCCGGCTTATCAACTAGAATTTACAGTATTTTTCTCTCGCCACGAAACTCAGCTATCTACAGTATTTTTAAGGCCAAGCGAGGTATCGTACTGTACCCACCTGCAGTCTCGATCTTTCTTTCATATCCAGTGACGACAGCGCCTGGCACTTGTGAGTGGTGACTCGACAACCACGACGTTCAGAAACGAAATCATTCCCCTTCTCTGAGCTGCTCTGTAACGCCCACAGACGACTACTGTAGGTACTCCGTACAGTAGAGGAGAACAAACTATGCGTTCTCTCAGTCTGTACAGCCTGCTCTGTACTCCTACGAAGGATACTGTCACGACTGGGCATGTATGCTGTGCGTCTGATCTTGAGCCACACTAGCTACAATACAATCGGCCCATAAGATGGTATGTTTACCGCCGGGATGTATCCTCTAGGCCTTAGCCCATTTCGTTTTGTAAACTCTGTTAAAAGACACGCTGTGAGGGTGGATGGGCGGTCAGCGAACAAACAAACTAAAACCTAAACCTTCTTCTCCCGTGTTCCTCTTCTCCGGAGACGGCGCCGCCGAGCTCCTTGCCGCGCGTGTTCGCCGGTAGTTATCTGGTTACCCGCTGGTCTCGTGACATTTGGTATCAGCAGCTGGTCCATATCCACTCTCGTTCCTCGATCCGTAAAATCCCGCTCTGAACTCTGTGGTTGGATCTAGCCGGTGTTCGATTGAATTCGATTCCGCCACCACAATCCATATTCTGACCATCTCCTCCGATTTCCACCACCACCTTCCCCACCTTCCACTGATCCGCTGGCGAGAGGTCCTACTCTTTCCACTCGCATGGCCACCGCCGAGGAGAAGATGGGCGCACTTGCGGCGCAGATGAAATCCATGCTGCAACTCATGGAGACCTTCAATCGCTGGCGTCCGGACATCGACAACTTCGCCACCGGTCTCAGCAAGGACCTCAAAGATCTCACGTCGCGCGTCGAGGCGTTGGAAGCACATCCCAAACCTGCTCCGTCTACGGCCCCGAAGCGCGAGGAAGAGGTGCGGGTCGTTGTTGACCACGGCGTGCAACCTCCACCACAGGGGTCTGATGAAAAGGCCGTCGTCCTTCCTCAACCACTGGCCAATGGTCAGTTCATCGCTTCCACCTCCCATACTCCTGAGTCCAATACCATGATTCCATGCTGTCCTGGTCACCACCCTAAGGAATTTCGCCTATCCAAGGCTGATTTACCCAAATTTGATGGCTCGCATCCTAGAGTTTGGAAAGAAAACGTAGAAAAATACTTTGATATGTTCCATGTTCCTTTCACCGTTGGGCCCCTTTTGCTACTCTGCATTTTAAAGGCATCGCTTCATTATGGTTGCAAACATATGAGGCGCAACATAGAGTTAATAGCTGGGTAGAGTTATGCATTGCTGTAGAAACTAAGTTTGGCAAGGATCTCTATCAAAATTCTATGCAAGAGTTGTTGAATATCAAACAAACTGCTGATGTACAAGAGTACTATGATCGCTTTACCTTAGCTATGCATAGAGTGCTGGTCCATAACAATCACCTAGATGACGTATTCTTTGTTAGCAAATTCTTGCAAGGCCTACAACCAGAGATTAGAGCTGCCCTTGTGTTACATGAAACGAGAACTGTTGATGTGGCGCTGTCTCTGGCATTATTGCAGGCTGACGTACTCGAAGCTCAACAAAAGACTTTCAGCCGTCGTTCACACAAAGATTTCAGCAAGTATTCTGGGAAGTATACACCTAATCCTCAGCCTGGTGTGCTCGGGGCAATTCCTCCAGAAGCAACCAAACCCAAGTGGGAAGATGAAGAGGCTGTTTGGTTGCCGGCCGTCCTTCGCCACGCCACAATGATGGCAGCCACAGCACATAGACAGTGTTTGGTTCACGATGCCGCCACACTTTTTTCTACGCGCTTTTCCGTGGCGAGTGTGGCGGAGATTTTCTTCGCCACAAACTGTGGCGCAGCTTCCGTGGCGCTGGCAGGCGCTGGCTGGTAACCAAGCAGCCCCGAAATGGCAACTCTACGTGCTCAGCGTCGCGCTCAAGGGCTCTGTATGAAATGTGGTGAAAAGTGGGGGGCAGAACCATAAATGTCCAAGCAAGATTTCCTTGCATGTGTTGGAGGAACTTCTGGAAATCATGCCTACTGAAGCTCCTGAATGTGATGATCCATCCTCCTCTAACAGTTCAAGTGATGAAGAAGTCTTTTCATTGTCGCATTGCGCAGCTGTTGGCATCCAGGGCACAAAAACCATCAGGCTTCATGGGTTAGTCAAGGACAGGGAAATTCTGATTCTCATTGATTCTGGGAGTTCTGGTACATTCATCAGTGATAGCACTGCTGCTCAGTTGAACTGCCGAGTTAGTACAGTAGCTCCAATTCAGGTTATTGTGGCCAATGGTGCCAAGATGCAGAGTAATCAGATGGTGTCTAATTTCACTTGGTGGTCTCAGGGCAATACCTTCTCAACTCATGCCAGAATACTGCCTCTATCCTACTATGATTTGGTGTTAGGCATGGATTGGTTAGCAAAATACAGTCCCATGTGGATCCATTGGAAGAGAAGGCTTTTGAGATTCACACACGATGGCAAGAGAATCAGCCTCAAGGGTGTCAAAGATGAACTAAGCAGTTGTCCTAAGGTCAAGGTGTGCAAGCTAAAAGGGTTGATGAGGAAAGGAGGCAGTGCTCAAATGATCCATTTCTGTCAAGCTGAGTCTACTACAGCTTCAGAAACTATTCTAGAGTCGATTCAGAGATTGGTAGACCAGCACAGTCATCTCTTTCAAAAGCTAGATTCGTTGCCACCTACCAGAGAATTGGACCATCAAATACCTCTTCTCCCTGGGGTTAAACTTGTCAACGTCAAGCCTTATAGGTATTCCCCTGCACAGAAAGATGAGATTGAGCGCCAAATCAAAGAAATGTTGACAAATGGGATAATTCGACCAAGTCAAAGCCCGTTTGCATCTCCGGTGATCCTGGTCAAGAAGAAGGATGGTACTTTGTGTTTCTGTGTGGATTACAGACAGCTCAACAATATCACGGACAAAAACAAATGCCCTCTGCCGGTTGTAGATGAACTGTTGGATGAACTTCATGGAGCCGCCTGGTTCACTAAATTGGATATGCGCTCTGGGTATCATCAAATTCGACTGGCACCAGAAGATGAAGCAATGACAGCGTTCAGAACTCATAGTGGGCATTGGGAATTTTGGGTCATGCCCTTTGGACTCACAAACGCACCAGCCACATTTCAATCTCTCATGAACACCATATTTCAGTCACTTCTCAGGAAATTTGTGCTTGTCTTTGTGGATGATATCCTAATATATAGCCCAACCTTGGAGGATCACTTATCTCACCTACAACAAGTACTTTCCATCCTGGATCAACACAAGTTACTGTTGGAGAAATCTAAGTGTTCTATTGCTCAACAGCAATTGGAATACCTTGGTCATATTATCAGTGTGTATGGGGTGGCTACTGATCCTAAGAAAATAGAAGTTGTTGCCAACTGGCCGACACCAATAAATACCAAGCAGTTGCGTGGTTTCCTGGGGCTTTTGGGATATTACCGGAAGTTTATAATGAACTATGGTTGTCGGTTTCATAAACCCGGGGTCCCTTATGGAACTGCTTCCCAGCAAAAGCTTGGCCCAGCAGACAACGTTGCGAACGACGCGCGGCTCCTGGGCCGGCCTAAAAACCTAACAACAAGACAGAAGGGCGATCCAATCTTTGACCGGAAGGCCTGGCCAAGGAGGAACGGCGCTCGCTTTCGACTCCGGCCCGCCTCTCCGACCGGGAGGCCCGACAGAGGAGGAACAACGCTCGCTTCTAACTCTGACCCGCCTCTCCGACTGGGAAAGCACCGAACCTCTACTTGCAGCTCTTCTCCGACTGGGACCAACTGACCGAGGACGCCCGCTCGGTGAGGACCAGGTAACGGGCAGAGCAGGTAAAGCAGGACACTCAAGTCAACCGCAATACCAAAGACCGTACCCTATACACCTGTAGTACCAACAGGACATGTCAGAAGGGTGCCCTGCACCCTTCCAGGCATGTCAGAACCCAAGCAGTGTTGAGGGCGCCGACATTTACCCTACAGTGTTGTGGGCGCCACCAACTCCCATACCAGACAAACACGGTAAGGCTCCCCCCACATGCCTCTGGGCATCAACAATGTTGTAGGCGCCATCATTTGCCCTACATGGAGAACACGGTAAAAACCTCCCACATGCGTCTGATATCAACAGTATTGTGGACGCCTACAATCATCTTGTACCCGATGGCGTGGACAACAAGACTTAGTAGCGTACGTACTCTCTCTCTCTCTCTTGTAAGGCCGTCCCCTTCATCTATAAAAGGGGACGCGCTCTCTCCCAATAGGGGGCTATTGATTCAACACACAACCACAGAACCACCAGGTTCAAACCTCGAGCACACACTCAAATATTCAGCGCACGCAGGAGCTCTCGTCACTCTAGGCCCTTCAGACCGGAGTCCGACCGGGCCTCTTGTACCCCCATCTTTCTCCTTCTCGTTTGTAACCCCACAGCAAACTTCGAGCACCTGGACTCAGAAATAAAGTCATCGATCAACTCAGACTGGATGTAGGGCATGTTGCTTGAACTAGTATAAACCCTGTGTCATTGAGTGCTAGACCACATCCTATCACAACGTATGGCAAAACTACAAATATTTACGTGTTTGTCACTTTCTGCACCGACAATGATCTTCTCAGCCGTCCTTTGACTGATTTGTTAAAGAAGGATACATTATTTCACTGGACACCTCAACTGCAACTTTGCTTTGACAATCTCAAACAATCGCTGATCTCAGCCCCGTATTGGTCCTTCCTGATTTTAACAAGTCATTTACAGTGGAGACCAATGCGTCAGCTAGTGGCATAGGGGTTGTGCTCTCTCAAGACAACCACCCGATCGCATATATCAGCAAAGCACTGGGACCCAAGGCTCAAGCTACTTCAACATACGAGAAGGAGTACGTAGCGCTCATTCTGGCTGTCTCTAAGTGGAAGCCATACCTCCAACATAAGGAGTTCACAATATCAACAGATCACAAAAGCCTCGTTCATCTTGGCGAGCAGAAATTACATGAAGGACTGCAACAAAAGGCCTTCATCAAACTCTTGGGTCTTCAGTACAAAATCTCTTACAAGAAAGGCAATGAAAACAAGGCTGCTGACGCCTTGTCCCGACAGACCAAGCCTCACACTGTGGCTGCAATTTCTAGCAGTACTCCTAGGTGGTTGGAAATCATATTGGAGGGGTATAATCAAGATGATCATACTAAGCAATTGCTCACTGAACTCACTCTGATGGGTTCTAATGACAAGGGTTTCACTTTAATTGATGGAATTATAAAGTTCAAAGGCCGGATTTGGCTGGGTAGTCATACCGAGGCTCATAAAGCAGTTTTGCTGGCCCTGCATTCCAGTGGGTTAGGTGGCCACAGTGGTATCACGGCAACTTATCACAAAGTCCGGGCACTTTTTGCATGGCCGAACATGAAACAGTATGTGAAGGACTACATCAACGCTTGTGAGGTATGTGCCCAAGCCAAACATGAACAGTGTCGCTTACCTGGCTTACTCCAACCCCTTCTTGTTCCAACACATGCTTGGCACACAATTAGCCTTGATTTCATTGAAGGGTTGCCCAAATCCAAAACCTTTGATACCATTCTAGTTGTTATTGATAAGCTCACAAAGTATGCTCATTTTATCTGTTTGGCCCATCCCTATACTGCTCTATCTGTTGCTCAAGCCTTCATTAACCACATTTATAAATTGCATGGCCTACCTTCCATCATTATATCAGATAGAGATACGGTATTCACTAGCGCTTTATGGCAAGAGCTTTTCAAACTCACCGACACCACTCTTAATATGAGCTTTGCCTATCATCCTCAAACTGATGGCCAAACCGAGTGCTTGAATCAGTGCCTTGAGACATACTTGCGCTGCATGGTACACTCTTGTCCTAACAAATGGGCTCAATGGATTCCATTAGCCGAATTCTGGTATAATACCACTTATCACTCTGCTCATGGTCTTACCTCCTTCGAAGCACTATATGGTAACCCTCCCAAGCATTTTGGTCTCACTCCTGATGATGCTTGCTCCGTACCAGATCTAGATGACTGGATGAAATCTCGCAATACTATGCTTCAGCACATTAAGCATAATTTGAGTCGGGCTCAACAACGGATGAAAAATCAGGCAGATAAAAATCGCTAGGAAAGAACATTTGCTATCGGTGATTGGGTCTATGTCAAACTGCAACCACATATTCAACAGTCTGTCAATCGCCGATCCAATCATAAGCTCAGCTTCAATTACTTTGGGCCATATTTGATTCTTCAAACTATTGGCAAGGTGGCTTATAAGCTTTAGCTCCCAGCTTCGAGTCAGATACATCCAGTCCTTCATGTTTCCCAATTGAAGAAAGCTTTGCCTCCTAATGCTACACTATCTGCTGATGATGATCTTCAATTGTTGCATATGCTGGACACACTGCCTCCAACTCAGGTATTGGATCAACGTTTAAATTTGATTGGTCACCGTGTGGTTCCTTCAGTTTTGGTGCAGAGGGAGTCTTGCCCCACTCATTGGGCGGTCTGGGAGCCTGCTGCTACGGTATCTGATTTGATACTCCGGCATCCGTCTGCAACCTCGACTGCACCGTGAGGACACGGTGCACCTTGAGGGGGAGGGAATGTCACGACTGGGCCTGTATGCTGTGCGTTTGATCTTGAGCTACACTAGCTAGAATTGGCCCATAAGACGGTATGTTTACCGCAGGGATGTATCCTCTGGGCCTTAGCCCATTTCGTTTTGTAAACTCTGTTAAAAGACTCGTTGTGAGGGTGGATGGGCGGTCAGCGAACAAGCAAACTAAAACCAAAACCTTCTTCTCCCGTGTTCCTCTTCTCCGGAGACGGCGCCGCCGAGCTCCTTGCCGCGCGTGTTCGCCGGTAGTTATTTGGTTACCTGCTGGTCTCGTGACAGATACGATGCATCCAAGCAGCAGCAGCAGCACCGAAGCACGCACATGCATCGCTTTGTCGTCTCATACGAGACTCCGCGCCTCCTCAAGCCTCATGACGCTATCTACAGATAGCCAGATACTGTAATCGCAGATGCATTGGCACACACGCGTACTCCACTCACAGGAATTTCAATTTCACCTGAATCAGTTCAATTTCAAAAGAAAAACATAGGAACAAAAAGAAAATCACGCATTCCAAACTAACCCTAGGTGCCGAAGCACTGGTTTAAAGGAGACGGCCCATCTCATGGGTTACGTCTCCCAGTGTCGGGCCGAGGCGAGGGTTCGGGGTTTTCTCGGCCTGTGTGAGAAGGCATTCTTTTTACGTATAATGCCCAGGGGGCGGCTTGCCCCTCACAGGTCGAGTTTTTTATTTCTCAACGCATCTTTTTTTCTAATACACCCCTATCAAACTATATTTTCCCTTCTTGTTTCTTGTATACTATGGCCCATTCGGCCGGAGAAATTTTGGCTGATTTGGGCTGGACCTTTCAGCCCAACCGTTCGGCTGGCCTATACAGCAGCAAGCGGCGCTCTTCTCACTCTCCCTCTCCCATTAGCTCGTGCGCTCCTAGGGTTTGCCCGCTCGCATCCGGTGCCCGCGCCTCCGCCGCCGTCCGCCCTCCCCCCCTCCCTACTCCTGCACCCCCACAGCCCGCCCTCTGTCCATCTCCCGTCACCACCCTCCGCCATCCGCGAGCTCCGCCCTCCACCCCGCGCGTCTCGCCGATGTCGTTCCGTCCAAGCTGCACCGGTAGACGCCTTGCCCCCGTCCTCACTCCACGCCGTCGTTGCCTGCAATGGCGGTCCCCCTTCAGATCCGAGTGCCACCGAGCTCGTCGAGGCCAGTGTTGCTTGAAAGGGTGGTCGCGTGTTCTGGATCGGCCCGTTGCCACATCCGCCCCGTGGTCGCTGCCGTCGAAGCCGCCGGATCGTCCCCTTTGTTCGCCTGCTCATGTACTTCACCGCCGGATACGTTACGTAAACGAGTTTTTCGTCCCTTTTTGTTTGTGAGACGGATGGACATAGCATCATCTCTCATAATCTCATTTATTATGAGACGAACAGACTAGCTGAATGCTGAGTAGTACTCTGCTCTCTCCGTCGCTAAATATCTATCGTTTTCGTTTTTCGATAAACAACTTTGATTAAATATATATTAAAAATTATAAATATTTATGGTAAATAATTAGTATCATTGAAAAAATCTTTGAATCTAATTTTTTTAATAAATTTATTTGAAGATATAAATATTGCATATATTTTCTACAAATTAAGTTAAACTTGCAGCCCGTATACTGACAGCGACAGTTATTTATGGGCCGATGGAGCACAGAGTAGTAGCTCAGTAGCTGAGCTGAGAGACTGAGAGCGGGGTGTGAGCGCGGTCAGGTACTCAGATTCGTCAGAGCAGACTTTGACGAGTCTGCTTATTTCCGCTGAGAGCATTGGTGTCCAATTCAAGACGGAATCCATCCAAGTTCTGCTGCTGCACTCCTTCCCCTTCCCAAGCCTTGCTATGCTTTGCCGATTCCAGCGTCGCTAACCCGTCGCTGTCCCAGTTTTGACGTACAGTAGGTTTCTGTTTATAGTTGTACTCACCAGAAGAGCAAACACGCGTGTCGCTTGCCGTATCCAGTGTTCCGATATATAGCTGCTAGCAGAGTTATTACAGAACTCAGAACGTGCATATGAATGTGCGTATATCCAGTGTTCTCCTGGAGTAGGCTGTAGCATGAGCGTGGTAGTAATTGGGAGGTAAAATACAAATGCAAATGCATCAATGCATGCATGGTTCCAAGTCTGTTTCCTTTCATCCGCCAAAAAGAACGAAAATGCTTCGATCTATGGAATGTCCTTTGCGGGGGCACTCAGTGTTGGTCGTCCCGTCATAAGCATACGAGAATAACCCTTTTTTTGAAACCGAGAAAGTATTCGCTTTCATATAATATCAAAACCTTCTCTTCTCTCATTGGATACAAGAAAATATTCTTCTTTAATTGCTAGGCAAGCGAGAGAAATTGGCATCTTTCATCTAACGTCAAAACCTACTCTTCTCTCACCTAATACAAGAAAATATTCTTTGTTAATTGCTAGGCACCCGAGAGAAATTGGCATCGATTGCTGCAATGTATGAAGTGATGTCTGAAGAAAAAAAAAAGGTATGGGCATTCTGACAAGTCAAATAATTTTTAACTCTCACCAAATATATATAAAAAAACTAATATTTATAATACCAGATAAGCAACATCAGTTCGTTCACGTTATATATTTTGATAGCAAACCTATTTCGAGATACAAATGTTGATATTATTTTTTATAAAAACTAATAAAATTAAAATTATTATTAGTTGAATCCTCGTGAGCACGATCTTACTATGCACGATGGCCTGCCGAGATATGCCTGGTTGACATAAGCAATTCCGCGGGTGAGTGGGGGGCTGATTTCATAAATAGATTTTTCATCAGCTACATTCAACATAGTATAGACGGCCATCAAAAACATCCAACGGTTGCCTAGGGTCGTTAATAAGGCCCGTTTGGCCGGGCTCCTGCGTGCTCGGGCCCCTACATTGTAGCGACACTGTAGGTGGAGCCACGGGAGCCAAAAAAAAAGAGAGCTTCTCCGGCTCCGGTGGCGTCAGTGAGAGAGGAAATGAGGAGAGAGAAAAATGGCTTCAATGAATAGTGCAGCTGCAATGATTCGACAGCAGAAGCCGGAGCTGCCCAGAGCCCGGCCAAACGGGGCCTAAATGGACCCGATCCATTTGGTCTAGCAAGTGCGTGTCCCTATAGACCTACGGGCGGTAGTGCGTGCCTGCGTGGTGCCTGGCGTCCCAAGTCCCAACGGCGAGAGGGAGACGGCAAAAGCGTGACAACGTATTGAAGTGATTCACTGATACAGTGCTCCTGCGCGTCCGGTTCCGGCCCCGCAGCCTTCACGGCTTCCTTTCGTGCAGAGGTCGCCAAGCCCATATTTTTTATATTTTGGCCTTTTTTTTAAGTTTTTCATAAATATGTTCCTGGAGGTATGTTTTCAAAATTTAGACCCTTAGCTCGGCGCCATCGTTGGTGACGCCGAGACAGCGTCAAAGGGTTTGACGCCTAGGTCAGAGGGCTACGTTGGCATCAAAGTAGAGCCGAAGATGACATGACAGCCAGCTTGGCGCCGTGAATCTTGACGCCGAGTTTGGCGCCATACATACTGGCGCCGAGCCGGCAGCTCGTCCTGCGGCCTTCTATTGCCCGCCCTTCCCTCCCGCTCGCACAACCGCAGCTGCTTCTTGTCAGGGACGCTACCATGTGAGCCTACACGCAGGCTGTCCGGAGCATCAGCTACAAAAGGAACCAGGAGTACCTTCCGCAGGGCATCGAATATTCATAATACAACTCATCCTCTCTTCTTCTAGCTACTGTTCCTCTTCCCCCAACCTCCTCTTCCTCTTTACCGGCCCCCTGCTCCTCTTCCTCTCCGATTCCCCTTGCTGCTCCCCTGAACTCCATTCCTTAATGTATCGGTTACCTGAGATCGTGTTCTACCAGTGGGTTGCTAACAAATTGGTACTCGGAGCCAAATCCTGCAGCACCACGAAATCCACCACCACTGCTCCATGGGTCCTCTCGACTACCAGTTGCTCCTGGCCGAGATTCGCGCAATGCGCAAGGAGTTGGAGTCTCAGTTTGAAGGGCTCCGACAGTCCTTCAACGGGCCAGCCTCCACCGCCATCGCTACCATGCCGTTGCCGCCGACGGTTCAGCTGTCCACCCCGTACCACGACGACTCCATCGCCTCCGACCAGATCCGCGTCGAGAGCGGCCTCACCTCCAACGACCCCCACGCGCCACTCGACTCCAGCCAGAAGCTCGTCGAGTGCAGCCCCGTGGTCATCGAGGGCATCCCCGCCTCAGCGGTCTTCTCCACCTGCTCCTCCGCCTAGGACATGCCCGTGCCCGTGCCTCCCTCCGCATTCGCGACGACCATGAAGAGCGTGCGCGTCTCGATCTCGTGGGTTTCCGTGGGCACCAGCGGCCGCGTCCACGACCGCAAGGTGCGCCGCCGCTGTCTCCTCTGCGCACCACCCGCCGCCGGGCGTCGTGACGACGGATACCGACTGCGACGCCGCGCTGTGGCGCCTCAACCTCGGCATCCGCCTGCTCTCCATCGCCTACTCTGGCGTCCTCGCCTCGGGCGTCATGCTCGTGGTGTTTTCCTAGTGCGTAAGGAAGCGGAGCCTGCTGTTCACGTCCATATTGGTTCTCCGCTACTCCGACCGCGGCGTGCCCCTCCGCGCCCGCCTCGGGTTCGCCGACCATGGCGTGCCCCACCGCGTCCGCCTCGGCTGCGCCAACCACGGCGCACTCCTCCGCGCCCGCCTTAGCTTCACTGACCATGGCGCGCCCCACCGCGTCCGCCTCGGCTGCGCCAACCATGGCGTTCTCCTCCGCGCCCACTTCGGCTGCGTCGACCATGGCGTGTCGCTCCGCTTCTCCGACCGTGGCGTACCCTTCGATCCACCTCGGCTCCGCCGACCATGGCGTGCTCCTCCGTGCCCACTTCGGCTGCGAAGACCGCGGCGCATGCTCCTCTGCACCTACCTCGGCCTCGTCCGCCTCGGCTTCACCGACCACGGCGTGCTCACCCGCGCCCGCCTTGGCTTCACGGACCACGGCGTGCTCCTCGCGCGCCGCCTCAACTTCGCCGACCACAGCGTGTCTCTCCTCGTCGCCTCGGCTTTGCTTGAGGCCGCCTGCGCCATCTTGTTCGGCTGCTACCCCAACGACCCTCGCCTTCGCCGTGCCCTGTGCACCAGCCGTGGCCATCGGCGCCACCGACACCACCGGTTGCAACTCCACGACCAACTCGCCTCTGTCGCTGCCCCAATCCCCTTCGACGACAACATGGAGCTCACCCTTGGCGCCACAGGTAGAGCTGCGACTCCGTCGGACTTCTTAATCGCGGCCAGGTCCCTCAACTGTGACGCGTCCACCAACTGCTCGACAAAATGTTTGGGAGCACTACGGTCGCTGGGTGCGCGCCTCAACGGCCTCCGCGCGCTGACCGACGGGCTGGAGAACCCCGGCGACATGGAGACACTCAACGTGCACCAGAACTTCTAGTACCTACGGAAGCTGCCCTACTGCATCAGCCTCCTTGTCTCGATCCAGAAGCTGGGCGTCAGCTACAACTCCATCGTCGCGCTCCCGGACTCCGTGGACTGCCTCATCAAGCTACAGCAGCACATCCTCGCGGGCAACGGGCTCAACGACACCAGCCCTGCGTAGCTCGCCGCGCTCAGTGACATCAAGGCGTTCATCCTCTCCGACGAGCTGCCTCCAACCTGGCCCTCAAGGTGTTCAACACTTGGTGGCAACCGATTCGAGTGCGTCCCTGAGCAGGTGCAGTTCGCGCACGAGTGCGCTGCCGACACCAGATGTGCACGAGCTCGACCCAGACGTGCTCGTCTCCGTCGACACTGCCGCACATATGGAGCACTGCGCCCTCAAGCTCCATGGTTACACTGCGCCCGCACGGTCGTGTCCATGTTCACGCACCCCAAGCTACCGACCAGCACATCCGCGGCACTCATCGCCTGCAACGTCACCGAGGCGTCTACCACAGCAGCTTCGACGATAGCAAATGTTGCAGTCACCACCAGCGCCCAATCCATCTCCATCATCAACACCAGCTACATCGACTATGCCATGGCCGCGTTCCAGCCTTCTGTGGTGGTGCTCCATGCTCGCGCTGTGCTGTCCGCGTGGGTTGCGACAATAGCTCTTGCAAGCACGTCTTCGTCTGTTCCAACAAGTGCTCACAAGTTGTTCAGCGGACCGCTCAACAGTGAGTCGAGCCGGCGGTCAGACACCTGTGTGGCCCTGTTCGGCATGGGAGAGGAGTTGATCAGCCTCACCGAACACTGTAGCCTGCTCCACCTCCAGCAAGAGCATCCTCATGTACTGCTACATGCTCAGCGGCAGCGTGGTGGCAGCGTTGTCTTTCTAGCCGATCCAAGCTGGTCGACGAACAGTGCTGCGACTCGAGGGCAAGTCGCAATTCAAGGAGGGGGAATGTCAGGGACGCTGCCATGTGGGCCTACACGCAGGCTGTCCGGAGCATCAGCTACAAAAGAACTAGAGGTACCTTCTGCAGGGCATCGAATATTATAATACAACTCATCCTCTCTTCTGCTGGCTGCTGTTCCTCTTCCCCCAACCTCCTCTTCCTCTGTACCGGCCCCCTGCTCCTCTCCCCTGAACTCCATTCCTTACTGTATCGGTTACCTGAGATCGTGTTCTACCAGTGGGTTGCTAACACTTCTGTTTCACGCGCGCCTCCCAAGCCCCCGTCCTGCGCCCCTGCCCAGCCATCGCGCGGCGTCGCGGCTCCGGAGCTTCGCGCCTCCGCCGAACCGTGGCCGGCCGCGGCCCGCTCAGCCTCGAGCCTCGGCCGCCGACGACTCTCGTCGACGTCTCTCGCGCCAACGCCGTCATCGCCATCACCTCGCGTCGCGTCGTACAGGTCTCCGCCGACGCCGCTTGGTGCCGCCGCTGTAGCACGCCAGGAGCTGGTGTCTTCGTCGATCCCTTCGCCAGATCTTCATTGGGCCCTTCACCGGCGACGAGCACCCAACAGGTATGCCCACCCTTCCGCGGCTGGCGGCGTGGCGTCCAGGCTCCTCCTCCCTGTCTTCTCTGTCACAACTGCAATGCACTCATTATCCCGTTTTTTTTCTCGCTGGTCTTTTTTTTTGTGATGGACTGATGGTGCTGTGTTTCTTTGCAGAGAAACAAGAAGAAGTGAATAACGAGAAGAATCGAAGGCTGATTGAGACCCCGAATCTCTTCTTCTCTACATCGAGAACATGGTGATTCATTTTTTTTTTCATGTGTTGTACCATGATACTGTCTACTGTCTACAAATAAAGGTTACATATTGGAAATTGGTCAAGAAATTCTATTGCTACTTGAATTATCAACCTGCCAAGAAATAAAGATTGTTCTGTTGTTTTTTCTTTTATTGAATCTTCTGTTGTCTTTCTACAGGCTGTAAGGATGGCTGGTTGGCTCCCAGATCCAAGTGAAGAGAGGTTTCCGAAAACATGCCAGGTTGGATTTAGTCTTGTTCTTGGTTCAGATGGCAAGCAGTTCCGAACCTGCAGTACTAAGGTTGTTTTATTGGTAGATCTATTTGATGAGGCTAAATCTCGGAGCAAATCAGAACTACTACAATCGCTCACTGAAAATGGTAAATTGGACTATTTTGGAACCTTGTCTTTATCCTTCAGGTGAATATGATCATTATTTTTGTTCAGGCAAAATTGTATTAGTAGCTCTGATTTGTGTTAGTGCTTCTGTTAGTAAATTAGCACATGTGAAATAAGGCATGATAGCGTTTGTGTTAGTGTTGTCAGTGGTTACCTTGTTTAACCATGCATCTCACTAGCTTGGTGGTTGTTGACATGATCATGTGCCGTAGGACTGCCTGTATTTGATCTGCACCTTGTGTTTGGTTTTAGCTGTTGTTCTTATTTGCTTCCTTTTACTGTCAGCACTTGACATAATTAGATAGGCCTACTACCACCAGCGGAACTATAACAGAGATATTTTTTATTAAATAGATCGATCTGCAGTTTTCTCTGTTTAGTCTCCAACAGTACCTCATGATTTCTCTGTTTTGTTTTTCAGTATGTCAGTCTAGCAGCACCTCAACTCTCTTTTCATTTCCAGACCAATGGTAACCTGGTAATATGTTAATGAGTTTGAAAGTGCTATCAGATTTTTTTTCTTTCATCATTTTGCTTCCCCAATGAATTGAGAAATGCCTAATCTTTACATCACTAGCTAATATGTCTGTAATCTTGGCGATTAGAAGAGAGGCGCGTTGGGTTGTAACTACGATATATTTATGTCTTCTTTCAGAAAGATGGGAATTTTCAGGATTGGGGTTTCTAAAGATGAGTAAGAAAATGCCACTGTTACCTCTAGATGTGTTAGTCTAGAGAAACTGCAGTGCAGTGCTGAAATAAGCTTATTTTGCTTTCCATTTTACCTCCCCACCATGTTACAATCAACTTGTATAACTGCTTGTAATGTGTTGCCTTAATACAAACAAATATTCCACTTCTCATGGAACACTTTTAGCTTTGATACTTCACTTGCTTTGCAATATTCTTAAGCTGACTGCCATTTCAGGACTCAGGTGTTGAGCAAATGGGAATTGTATCACACGTTCTCAATGAAGGCCTATAGCATGAAGCAGGCAAGACAAAGCGCGGTTGTAAGAAAGTTATGGTGCTTTATATGACCACTACGATGTGCTTTATAAGAAAAATAACAGGGATTAAGTTAAACTAGCAAATAGGACTATGTACTACTAACTTGTTCAAATCAGAGAAAGAAGTGTTATTTTACTCAAAGTGGCTATATGTAATATCACAATGCAGTAGCTTTTTGTATATTTTCCTTTTTATATATGATCATACATTTATATAATTCTATGTTTGATTGCCAAGAACATTTGTTGAGTAAACTGTCCAGAGAAGAAATTCTAGATTGCATCATTATAAATTGCTGATTTGCGCTGGGTTTAGTGTGGCTGTGGTAGATGCGTACCTCCACATCCATATCAGGTTCCGGGACGGAAGGGTCGAAGTGTGCCTGCCTGACCCATTGATAGGGAAAACCCATGAGGGATGGGATCAACTAACATCCGATGATCAAGTGTTTCTACGGGAGTGCAATTTAAACCCGTGAACAGCAAATAGTGGTGTATGGTTTATCCTTTTCTTTTCAATTATATTTCTTAGACCAATTCTTTGTGCTCTAGGTAATTTAAATTGCCTAGAGTGCTTATTCTTTGTAACTGATGTCCTTCCTGATGTAAAGGTGCCAGCAGGTTGGTGGTAGGCTTAGATCATACAAGCAGGTTGGTGGAGCGTCACACCTTATATCAATGACCCAAGAGAAGCAGGGAAGGAGAAAATTAACAGCAGTGCCAAACCAGCTCCTTTCATGAATTTGTTTCTTCATTTATACGTTTATCAGTGAATGCATACATCAATGACGCATTTGTTATTTTACAGTAACTGAAAAAATAGCCAACGCAAACAACACCTCACGCACACGCAGCTCTGACTTCTCCCAAACCGCTCATTGAACACATTTGTAACCAATCTTTCCTTTGCAAACTACATTGGTGTGAAGTTGCTCATCCCGTAACTCTTTTCTAATCTTTATCCAGAATGGCACAAATAACAAAGTTGTGCCTCATTCTAATATTACTTTTGGTGAAATGCACTATTGAATTGTATCCTCCTCTTGTTTTAGTCGGTTAGTGTTTTCTTCCCTGGTTTGTATTTCACTACTACAAAATGATTTATGGCAACGCCTCCCTTTCTTTATAGAGGCGGCTCTATATATTGAGCCGCCCCTACAAATGGTTGCCAAATGAGCCGTTCTTACAAATGAATTTGTAGGGGCGGCCGGTGTTATCAGCCGCCCCTACAAATGGACCGATTTGTAGGGGCGGCTCTATATCTAGCCGCCTCTACAAATCGGATTTGTAAGAGCGGCTCAATATTAAACCGCCCCTACAAATAGATGCTGAGTATTAAAAATTAAGCACTAAAATTTAAATTTTGTAAACAACCTCGGATGGAGAAACAACTAAAATAAAAGTTGTAGATCTCGAAAAGTTATAAAACTTTGTAGTTGACAACTTTTTAATTTGAAATCATCTTGTCAAGGAAAACTACGTTTGAATTTCCAAAATTTTGAAATTTGAATTTTTTTAAACGACCTCGGATGGACAAACAGGAAAAATGAAAGTTGTAGAACTTGAAAAGTTATGAAACTTTGTAGTTGATAACTTTCTCATTTGAAATCATCTTGTCATGAAAACTACGTTCGAATTTCTCAAATTTGAAATTCAAATTTTATAAGTGACCTCGGATGGAGAAACTACCAAAATAAAAGTTGTAGATCTCGAAAAGTTATAAAATTTTGTAGTTGACAACTTTTTATTTGAATTAGTTTAGGGCCTCAAACAATCAATTTATGCTCAGTTTTGTATAATATGTGGAGAACCGAAATGGATTGTAGACACAAGTGAACGTGAGGTGCAGTGGTAGAGGAGTTTGCGCGCGAGGGAGAGGTTGTGGGTTCGAATCCCGCTCGACACTAAGTGTGCAAAAATCATGAAAAAATGCTACTCCAATAGAGTGGGTGGTGTGGCTGCCGGTGGGGACCTCCTCGGATTTTTTTTTTTTTGCTATTTTCCCCCCTTTTTTGTGATTTCTGGAAATTGATTTGTAGGCGGCTCAATATCTGGCTCAATATCTAGCCACTCCTACAAATCGATTTGTAGGGACGGTCTGGGAACCGCCCCTACAAATACATGATTTGTAGAGACCCTTGCGTAGGAGCGGCTGGGCAAACCGTCCCTACAGAGCCTCTAGAGCCGCCCCTACAAATTATATTCTAAGTAGTGTTTGACTGACTTTGTTACTATGTCTTGTCACTAGTGTTTTTTCATCTTTTAATTCCTACTGTTTATCTTCTTTTTGCAGGTTTGCAACCCAAATGGTCAATGGTACCCAGCACATGCGGGCTCAATCCTAGCTTTTGACTGGAAGAGCCTTTAGTCATGTTACTGCTAGTCTACAGCTAAATTATCATCTTATGTGACAGAATGTTTCCAGGGACATACACTCTTCCATAAGGTCTTCAACTGAAATTTCTCATTTTCATTTTGTTTTATTTACTGCTGACTCTGCTTGAGATGACGCTATCTGTGTGTAGGTTGACAAGGAGCAGTTCTATTGTAACATTTGTGGCATCTGGAGGTGCGCGTGTGTCTCCCATTTTTTGTTTTCTCCATTGCAGGATCTGAATCACTGTGCAACCAGCAACCTGCTATTCTTTTTTCTTTCCTTGGCAAATACAGTACTACTTTGCAGTGAAACATGCAGTCACACTTTTGCTAGGAACCTCTCAAAGTATCTACCATTCTCGTTTGGAAAATTGGAAACTACTAATTGTGACACTCAGGTGTCAATATTAAGTTAAGCAGTGGATTAAGTCTAATTCAGACAAGTCAGAGGATGATTATGAGTTTTAGTTTAACATTTTGCAAAGTGGTGATAATGGTGTAGTCCAACTTTTTCAACGAAGCCTAACTTTTTTTAAAAAAAAGACAGAGGCAAATCTCTTTTTGACTGACATTTTAATCCTTTTCAAAGTATGCATGGTAAGTGTTAGTCATGTCTTTTTCTTTTGAGTTAATAAACCCTTATCATATTCATCATCATGCATAAAAATCAAGCCTTGTGTCGTATATGTATTTCGTATTTCATTTATAGCATCCATATGTTGCATATGCTTTGTTATGTTTGTGCATGAAAGGTTGTCAATAATAGTGATTAAGGTGTTTTGTGATTTTATGGAATAAAAATTTCTTAAACAAATAAAATTTTGTTAAAATAAACTTCGTAGTCAAAAGTAGGTGCTTTCAAATGAAATCAAAGTTTGTGCATGTTTTCAAGTGAAACGTGTTGAATTGGAGCTCAAAAATTGAATTCAGTATTAATTTCAGCACTTAGCCATTTTTTGTTGTCCTTGAAAACAGAATTAAAGTTCAATGTTTGGTGAATTATAAAATGATTTTTCATAAATAAAAATTGTGAAACTTGGGTACCATTTCATGATATGAAGTTTGTACTATGATAATGTGCCTTTGGTTGTGATGTTTGAAAGTGGTTTGACCACTAATTAATTACCTAAACATAGTTAATCAAAGTTGTTTTTCAAAATCTTGAAACTGAATTCAGTTTTTAGTTTCAAGTATCCTTCTTCAGAATTCAAAATCTCTCAATCTGTTGATCTTTTGATGTTGGTTCTTAAAGCAAAGATGAAGATCAGAGAGGGATTAGCAGCTTTGGTTATTGGAGCTTGACAAGTTTCTACATGAAATCGGGAGAAAACGAGAGAAGAAGATGGACAGTTAGTCTGCTACAGTAACCTCGTCAGCAGTTCAACCACCGCGGCACTTCAAGGTGCTTCTCGCACGGGAACGCATGGCTGCGTGCGTGTCCAAGCCCATGCGAGAGCTGGCGAAGTTCGAGTGCTCATCCTCGCCCCTTTTAAGTCCCAGCGCCGGACGCCGTCTTCTTCTTTTCCTTCTCAGCTTCACGCCGCCATGGTCGCCGCCTGAAGCTCCGCGACCCCGCTAGTTCTTGCCGCCTAGTAATTCCTAAGCCAGTCACCACTCCCACTGAGTCACCTCCACGTTCTCTATACCCACCGTGCCCTAGAGCCTCCTCCCTCCGCCGCTGGCTAGCCATGCCACCGGAGCAGCTCCTGTTGCCGCCCTCGGCTACCATGGCCAGGCTGCTACCGATCGCCTCCCACCGCTCCTGGGCCACCCACGGGTGCGGGCGGGCATGTTGGTGCTCACGCTGCCCTCCTTCGCCGTCGCCGGTCCTTCTCCGGCCAGGTTCTGGCCTCCCCGACGGCCTCTGTCTCCGATCCCCTGCTCTCTGTACGAAGGAAGAAGGACCTCGGGGTGATAATAGAAGCTTTTCCAGGGTTACCAATGTAAATCTCATGACTCACATGAATAGTACTACTAGACTGCGCGTTGATTTGTGACAAAAACTTAGGGGCCTTAGCTTAAAGCGTCTGTCTTATATGGTTTTCTCTTTTTCTTTTCCCATAATCTAGCTGAAGCTTTGAAAATTCATAGTAAATCTTAGAAAAATCATAAAATAGAAAATGAAGATGTTCTGAAATCCTCATCACAAGATCTATGCATTGGTTGTATAATCTTGTATGTGTTAATGGAAAAATCTTGCTCTAGATTTTTTCCTATGCTTTTTAAGGGAAAATCATATCTACTGTTGTATTGCTCCAATTGATGTGAAATTTTATGGTAGGCTTCTCAAGTGATTCTTAATGTGTAGTAAAAACTTTAGCTTTATTGCCCCTTTTAAGTCAATGCTTGTTTTATGTGCAGTTCCTGTTGAGAACTGTTTTCGTTGTTAAAATTATCTTTTCTGTGTTTGTTATCTATATAAAAGTTGTAGGTAACTTACTGATCTTGGCTGTCCTAAAATTTTATAATTTTAGACCAATAGATTTGGGAGTTATGAATTTGACAAATTCCCTGTCAGGTTTTACTTATATGTTGGATAGATCTGAAAGGTTGTGCTTTTTAGCTTAGTTAACTATTTAATCATCTCAAGATAATAATAAGAAAGTTGTAGGAAATTTCATAAGCTTTCTAGAAAGTCTGGAAACATTTTTGTTAGATTCGTACAACTCCAGTTATGATCCAAACAAGTAGTTGTTGTGCTGCGGTCCAAAAAATGACTTTTGCTTAGTTTGATTACTTTAACTTGATATGAGTAATATGTTTGTTAGTGTTAACTCATGCCTTAGTTAAGGTTGTTTTCATCTACCTAAAACAGCCAGTCACTTTGTGGTTTAATGATGATCAACTAATTAAGCTAATAGATGGTCTTGTATGCAGGTTGTTAGAAATAATGTTTGTATATGGCTTACTAGAACCTTCATCATATTTGTATGTGAATTATATGCATGTGAGTAGTCTAAACTAAGATAATAGGGTGCAACCGCCTGAAGCTTATTATTCCTATATTGAACTGGTGCAAAGGAAATGCAACCTATATCATTCTCTTGCTCATATGATGTTTATGCATCTTCTCTGTTTGGGTGATCATGTTTTGTGACCTACTTTGTATTGTGTATCACCTATATGAACCTTGGTTAACTTAATGACTATGTTTAATGTGAGCACAACAGCCCCTATATATCTGGTAATGCCATGCTAGCTAATTCATAATAGATGAATGCCTTGTGGTAGTTTAATAAAGGTGACATGTGATTGAATGATTTGGATTAGTAACTCGCAATCTCACTATGGTAAACTTGTGTGATGTATAGTTTAATATAAGTGCTTGTGCCCAACCTATCGTGGCCTTGTGTTTGTCTTGCTCACCTTCTTGTGATGTATCGTATATTGCTCTTCTATGCATTCATGTCTTGCATTGTTGCATATCATCTAGGTACGTTAGATGCATGACGTGAAGGTGAAGAGCGTGGTGTTGTAACAAACCAAAAGACGATGTTGGTGTGAAAGGATCAAGATGCCCCAGAGGGGGTCAATTGGACTAATTCTAAATTTCTTAGAATAATTAAGTCCTACACAGCCTATTTCACTCCCTTTTGCCTAGAGATGTTTCTATTGTTCTATTACACAAGAATTTTGCACCCTATGTTCCAATCCTACTCTAGCATGGCAATTCTAAGAATGTAAGGACATGAATTTAATTGCTCAAATGTAAATGCTCAATATAAAGAGAATGAGAGAAATGCGGTGATGTTTTCCTGAGGTATCGGAGAGTCGCCACTCCCCCACTAGTCCTCGTTAGAGCACCCGCACAAGGGTGTGGCTCCCCTTGATCTACGCAAGGATCAAGTACTCTCTACGGGCTGATTCTTCGACACTCCATCGCGGTGAATCGCCCATAACCGCTCACACCATGACTTGGGTCATCCACAAGCTCCGTCGGATGATCACCAAGCTTTCAATCACCACCGAGCCATCTAGGTGATGGCGATCTTCAAGAGTAACAAGCACAAACTTTCACTTAACCCAACCAAGCCTAATGAGAAGAGTGGATGGACACTTGCTACTCTCTATGCACTAATGAGGTCCTTAATCTTAGATTAGCAAATCTCAATCACCCCACTAGGCTCTTGCTCTCCCTTGCACACCAAATGGTTTTCTTAGCCGCACAAATGGGCAAGAGAGCTAAGTTGGATAAGTAGGAGAAGTATTTATACTCCCCAATCAAAACATGACCATTACTATCCAACCCAGCAGTTTTTGGGGCGACCGAACGCACCGGTCGATGTGATCGGACACGTACGGTCAGTACTCCACTAGCCAACGCCGAAATATGACAGTTACTATGATCGAACTCCTCCAAATCCACCAGACATGTTGGGTCAACAAAAATCATCTCTGGACACTCTCTGATGTTGACTGGACTCGGCAGCTTGCGCGTCCGGTCACATTTTGTCCCTACGTTCGGTCCTTAGTCAACAGCGGATTCACGCTGCTGCGGTTGGTCAGGACCTGCGCGTCCGGTGCTGATTGGGAGCCAGCGTCCAGTCATCCTTCTGCCCCTGCAGCGCGCGCTATACAGCTGACCAGACGCGACACCCGTGCGTCCGGTCCAACGCCCGATCAATGTCCAAGTCTCCATTCACCTCAAATTCGACAACTTTTATGAACAGCATTGACTTCAATTGATCTATGGACTGTCCTTGATCTACCTAGTGCTAAGTTTGATAACTATGCACCACACCTAAAGTATTAGTCTCACCTAGGTCAAGCTACTAGTCCATACCCCCCCTTAATAGTACGGCCAAAGGAAAAACAAAGTCCTAGAACTACTCTAAGTGTCTCTCCAACACCGAACGACACTTAGAACTAGTCTGTCCTTAACCTTGTCGTCCATCCTTTGAAAACCAAAACAATTTCCATCAATAGGGGCATGAAAACCATAATTGCGTAATCAATTACCATTACCATGACCTAACTCAAGTTGCCTCTACAAAACACATGTTAGTCACAGTAATCTCGTGTCGTCATTAATCACCGAAACCCAACTAGGGGCCTAGATGCTTTCAATCTTCCTCTTTTTGGTGATTGATGACAACACAACCTCGAGTATGTATAAAAGATGAGTGAGGTTTTCAACATGCTTGGTTCATATAAGCAATTGACAATAACAACAAAGGACGGTTAGGCACATTTATATGATCCAAGCCAACATAATGTACTCACAAGATATGAAATAAGCATGAGTAAACAAAGTAAAGCTCATTTGTTTTGGAGTAAAATGTGGAAGCAAAGCAAATGAGCATAACCAAGTGACATGACATATATATCAAAGTAGCGAGCACACATGTCACATGAGTCTCACAATCACACATATAACACAATGCATGAGAGTAAACATGAATGCATGAAGTATCACACACAAAAGAACGAGTCCATCTCACACGCCCCCCCTAAATTTAACATACTCACTCCCTCTTCCGCTTTGGCGTTAAGCACCAAAACCTAAGGGTCGGACGGTGGGGTAGAAGCAGACGTGTTGGGTGCTGAGGTACGGTGAGAGATCTGAAATAGAGTAGCATCATCATCTGACTCTGGACTCAAAACTATCGGACCGGCTGGAGCAATCGGTGGCTGACCCTCTGACTCTGAAGCAGGAAGTGGAGCAGTCTAGGTCTGCTCTACAGTCTTAGTAACTGGGTCGGCTAGCTGTGAAGTAGAAGCTAAAGTTGTAGCCTAACCCTATGGCTCTAAAGGTGTCGTTGTAGGAAGTGGAGCCACAACTGTCTCAGTGACTATCCGAGGTGGCTCTGACGAAGCAACAAAAGACAGGAGAGTCTCGGTAGTCCCTATGACTAGAGTTGTTGTTGTAGTAATAGGCACCTAAAGCTCTAGAGGTGTAGAGTGACCTATGATCTCGCTAAAAGTGGAGCCAAGCTCATAGAGACCGGTGTATCTATCACTAACCCTGATGCGGACTGAGTAGGGGTGAATCTGGTGACAATCGGAGTGAAGCCCTGAGTCTGTGTCCCTGGTGTAGCAAACCACTATGAAACCTGCTCAGTGGGTGAGGCAAACTATGGAGCTATCTGTCCCTGACTCTAAAGCCCACTGGCTATATAGCTAGAGTCATTGGGGTACTAGTAACAGTCGAGCCAAGCTGCAACGTAGGCCGAAAGGGAGCAATCCCTGTAGCTGTAAGGACATGCTGCATGAAGCCAAGAAGTTGTTGCTGAACTAGTCCTGCTGGGTCTGCATCTGAGCGAGAGCTATAGCTATGGCATGTGCCTGACGTGTCTGCTCTTCCTGCATCCTATCAAGTATTGCTGTCAGAGCAGGATCTGTCTGTGGTGGCTGTGGTGGAGCTAAGCTGAAGCCACCGGCCTCTCTATCGTGTGCACGTGGTGGCATATGCAGGATAGACCAATAGTCCTCGTTTGAGCTGTCAATCGGGGCGCTCTCGACCACGTCCTCCTATTGTGCCTCTAGCTGTTCTAGCTTGGTCTCGGCAATGGCCCTGATGGCCTCATCCTACTCAGTTATAGTCTCTGGCACCTCTGGTCTATGGCTCTACCTCGGTGTCCGACTCCTAGTACTAGAACCCATCAACTGGCACATGTCGTACTCGGGGAACTCTGTAGTAGTGCCAGTCAACTCAGTCACTACCTCAAGAGGTATATGTGAACAGGCCTATAGTATAAGAAAGTAAATCCAATGGGCATATGGTAGCTGATGGTGTCCCTTGAAGCCCTTTGTAAGAGTGTCCTCCATCTCTGAAAGTAGCAAGTCCCAAATATCGAACGGTGTCTGAGAGATCAGGTGGTGGACTAACCAAAGCTATATATGAGTCAAACCCTCATGGTAGCCACCCCTTGGAAGCAAGGTCCTCCTCATGATTACATCTAGAAGACAAGCCGTAGGTGTAAGGGAACCCGGAGTGTGTCTCGAACCCTCGCCGAACGGCTCTCAAAAGCAAGCTCTAACTAGGTCGGTGGGTGGCACTGCTCCACCGTGAGGACATCTCGATGGTTGAGTCTGTCCATAGCAAATCTGGTGAATCCTGGTGGCTTATTCCAGAATCCTTAGTATCTCTCGGACTCTATTACTGTACAACCTGCGGTCATGTCCTCTAAAGGTGAAGTGAATGAACCTATGATCAGGGTCGATCCACAAGGAGGCGTAGAACTCTCTGACCCAACTAGCAACGTACCTGTCGGTCTGCCCCAAGAGGTCTACCAATCCAGGCTAGAAAGTGAGGTAGGGATGAACCTGCTCTCCTTCAGCTACCACTATAGCCTCCAAGCAACACACTCTCTGGGATCTAAAAGCTACACCACTGTTCAGATATGCATTATAGAAATCCTCATGCAACACTGTGTAGAAGCCCTCTGAAGCCCTCTTATCCCACTAAGGTGGGAACCACGGCTCAACCTCCACAAAGTGAAGCTGCTGCACATGCCGAGCTATGGCAGCCCTCAAGTCCAAATGCTCTACTAGCAGCTGGCCTCATGGTCTAAGAGGTGGCCGAGAACCACGCCTCTGCCTCTCTGGCCTGGGTGTCACCTGAGCATGAGCACGATCTGAGCATTGTAGTGGCTGCTCCTGCTGCTGCTCTGCCTCCTCCTAGTGCTGCTCGGTCTCCTCCTAGGGCACAATTTCTTCCACACGAGTGCCCTTTGGTGCATCCTCCAGAGGTACACGCTAACCTCCAATCATGATAGTACCACGTGGACTACCATGCCTAGCCTCAAGCTCCTCGACTGCGGCCCTCTAGCTGGTGACAATTGATCGCCAATACGAACACCACTGCCTCTACCACCTCTTTTAGCATGCTCTATGGTGGCAGCCACTACTGCTGCTCTCTCTGCCTCTATGTCACCATGCTTGTGCTTCTTCTTTGTAATTGTCTTCTTTGGCCCCTTCCCCTTTTTCTGCTCTGTTAGGCGAGGCGGACGCCTCTCATCATCGCCGGGACCACCCCCGGTGTTCTTGCAATGAGCCATGACTGACACTGCAAAGAAACCAACTGACAAGTAAATAACCACTGCCACTGACAAAGAACAACGGCCACTGACTCCCCCTAGCACTAAGAATCACTGCCCAACTGACACTTATTGAGGCTTGGCCTCAATCCATACTCGCGGGCTTGGCCCCCGAGTTTATCTGCCACTGCTCAACTACCACGCCTCACTGCCCAATTCACGGCACAAGATAGAATAGGAAGTATACATAAGCAACATTATATTCTAGAGGTGCGATGGTCCTTAAAAGAAGCAAGCAATTAGGTAAGTGAACAGAGACGATGGCTTGCTACCTAACAAATCATTGTGAAAAGGTAGACCACTGACCCCATGATGAGGCACCACACAAGGACCAGCAAGAGTACTGGGAATGGCTACAGCCGGCTAAGGAATCGCTATGGCACAGCCACTGAACGTCAAGTGAATGCACCGGGATGGGACAACCGCCAACCAAGGAACTCGCGCTAGAGAGCACTGGACGCCGGGAGAATGACGCACAAGGTCGTCTGGGCTGAGAGAGCTAACGGTGATGAGTGGCGCGGCGGCCAGAGGAGCATGGTCATGGCGGCGCAGTGATGCGGGCACGAGCTAGGAGCGTGAGCCACTCATCATAGGCAGGGCGTGGGCACATAGGCAAGGCGTGGGCGCGGCTGGTGGATGCAGTCGCGCAGTCATGACGGCATAGAAGGAGTATGATGCACGGCGACAGACGATTAGGGTTAGCAGCGGTGGCGCGGCGTACAGAAACAAGAGAACTCGGGGGCAGGCGGTTGCTGAATAGAGAAGAGGTAGTGTGGGCCCCACGCGTCAGTCGAAAAGTGAGACCAAAACTGTGAGCACCGTTGTGATCGGACGCGTAGTTGAGATGAACGTACACTTGCCTATAGCGTCAGGTGCGGTATAGAGAGCACCAGAATGCCTCTCAACACGACATGATGCATCCGATGTTGCCTAACCGGACGTGGTGTGGAGTCTGGTCCAATCCTGTGAATCCCCCGAGACGATCGGACGTAGCTTCATCTTTGCACCGAGGTGTCATCTGAATATTGTTCATGCATCAATTCATTTAAGCACGAAACGACCAGAAGCATGAAGCAGTGAGTCCGATCCTGCGTCCGGTCCCTGTTCTGTAGCTATTTCTTCTTCCTCCTTCATGACGCTTTCTCCCAGTCGAGTTCCAATCCAAATAAACACCAGATGACCACCAATTGGAAATGATATAAGAGACCTCACTCAGACCCTCAAGATTTTCAAAATATTTTACCTTCGGCTATAATCATTTTAAGAAAATAAATGACAAAAATGGGGCGAGAAGCACCATGTGACCACACAATAGGAATTTTAACCATTAGAAGCTTCAAATGCTCTCCCTATTTGTGGACGAACATAGCAAATACTCAAAAGATAACCGAAAAGAAACGACAAAGCTACATACATGCATATGCAGTGCAATACAAGAAAGTAAATCTAGTTGCTTGTCAAGTTTGATCCAAGGTTAAGTTTTTTCACACGCTTTTCGGTGGTTATCTTAACCATGTTGGACAAGCCCTAAGTGCATTACTAAAAATTAAACATGTTTTATATTACAATGCAATGCAAAGGACAACACAAGCTTATTTTTTAGTGAAGTTATTTAGGTCAAGCACATTGAGCTCATTCGTCAACCGACAAAACGTAGCCTCATCTAGCGGTTTTGTGAAGATATCCGCCAATTGATCCTTGGTCCTTACACCTTCTAGTGATATATCATTTTTAGCAATATGATCTCTAAAAAAGTGATGACGGATATCTATGTGCTTGGTGCGAGAGTGTTGAACTGGGTTATTAGCAAGTTTTACCGCGCTCTCATTGTCACACAAAAGATGTACCTTTTCTAGAACTACACCATAGTCTAGAAGAGTTTGCTTCATGTAAAAAATTTGTGCACAACAAGCACCTGCGGCAATGTACTCAGCCTCGGTGATGGACAAGGCAACACTATTTTGCTTCTTAAAGGTCCAAGACACTAATGATCTACCAAGCAAGTGGTACCCTCCGGATGTGCTTTTTCTATCAATTTTGCAACCGGCATAATCCGAATCAGAATAGCCAACTAGTTAGAATCTAGCTCTTTTAGGATACTAAAGACCAATGCTTGGTGTGTGCTTAAGGAACCTAAGAATTCTCTTAACGGCAACTAAGTGAGATTCCTTAGGACTAGCTTGAAATCTAGCACACATACACATACTAAACATGATGTCGGGCCTAGATGCGGTCAAATATAACAAGCTATCAATCATAGAACGGTAGAGAGTTTGACCAACCAATTTACCTCCCTCATCTAGGTCCAGATGTCCATTATATTGCATTGGTGTTTTGCTTAGCTTATATTCATCCATTTTAAACCTCTTGAGAAGATTTTTGGTATACTTTTCTTGAGAGATGAAAATCCCTTCTCTCATTTGCTTGACTTAAAAACTAAGAAAGAATGTAAGCTCTCCAATCATAGACATCTCGAACTCCTTCGACATCAATTCATCAAACTCTTTGCAATAGTCTTCATTTGATGAGCCAAATATGATATCATCAATATATACTTGACAAATGAAGATCTCTCCATCAAGCTTCTTGGTGAATAGTGTGGTATCGACCTTCCCAATGGTGAAGCCCTTCTCAATGAGGAAATCATGAAGACACTCATACCAAGCTCTAGGGGCTTGATTTAGCCCATATAGTGCCTTGGACAACCTATAAACATGATTAAGATATCTAGGGTCTTTGAAACCCGGAAGGTTGATCAACATAGACTAGTTCATTTATGAAACCATTTAAAAAAACACTTTTAACATCCATTTGATATAATATCATTTCATGATGAGATAAATATGCAAGAAGGATACGAATGGCTTCAAGTCTTACAACCGGTGCAAAGGTCTCTTCAAAATCTAACCCTTCAACTTGAGAGAACCCCTTTGCAACGAGCATTGCCTTGTTCCTCATAACAATGCCTTGATCATCTTGCTTGTTGTGGAATACCCACTTTGTTCCAATGACTCTTACATCTTGTGGTCGCTCTTCAAGTGTCTAAACTTCATTTTGGGTGAAGTTGTTCAATTCTTCATGCATGGTATTTATCTAATCTGGATCTTGAAGAGCTTTTTCTACATTCTTAGGCTCAATATAAGAAATAAATGAGTGATGTTCAATAAAGGAAGCAAGTTTTTGAGAGCGAGTCATTACACCCTTTGAAGGACTCCCTATGATGAGATCTTATGGATGTGCTTGAAGTATAGAAGAATTTCTTCTATCAACCACTTGAGGAGCAGGTTGTGGAGCATCAACGTCTTGAGCTTGTGCCACCATTTGATCATGAGAGACATGAGTATCTTCATTTTCTACTCTCCCATCTTCATCATCATCTTATGGCACATTTGATGAAAAGGGTGGATCAATCACTTGTACATGATCTTCATCATCTTTGGGCTAGATGTCTTCAACCAGAATGTTCTTCATGGCCTCCCTCAATGGTTCATCACCTACATCATCAAGATTCTCATGTGCTCCTTAGGAGCCATGAGATTCATCAAATTCAACATCATATGTTTCTTCAACCAAGCCGATGGCATGATTAAATACTTGATATGCTTTGGACTTTGATGAGTAACCAACAAGAAAACCAATATCACAACGTCTTTGAAACTTTCCTAGGTGTTGCCACTTCTTGTAGATGTAGCATTTGCATCCAAACACCCGAAAGAATGAGATGTCCGGCTTCTTCCCATTGAGTAACTCATAAGGTGTCTTGCCAAGAAACTTTTAAAGAAATAGGCGGTTGGATGCATAGCATGCGGTGTTGATAGCTTCCGCCCATAAATCTTGTGGTGTGTTGTACTCATCAAGCATTGTTCTTGCAAGGGTGATTAGTGTCCGGTTCTTTCTCTCTACTACACCATTTTGTTGAGGAGTGTAGGTTGCGGAGACCTCATGCTTGATCCCAACTTCATCACAATATGCTTCAATGTTTGTGTTGTTAAATTCTTTCTTATTATCACTTCTTATCTTCTTGAGCTTCACTTCAAATTCATTTTGTGCTCTCTTGGCAAACTTCTTGAAACATGCGGCCACTTCGGTCTTGTTGTGAAGGAAGAACATCCAAGTGTATCTATAGTAGTCATCAACTATCACAAGACAAAAGAGATTGCCTTCCAAACTCTTATAAGTTGTTGGTCCAAATAGATCCATGTGGAGAAGTTCTAGCACTTTTGTTGTTGACAAGTAAGCTTTGGTTGGATGAGTGTTTGCAACTTGCTTGCCAGCTTGACATGCACTACAAAGCTTGTCCTTCTCAAATTTCACATCCTTCAAACCTCTCACCAACTCATTTTTCATTAACTTCTTGAGTGAGCTTATCCCAACATGTGCAAGTCTTCTATGCCAAATCCACCTAAGTGATGTTTTGGTGAATAAGCATGTCTTCAAGTTTACATCTTTGGAGGTGAAATCCACTAGATATAGGTTGTTGTATCTAAAACCCATGAATATAACTTGATCATCATCTTTCTTTGGCACAACCACTTCTTTCTCAGTGAACAAACATTGAAAGCCAAGATCACACAATTGATCGACGAATAGCAGGTTAAAGCTCAATGAAGCACCATATAGCACATTTGATATTTAGTGATCATTTGATATTGCAACTTTGCTCAACCCTTGTACTGTGCCCTTTGAATTGTCACAAAATGTAATCCTTTCTTAACCATCTACTTCATCTAGTGAGGTGAACATACGAGGATCACTGGTCATATGTTGAGTACAACCACTATCAAGAGATCAAGCTTATTGTTTAGGGACCCAAACTTGATGAGGGCCCTTGACTTTCTCAACTAGTGACT
Source organism: Miscanthus lutarioriparius (assembly GCA_904845875.1). Taxonomy (NCBI): domain Eukaryota; kingdom Viridiplantae; phylum Streptophyta; class Magnoliopsida; order Poales; family Poaceae; genus Miscanthus; species Miscanthus lutarioriparius. The sequence goes on from CAJGYO010000008.1 coordinate 20,588,283, forward strand.
TAGCAACCCAAATTTGCTTAGACCTATTCTTGTTGGGTGGACCTAAGAACATGACTTTCATCTTTTCACTAGAATCCTTTCTAAGCATGTAGTGAGCATTGAAAGCAAAGGGTCTAGCATGCTTGGGCAAGGGTTGTGGTGGTGGAGTTTCATATTCATGAGCAAAGTGACCTTCTTGTCCACACTCGAAGCATCTCTTTGGCTTAGGCTTTGACTTGTATTGTTGTTGATGTTGAGCTTGAATTTTCTTCTTCTGATTTGCTAAGAACCCAATACCACTTCTATCCATCTTCATCATGGTGTTCGTAAGTAGCTCACTTTGGAGATATTTATCTCTTGTGAACTTGCTCAAACCGGTCTTGAGATGTTCTTTCTCTAACTTGAGTTTCTTGTTTTCTTCTCTAAGTTCATCATGATTCTTCTCCATCTTGAGTCTCTTGTTCTCTTCTCTAAGCATCTCATTCTCAAGAGCCATATCATGATCATTGTCAAGATTCTCTATCACAATTGTGTTGGTGATTGATAGCTTTTCAAGATCCTTCTTGAGCTTGACATAATCATCATAGTTGTCGGATTCAACCACTTTCTTGCCTTTGCTACTAGAACCTTGCTCAATGCTCTCAATAATCAAGTCATCACATGATGTGGCTATATCAATCTTAACAACATTGTTAGTAGCATCATGCGGCTCATTGGACAATAACTCATGAGAAAACAAGATTATCATAATTAATCTTGAGATTGGTGTACTCTTATTTTAGCAAGTTGTAGCCAGTGGTGAGCTCATTGTGTATCCCCTCAAGTTTATCATGTTTTTCTCTAAGCTCCCTTTTAGAGGTTTTGAGCTCCTTGAATTTGGATGACATAATTTTATTCTCTTCTTTAAGCTTATCATTAGCTTTTTCGGCTATGTCATACTTTGCTAAGAGTGAGTCATTCTCAAGTTTTAGTTTCTCATTTTTACCTCTTGTCCTTCTAATGATTTTAGTGTATTGGTTTAATAATTTTACAAGATCATCATAAGAAGGTGATTCAAATTCTTCATCACTATCACTATCATTCTCATTATCACTAGCATTGTTATCACCACTACTATCATCATCATTTTATACCTTTCGTTCACCCTTGGTCATGAGGCATAGATGTGTACATGATGATGACGATGGTGTTGGTGGAGATAGTGAAGAACCAATCACAAGAGCGACCACCTTCTCCTTCTCATTTTCACTTTCATCATCGGATGAGCCACTTGATGATTCAATGTCCGTGAGCCAATCACCAACAATATAAGCCTTGCCATTCTTCTTCTTCTTATGAAATTCCTTCTTCTTGCTATCTTATTCCTTGCATGGCTTGTTCTTCTTATTTTTATCATTATCATCACTTGAGTCATCTTTCTTACCCTTATACTTGTCTTTCTTGGGTTTGGGGCATTGATAAGCTAGATGACCAAGATCTCCACAATTGTAGCAATCCATTTTGGAGATGGGCTTCCTTCTACCACTAGTGAAGAATTTCTTCTTTTTGTCATCAAACTTGACGCCATTCTTGTTTAGCTTCTTAAGCATCTTGGCGGTTTTTCTCACCATGAGAGCAAGGCTTGCACCATCAATCTTATCATCACTTGAGCTATCATGATCAACTTTTGTGTTGACCCTCTTCTCTTGGTTAGTCTTGAATGCTAAATCTTTCTTCTTGGTGGAAGAAGAGCCATTTTGTTGAGTGATGTGCATGTACATCTCATGTGCATTGATCTTCCCCAATATTTGAGTTGACGTAACGGTGGAAAGATCACCTTGATGAAGCATCATCACAATATGTCCATACTTGTCAATGGGGAGGACACTCAAGATCTTTTTCACAACATCGGATGGTTGCATTTAAGTGAGTCCAAGCCCATTGACCTCCTCTACAAGAACATTCAAGCGTGAATATATTTCATTAGCACTTTCACTAGGAAGCATTTCAAATGAATTAAGCTTCTTCATCACAAGGTGATAGCGTTCCTCACGCTCACTCTTGGTTCCCTCATGGAGCGCACAAATGTCTGACCATAGTGAATGGGCGTCTTTGTGGTTCCGCACACGGTTAAAGACATCCTTGCAAAGGTCTCTAAAAAGGGTGTTTCTAGCCTTTGCATTTCACTTCTCGTAGTGAACCTCATCACCTTGAAGGTTGGCGGAATCCTTAGGTTTTGAGAAGCCTTGTGAGGCGGCTCTAAGCACTCCAACATCTAAAGCCTCTAGGTACGCCTCCATGCGAATTTTCCTATAAGAAAAATCACCTCCCTCAAAGACGGGAGGGGGTCCATCCCCGTGGGACATCTTGCTCTAGGCGGTTAAGCCTAATTTAAGGAGCACGAAGCTCGATACCAATTGAAAGGATCAAGATGCCCAAGAGGGGGGTGAATTAGGCTAATTCTAAATTTCTTGCAATAATTAAGCCCTACACTTAGCTCATTTCACTCCCTTTTGCCTAGAGGTGTTTCTATTGTTCTATTACACAAGAGTTTTGCACCCTAGGTTTTAATACTACTCTAGCATGGCAATTCTAAGAATGTAAGGACATGAATTTATTTGCTCAAATATAAATGATCAAGGTAGAGAGAAGGAGAGGAACGCGGCGATGTTTTTCCAAGGTATCGGGCAGTCGCCACTCCCCACTAGTCCTCGTTGGAGCACCCGCGTAAGGGTGTAGCTCCCCCTTGATCCACGCAAGGATCAAGTGCTCTCTATAGGCTAATTCTTCGACACTCCATCGTGGTGAATCGCCCACAACCGCTCACACCATGACTTGGGTCATCCACAAGCTCCGCCGGATGATCACCAAGCTTTCAATCACCACCGAGCCGTCTAGGTGATGACGATCACCAAGAGTAACAAGCACGCACTTTCACTTGACCTAACCAAGCCTAATAAGAAGAGTGGATGCACACTTGCTACTCTCTATGCACTAATGAGGTCCTTAATCTTAGATTAGCAAATCTCAATCACCCACTAGGCTCTTGCTCTCCCTTGCACACCAAATGGTTTCCTTAGCTGAATAAATGGGTAAGAGAGCTAAGTTGGACGAGTAGGAGAAGTATTTATACTCCTCCATTCAAAACAAGACCGTTACTGTCCAACTCAGTAGTTTTCAGGGAGACTGGACGCACTGGTCGATGTGACCGGACGCGTCCGGTCAGTACTCCACTAGCCAGCGCCGAAATATGACTGTTACTGTGATCGGACTCCAAGGTGAGTCCGATTCCTATCCACCTGGACACTCTCTGATGTTGATCGGACTCGGCAGCTTGCGTGTCCAGTCACATTTTATCCCTGCGTCCGGTCCTTAGTCAACAGCGGATTCATGCTGCTATAGTTGGTCAGGACCTGCGCGTCCGGTGCTGATTGGGAGCCAGCGTCCGGTCATCCTTCTGCCCCTGCAGCATGCGCTATATAGCTGACCAGACACGACACCCGTGCGTCCGGTCCAGCGTCCGGTCAATGTCCAAGTCTCCATTCACCTCAAATTCAACAACTTTTGTGAATGGCATTGACTTCAATTGACCCGCGGACTGTCCTTGAGCTACCTAGTGCTAAGTTTGACAAGTGTGCACCACATCTAAGCCATTAGTCTCACCTAGGTCAAGCTACTAGTCCATACCCCCCTTAATAGTACGGCCAAAGGAAATACAAAGTCCTAAAACTACTCTAAGTGTCTCTCCAACGCCGAACGACACTTAGAACTAGTCCGTCCTTAACCTTGTCTTCCATCCTTTAAAAACCGGAACGATTTCCATCAATAGGGGCATAAAAACCATAATTGCCCAATCAATTACCATTATCATGACCTAACTCAAGTTGCCTCTGCAAAAAACACACGTTAGTCAAGTAATCTCGTGTCATCATTAATCACCGAAACCCAACTAGGGGCCTAGATGCTTTCATGGTGGACGGATCCATAAGATGTAAGTACCTCGGGAATATATGCCGGGCAAGAGATGCTCACAAAGAGAGTATCATCTAACAAACACTGACCTAGTGTTGGATCCCAAGCAAGCCCCAAAGCATTCTATGCCTCCTACCTCTCTTTTAAAATACACTTGAGTTTATATTTTGTATTGTGCATTAAGTTATAAGAGTTGATTGAAACCCATTGTTGCATTACTTACCTTGTCCACAATATATGTACCTGCAACCTTACTAGTATGTGTAACTCGCTCTATGCTTAGCTATGTTTAGACCGGTAGAAGTCGGGTGATTCATGTCATCCGCGAGACATAGGTGGCTACTCTGACACGGTTGGCTATATTTGTTATCGTGAAAAAGAACCATGTGATAATGGATAACTGGAGACCGGGCGGGATCCGGTGCTATTATGGTTGTTGTTGATGCCGGCTAGGCATGTATTCTTTGATCCCGTCTGTGTCATTTAAGGACCGCTTCATTGTCGGACCTTGGTTGAGATTGAAGGTACCAAACACATAACAGGGGCCTCAGTTATAGTTGACCGTGAAGCCGATTAGCTCATTCGAGATGAGTTTGGACCATTAGCATTGCTGGGATGAGAGCCTGAAGGAAGGGGACTAGTCCAAGACCATGTTTGCTACGAGCTTTGGGCTTCGGACAATTCATGTGAGGATATAGGATCATAAGTTTTGCGAAACGGTCCAGACTCATCGCCGAATGGAGTGAACGGTGACCCACGAGAGCTAATGTAGGCTCGTAAGGGGGTGTGTTTGGGATTGCCCAGCTGGATGTAATCGATTCGAATCGCCGTTTCTCCCGGTTAGTGAGAAACTTGGTCATTATCCGGCAGTCGTAGTAACTGATGAAATATGATGGTTCTGTTGATCATGAAAATTAAATATGGTTACTACTGTGATACTTATTAATCAAATGATTGTTACAGGATAGATACAAACCTAGCTATAATTGACTTCACTGAACTTGATGCTAAAATATTGAAAATAAGGACTTACATAGTAAACTCTTTTACAAAAGATTATGCTATCCAACTAGCTCCACAAAATAAACCATGCATACCATTGGAGTCTTCATTTTTCTCCTGTCGGGTAAATCTTGCTGAGTACAATTGAGTACTCAGGGTTTTATCCCACCCTGTTGCAGGTGAAGTGCTATGTCTGCTGAAGGTGGTGACTAAGTGCCAGTGGGCTCGACTATTCTGTATTTGCTTCTCATCTATGCTTGTGTTGGATGGTGTCATCAGAGCTAGCAATATGATTCAAAATTATGATTTGGTAATTATTTCAAAGCTTTGTTGTTTTAACCTATTGGATTTGGAACTGAACTTGTATTAATTACTTGTGATCCTATTGTAATATTATTTCCGCTGCAAACTCTGTGTATGTGACATGTATTTGCTTAATCAAGTACGATCTTGGTTGTGAAGTTGATTTATCGAGGCCTTTGTGGTACTCGACGGACTACCGGGTTTATATAAGTGACGGTATACGCGTGTCAACGTGTTTAACGGGAACCGTCATACTTAATCTTGTATAAATTGGACGGTTTTGTCACTGTAATCACTGCTGCATGGAGAACCCCATGAAAAACAACTGCCCCATCTGCTACTAAGTGTGGTTGCTGTGCCTGTGCCTTCTTTTCTGTCTCTCTGCTGCTGCTGCAAAACTGCACGCCTCTGCAGTCTGCTCATCGTTTTGAGACCTTTCGTTGTTGCTGCAAGGCAGTACATGTTTGATTCGCTGAGGGAAATGTCGGTGCTCCGGCGCGGCCACACCATGCACATGCAACGCTTCCACGAGATGTTGAAGCCCATGCCCTTGCTTTTTTGCAGCACCAATCTCTCGGTCGCTCTCGGCAAGCTTCTTAATTACAGTATTCCGGTTGGTGTCTAGAGTCTTTTTTCGACTGCAAGCAATAAAATGGTCTGGTTTTTCTATTCTGGGATGTGGCATTAACCCTATCAAGAACAAGTTTTAGTAGTTGTAATGATATATTGAGAAAACTAGTTGAGATCACAACAATCGACAATTTGTATCTTGATTGCACTCTGCTTCAGTATTCTGTCATGTGTCTTTTTCCCCTGGTATTGGATGTTGGATTTGGTAAACCCGTTATTGGGTGTGTGATTTGCTAATGTTGGATTTTGACAGATTTTTATGTCTATTATCTGTCAGATTTTTTTTTCTTGCTGAGCTGTCTCGTTTTGATTGGTCAAAAATTTGACAGATTTTGACAAGTCATCAGATAGCTAGATAGACCCTTACTTTATTATCATGTTTGTGATCTGAGCTCACAATGCATATTCATAAGAGTTATTATAGTAGCGTATGTCTCTGATTCTAAAACTTATTAGAACAGATGACACAAAATGTAAACTTTTATCATCATAAGATATATATTTCACATTGACTAGAGATAAATCTAGAATTAGGAGGTGTTTGGTACTTTAGTCGTTCCTAAAATTTATATCACATCAAATGTTTAGATATTAATAAAGAACATTAAATATAGATTAATTACAAAACCAATTACATAGATGGATACTAATTTGCGAGACGATTTTTTAAGCCTAATTAATCTATCATTAGAACATATTTATTGTAGCATTACGTTGTTAAATCATGGCCTAATTAGGTTTAAAAGATTCGTCTTGCAAATTAGTCATAAGTTGTGTAATTAGTTTCGTAATTAGTCTATATTTAATACTCCATGCATATGTCTAAACATTTGATGTAACAGAAATTTAACGGAACTTCTTCCCGGGAACAAATGGAATGGCTCGTGGAGTGCAGCCTACTGTATCCTGTATTGCTTCGAAGACAGGCAGCAATAGGGAACAGTGAGCAACTGCGGCAGTACACAGCCGGGCGACTGGGGCCGTGTTCGGCTGGCTGGCTGATTGCCGGCTGGCCAGCCGTCTTATAAAATTACTGTTCACGTTTTATTAGAATAGTATTTTTTTCTAAGACGTAAACAGTATTTTTCTCTGATAATAATATTTTTTAGTTCTGCCATACAGGTCCTGGATGGCGATGAGAGATGACGGTGACTCGACGGCTGACAGGGACGCAGCCCAAAAGCCCAGGACTCGCGTCGCCATCACGGCTCATCCAATCAGGATCTGACGGCCACGACGGTGCCTCCACCACGTCACGCGCGCCCCACTCCCGCGGCCCCGCCCCCGCGCTTTATTCCGGCCCCACCACGTCCCGTCCGCGGTCCGTCCCGGCGTTCACCGGGTTCGTGCCCCCAGTGGCCAACGCCCACCTGGCGCAGGCCTGGCCCAGTCGTCATCCGCCCATCACCCACAGATGCGCCCAGCCGTGCGTGCAACAACTGTGTTCGCGCGCTCGATCCGCCTCGGGGCGTGCGCCTCTCCAGCTTCCCCAGGATCCCCGGATACGGCAGGCAGGCAGCCGCGGCGGGCCCACGTGAGAGAGTCAGAATGCTGCGCGTACCAGTAAACCACGCGCTAATCACTCTGTGCTAACAATCTCGCTAGATAATGACCGTCCCCACCTGCCAAATTCGCCGGGGCTCTAACCGCCTGCCTCCAAACGTGGAGGACCATGGTCCTAGTCGTACACGAATACTGCTAGTAGTATTATTATACTATATACTGGCAATATCTCTGCAAAGTAGCACAATGGTCGTAGTCGTACACGAATACTGCTAGTAGTAGTATTATACTGTAACCGGCACACCGTATCCGTGTCTGGTCTACGTACGCAATCAATGCGTACAGGATACAAAGCGACCGTGATCCGGACCCACTTGCAGAGGGAGACAGAGCAGGGTGCGAGTGCGAACAGGTAGCGAGCGGGGCTGCAATGGAAGCAGGCAGGGGGGCACGGCACGAGGCTCTGTTCATACCAGCTGTGGAAGGAACGGCGCATGCAGGTGGTGGCAGGGGACTGCTGCCAAGGCCCTGTTTTGTTTAGCCCTGGTTTAGTTCTCGAAATTTGGATTTTGTTTCTTCTTACTACAAAGACGTTCGTTTTTTTATTTAGCAAATAATGTTCAAAATAATTAGGCTCGAAAGCGTTAGAGCGAAACATTCGATTCGATCATGCACAAGCATTAAATATAAATAAAAATAAACAAGGGCTTAGTTTCACTTCGCCAAATTTTTCGAGATTCCCCGTCACATCAAATCTTTAGACGTATGCATGAAGCATTAAATATAAATAAAAAATAAAACTAATTACATAGTTTAGACGAAATCCACGAAACGAATCTTTTAAGCATAATTAGACTATAATTGGACACTAATTACCAAATAACAACGAAAAGCGCTATAGTTGCATTTTGCAAAAAAATTCGGATCTAAACTGGGCCCAAGCCAGAAGGCAAAAGAGAGAAAAAGGCAGCAGCAGAACAAAACAAAGTTGCAGTAGTGGTGCTAGGCGTTGCTGGTGTGGCTTTCAACACTGTCTACTGTATGCTGCTTCTGTGCTCCTCAGTGGAAAAGCAAGCTGCTGCTTGCTCCTCTTCGTCTACTCCTACATTGCTAGTATAATCCATGGAGCTTTTTGCCTCTGCTGATGCTAGCGGTCAATGCAGCGTATGCCATGGATATTCGACTAAGCATGGACTCTGGCAAGGATAGCAATAGCATACTCCTACCGAGAATGCAGCAGAAAGCTAAGCTACCTCTTTCCCCATTGCTGAATTGTTTCGATGGGGTGCTGCTGCATTTGGATCAACAGGCCAAGAACCAGCCCCAGCTTTGCTAGTTGCTCATACTAAATTACTGATAATCTACATATATGTATTCCATATAATCCAGTCGCTTCAAACAGGAAACGAAATTAACAGCAACGACGAAGAACATTGTAATCACAAACCAATGGAATAGAAAGAAAAACGATAAGCAAGCTGCCATTATAACCTACAAAAGATGTTTCTTTTCTTCACCTCCGTTTTTCTTATTTTTTTTACCTTAATCTCCCTGACGATGCTCAACCCCGAATCAACTCCGGCGACGGAATCATCCAGGATGATGGCCCTAATCTGCCTGCTTCAGCTTCAAGCACCTGGATTGAAGTGGGGATCTGACACGGCAGAGAGCTCCGCCTCCTCGGACGGCGGCGCCACGTTCAGATCGATCATGCAGGGACTGTTGTTGATCGGGGACGGAGGAGTGGCGGCTGAGGTGCCGGTGGCGGTGGCGGTGGCGGTGCCGGCAAGCGACGGCGCGGACGCGACGCCACACACATGGGACCGCTTGTGCGCCCCGAGAGCCTGGCCCGAGGAGAACACGCGGTAGCAGTGGGGGCACTCGCGCGGCTGCTGCTTTGCATCATCCATGTCCTCGTCCTCGTCCCCGTCACGGTGCTCCGGCAATGGCGACAGCGGCGGCTGGGGCAGCAGGGGAGGAGCCGGAGCCGGGGCCACGGGAGGCGCGCAGCAGCCGCCCCTGCCGCCGCGCACGTTGCTGGCGCGATGGCCGCCGAGCGCCTGGTAGGAGCGGAACACCTTCTTGCACGCGACGCACTGGAACTGCGTCCGCTTCTCCACCGGCGCCGGCGCCGGGGCCCGCGGGAGTGGCGGGGCGGGGGGCGGCACGTAGCCGTAGTCGGAGCCGTCGTCGTCCTCGGCGAGCACAGCCGACGGCCACGAGTCGCGGGAGAGCATCATGAGGGATAGCGCCACGTCCTCCGGGGTCGAGACCTCTGACAGCGAGCTCGCCGGTTCGGGCTCGCCCCAGACGGCCGCGGCGTTCACGCGTTTGGCGTGCGGCGGGGTGGACTCGGCCTCGCTCTCGCGATCCGAGAAGGCGGCATCGGCCACGCGAAGGCTGCGCTTCGGATTCTCCCGGAACACGTAGGTCGAAGCGGGCGTCTCGAGGCCGACGTCCTCGTCGTCGGCGGCGGCGGCGAAGGAGGTCGACGCGGAGGACGCCGAGGAGATCTGCTGCTTCGCCGCCGCCGCCGCCTCCTGAGCTCTGGCGATGGAATGAGAACGCATGTGCCCGGCGAGGGCGCGGGGGCTGGAGAAGCGGCGGGAGCAGAGCTTGCATGTGGTCTTCGCCATGGCGAGAGAGTGCGAGCTCGGTGAGCTCTCGGCACTCGGCAGGAGCAAAAATGATGCGTGAGCGAGCGAGAGAGCTGCGGGGAAGTTAGAATACAGCGGAACAGCAGGCTTCTCTTTCCTATTTATTTTTCTTTTCAGGATTTTTCCCTTTCATTTCTTCAAAATTTATTTTTCTTTCCTCGTTGACACCTTCAATCGCGGTGAGGGCGTTGGTGATGCTTGGCTCATGCAAATCGAAGCAGTCAAGCAGAGATATTTTTGCTGCTTTGACGGCTTGATTTGCTTCCAGTTTTTTAGGACCGGCCCATCTGCTCCTGTGTTGATATGGAATTATCACAATTAACAACTAAATAATGCCTTATATGGTCTAGCATCTTTGGTGCAAATATATAGATGCTAGACAAAATAAGTTTTGATCCTCTACCAAACAATCATGAATGCAATTTGCGGTTTTGCTTGCGTGATCCCATATTAAATGGATGCCAAATGGTCAAAATCTCTCTCTCTCTCTCTCTCTCTCAATGTTTAGGATGCATAACCAGATTATGCACTGATCTCTCACACTAGTGAATATGATTTTTCCCATTGCTTCTACAACATTATGCTAGCCATTATTAACATTTTTTGTCCTTTATTATTAAAATACACATTTAAAAATTGCATTGGTATGTGATTCCATATAGCCAATTTAGGTAGTTTATAAGCATATTGTTACAAGTTAAATTTAATAAGTACAATTGTTCAAGCTATTAAACATCATAGAAGATAAAGAAGTTATAATATATAAGGCTCGTTTTTAATACAAGCTAAAATCACACATCTAACATACTCTCCACTTGCGATACTGATGTACCCATACGCGCCCCACTCGTTGGACTGGCTGGATATCTAAGTATGCCACAACTCCATTCGAAACGCAGGAAATTCATGGGAAGCATATAGAATCTCATAAGAATCAATTTAATTCTATAGAAAACTGCAAGAACCGAGAAAAGTTATGGCATTCCAAACAAGGCCTAAACTCTCTTGAAAATTATCAAACTCTAGGAATAGGAAAAATGCATCATTTGAGTGTCCATGCTATTGAAATCATACTCATATGTGGATCTATAATTCAATAAAGCTACAAATTAAAATAAGCATTTGGATGATTAGGAAAAATACATGAACCGAACCCTAAGACATAAAGGAAGAAATTTAAGGTTGTGCTTATTTTCTTCTAATAGATCTCATTTTTTCAAATGAATTTATAGGATTCCATCATTTATTCAGAAAGGTCCTAATAACAAAAATTTCTACATGAGTTGATTCCTTTAAAATCCCTCGATTCCTACTATGTCACAAAGGGGTCCTTAGGTGCATACACAAGTGTGCATACGCCAAAATCCGGTGAAAACCTGATGTCAAGACTAACCGTATTTTGTCAGACGTGAATGGCCGCATCCCCTCACTTGTAAGTCCCGCACACGCAAAAACCGTGCACGCAAAGAGGTTTCCAAATGTACCATAGCATCACGGAGGACATACATGTATGCTCTACAAATCGATGGGCGAACCCATTGGATTGGTGCTCAACCATACATGAAAGCAATTGATAGCTTCTTGTGATCAAAGTCACTAACACAGTCAAGCGGAAAAGACCTCACGAGCTTTTCTTTGTTGCATCGTAGTCGTGGAAAGCAACCCATGGGTTTTTCTTTGTCGCATCATAGTCACTCGTTGCACCTCCCCACTTCCAAACACACACAAAAAGTTTAGGAGTGAATGGACATAGCTCGATTGGCTAACTAAGGTGCCAAGTCCGAACACTAAAAACTCTACATATGGCCGAGTCTAGGGACCCTATAGTGTAAAAAAAGAATAAATATTAGAAAATGTTACTGCAAGCTATGTCTGTTGTTATAGATTCATGAATTCCTTAATTATCTTGTTTCTAGTAATTTGATTTGACTAATAAATAATACTTCCTTCGTTCCAATTATTTAAGTCGTTCTGATTTTTCTTGGTGCAAAGCTTTATTAATATACTTAGATATAAACTATGTTTAGAGCAAAAACTATACATCTGGACTGTAGTTACTAAGTCTATCGATATTAATAGTCAGTTTCAATAGAGAATGGGAGGGAGGGCCGGAAATGAAGCGCAGTGAGGACTAAGTCAAAAGTAGATAATTAAAGTGCGGCAAATACAGCAGAATGTGAGTACATTTCAGTACCCATTTTCGTGGCAAATTAATAGTGTATTAGTACGTGTTCCTGCTAGCTAGTATACATTCATCCTCAATTAAAGTATTGCTACTACGGGACGCGGAGATTGTTGCATGGATCTCCTGGGATTACTTTTGCAAGGAAACCAGATGCGGTTGGTTGATTTGCTTCCAACGATTCAAGATCAGCACATCGAGCGTCAGCGGCGGATCTAGTCCTGTTCGTTTGAATTTATCAACCGAGCTTATCATTTAAAATCTACAGTATTTTTCTCTCGTAATAAATCAGCTTCAGCGGCGGATAGACTCTAGAGCACTGCACCGATCGATGGGGGGAGTGCTATCGGTTTTTCACATTAGCGGCGACCAGGGAGCGACAACTGTGTATCTGCGGTGCGTAGGTACGTACGGTGGCAACGCCTTTGGTGCGCCCGACCTGAAGCGTTTCCATCCGCCATGTGTAGGCACAGTTTCACCACCCGCCTGGTCGTGGAGTGAGAGGGTGACACATGACCGATCGCCGAGCGGACAAATCCACATGATTACCCCACCAAGTACGAACCGGCTAGCGAGTCCTAACTACCAACGCCGGTCCACCACCACCTGCTGTAGCCTGTAGGGCGCTGCGTGCAAGTGCTGCGTCGGCGAGCCATGCATGCGTGCGTCCGTTCGAGTAGCTATGGTGCGTGCCGGCAGCTTCAGCGCTGCAGGGTGAAGACGACGCTGCCGATGTGCTTCTTTCTCAGCTTCTGCCGCTGCACAGCGTAGTGCGGGGCCTGGAATTAATTCGGCTGCCGCGTCACTACCGCGCTAGTGTGGTGGCGGGACTACGGCGCTAGCGAACTACCGCGCTAATTTTATCTTTCCTTCCATTCCAACACGAGTTTGGTACTCTTTTTTCTGCAGTCCAGTCCAGTGAGTACCAGCACAGCCCTGCAACAGCCATACTGGTAGTACTCGTACTCCAGCGCGCAGAAGGCAGGCTGCCATCGTACACCGCAACGGCCGGCCTGGATCCGTGGCTGCTGAACTGGGGAAGCGAGGCAGGCCGAGTACTGTACAGTACAGCACAGATGGTGCTTGCTCCGTCGGCTACGCGCCTATAGTGTGCGCTTATGCAGGTGGAGGTCGGAGTTGGTGGTAATTGCTGACGTCCAGACGTCCAGTCCATTGGACAAACACCCAAACGGGACGCGTGCGGAGCTACTAGCTGCTGGCCAGGACCGGGACCGGGACCGTGCCTGCGTCTGCGTCTGCGTCTGCGTGCGCCCGCCGTCTTCCAGCCGCGCCCGCGCGCGCTTACGTCGTGCGTGTGGACTGGAGTACTGGACGGATGCACGGCTGGACCTGGATGAGTGGATGGACTCGCTAAGCCAGCTAAGCTTTGCTGACCCAAACTGCTAGTAGCACCTACTCCTACTTAATAAATCTCTGCCTCTCTAAATTTTGGAAGGTACTAATCGCGTGTTTAGTGTTTACTACGGAGGAGGTTGCTACAGTTGCAGCCTTTTGCAGGAGATTTTCAACCTGTCAGATCAGCAAAGGTCATTTATTTGCTGTGAATAATGTGCTGCGCACACATTTGAATGCTATCTAGGAGGATTAAATATGAGATAATTATAAAACTAATTACACATATGTAAACTAATTTGCGAGAAGAATTTATTAAACCTAATTAATCCATTATTAGCAAATGTTTACTGTAACACCACATTACCAAATCAAGGACTAACTAGACTTAATAGATTGGTCTCGTAATTTAGTTTTTATTTGTACAATTGGTTTTGTAATTAGTCTACTTCTAACAATTCAAATTTGCGTCAAACATCCAATGACGGGGACTAAATTATTTATTTAGAAATAGGTATCTAAACACCCCCGCACACCTACAGCCACCAAATGGAGCACTAGTCAGGCCAAACATTCTTCGGCATGGTCATCTACAGCCACTCCCATGCTAAACAGCAAAAAGATTCACTCCTAGCTAGTGACAGCGAAGGTCCATAATAATAAAAGGCTGCAGGTATTTTCTTTATATAATATCAGTATTCTAGCCGCACGTTCGCAAGAAATGAGCTCCGACTCGATTTGGTCCCCATCATTCAAGAAATGAACTAGTTGATTTGGCCCATATCACAAGTTTCTACAGCAAGAGGGTATCCATCATTGCATACTCATTGGGGCACCGAGATGCGGTGCTAGTTACAGTGATGCACGGAATGTGCCTGCACGACCAAATCAAGCAACATGCTACTTGAAATATGATAATGTAAATTGTAAATGCAACCCAAGGCAAGAGCGACTTCTTGAATGCAAGAAGTAGAGCAACTGCGACTGGGTGAACTCGTGTGCCCCCCCCCCAAGATTTTTATTTTGGGACGTGACTAGAAACACTAAATAAAATAAATAATTTAATATTTCTAAATTATTTAAAGATTTAGTTTAGTTTGTTGTCAATTTGGAAATGGAAAATGTGGCTTTATAAAATTATTACAAGTCAATGTAATACGTTTGCTTGCATTCATGCCTTCGCATTAGCTTTATCATGTGGAAAATGAATTTATAATGAATAATATTTTTTATATTTTCAAAAATAAAACTTCAAATTAAGTTTTAGGAAACTCTTACAAAAAATAAGTTCAAGTTCAAGTTTGAAAAGTTTTTTAGAAAAAAAATATGTTTTAAAATATGTTTGGAAAAAGGGTTTAAAGAAAGGTGTTTTGACTTTAAAATTTTGATTGGAATAGTTTAAAATGATTTTAAAAAAAGTAGAGTCTAAAAATATTTCAAACGATCTATTTTAGATTATTTCTCAGTATATAGTTTTAAAATGGTTTTAAAAAATAAAGTTTTAGAAGATCATAGGTTTAAAATATTTTTAAAAGATTATTTTTAAACTTCTAATATAAAAGTTTGAGTTTCCAACCTAAATAGTTTAAAAGAAATTAAAACCTTGTTCTACAAAATAAAACTTTTCTCTTTTTTTTTCTGTTTTTCTTTCTTGCTTCCGGCCTGCGGCCGCTTTCAGTCTAGCAGCCGCGCGAGCGAGCAGAGCCATCCCTCAGCTCCGGGCCTCCCCAGCGGCCCGCTCCCACCGGCCCATCATTCGGAGGCAGACCAGCATTACCTTTTCCTTTCCCTGGCATTCCTCTGCCATCCGGGCCCTGCAGTCAGCCCCTACCTCTGTGCTCCCTCCCATAGCCGCAGACCAGCAAGGACGAACTGGAACTGGAACCGGAGCCCCGCCGCCCCGGCGCCGCCTTCTATCCGCCTGCGGTGAGCGCGCACATCGAGAGCAGATCCAACGCCTGGTTGGCCCTCTTTGTTACAGTTGATCGGGAAGCGCTTTTCAGATAAGCTATACAAATACAACCCGCTTCATTAGTTGGTTTCGGTGATGATAAGTTCGATGATCTTTGGTTTGTTGTGAGAGAAAAAATCGTAATATGACCGATAAGCCCTGCATTTAAAACCAATGTCGAACGTCGCCGATAGAGTAAAAGCGGCAAAAAAATAATTTGGTCGATCGAACACGCTTTTTAGTACAAGTGGGAGATGTGTGAATAAGCGTGGTCAGAATAAGCCACTAAAAACGTAACGTTTGGCTATTGATTTCAACTTATTTTGATCATAAACAGCTTATAGGTGTACCAAACAGGCCCGTTGTCACCTGTCCAGCGTCGCAAGCGTATCCACCCTGTCGTTTGCATCCGAATCACGCAGCGCTCGGGACTCGGGAGTCAGGGCAGCACTGCCGCCACCTCGAAACACCTCGAGCCGTCGCCTCGAGCTGGCCATCCGCCGGCCCCTAAGGTCGAGGAAGCCGTGCAGCACCGCCGGAGGGGTGAGCCCTGAGCCCCTAAACTGGTCGTTCTTCTTCGTGACAAGGCCGTATATTCAGTAGCTCAAGTGGCGCGACCACGCGTGCCCCTCAAAATTAGTGATTCCTTAATCATTAATTAATTGGTCAATGGTGCATTGATGGAAGTTTCTATCCTTATTAATTACTCTTTCCATACTAAAAAAAATAAAGTAGTTTTGGACAGCGATACGGTCTCCAAAACCTAAATTTAACTACTTATTTTTATAAAAATATTTATCAAAAAATGATATATGTAAATTTTTGTGAAAGTATTTTTCAAGACAAATTTGTATATATGATTTTTACATTTCCAAACTCAATCAACTTAAAAGTTATTTATAATTTATATTCCTAATGTTTAGCCCAAGCCTTGTCCAAAATAAGTTTATTTTTTATATAGAGAGAGTACCTTGCTAACTAAGCAAATTGCTGACGTAGTAGTAGATTTATTATAGAGAAAGAAGAAGAAATGGAGGATAGTCTCAATGGTCGAAATTATACACGTTTTCCATAGCAGGCACGTCATGAAACCATCCTCACCTGAGTCCACCGTCTTCCTCCTGGGCTCCTGGCCACCAGTGAACCCGTGAAGCAGAGGAGCCTGCACGGACGAACGCAGCCTGGCCACCAGTGAACTCGTGCTCACCGTGGAGGAACCTGCACGGACGAGCGAAGCCTGGAAGACAAGCTCGGCAGCGGGCGTCAGGGCAGTGGCAGGCCTGCGCGAGCGCGGTGCAGCCAGCGATCGCACGCAGCGCCGGCGGGCGAGCGCTCGCGGCGGCCAGAAACCTCACATGATGCGGCGCGGGCGAGCACTCCGACGGCCGGCGAGCACACAGGGCGGCGCGGGGGACTCGCGGCGGCGTGGGCGAGCGCGGTGGCAGCCTGCAAGCGCACGTAGCTCCGGCAGGCCAGCGCTCGCGGCGGCCACTGGCCAGCGAACGCGGCAGCGCGGACGAGTTTTCGCAGCGGCGCGATGGCGGCCTGCAAGCACACGTAGCGGCGGCCGGCGAGCGCGGCAACGCGGGCCAGCACTCGAAGCGGCGCGGTGGCGGCCTGCGAGCGCACGTAGCGCAGGGCCGTCCCACAAATTTTATGGGTCCTTGGGCCAGTAAGACACAAAGGATCCGACAATGTAATATTTGAATAGGACAATTAAAATATATAACTTATAGCATATATTTAATTTTTTTTAAATGTAACAGTACATCAAAGAAGATAAAAAAACGATAAAATAACTATGATGGTTACCTCAAATAAAACTTCGGTGCTTCAGTGCTTTTTAAAAAAACATCTTTGGACATTTCCTGATGCAAAATCTTCAAGAACACTTTCAAGATCAATTGTATCTAAAATATCCATCTCAATGCTGCACATAGCCAAGCTATTTAATCTTTCTTGTAGCATAGTTGACCTCAAACAATTTTTCAGTAGCTTCAATTTGGAGAAGCTTCTTTCAACTGATGCTACTGTCACTGGAATAGTTAACAGAATTCAATATGCAATAGAGGCATTTGGATAGCAATATGCAACTTTAACAAAGTGAAGAATCTCATATGCTGACATCAACTGATCTGGCAAAGTTACTTGCAACACTTTCAACTCAGAGAACAAATCATCTAACTCAACATCAGTCTTGTAGTCATCATTGAAGTCATCTATAGCTGACCGTTGTAATTCTTCAGTTTCATCATCTTGTTCATCAAATTGCTTCTTCCTTTTACCTTTACGTTTTGTAGGAAATGTTGGCTCCACATCCAAACTATATGCAATGGATTTTGCAGTCTCAATACTTGCACTTAAGCCTGTGTCTCTATACTTCTTAAAATATGATATGACCCCTTCTATCTGTTTTAAAGTACTATCCAAGCACACAATTGGAGACTGCATCTTTTTGCTCACCATGTTGATAACAGATAAAATATCTTCCCAAATAACCATACCAACTAAAAATTCAAAATTCTCAATAGTGGTTACCAATGATCTAGCTTCACTCACCGATTTTGGGTCCTCGATACAAGTTCTTTCCACCTCCTTCAGAGCTGATCTTATTTGAGAAGCTTGATACCTGATAGGTTGCACACTCTTTATTCGACTCTCCCAACGAGTATCAGACAAGGGTTTGACAGTGAACCTCTCAATATGATCGGTCAAAATTTTCCACTTTTTAGTAGATCGTGCAAACAATGCATATATCCGTTGTATGACACCAAAAAAGTAATAGCTTTTCTATAGGATTTTGCCATATCACAAAGAACAAGGTTCAGACTATGACATGCACATGGCATATACAATGCTCTTGGATTAATTTCAAGCACACGTGCCTGCACACCTTGATGTTTTCCCTTCATATTGGAACCATTATCATACCCTTGATCTCTCACATCATCAATGTTCAAATCAAGAGACTACAATGCATCCAATAGTACATTAAAAAGTCCCAATCCTGATGTGTCATCAACATTTAAGAACTCTAGAAAAAATTCCTCTACTCTTGAAATGGCACTTGACATATTAACACACCGCACAATTAGTGTCATTTGTTCTTCATGACTCACATCTGGGGTACAATCCAAGATAACAGAGAAGTACTTGGCATCTTTTATGATCTTTAAGATATGTTTTTTCACAGCATCAGCAAGCATAGCAATTAACTCATTCTGTATCCTAGGGCCAAGATAATGATGATAGATTTCATTATTTTGAATGCGCCTAATATGTTCTTGCATGACAGGATCAAATTCAGCAATCATTTCCACTGTGGCCAGAAAATTACCATTATTTGATTGATAAAGTTTTGCATTTGTTCCTCGGAAGGCAAGATTTTGTTTAGCAAGAAACTTCACAGCAGAAACTATTCTTACCAAAACTTGTCTCCAACGCTCCTTCTCTTTTGTAATTTCCCGCTGCATTTCATCCTCAATTGTTTTATTTTTGCTCAATCTAATCCGAAGATCATTCCATGTATTCATGTTTGTTAGATGCTCCACACTGTTCTCATGTTGTTTTAGTTTCTCACTCAAATGCTTCCAATCCCTCACTCCATCATTTGCTAACAAAGAATTCTTCTGATTTGATTTGAATAGCTTGCAACAAAAACAAAAGACCTTCTCCACATGTTTACAGTAAACCAGCCACTTTCTGTCAACAACCTCTCCATTAGTTAACTTTCTGGAGTAGTAAGCATATGAAAAACGCCTATTACTGGGATCACTCCATCTCTCTCATAGGCCCTTTCTCAATTAAGATATCTCTTTTGATATTGTTAAGATTTTCCTATGTCCCAGGATCAAAGATAGTCAACATTGATTGTTCATCAATATATAAATTTTCTGTATGATCCGAAGGCTGCAAATTTTCACCTGGTCCCAAAATGTCCTCATTAGCATCAGCTTGCGCATCTAAATTTTCCTCCCCTGCAGTACCTTCATTAGCATAAGCTTGCACATCTAAATTTTCTCCCCTGTACCACCTTCATTGGCATCGACTTGTGCATCTAAAATCTGTAAATCGTCGTACCACCATCATTGCCATCACTTTGTGCGATTATTGGTTGATCATGTTCCTGCCCCTGATCTTGACTGACTTCGGCATTTCTTGATGTTGGAAAAAATCTATGCAACGCACCCTTTTGCGATTCTCTGGATTGAAGTTCTTGTTTTCTTTCTTTCCTTTTCTGAGCACCGGACTTATGTTTCTTTGGCAACATCTAACATGATAAAAAAAATATTGAATTACAAATCAAATCCCTGAAGCCTAGCCCTATCCCCGTAAGAAGGTATTGATCTGTACACTAAAGTACCACTGAACTGCAATCAAATTGATTTGTTTATTTAAGAGGCCTGATACCTTTGCCAACTTGCCATTGTCGTGAAGATGGACGCCGCACCGCAGGCCACGCCGGAGAGACGTCCGAGACTCCGAGCTCGTCATGGCGCTAGGTGAGGGCTGCCTCGGCGCTTCTGCGGCGGCAGCGGGCTGGAAGTGTTCGAGCCTTCTTGGCCGAGCCAGACGTGCCCCAGGCGTTGATGGGCTGATGGCGCTCGTCGTCCTAGCACGTATTACGAAGGCCCTGGTATTATATATACTTATACAGGAACATGGGCCTGACGTCCTCGGGCTTGTAGCACACTAGCACGCGAACTCGACGAGGTACACCGGACGGGGCCGCTTGAAGTAGTAGACGGTGAGCACCAGCAGCTCGGTGCCGAGCCAGGCAGTCATGGGCCCATGGGCATCGCACAGGCTGCCCCCCATAGGACGGGCCTGACGTAGGGGCGGCCTGCGAACACACGTAGCAGCGGCGATGCGGGCGAAGGCGACGAGCGCACGCGATAGAAATGGATGTGGTTTCCTCCCAACGCCAAAACCGTCGTTTCTTTGTCCATCGGTTCAAGCGGAGACGTCGTTTCTCCAGGAGGAAACGGTTTCCTTCTTTCTCTTTCCAATTTAATCAAGCTGACATGTCAGCATTTTGTTTAGTTAATAGGTCATTTAATAGAGATAGAAATCACACTTAATTGCCCGTTAGGACTGCCCCAAGACTGTCTCTAACTAGAGACTCGTTGTGGAACCCAAACCCAAAATAGATCTCCAACACAATATATGTAGCCTTAAACAGAGTATTTATATGGAAGACTCATTTTAAACGCCAGGTGAGGAAAAACCTAAATCTGAGAATCCTCTCTTTTAAAGACACATTTGCAGAAAGAGTTATCTTTTGGATCTTAGTTGTGGGAGAAGACCAAAATATGTGTTAAATCCTTTACCTGTAAGGCCCCGTTCGCGTGCCCTTAAACCCGGCTTGATCCGTTTCTTTTTTCATCCGAAACAGTGTTTTCTCTCACAAATTCCTCCAGCATTCCTCCAAACCATCCAAATTCCTCCAGAATTCCTCCAGGCGAATAGGCCCTAACTAAGAAAACGAATAGATCTTGTATTTGGATCGCGGCGGTCGGAGACAATCTGAAACAAAGTCGTCGCGCGTGCCAATGCGCGAGGAAACGACGTGATCTGCGTTAGGGAGAAAACGGGTCGTTTCCTGCATCTTCGCTCGGATCTCCTGCTCCACGATGCTGCCCGATGCTGCCGCGCCGCCCTCCCGATGGTGCCGCACGATGCTATGGAGCTCGCCGGCTCGCGGGTCCGCGCATGCTCACGCCATGGATGAGAGGCGGCCCAGCACATGGACGAGGCGCAGAGCTCATGCGGCTGGCCGCCGTACACGGATCTCGCGCGAGGCCACCCAGCGCCGTCCGCCTCGGCCTCCCAGCGTCCAGCGCTCGCCGTCCGCGCCCGCTCCACAGCCGCGGTGGTGCCGCCGTGGGCGCCGCTGAGTCGACCATGGACACGTAGGAGGAAGGCCGTGCACCTTGGATGATGAGCAGCCAAACGATCCTCCCAGTGGTGATGGATGAACTCGACTAGAGCTCGGCGTGGCGTGGCTAGTTGTTTCCATGCTAGCTAGTAGCCAAACGTTCCAGTGATAGCTAGTTGTCCCCGTCGGCTTCTGCTGCTTCGAGGCGCTCCGCCACCAGCAGCTCCCCGACGACGGTGAGCCACCGCTAGACATCGAGAGGGGCAGGTCGGACGAGAGAGAAAAGAAAGAAAAGCCAAATGCGCAGAGGATCCGAGACGGGAGATTGGAACACAGAAGTGATTGGGCAAATTTTTATCTAGACTCTTGTTAAAAATCACACTATACCACAGTTAATCTGTAGCGACTCCAAATTGGTCGCTATAAGTGAAACCAGGGATGGCGGCTGCGCTGGGGTGGGTGGTGCTAGAGATAGGGTTTTGGACGACACTATGATAGGTGGGCCACGCAAATTTTACTGTGCGCGAGTGGGCTGGGCCGAGCGCACCAAAGTGAAACTAGGCTGTTGACATAGAATTTCATCCCGTGTTGAGGACACACGCAGCAAGCCGGAAGGGTCCGCTCGATGGAGCAGATCCGCCTAGCTTCAGCGCAGGGGTGGTCGATCCTGCGCAATCCTCCCGAGGCGTGCCAGTCAATTTGACCCTGCAATTGACAAGGAGAGAAAGTTCATCAGTAATTAAGGGAGGAACTTGTCGATGTTGCCAGACAGTCCTGAATATACGGCTATGAAAGCCGATATGAAAGAAAATCGGCTAAATAGCCGATTCCAGCATATTCATGAGAATGGATCAGTTAGAGCTCATGGGATTGTATAAGGAGAATCGGTTATCGTTCAGGATAAATGTTGTTTAAGCAAATATTAATCAATGGTAATAAGATATCAATGATGATCGGTTCATACCGAGCCAATGATTACAAGTAACCGAACTCATTTTATATAAAAAAACAATTCAACATCACTTAACCATTTAATAAAGATATATCTAATGAACATGTTAGATCTCATCTATCACCATGACTAGTGGGGCATGAGGCAGAATCATGCACGCCGTAGAAACAACAATAGACTCGATGACCCTAACTCATTACTAATATCAGTGGGGGCATAAGACAGAATCATGCAGGCCGTAATATAATAACAAGATCATGGGGCTAACACATCTTTCAACTTATCTCTACTTCAACGATCTCGTAATGTGAACAGTTCGTGAAAGCATTCGATATCGACTAAATAGCCAATTCAGGCATAGCGCACAGTTAAGGTCATGTCTTCTCAGGAACAGGTCTACCAACCAACGATCCCCACTCCATGGTGCCAACAGTGGGGTGAGAGGCAGAATCCCACAAGCCATGATGACGGGCCATGAAACGGTTCTCGCTAACCGATAGATCTACTTAAGATCGAACATGCCTTAACCGCACGCTATGCACGATTAAGATTGACGCAAAACAGCCGATAAAAATATAACTCATCGCTTAAGATGTAGATTAGATCAGTTTTAGATTAGCAAATGATGAGTTAAACAAGATATAAGGCCGATCCAGATCAATCTCAATCGGACAGAGTGATATTGCTGTAATTAGATAAACAATGGAAGCAATAAGCAATATCGGTAACTTAATGAATCTACCAAAGACTACCATACTAAGGTAGAGCTGATAACTTGACCTTAATCTAATTCAAGCAGTGGGGTGTGAGGCAGAATCACACAGGCCATACTTGAATTAGACAAGAGTCGATAACTAGCTTATACCAGAGCCGCAGTGGGGGTCGACCGGATCGATACAGCCATACGGACAGAGGTATAAACCATGACGGTACTTACAACAAGCAGTGGAGGTCGACCAGATCGATGCAGCTGTACTTGTCGAAAAACTCGCCGAGATCTACTCTACTCCTACTCCTAAGGGGTGGCCGGAGCCGAAAAAGTAATTGACTTATATTTGATTGATTGTGTGTTTTTACAATGACCGGGGTTTGGTATTTATACCCGGGACCTGCGTACGACTCCTATCTAAGCACGACTCATCACAAATTTTGACTCTAAAGAAAACATTTCTAATTTAAGATAACTTGAACTCTAATCTTTCCCTTTTTGTAGAGTCCAACATGTTTTCGTCCTGACGTCGAGCGTAGCCTCTATCGTCATCTGTTGGCGTTATCCGAAGAAAGCCGATTCCAGCTTTTGTATCTGAATTAGTTGTTTCTGATCCGCCCGCAACTGATCCCTTGATGATACGATCCTAGGAGCTTCTGGGTCTCTGTGACTCTCCTTCTAAATTTTGGTGTAAACACAGGCTATAGCGACCAATTATTGTACCTTAATATGGATTTTTAGCGACCGATTGTCCGAGGAAACTGCGGAATATATACATCAACCGATTATCGGTCGCTACAAGTAAAAATAGTGACCGATACTCCATTGGAAATTTGTAGCGACCAATTGTTGGTTATTAATACTATATTTTAGCGACCGTTGTCCGACGCTAATTTTTGGCTGTGGTATAGTGTCATGCAATGGGGAAGACAGTTTCTTTGGTACGATATCCTATACTATTGAAACTGCCGTGGTTTTTCTATTGGGACTGCCATAAGCGCAATTAGTTCAAGTCCACTTAGTTTAAGTGCCGTTTGCTTTTTTCCTGACGCAGCTGAGAAGAATCATCGTTCAACGATCACCTATATGATGACTTCATCGTGGTGTTTCGACTCTCGAGTTCACCATGACTTCCTGCGTCGGCGGCACTATCGCTCACGCTAGACGCGAGCAGCGGTGATGCGTCCGCGGCCGCTGTGCCTACAGGCAGTGCGAGCGTCCAACGATGGAATTTAGATGAAAGAAGATAAGGCAGGGCCCACGTCCAGTGACACCATCAGGAAGAAACGGACAAGCAAATCGGACCAATTTCCCAGGATCGTGGAACTTGAAACAAAATGGGAGGTCAATAAGATAATGAAAAAAACAAAAATGAAATAAGATGAGGAGGTAATTTGAGCAAACAAACTGAGAGGGCAACCGTTCCAATCTCACCCTCAATCCCCATGAAACATTCCATCCCAATTCATCTCTTCAACCAAACAAAAAACAAGAATCATCTCATCTGTTTGGTCGGGTTTGTTTTCTATCCTCCTGTTTTAATTTCTTTTTCTCATACAAACATAAAAAATAAATAATAAATAATGTATCATTATGCCATCGAACCATTGACCATTCCCTATGCTCCGCCACTAATTCCGTCGGCGCTGTAGCCCATGCGCCGCCTTCGGTACGACGTTGTCCTGCGCCAGAGATCCTTAGCTACCGGAGCTGAAAAGCTGCGTAAACAAGGAGCAGGCGACGTGCAACTGTGCATGTTGAAAGCGAGTGAGGTGGAGCGAGTTGTAACACCCTCGCTGTTACGCAACATGTCATGAACATCATATTTATGTGTTAATGCATGTGATAGAATATGTATATAAATTTTTTGGAACTTAAAATGATCAATAAAAATGCTAAACGAAAGTTGATTCAATAGCTCATGTATATCAAGTAGGGTTGAAAACTATTTTTTATTAATCAAAAATACTATAGAACATGTGTGTTACTTAAATAAAGTTTGAAGTACAAACTTTGTAGATGACAATGAAATACTTGCTCGTCAAAAAATAATATTACTGGCTAATATTTCTACTATCCTAGAAATTACAAATTGAAATCAAGTTCACCTTAAAAACTTAGAAAATTTTCAAGTTTGTCAACGGATAGACATTGTTATGTTTAGCAAATTATTTTAAGAGATTGGGTTAAGGGATGGTGTAGTGTTATAGCTCAATTTGATAGTCTCATATGTCATCTTGAGCATGGTGAAGATGGTTTGGCTCCTGAAGCAACCGTTTAATTGTTTTGGGCACTTTAAAATTCGTGCATGACACGGTTTTGGGCTGTTTGGCCGCGTGGGCGCGGTCACCATGCTCGGGCGTTCGACGTTGTCATGCTGGCTGTCCCATGCGCACGCGCGCTGCCACGCGTGGCCGACCACGGCTACTTTGGCCTGGCCGCCGCTGGCTCCTGGCGCGTGGAGCCGCCGCTTCGCCGCTTATGAAGTCGGGCGGTGGTGCGCCGCCTGGCCTGCGCGTAAAGATCGCGACTTCGCCCGTGCGCGCCGTAGCCGTTGTCGTCGCCTCGCCGTCATATCCGTGCCTCACTCTACATCTCTGCGCCGCTGCCGGCCCAGTGCGATGCCGTCTCTAGCGCGCGCACGTGGTCGGGCTCGCCGTCGCCTTGTCATTAATGGCACTGCGGCGCGCAGGCCCCGCCGGTCGCAAATGTGTGCCCCTATCTTCTAGCGCCTGCGCGTGGGCCTACATGATCACGCCGACCGCATCCCGCCAAGGCGAGGACGAGGCGAGCTCATCTGCCGCGCCCCGTCTCTCTCTTTCTCTGTTTCTCCCTCTGCTGACGCCGTCGAGCCGCGCCATCAAATTACCCAGCGAACGATCACCTCCATTCAATTCATCATATCCACGGCTTCATCATCATGTCCTCCCGCTGCCCGACCCCACCCTGCCTTGAAGCGCGCATGGTCAAGCTCCAATTTTGGTGTTTCCCGCCGTCGTGCCGATAAGGCCGCGTCCGGCCATGGATGTGGGCAGCCCTCCTACCGTCCCTCCCGAACCAATTCACTTGCACCACTAGCTTCGTCTTGCCTCCGTCTCCACCTTGCTCACGCGGCCGAAAACCGCTACCGCCTCCCATCATCGCCGACGAACCGTGCATTGCGGTGATGCGTAGCGCGAGCCGCCGCGCGGCTTCGACCGCTGACGTGGCCAGCATTCTTCAGTCATCCTCCGCCCCAACCGTCACCTTGGCTAGGTCCACGATAGTCTATTGATGCTCCCTCGCTAGCCGATTAGGTTCAGAGGTGCTATAGATCGCGGGGGCAAGCTTGCTTGCTGCCGTCAGGACGATCGTCAGCGTCATTGCTGGCTCGCGCCCGGCCTCGTCCCTCCACCCCTCGCCGCCGCTTAGCGTAGCCACCAAGATCGGAGATGGTGATCGACCCGTTAGGTGGACCCGCGTAGGTCCCAGGTGGCCGGTGTAGGCGCTCAGTGCCGCCGCTCGCCGTGCACTGAGTTGCCGGGGGTGCGTGCGGGGAAATTTCAGGAAAGCCAGGGGGTTAAGTGAGAAGGATTGAGAGAGGGAGAAATAGCGTTAGGACTTAGTTGTAATTCGGAGAAGTGCGAGGTCTATTTTGCAAAAATGCTGCTGCGCTCGGGATTTCCCTCATGATGAAGTTGTTTGGCGCTTCGGCCGGGCCTCGCGTGGGGCTGCGCTTGTGGGCTAGCATGCAAGCGCCTTTGTTCTTGTTATGCTGGCTGCTGTGTGGGCACATGGAGGAGGTTTCGTTTTTCTTTTCCTAAGGAATTAGAAATAGTTTTCTAACTTAATTTTGGAACTGATCGTTGGTAAATCATATAAAATCTTGTAGGTGTCCAAAAATTGTGAAATAAATTTATTTAGGTTTTGAAAATTATGCTCTATCTGTTAGTGTATTTAGTTCATATATATACATGTTGATATGAGGAGCTATTAAATCATTTGAGAGTGCTTGATATTATTAAGTTAATTATTGTAGGAATTTTTGTAGTAAATTGGTGATAGCTTTAGTCCTAAAAATTTTATAGTAGCTTCATGATATTATTATGTGCTCACTGTTCTTTTTGTAGCTTTAGAATAGACTAAACATTAGGATAGGTAAATGCTCTTTGTTTCAATATACATTAAATCATTAGTAGAAATAAAGATATATCATTAATTTGTAAAGCTAGGTACTTGTTAGTTGAATCCAACACCTTGCTTGATGAAAATGATAGTTACCTTAGTATCTTAGTCATTAGAGCTAGCTTAGTGGCTTAGTATGTGTATTCTTATTTTAAGAGTCGCTGTTGTATAAATACTAAGTGTTACATCATCATCGCATGCATGTAGAGAACGAGTTGATGGAGATAGTGACTACCGACGATCGCGAGTTCGATAAGATCGTCGAGGAGTGCGAGGATGAGATTCTCGTGCAGGAGGAGGTCTCAGAACTGCCACTGACTGACTCAGCTAACACCGCGCCTGCCTAAGACAAGCCCCGGTGCATAACCCTTTATTTTTTATAATCACTGTTTATATATGTTATGTGCATTACGTTACAGGAATTTTATGAAAACCACATGCATAAATATATCTGTTCTAAGAGTCTTACTAGTGCAGGTTCGGGTAGCTGCTCTGCTTAGGTTTTCGGTAGCATGTGTAACCTGTCGTTACTCACAATAAGTGATTATTATATTTACTCTCATGATAAAATGATGAAAGAAAAAATGGAGACCGAGCAGGGATATGGTATGGATATTGGTGGGTATAACAGGTTGTGTCCCGTGGCCAACGGGGCTTAGCTTGATTATACTATCTTCCCTGTTCGTGTCGATTAAGGACCGTCCGTTGTTGTGGATGGTAGTTAGCTTACATACTTATTATCCTGAGCACATACTTGCTTATGGGAGCGAAAAAGCTCATTACGCTCTTGTCATGGGTTTCGGCTCTTTCCGGACCGACTGATTGGAGGCGGAGAAAGGTGGAGTTCTAAGCACCATACTGAGACCGGGTCTCAAGTGTGGGGGCTTGGAGTCCAAGTTTAGACGGGGACCTGGCCCTCGTGATAGGAGTGGAATGGGTTGGTCTTGTTTGTCTCTAGGGTACAAATAGGGCGTGTGTTTCGGGGTACCCAGCTGGGATACATTGGTTCGCGAATCGCCGTTTTTGTGAGACGATACGACTTGGCTATGGTCTAGCACCGTAGTAAGAACTGAAAGATGAAATATTGTAAAATGGTTCTAATTGCTCAACGCTTGCTTGAAAGTAGAACAAGTGCTTATTTAGAATGGTTAGCTAATGAAGTAATCATGATTTATGATAAAATTTGATCTTAAGGACATACTCCTAGTAATGCTTTTCGCAAACAAAAAGAAAACAACAAACCCATATTGTCTATCATACTCCTTGAAGTCAAAAAACTATTCTCACTAGTCGGATAAGTCTTACGAGTATATTGTGTACTCAGAGTTTATTTTACCCCTATTGCAAGTGCAGCTTGAGGAGTAGCTCTTGTGTGAAGAATTCTTCTGGTGGGCACAGACGGATCCTTGTATCGTTTCCACTAGATGTTTATTTGCATTCCATTGTTTAATGCTTGCATAGGCACAACATCACAGTCAATGGAATCATGATAAGAACCAATGGCAAACTCTACCCTTACCAATCGGGTTACCTTCACCTTGCATTTCTTTGTTAAGCCACCGAATGTAGTAAGGTCGGGTGTGGTTTTGTGCTCAATAAAGCTTCTCCACCATTTCAGCACTTGCCAAGTTGTTGCAGCTTCCTCCATCTATGATCACACGGCAAGAGCGTTCCTTGATCACACACTTGGTTTGAAACAAAGTGTGGCGCTGATTTTGTTCAGCCCTCTCCATTTGGGCACTTAGCACCCGGCTGCACCATGAGGCTCTCATAGTGCTCATGACTTTAGCCCTAATGTGCTCTTCGTCTTGTTGGAAATCATCTCCTTCCGCTACATTGTTAGCAAACAAGCAAAGCATATGTTTCTTCATCAAAATCACTAGCAGAGGAATACCCACCATCATTCGCACAATCATCACACGTGTGCTTGGGCGGATCCTTGCGTATGTGGCCATATCCTTTGCAACGTGAGGCCTTTGAATATCCCTTGTTCTCCCGTGGATACCACCGAGGATGAACTCTTGGCGATGTAGCCGTTGCTCCTCTAGTTGGTTCACTTGGGCATGGTATGAATTTGTTGTAGAGGAGCGTGGCTTGATGGTCGAGGAAGATTGTGGGGTGCACGCGTTGACGGTGCAAAGAAACATTGGAGGGTGTCCATGGGCTAGCACGACCTGCAGGAATGTTAGCCCTCATGCTAGCTCGTTGTCCCCTGCACTTCTCGTTCAACTTTACAAGCAAGGTGAAATAAACGATTGATGAAATTATATTCCTTTTAAGCTAGAATGTCACGAATCTCCGGTTCAGCCCACCCATAAATCTAGCTATGGCACCATCCTCATTTTTCTCTAGCCCGCAACGAAGCATACCCATTTGTAGCTCTTGATAGTACTCTTCTCTGATTTGGATCCTTGCCTCAATTGTTGCAACTTATGTAAAAGATCATGGGCATAATAAGAAGGAACAAATCTGGCCCGCATGACCCGTTTCAAAGCATCCAAAGTTGGTGTGTTATTTGGGTTCTTACGATGGTATTCAGACCACCAAACAGAGGCAAAGTCGGTAAACTCACTAGTTGCAGCCCTAACACGTTTGTCCTCGTGGAAATCATGGCAAGTAAATTTCGATCAACAGCTAATTCCCAACTAAGGTACATATCAGGATTATACCTCCCATCAAAAGCGGTATGGTGAATTTAATCTTGCCAAATGAGTCATCGGCACGCATTACCTCTTGCCGTGGTCGGCGAGGACTGTCTCATGGCGGCGGCGATGTTGTTCGATGCGTCGATGACCATTCAGCTCCTCATCAAGCTCGATTGTCCGCTGCATATTCTTCTTCATCATGACCAAGCAAAGACCGCCCATGGTGTTGTTGTTGTTGTGATTGCGTCGTTCGAAACCATCACGGTGATTCTGTTCCATCCTCTCCAATCGCTCCAAGACACCTACAAGAGATGTATTAACAGAACCAAGAGTGCCTTCCAAGGAAGCCAACTTGGTGTTGGTCCCAATCGAGCCGTCTCCAATTGACCAAGGCGCTCATTGGTGACACGAACATCCTCATCAAGGTGTTCAACATGGAGCCTCACTTTGCGTTCAAAGTGTTGCAGCAAGGCTTTTGATCGAGGTGATTGTGGAGGGGTCCTTTCACCTTCTCCTGCCATGGTTAGTATGTAGCAAGGAATCACAAGAAAATATGTCCTACCAACTAAGCTGAATTAGGTGGCAACAATTTTCATTCTTTCAAAGCATGTGCAACCGAAGTTCTTACATGTCCTTACCTTGCTATGCTGAGATGGTGTTGGCGACGACAAGAACAACACAAGTAGTAGCAAGTAGAACCCTCGGACGTTGTAGATAATTTGTGGAGCAGAGGTGGCTTAAAAATCAAGGTACAACTGGAACCACGTTAGTCAATGCAAGTTGAATAAGTGTTCAAAGATAGTATCGCGGTTGGTCCTAGGCTAACCCGTGCTAGAGACACGAGCCTAGACACAAATGTTGTCATCGGACAAAGAGCAAACAATGGAAATGATGAGAGTAAATAGCATCAACTTAACCCTTCTTTTTTTTCTTTCTTTCTTTCTTTCTTTCTTTCTTTCCTCCTTTTCCTTTCTTTTTCTTTTCTATTTTCTTTTCTTTTCTTTTCTTTTCTTTTCTTTTCGACAAGTAGAGCACAAACTGAACTTTTGCAATATGATTATAACAAGAATGCAGCAAGTAGCATAGACTTTCTTTTACTAGGGATAAGGATTGCAACAAGTAGTACAAATATGCAATTTGAACTCTCTTATTTTCAGAACTGAGTGTACTCAGATTTGCACCAAAAGGACAGGTGCATAAGGTAGTGTTTGTGTAGGAGCGGTTGAAGGTGATGGTGGTGAGGGTTTCATTGAAAAGGTGGAGAGAGCAAGCGGTGCTTTTGGTGGTGGTGGTGGTGGTATTGGTGGAGATTGCGGTGGTGAAGTGGGGGGGAAGGCAACAGCGGATTGTGTGGTGACTAAAACGTGACAAGAACTCGAAACTCTAAAGGATTAGAACCTAAGAACCAGCACTTGACACCACGATGTAAAGCACAAACTCAACAAGCAAAGAACTAAGCAAATCAGCAAGGCTCAAACTTGTGTTTGGAATTTCAGTTCTATCCTATTTTTATATTTTCGGACTATAGGTAAAGTAATGAACGGTAAATCACTCACCAAAGAACCTTGCTCGATACCATATGATGGGACAAGGGGTTGTTCTGATTTTTGGTGAGTGTGGATAAACTCGATTTGGGGTGGATTCGACGTTGGTGTCGTCCGACCTAACGACCACAAGGTTGTTGCGCGCCTTAGCAACAGTACACCGGCTTCGATTGTGATGTTCTTGCCATGCCAAGAACACCATGAACCCGCAAGCAACCGAGAACAAGCAAGAACAAGATGAACAAGCAAATAACTCATGGATTTAAGCCAAAGGCTGAATCTGAATCACAAGTTGGGGTCTTGAAACAAGCAAATCGGGTGGTCTAGCCGACACACGCGTTTACAAGGAAGAAGCAGCACTATCTTGCATCTAAACAAAACCCAACCTCATTCTCGATGGCTGCTGGCTCTATTTATAAGGAGGAGAGCACAAGGGGAGTGGGAAACCCTAATCAAGGCGTCCCTCAAAGTGTTGTAGTTAGTACAAGGCCCAGGCCCAAGCTGTAGGTCTCTGCGTCCTTTGGCTTCTTGTACACAACTTCGGTAGATTACGATAGTGGGGTTGGACCCATGTGAAAGAGGACGACGCGCTCTTTCCAACAAGTCAAAAACCAGCTTCATTGGATCTCGTATCAAGGACTTATGGTACTTTTGATGGAGTGTCCCCTGTTGTCTCGAGATGAGCTGCGCGCCTCATTAATGATGATTCCCACTTGTTCGGGCTGCTCCATCCTCATCATGGGGTCTAAACATGAGGCAATGGAGTCTTGACCAACATTCCTAAGAATAAGACAATCATCACCATGATTTAGTAGCATCCAATTTCGAGACGAGTTTGTATGAAGCAGTGAGGAACGACTTTACACGATAATTAAGTTGTCGTGCTCGAGCTCTTGTCATCGGACCTTGTTGTGCAGCAGGTGTGGTTGTATCAATGGAAGGGATGTCCTCATCATCCTCCCCTTCTTGCATTTGAGTCGTCCTCGACTCTAGTTCATCCTCTTCTCCCAAATATGGCTTCAAATCTGCAATGTTAAATGTGGGGCTAACCCCAAAAAGCTGCGAGTAGCTCAAGTTTGTATGCATTATCATTAATCCTTTCTAACACTTTAAAAGGACCATCGGCTCTAGGCAACAACTTAGACTTTCGCAAATCGGGGAACCTATCTTTTCTCAAATGGAGCCAAACTAGATCACCGGGTTCAAAAATGACATGTTTCTTCCCTTTGCTACCAGCTAGTTTATACTTTGCATTCATGCACTCTATTTTCTCTTTAGTGGTTTTATGCAATTTTAAGATCAGTTCAAGACGTTGTTTAGCATCAAAGTTCACTCGCTCCGAGGTCGGAAGAGGTAACAAATCAATAGGAGCACGTGGCACAAACCCATAAACTATCTCAAAAGGGCTTTTCTTAGTGGTAGAAATGTGTGAACGATTATAAGCAAACTCAACATGAGGCAAGCACTCTTCCCACATTTTTATGTTCTTTTTCAAAACAGGCCTAAGCAATGTAGATAAGGTTCTATTGACAACCTCGGTTTGTCCATCGGTTTGGGGATGACAAGTAGTGGAAAATAAAAGCTTAGTCCCTAGCTTAGCCCACAAAGTTCTCCAAAATGACTAAGAAATTTTGCATCCCGATCGAAACAATGGTGTTAGGCACACCGCAATCGAACAATCTCACGAAAGAACAAATCAGCAACATGTGTAGCATCATCGCTCTTATGACATGTATGAAATGTGCCATTTTAGAAAATCATCACAACAACAAACACACTATCCCTCCCCTTCTTTGTTCTAGGCGGTCCTAAAACAAAGTCCATTGAAATATCTTCCCATGGTGCACTTGGAACAGGAAGAGGCATGTATAAACCATGAGGATTAAGGCGTGACTTAGCTTTACGGCATGTTGTGCAATGAGCAACGAACCTCTCCACGTCTCTCCTCATCTTGGGCCAAAAGAAATGACCAGCAAGGATGTCCTCTGTCTTTTTTCACACCAAAATGTCCCATGAGTCCTCCTCCATGCGCTTTCACGCAACAATAATAAAACGCACGGAGCTAGCTGGAATGCATAGCTTGTTGGCTCTAAAGACAAACCCGTCGGTGAGGACGAATCTGTTCCATGTTTTCCCCTCTTGGGAATTCAAGCAATACATCTTTGAAATCATTGTCATGTGCATATTGTTCCTTAATAGTTTCCAAACCAAAGATTTTAAAGTCAAGTTGTGAAAGCATGGTGTAACGTCTAGACAAAGCATCAAGCAATTATATTTTCCTTCCCTTTTTGTGTTTGATGACATAAGGAAAGGACTCGATGAATTCAACCCACTTGGCATGTCTACGGTTCAGTTTTGCTTGACTACGGATGTGTTTCAATGATTCATGATCGAATGTATGACAAACTCTTTGGGCCACAAATAATGCCGCCATGTTTCCAAAGTCCGAACTAGAGCAAGCAATTCCTTATCATAAGTAGAATAGTTCAAACTAGGGCCACTCAACTTTTCACTTTGAAATACGCCCATGTGTTTTCCCTCTTGTAACAAAGACACCACCCAACCCAATTCCACTAGCATCACATTCAAGCTCAAAGGTTTTGTTGAAATCGGGAAGTTGGAGTAAAGGTGCATGAGTTAACTTATCTTTGAGCGTTTTGAAAGCATCCTGTTGGGCTGCAGCCCAAGTGAAGGTTGCACCCTTCTTCAGTGAGTTCATGCGGTGGGGCTGCAATGGTGTCAAGTCCTTCACAAATCGACGGTAGAAACCAGCAAGTCCTAGAAAACTCCGCACTTGTGTGTGACGTGCAGGAACAGGCCAGGCTAATGTATGGCCTCAACCTTGGCTTGATCAACTTCGATTCCTGCGGTGTCACAACATATCCAAGAAAAGAGACTCGATCTGTGCAAAAGGTGCACTTCTCAAGATTGCCAAACAAGTGTGCATCCCGAAGAGCATTGAAAACGGCACGCAAATGATCAAGATGTTCCTCTAATGATCTACTATATATCAAGATGTCATCAAAGTATACCACTACAAATCTCGCCAATAAAAGAGCGTAAAACCCCGTTCATTAATCTCATGAAAGTGCTGGGTGCATTAGTCAATCCAAAGGGCATGACAAGCCATTCATATAAACCAAACTTAGTTTTAAACGCTGTTTTCCATTCATCTCCTAGCTTCATACGAATCTGGTGGTAACCACTATGCAAATCAATTTTAGAGAACACAATTGAGCCACTCAATTCATCAAGCATATCATCTAACCTTGGAATAGGATGACGATATCTGATTGTGATGTTGTTTATCGCTCTACAATCAACACACATGCGCCATGATCCATCCTTCTTAGGAACTAAAAAGCACGGAGCGGCACAAGGGCTAAGAGACTCACGCACATAACCTTTGTTGAGCAATTCTTGTACTTGTCTCGAATCTCTTTTGTCTTGTCCGGGTTGGTCCTATACTGGCGCACGATTAGGCAAGGAAGCCCTGGGGATGAGGTCAATCTGGTGTTCAATCCCTCGAATTGGTGGCAGCCCGGTGGTACCTTCTTTGGAAAAACATTGGCATACTCTCTGCAAAAGATTAGTGACAAAGAGGAGGCAAAGAAATAGATGTATCTTCGATTGAAAATAAAGTTTCTTTGCAAACCAAAGCATAGCAAACAGTAGTACTAGCATCAATCTCATCCAAATCAGATTTGGTGGCAAAGTAACAAGAGCCTTTCAGCTTGATCTCATTTTTATTATGATGAACAGATTTGCTAGACTTCTTCTTATGTTTCTCAAGTTCATTAGCGACAATCTGATTTTCACTAGCAATGTACTGATTGATTCTTAAGTTTGCTAGATCTAGCAAGTTCATCTCTTAGAATAGACTCGGGGGACATGGGGTGCAACACCATCTTCTTGTCATTATGCACAAAAGAGTATTGATTTGTTTTACCAGAGTGCAAGGAATCTTTATCAAACTACCATGGTCTACCTAACAACATAGAGCATGCTTGCATAGGAACAACATCGCAGTCAATAGAATCGTGATAAGAACCAATGGCAAACTCTACCCTTACCAATCGGGTTACCTTCACCTTGCCGCTCTTTGTTAATCCACTTTGAATGTAGTAAGGCTGCGGGTGTGGTTTTGTGCTCAATGAAAGCTTCTCCACCATTTCAAGCACTTGCCAAGTTGTTGCAGCTTCCTCCATCTATGATCACACGGCAAGAGCGTTCCTTGATCACACACTTGGTTTGAAACAAAGTGTGGCGCTGATTTTGTTCACCCTCTCCATTTGGGCACTTAGCACCCATTTGCACCATGAGGCTCTCATAGTGCTCAGCAGACTTTAGCCCTAATGTGCTCTTCGTCTTGTTGGAAATCATCTCCTTCCGCTACATTGTTAGCAGCAAGCAAAGCATATGTTTCTTCATCAAAATCACTAGCAGAGGAATACCCACCATCATTTCGCACAATCATCACACGTGTGCTTGGGCGGTCCTTGCGTATGTGGCCATATCCTTTGCAGCAGTAGTAGCCATTGAATATCCCTTGTTCTCCCCGTGGATACCACCGAGGATGAACTCTTGGCGAGATGTAGCCGTTGCTCCTCTAGTTGGTTCACTTGGGCATGGTGCATGAATTTGTTGTAGAGGAGCGTGGCTTGATGGTCGAGGAAGATTGTGGGGTGCACGCGTTGGCGGTGCAAAGAAAGCATTAGAGGGTGTCCATGGGCTAGCATGACTGCAGGAATGTTTGCCCTCATGCTAGCTCGTCGTCCTCCTGCACTTCTCGTTCAGCTTTACAAGCAAGGTGAAATAAACGATTGATGTAATTATATTCCTTATAAGCTAGAATGTCACGAATCTCCGGTTCAGCCCACCCATAAATCTAGCTATGGCACCATCCTCATTTTCCTCTAGCCCGCAACGAAGCATACCCATTTGTAGCTCTTGATAGTACTCTTCTCTGATTTGGATCCTTGCCTCAATTGTTGCAACTTATGTAAAAGATCACGGGCATAATAAGAAGGAACAAACTGGCCCGCATGACCCATTTCAAAGCATCCCAAGTTGGTGTGTTATTTGGGTTCTTACAATGGTATTCAGACCACCAAGCAGAGGCAAAGTCAGTAAACTCACTAGTTGCAGCCCTAACACGTTTGTCCTCGGGAAATCATGGCAAGTAAATTTCGATCAACAGCTAATTCCCAACTAAGATACATATCAGGATTATACCTCCCATCAAAAGCGGTATGGTGAATTTAATCTTGCCAAATGAATCATCTAAGACGCATTCTCTTGCCGTGGTCGGCGAGGACTGTCTCATGGCGGCGGCGATGTTGTTCGATGCGTCGATGACCATTCAGCTCCTCATCAAGCTCGATTGTCCGCTGCATATTCTTCTTCATCATGACCGCAAAGACTTGCCCATGGTGTTGTTGTTGTTGTGATTGCGTCGTTCGAAACCATCACGGCGATTCTGTTCCATCCTCTCCAATCGATCCAAGACACCTACAAGAGATGTATTAACAGAACCAAGAGTGCCTTCCAAGGAAGCCAACTTGGTGTTGATCTCAATCTAAGACGTCTCCAATTGACCAAGGCGCTCATTGGTGACACGAACATCCTCATCAAGGTGTTCGAGATGGAGCCTCACTTTATGCGTTCAAAGTGTTGCAAGCAAGGCTTTTGATCGAGGTGATTGTGGAGGGTCCTTTCACCTTCTCCCGCCATGGTTAGTATGTAGCAAGGGAATCACAAGAAAATATGTCCTACCAACTAACTGAATTAGGTGGCAACAATTTTCATTCTCTCAAGCATGTGCAACCAAGTTCTTACATGTCCTTACCTTGCTATGCGAGATGGTGTTGGAGACGACAAGAACAACACAAGTAGTAGCAAGTAGAACCCGTGACGTTGTAGATAATTTGTGGAGTGTAGGTGGCTTAAAAAATCAAGGTACAACTAGAACCACGTTAGTCAATGCAAGTTGAATAAGTGTTCAAAGATAGTATCATGTTTGGTCCTAGGCTAACCTGCTAGAGACGCGAGCCTAGACACAAATGTTGTCACCGGACAAGAGCAAACAATGGAAATGATGAGAGTAAATAGCATCAACTTAACCCTTCTTTTTTTTTCTTTCTTTCTTTCTTTCCTCCTTTTCCTTTCGTTTTCTTTTCTATTTTCTTTTCTTTTCTTTTCTTTTCTTTTCTTTTTCGACAATTAGCGCACAAACCTGAACTTTTGCAATATGATTATAACAAGAATGCAGCAAGTAGCATAGACTTTCTTTTACTAGGGATAAGGATTGTAATAAGTAGTACAAATATGCAATTTGAACTCTCTTATTTTCGTAACTGAGTGTACTCAGATTTGCACCAAAAGGACAGGTAAATAAGGTAGTTTTTTGTGTAGGCGGCGGGTGAAGGTGATGGTGGTGAGGGTTTCAAGTGAAAAGGTGGAGAGAGCAGTGGTGCTTTTTGGTGGTGGTGGTGGTGGTATTGGTGGAGATTGTAGCAATGAAGTGGG
This sequence comes from Miscanthus lutarioriparius, assembly GCA_904845875.1. NCBI lineage: Eukaryota > Viridiplantae > Streptophyta > Magnoliopsida > Poales > Poaceae > Miscanthus > Miscanthus lutarioriparius. The sequence goes on from CAJGYO010000008.1 coordinate 20,626,214, forward strand.
GGGAAGGCAACAATGGATTGTGTGGTGACTAAAACGTGACAAGAACTCGAAACTCTAAAGGATTAGAACCTAAGAACCAGCACTTGACACCACGATGTAAAGCACAAACTCAGCAAGCAAAGAACTAAGCAGATCAAGCAAGGCTCAAACTTGTGTTTGGAATTTCAGTTCTATCCTATTTTTATATTTTTGGACTATAGGTAAAGTAATGAGCGGTAAATCACTCACCAAAGAACCTTGCTCGATACCACATGATGGGACAAGGGGTTGTTCACGATCTTTTGGTGAGTGTGGATAAACTCGATTTGGGGTGGATTCGGACGTTGGTCTGTCCGACTACAACGACCACAAGGTTGTTTGCGCCTTAGCAGCAGTACACCGGCTCGATTGTGATGTTCTTGCCGTGCCAAGAACACCATGAACCTGCAAGCAACCGAGAACAAGCAAGAACAAGATGAACAAGCAAATAACTCACGGATTTAAGCCAAAGGCTGAATCTGAATCACAAGTTGGGGTCTTGAAACAAGCAAATCGGGTGGTCTAGCCGACACACACGCGCTTTTACAAGGAAGAAGAAGCAGCTATCTTGCATCTAAACAAAACCCAACCTCATTCGGATGGTCTTTGGCTCTATTTATAAGGAGGAGAGCACAAGGGGAGTGGAAAACCCTAATCTGGGCGTCCCTCAAAGGGTTGTAGTTAGTACAAGACCCTGTGCCCAAGTCAGAGGTCTCTCACGTCCTTTGGCTTGCTGCACACAGCCGGTAGATTCCGATAGTGGGGTTGGACCCATGTGAAAGAGGATGACGCGCTCTTTCCAACAAGTCAAAAACCAGCTTCATTGGATCTCGTATCAAGGACTTATGGTACTTTTGATGGAGTGTCCCCTCTTTGTCTCGAGGTGAGCGCGCCCCATTAATGATGATTCCCACTTGTTCGGCTGCTCCATCCTCATCATGGGGTCTAAACATGAGGCAATGGAGTCTTGACCAACATTCCTAAGAATAAGACAATCATCACCATGATTTAGTAGCATCCAATTCTGAGACGAGTTTGTATGAACAGCGAGGAACGACTTTACCTGATAATTAAGTTGTCGTGCTCGAGCTCTTGTCATCGGACCTTGTTGTGCAGCAGGTGTGGTTGTATCAATGGAAGGGATGTCCTCATCAGTCACCATGCTCGGGCGTTCGACATTGTCATGCTGGCTGTCCCATGCGCACGCGCGCTGCCACGCGTGGCCGACCACGGCTACTTTGGCCTGGCCGCCGCTGGCTCCTGGCGCGTGGAGCCGCTGCTGCTGCTTGCGCAGCCGGGCGGTGCTACCGCCGGCCCCGCCGTGTTGCAGCACTGCGACTCGCCCCGTGCCGCGCCGTAGCCATTGTCGTTGCCTCGCCGTCATATTCGTGCCTCACTCTGCATCTCTGCGCCGCTGCCGGCCCAGTGCGATGCCGTCTCTAGCGCGTGCACGTGGTCGGGCTCGCCGTCGCCTTGTCATTAATGGCACTGCGGCGCGCAGGCCCCGCCAGTCGCAAATGTGTGCGCCTGTCTTCTAGCGCCTGCGTGTGGGCCTACATGATCACGCCGACCGCATCCCGCCAAGGCGAGGACGAGGCGAGCTCACCTGCCGCGCCCCGTCTCTCTCTTTCTCTGTTTCTCCCTCTGCTGACGCCGTCGAGCCGCGCCATCAAATTACCCAGCGAACGATCACCTCCATTCAATTCATCGCGGCTTCATCATCATGTCCTCCCGCTGCCCGACCCCACCCTGCCTTGAAGCACGCACGGCCAAGCTCCAATTTTGGTGTTTCCCGCCGCCGTGCCGATAAGGCCGCGTCCGGCCATGGATGTGGGCAGCCCTCCTACCGTCCCTCCCGAACCAATTCACCTGCACCACTAGCTTCGTCTTGCCTCCGTCTCCACCTTGCGCACGTCAGCGAAACCGCTACCGCCTCCCCATCATCGCCGACGAATAACCGTTGCGTTGCATTGCGGTGCGCGACCGCGACGGTTTCGGCCGCCGCACGTGGTTACAGCCTTCTTCACCATCCTCCGCCCCAACCGTCACCTTGGCTAGGTCCACGATAGTCTATTGATGCTCCCTCGCTAGCTTGAGTTAGGTTCAGAGGTGCTATAGATCGCCGGGCAGGCTGGCTGGCGCTGTCAGGTGATCGCGGCGTCGCTGCAGCTCGCGCCAGCTCGTCCCTCCACCCCTCGTCGCCGCTTAGCGTAGCCACCAAGATCGGAGATGGTGATCGACCCGTTAGGTGGACCCGCGTAGGTCCCATGTGGCCGGTGTAGGCGCTTCGGTGCCGCCGCTTCGCGCTGCACCTTCGAGTTGCCGGGTGCTGTGGGGAATTTCAGGAAAGCCAGGGGGTTAAGTGAGAAGGATTGAGAGAGGGAGAAATAGCGTTAGGACTTAGTTGTAATTCGGAGAAGTGCGAGGTCTATTTTGCAAAAATGCCTGCGCGCTCGGGATTTCCCTCATCGCGAGCTGTTTCGCGCTCGGGCCGGCCTCGCGTGGGCTGCGCTTGTGGGGTTGCCATGCATGCGCCTTGTGTTATGCTTGGGCTGCATGGTGTGGGGCCAGGGAGGTTTCTGCTTTTCTTTTCCTAAGGAATTAGAAATAGTTTTCTAACTTAATTTTGAACCGATCGTTGGTAAATCATATAAAATCTTGTAGGTGTCCAAAATTGTGAAATAAATTTATTTAGGTTTTGAAAATTATGCTCTATCTGTTAGTGTATTTAGTTCATATATATACATGTTGATATGAGGAGCTATTAAATCATTTGAGAGTGCTTGATATTATTAAGTTAATTATTGTAGGAATTTTTGTAGTAAATTGGTGATAGCTTTAGTCCTAAAAATTTTTTATAGTAGCTTCATGATATTATTATGTGCTCACTTTATTTTTTTGTAGCTTTAGAATAGACTAAACATTAGGATAGGTAAATGCTCTTTGTTTCAATATACATTAAATCATTAGTAGAAATAAAGATATATCATTAATTTGTAAAGCTAGGTACTTGTTAGTTGAATCCAACACCTTGCTTGATGAAAATGATAGTTACCTTAGTATCTTAGTCATTAGAGCTAGCTTAGTGGCTTAGTATGTGTATTCTTATTTTAAAAGTCGCTGTTGTATAAATACTAAGTGTTACATCATCATCGCATGCATGTAGAGAACGAGTTGATGGAGATAGTGACTACCGACGATCGCGAGTTCGATAAGATCGTCGAGGAGTACGAGGAGGAGATTCTCGTGCAGGAGGCGGTCTCAGAACTGCCACTGACTGACTCAGCTAACACCGCGCCTGCCTAAGACAAGCCCCGGTGCATAACCCTTTATTTTTTATAATCACTGTTTATATATGTTATGTGCATTACGTTACAGGAATTTTATGAAAACCACATGCATAAATATATCTGTTCTAAGAGTCTTACTAGTGCAGGTTCGGGTAGCTGCTCTGCTTAGGTTTTCGGTAGCATGTGTAACCTGTCGTTACTCACAATAAAAGATTATTATATTTACTCTCATGATAAAATGATGAAAGAAAAAATGGAGACCGAGCAGGGATATGGTATGGATATTGGTGGGTGTAACAGGTTGTGTCCCGTGGCCAACGGGGCTTTGCTTGGTTATACTATTTTCCCTGTTCGTGTCGATTAAGGACCGTCCGTTGTTGTGGATGGTAGTTAGCTTACATACTTATTATCCTGAGCACATACTTGCTTATGGGAGCGAAAACACTCATTACACTCTTGTTATGGGTTTCGGCTCTTTCCGGACCGACTGATTGGAGGCGGAGAAAGGTGGAGTTCTAAGCACCATACTGAGACCGGGTCTCAAGTGTGGGGGCTTGGAGTCCAAGTTTAGACGGGGACCTGGCCCTCGTGATAGGAGTGGAATGGGTTGGTCTTGTTTGTGTCTAGGGTACAAACAGGGCGTGTGTTTCGGGGTACCCAGCTGGGATACATTGGTTCGCGAATCGCCGTTTTCGTGAGACGGTACGACTTGGCTATGGTCTAGCACCGTAGTAAGAACTGAAAGATGAAATATTGTAAAATGGTTCTAATTGCTCAACCCTTGCTTGAAAGTAGAACAAGTGCTTACTTAGAATGGTTAGCTAATGAAGTAATCATGATTTATGATAAAATTTGATCTTAAGGACATACTCCTAGTAATGCTTTTCGCAAACAAAAAGAAAACAACAAACCCATATTGTCTATCATACTCCTTGGAGTCGAAAAACTATTCTCACTAGTCGGATAAGTCTTGTGAGTATATTGTGTACTCAGGGTTTATTTTACCCCTGTTGCAAGTGCAGCTTGAGGAGTAGCTCTTGTGTGAAAAATTCTTCTGGTGGGCACAGACGGATCCTTGTATCGTTTCCACTAGATGTTTATTTGCATTCCATTATTTAATGCTTGCATAGGCACAACATCACAGTCAATGGAATCATGATAAGAACCAATGGCAAACTCTACCCTTACCAATCGGGTTACCTTCACCTTGCCGCTGCTGTTAAGCCACTGAATGTAGTAAGGCTGCGGGTGTGGTTTTGTGCTCAATGAAAGCTTCTCCACCATTTCAGCACTTGCCAAGTTGTTGCAGCTTCCTCCATCTATGATCACACGGCAAGAGCGTTCCTTGATCACACACTTGGTTTGAAACAAAGTGTGGCGCTGATTTTGTTCAGCCCTCTCCATTTGGGCACTTAGCACCCGGCCGCACCATGAGGCTCTCATAGTGCTCGGCTGACTTTAGCCCTAATGTGCTCTTTCGTCTTGTTGGAAATCATCTCCTTCCGCTACATTGTTAGCAGCAAGCAAAGCATATGTTTCTTCATCAAAATCACTAGCAGAGAGGAATACCCACCATCAGCTCGCACAATCATCACACGTGTGCTTGGGCGATCCTTGCGTATGTGGCCATATCCTTTTGCAACAGTAGGCAATGAATATCCCTTGTTCTCCCGTGGATACCACCGAGGATGAACTCTTGGCAGATGTAGCCGTTGCTCCTCTAGTTGGTTCACTTGGGCATGGTACAGAATTTGTTGTAGAGGGCGTGGCTTGATGGTCGAGGAAGATTGTGGGGTGCACGCGCGTTGGTGGTGCAAGAAAGCATTGGAGGGTGTCCATGGGCTAGCACGACTGCAGGAATGTTAGCCCTCATGCTAGCTCGTTGTCCCTGCACTTCTCGTTCAGCTTTACAAGCAAGGTGAAATAAACGATTGATGTAATTATATTCCTTTTAAGCTAGAATGTCCCGAATCTCCCGGTTCAGCCCACCCATAAATCTAGCTATGGCACCATCCTCATTTTCTCTAGCCCGCAACGAAGCATACCCATTTGTAGCTCTTGATAGTACTCTTCTACAGATTTGGATCCTTGCCTCAATTGTTGCAACTTATGTAAAAGATCATGGGCATAATAAGAAGGAACAAATCTGGCCCGCATGACCCGCTTCAAAGCATCCAAAGTTGGTGTGTTATTTGGGTTCTTACGATGGTATTCAGACCACCAAACAGAGGCAAAGTCAGTAAACTCACTAGTTGCAGCCCTAACACGTTTGTCCTCGTGGAAATCATGGCAAGTAAATTTACGATCAACGACTAATTCCCAACTAAGGTACATATCGGATTATACCTCCCATCAAAAGCGGTATGGTGAATTTAATCTTGCCAAATGAGTCATCGGCACGTACCTCTTGCCGTGGTCGGCGAGGACTCATCTCATGGCGGCGGCGATGTTGTTCGATGCGTCGATGACCATTCAGCTCCTCATCAAGCTCGATGTCCGTCCGCTGCATATTCTTCTTCATCATGATGACCAAGAAGATTGCCCATGGTGTTGTTGTTGTTGTGATTGCGTCGTTGAAACCATCACGTTGATTCTGTTCCATCCTCTCCAATCGCTCCAAGACACCTACAAGAGATGTATTAATGAACCAAGAGTGCCTTCCAAGGAAGCCAACTTGGTGTTGGTCCCAATCTGAGCCGTCTCCAATTGACCAAGGCGCTCATTGGTGACACGAACATCCTCATCAAGGTGTTCACATGGAGCCTCACTTTGCGTTCAAAGTGTTGCAAAGCAAGGCTTTTGATCGAGGTGATTGTGGAGGGTCCTTTCACCTCTCTCCCGCCATGGTTAGTATGTAGCAAAGGAATCACAAGAAAATATGTCCTACCAACTAACTGAATTAGGTGGCAACAATTTTCATTCTTTCAAAGCATGTGCAACCGAAGTTCTTACATGTCCTTACCTTGCTATGAGATGGTGTTGGCGACGACAAGAACAACACAAGTAGTAGCAAGTAGAACCCTGTGACGTTGTAGATAATTTGTGGAGCTGTAGGTGGCTTAAAAATCAAGGTACAACTGGAACCACGTTAGTCAATGCAAGTTGAATAAGTGTTCAAAGATAGTATCGTCTTGGTCCTAGGCTAACCCGTGCTAGAGACACGAGCCTAGACACAAATGTTGTCATCGGACAAGAGCAAACAATGGAAATGATGAGAGTAAATAGCATCAACTTAACCCTTCTTTTTTTTTCTTTCTTTCTTTCTTTCTTTCTTTCTTTCCTCCTTTTCCTTTCTTTTTCTTTTCTATTTTCTTTTCTTTTCTTTTCTTTTCTTTTCTTTTCGACAAGTAGAGCACAAACTGAACTTTTGCAATATGATTATAACAAGAATGCGCAAGTAGCATAGACTTTCTTTTACTAGGGATAAGGATTGCAACAAGTAGTACAAATATGCAATTTGAACTCTCTTATTTTCAGAAGCTGAGTGTACTCAGATTTGCACCAAAAGGACAGTGCATAAGGTAGTGTTTGTGTAGGAGCGGTTGAAGGTGATGGTGGTGAGGGTTTCAATTGAAAAGGTGGAGAGAGCAGCGGTGCTTTTGGTGGTGGTGGTGGTGGTATTGGTGGAGATTGCAGCGTGTAATTGAAGTGGGGGGGAAGGCAACGGCCGGATTGTGTGGTGACTAAAACGTGACAAGAACTCGAAACTCTAAAGGATTAGAACCTAAGAACCAAAGCACTTGACACCACGATGTAAAGCACAAACTCAACAAGCAAAGAACTAAGCAAATCAAAGCAAGGCTCAAACTTGTGTTTGGAATTTCAGTTCTATCCTATTTTTATATTTACGGACTATAGGTAAAGTAATGAGCGGTAAATCACTCACCAAAGAACCTTGCTCGATACCATATGATGGGACAAGGGGTTGTTCTGATCTTTTGGTGAGTGTGGATAAACTCGATTTGGGGTGGATTCGGACGTTGGTCGTCCGACTACAACGACCACAAGGTTGTTGCGCCTTTAGCAACAGTGGTACACGGCTCCGATTGTGATGTTCTTGCCATGCCAAGAACACCATGAACCTGCAAGCAACCGAGAACAAGCAAGAACAAGATGAACAAGCAAATAACTCATGGATTTAAGCCAAAGGTGAATCTGAATCACAAGTTGGGGTCTTGAAACAAGCAAATCGGGTGGTCTAGCCCGACACGCGTTTACAAGGAAGAAGCAGCAGCTATCTTGCATCTAAACAAAACCCAACCTCATTCATTCGATGGTGCTGGCTCTATTTATAAGGAGGAGAGCACAAAGGGGAGGGAAACCCTAATCTGGGCGTCCCTCAAAGTGTTGTAGTTAGTACAAGGCCCGGGCCCAAGCTGAGGTCTCTGCGTCCTTTGGCTTGCTCAGACACAGCTTCGGTAGATTCCCGATAGTGGGGTTGGACCCATGTGAAAGAGGACGACGCGCTCTTTCCAACAAGTCAAAAACCAGCTTCATTGGATCTCGTATCAAGGACTTATGGTACTTTTGATGGAGTGTCCCTCTTTTTGTCTCGAGATGAGTCTGGCGCCTCATTAATGATGATTCCCACTTGTTCGGCTGCTCCATCCTCATCATGGGGTCTAAACATGAGGCAATGGAGTCTTGACCAACATTCCTAAGAATAAGACAATCATCACCATGATTTAGTAGCATCCAATTTCGAGACGAGTTTGTATGAACAAAGGAGGAACGACTTTACACGATAATTAAGTTGTCGTGCTCGAGCTCTTGTCATCGGACCTTGTTGTGCAAGCAGGTGTGGTTGTATCAATGGAAGGGATGTCCTCATCATCCTCCCCTTCTTGCATTTGAGTCGTCCTCGACTCTAGTTCATCCTCTTCTCCCAAATATGGCTTCAAATCTGCAATGTTAAATGTGGGGCTAACCCCAAAAGTCGCAGGTAGCTCAAGTTTGTATGCATTATCATTAATCCTTTCTAACACTTTAAAAGGACCATCGGCTCTAGGCAGCAACTTAGACTTTTCGCAAATCAGGGAACCTATCTTTTCTCAAATGGAGCCAAACTAGATCACCGGGTTCAAAAATGACATGTTTCTTCCCTTTGCTACCAAACTAGTTTATACTTTGCATTCATGCACTCTATTTTCTCTTTAGTGGTTTTATGCAATTTTAAGATCAGTTCAAAGACGTTGTTTAGCATCAAAGTTCACTCGCTCCGAGGTCGGAAGAGGTAACAAATCAATAGAGCACGTGGCACAAACCCATAAACTATCTCAAAAGGGCTTTTCTTAGTGGTAGAATGTTTGTGAACGATTATAAGCAAACTCAACATGAGGCAAGCACTCTTCCCACATTTTTATGTTCTTTTTCAAAACAGGCCTAAGCAATGTAGATAAGGTTCTATTGACAACCTCGGTTTGTCCATCAGTTTGGGGATGACAAGTAGTGGAAAATAAAAGCTTAGTCCCTAGCTTAGCCCACAAAGTTCTCCAAAATGACTAAGAAATTTTGCATCCCGATCGTAAACAATGGTGTTAGGCACACCGTGCAATCGAACAATCTCACGAAAGAACAAATCAGCAACATGTGTAGCATCATCGCTCTTATGACATGTATGAAATGTGCCATTTTAGAAAATCATCACAACAACAAACACACTATCCCTCCCCTTCTTTGTTCTAGGCGGTCCTAAAACAAAGTCCATTGAAATATCTTCCCATGGTGCACTTGGAACAGGAAGAGGCATGTATAAACCATGAGGATTAAGGCGTGACTTAGCTTTACGGCATGTTGTGCATGAGCGAGCAACGAACCTCTCCACGCCTCTCTCCTCATCTTGGGCCAAAAGAAATGACCAGCAAGGATGTCCTCTGTCTTTTTCACACCAAAATGTCCCATGAGTCCTCCTCCATGCGCTTTCTCGCAACAATAATAAACGCACGGAGCTAGCTGGAATGCATAGCTTGTTGGCTCTAAAGACAAACCCGTCGGTGAGGACGAATCTGTTCCATGTTTTCCCCTCTTGGGAATTCAGCAATACATCTTTGAAATCATTGTCATGTGCATATTGTTCCTTAATAGTTTCCAAACCAAAGATTTTAAAGTCAAGTTGTGAAAGCATGGTGTAACGTCTAGACAAAGCATCAAGCAATTATATTTTCCTTCCCTTTTGTGTTTGATGACATAAGGAAAGGACTCGATGAATTCAACCCACTTGGCATGTCTACGGTTCAGTTTTGCTTGACTACGGATGTGTTTCAATGATTCATGATCAGAATGTATGACAAACTCTTTGGGCCACAAATAATGCTGCCATGTTTCCAAAGTCCGAACTAGAGCAAGCAATTCCTTATCATAAGTAGAATAGTTCAAACTAGGGCCACTCAACTTTTCACTTAAAAATACGCCACAGTTTTCCCTCTTGTAACAAAGACACCACCCAACCCAATTCCACTAGCATCACATTCAAGCTCAAAGGTTTTGTTGAAATCGGGAAGTTGGAGTAAAGGTGCATGAGTTAACTTATCTTTGAGCGTTTTGAAAGCATCCTGTTGGGCTGCAGCCCAAGTGAAGGTTGCACCCTTCTTCAGTGAGTTCATGCAATGGGCTGCAATGGTGCTGAAGTCCTTCACAAATCGACGGTAGAAACCAGCAAGTCCTAGAAAACTCCGCACTTGTGTGACTGCAATGCGAGAACAGGCCAGCTATGTATGGCCTCAACCTTGGCTTGATCAACTTCGATTCCCTGCGGTGTCACAACATATCCAAGAAAAGAGACTCGATTCGTGCAAAAGGTGCACTTCTCAAGATTGCCAAACAAGTGTGCATCCCGAAGAGCATTGAAAACGGCACGCAAATGATCAAGATGTTCCTCTAATGATCTACTATATATCAAGATGTCATCAAAGTATACCACTACAAATCTGCCAATAAAAGAGCGTAAAACCCGTTCATTAATCTCATGAAAGTCTTTGGGTGCATTAGTCAATCCAAAGGGCATGACAAGCCATTCATATAAACCAAACTTAGTTTTAAACGCTGTTTTCCATTCATCTCCTAGCTTCATATGAATCTAGTGGTAACCACTATGCAAATCAATTTTAGAGAACACAATTGAGCCACTCAATTCATCAAGCATATCATCTAACCTTGGAATAGGATGACGATATCTGATTGTGATGTTGTTTATCGCTCTACAATCAACACACATGCGCCATGATCCATCCTTCTTAGGAACTAAAAGCACGGAACGGCACAAGGGCTAAGAGACTCACGCACATAACCTTTGTTGAGCAATTCTTGTACTTGTCTCTGAATCTCTTTTGTCTTGTCCGGGTTGGTCCTATACGGCGACGATTAGGCAAGGAAGCCCCGGGGATGAGGTCAATCTGGTGTTCAATCCCTCGAATTGGTGGCAGCCCGGTGGTACCTTCTTTGGAAAAACATTGGCATACTCCCGCAAAAGATTAGTGACAGTAGGAGGCAAAGAAATAGATGTATCTTCGATTGAAAATAAAGTTTCTTTGCAAACCAAAGCATAGCAAACAAGTAGTACTAGCATCAATCTCATCCAAATCAGATTTGGTGGCAAAGTAACAAGAGCCTTTCAGCTTGATCTCATTTTTATTATGATGAACAGATTTGCTAGACTTCTTCTTATGTTTCTCAAGTTCATTAGCGACAATCTGATTTTCACTAGCAGCAAACTGATTCTTAAGTTTGCTAGATCTAGCAAGTTCATCTCTTAGAATAGACTCAGGGGGACATGGGGTGCAACACCATCTTCTTGTCATTATGCACAAAAGAGTATTGATTTGTTTTACCAGAGTGCAAGGAATCTTTATCAAACTACCATGGTCTACCTAACAACATAGAGCATGCTTGCATAGGAACAACATCATGATCAATAGAATCGTGATAAGAACCAATGGCAAACTCTACCCTTACCAATCGGGTTACCTTCACCTTGCCGCTGTCTTTGTTAATCCACTTGAATGTAGTAAGGTGCGGGTGTGGTTTTGTGCTCAATGAAAGCTTCTCCACCATTTCAGCACTTGCCAAGTTGTTGCAGCTTCCTCCATCTATGATCACACGGCAAGAGCGTTCCTTGATCACACACTTGGTTTGAAACAAAGTGTGGCGCTGATTTTGTTCAGCCCTCTCCATTTGGGCACTTAGCACCCGCTTTGCCATGAGGCTCTCATAGTGCTCAGCAGACTTTAGCCCTAATGTGCTCTTCGTCTTGTTGGAAATCATCTCCTTCCGCTACATTGTTAGCAAAGCAAGCAAAGCATATGTTTCTTCATCAAAATCACTAGCAGAGGAATACCCACCATCAGCTCGCACAATCATCACACGTGTGCTTGGGGGCCCTTGCGTATGTGGCCATATCCTTTTGCAACAGAGGCACTGAATATCCCTTGTTCTCCCCGTGGATACCACCGAGGATGAACTCTTGGCGAGATGTAGCCGTTGCTCCTCTAGTTGGTTCACTTGGGCATGGTATGAATTTGTTGTAGAGGAGCGTGGCTTGATGGTCGAGGAAGATTGGGGGGGGTGCACGCGTTGACGGTCTTGGCAAAGATTAGAGGGTGTCCATGGGCTAGCATGACTGCAGGAATGTTAGCCCTCATGCTAGCTCGTCGTCCTCGCACTTCTCGCTCAACTTTACAAGCAAGGTGAAATAAACGATTGATGTAATTATATTCCTTATAAGCTAGAATGTCCCGAATCTCCCGGTTCAGCCCACCCATAAATCTAGCTATGGCACCATCCTCATTTTCCTCTAGCCCGCAACGAAGCATACCCATTTGTAGCTCTTGATAGTACTCTTCTACAGATTTGGATCCTTGCCTCAATTGTTGCAACTTATGTAAAAGATCACGGGCATAATAAGAAGGAACAAATCGCCCGCATGACCCATTTCAAAGCATCCCAAGTTGGTGTGTTATTTGGGTTCTTACAATGGTATTCAGACCACCAAAGCAGAGGCAAAGTCGGTAAACTCACTAGTTGCAGCCCTAACACGTTTGTCCTCGTGGAAATCATGGCAAGTAAATTTTCGATCAACAGCTAATTCCCAACTAAGATACATATCAGGATTATACCTCCCATCAAAAGCGGTATGGTGAATTTAATCTTGCCAAATGAATCATCAAGACGTACCTCTTGCCGTGGTCGGCGAGGACTGTCTCATGGCGGCAGCGATGTTGTTCGATGCGTCGATGACCATTCAGCTCCTCATCAAGCTCTGTCCGCTGATATTCTTCTTCATCATGACCAAAGTGAAGATCGCCCATGGTGTTGTTGTTGTTGTGATTGCGTCGTTCGAAACCATCACAGCCGATTCATTCCATCCTCTCCAATCGATCCAAGACACCTACAAGAGATGTATTAACAGAACCAAGAGTGCCTTCCAAGGAAGCCAACTTGGTGTTGATCTCAATCTAAGACGTCTCCAATTGACCAAGGCGCTCATTGGTGACACGAACATCCTCATCAAGGTGTTCAAGATGGAGCCTCACTTTGCGTTCAAAGTGTTGCAAAGAAGGCTTTTGATCGAGGTGATTGTGGAGGGGTCCTTTCACCTTCTCCCGCCATGGTTAGTATGTAGCAAGGGAATCACAAGAAAATATGTCCTACCAACTAACTGAATTAGGTGGCAACAATTTTCATTCTCTCAGCATGTGCAACCAAGTTCTTACATGTCCTTACCTTGCTATGCAGATGGTGTTGGAGACGACAAGAACAACACAAGTAGTAGCAAGTAGAACCCTGTGACGTTGTAGATAATTTGTGGAGCTGTAGGTGGCTTAAAAAATCAAGGTACAACTAGAACCACGTTAGTCAATGCAAGTTGAATAAGTGTTCAAAGATAGTATCATGCTGGTCCTAGGCTAACCCGTGCTAGAGACGCGAGCCTAGACACAAATGTTGTCACCGGACAGTAGCAAACAATGGAAATGATGAGAGTAAATAGCATCAACTTAACCCTTCTTTTTTTCTTTCTTTCTTTCTTTCCTCCTTTTCCTTTCGTTTTCTTTTCTATTTTCTTTTCTTTTCTTTTCTTTTCTTTTCTTTTCGACAATTAGCGCACAAACTGAACTTTTGCAATATGATTATAACAAGAATGCAGCAAGTAGCATAGACTTTCTTTTACTAGGGATAAGGATTGTAATAAGTAGTACAAATATGCAATTTGAACTCTCTTATTTTCAGAACTGAGTGTACTCAGATTTGCACCAAAAGGACAGGTAAATAAGGTAGTTTTTGTGTAGGCGCGGCTGAAGGTGATGGTGGTGAGGGTTTCAGCGAAAAGGTGGAGAGAGCAGCGGTGCTTTTGGTGGTGGTGGTGGTGGTATTGGTGGAGATTGTAGCAATTTGAAGTGGGGGGAAGGCAACAATGGATTGTGTGGTGACTAAAACGTGACAAGAACTCGAAACTCTAAAGGATTAGAACCTAAGAACCAGCACTTGACACCACGATGTAAAGCACAAACTCAAGCAAGCAAAGAACTAAGCAGATCGCAAAGGCTCAAACTTGTGTTTGGAATTTCAGTTCTATCCTATTTTTATATTTTTGGACTATAGGTAAAGTAATGAGCGGTAAATCACTCACCAAAGAACCTTGCTCGATACCACATGATGGGACAAGGGGTTGTTCACGATCTTTTGGTGAGTGTGGATAAACTCGATTTGGGGTGGATTCGACGTTATCTGTCCGACTACAACGACCACAAGGTTGTCTGCGCCTTAGCAACAGTACACACGGCTCGATTGTGATGTTCTTGCCGTGCCAAGAACACCATGAACCTGCAAGCAACCGAGAACAAGCAAGAACAAGATGAACAAGCAAATAACTCACGGATTTAAGCCAAAGGTGAATCTGAATCACAAGTTGGGGTCTTGAAACAAGCAAATCGGGTGGTCTAGCCGACACACGCGTTTACAAGGAAGAAGAAGCAGCTATCTTGCATCTAAACAAAACCCAACCTCATTCGGATGGTCTGCTGGCTCTATTTATAAGGAGGAGAGCACAAGGGGAGTGGAAAACCCTAATCTGGGCGTCCCTCAAAGGGTTGTAGTTAGTACAAGACCCAGCCCAAGCCATGAGGTCTCTACGTCCTTTGGCTTGCTGCACACAGCTTGGTAGATTCGATAGTGGGGTTGGACCCATGTGAAAGAGGATGACGCGCTCTTTCCAACAAGTCAAAAACCAGCTTCATTGGATCTCGTATCAAGGACTTATGGTACTTTTGATGGAGTGTCCCCTATTTGTCTCGAGGTGAGTCACTGGCGCCCCATTAATGATGATTCCCACTTGTTCGGCTGCTCCATCCTCATCATGGGGTCTAAACATGAGGCAATGGAGTCTTGACCAACATTCCTAAGAATAAGACAATCATCACCATGATTTAGTAGCATCCAATTCTCGAGACGAGTTTGTATGAACAATGAGGAACGACTTTACGATAATTAAGTTGTCGTGCTCGAGCTCTTGTCATCGGACCTTGTTGTGTGCAAAGGTGTGTGGTTGTATCAATGGAAGGATGTCCTCATCACCACCATGCTCAGGCGTTCGACATTGTCATGTTGGCTGTCCCATGCGCGCCGCTGCCGCACGCGCGGGTCGACCACGGCTACTTTGGCTTCACGGCCGCCCGGCGGCTCTGGCGCGTGGGAGCGCTGCTGCTGCTTGCTATGCTGGCGGCGGTACTACCGCCGCCCCGCCGTGTTGCAAAGACGCTGACGACGCTTCCCGTCGCAGCGCCGTAGCCATTGTCGTTGCCTCGCCGTCATATTCGTGCCTCACTCTGCATCTCTGCGCCGCTGCCGGCCCAGTGCGATGCCGTCTCTAGCGCGTGCACGTGGTCGGGCTCGCCGTCGCCTTGTCATTAATGGCACTGCGGCGCGCAGGCCCCGCCGATCGCAAATGTGCGCTTTGTCTTCTAGCGCTGCGTGTGGGGCCCTACATGATCACGCCGATCCGCATCCCGCCAAAGGCGAGGACGAGGCGAGCTCACTGCCGCGCCCGCTCTCTCTCTTTCTCTCTTTCTCCCTCTGACGACGCCGAGCCGCGCGCCATCAAATTACCCAGCGAACGATCACCTCCATTCAATTCATCGCGGCTTCATCATCATGTCCTCCCGCTGCCCGACCCCACCCTGCCTTGAAGCACGCACGGCCAAGCTCCAATTTTGGTGTTTCCCGCCGCCGTGCCGATAAGGCCGCGTCCGGCCATGGATGTGGGCAGCCCTCCTACCGTCCCTCCCGAACCAATTCACCTGCACCACTAGCTTCGTCTTGCCTCCGTCTCCACCTTGCGCACGTCAGCGAAACCGCTACCGCCTCCCCATCATCGCTGACGCAACCGTGCCGCTGCGGTGCGCAGCCGCACGGCTCGGCCGCACGTGGCCAGCCTTCTTCAGCCATCCTCCGCCCCAACCGTCACCTTGGCTAGGTCCACGATAGTCTATTGATGCTCCCTCGCTAGCCAGTTAGGTTCGTAGGTGCTATAGATCGCCGGGGCAGCTGCGCTGCCGTCGTGGACGGTCGCGCGTCGCTGCAGCTCGCGCCAGCTCGTCCCTCCACCCCTCGTCGCCGCTTAGCGTAGCCACCAAGATCGGAGATGGTGATCGACCCGTTAGGTGGACCCGCGTAGGTCCCAGGTGGCCGGTGTAGGCGCTCAGTGCCGCCGCTCGCCGTGCACTGAGTTGCCGGGGGTGCGCGCGGGGGAATTTCAGGAAAGCCAGGGGGTTAAGTGAGAAGGATTGAGAGAGGGAGAAATAGCGTTAGGACTTAGTTGTAATTCGGAGAAGTGCGAGGTCTATTTTGCAAAAATGCCTGCGCGGTCGGGATTTCCCTCATCGCGAGCTGTTTCGCGCTCGGGCCGGCCTCGCGTGGGCTGCGCTTGTGGGCCGCTGCGCACGCGCACTGTGTTGCGCGGGCTACGCGTGTGGGCCGCGCGGAAGGTTTTGTTTTTCTTTTCCTAAGGAATTAGAAATAGTTTTCTAACTTAATTTTGGAACTGATCGTTGGTAAATCATATAAAATCTTGTAGGTGTCCAAAAATTGTGAAATAAATTTTGTTAGGTTTCGAAAATTGTGCTCTATCTGTTAGTGTATTTAGTTCATATATATACATGTTGATATGAGGAGCTATTAAATCATTTGAGAGTGCTTGATATTATTAAGTTAATTATTGTAGGAATTTTTATAGTAAATTGGTGATAGCTTTACTCCTAAAAATTTTATAGTAGCTTCATGGTATTATTATGTGCTCACTGTTCTTTTTGTAGCTTTAGAATAGACTAAACATTAGGATAGGTAAATGCTCTTTGTTTCAATATACATTAAATCATTAGTAGAAATAAAGATATATCATTAATTTGTAAAGCTAGGTACTTGTTAGTTGAATCCAACACCTTGCTTGATGAAAATGATAGTTACCTTAGTATCTTAGTCATTAGAGCTAGCTTAGTGGCTTAGTATGTGTATTCTTATTTTAAGAGTCGCTGTTGTATAAATACTAAGTGTTGCATCATCATCGCATGCATGTAGAGAACGAGTTGATGGAGATAGTGACTACCGACGATCGCGAGTTCGATAAGATCGTCGAGGAGTACGAGGAGGAGATTCTCGTGCAGGAGGAGGTCTCAGAACTGCCACTGACTGACTCAGCTAACACCGTGCCTGCCTAAGACAAGCCCTGGTGCATAACCCTTTATTTTTTATAATCACTGTTTATATATGTTATGTGCATTACGTTACAGGAATTTTATGAAAACCACATGCATAAATATATCTGTTCTAAGAGTCTTACTAGTGCAGGTTCGGGTAGCTGCTCTGCTTAGGTTTTCGGTAGCATGTGTAACCTGTCGTTACTCACAATAAAAGATTATTATATTTACTCTCATGATAAAATGATGAAAGAAAAAATGGAGACCGAGCAGGGATATGGTATGGATATTGGTGGGTGTAACAGGTTGTGTCCCATGGCCAACGGGGCTTAGCTTGGTTATACTATTTTCCCTGTTCGTGTCGATTAAGGACCGTCCGTTGTTGTGGATGGTAGTTAGCTTACATACTTATTATCCTGAGCACATACTTGCTTATGGGAGCGAAAAAGCTCATTACGCTCTTGTCATGGGTTTCGGCTCTTTCCGAACCGACTGATTGGAGGCGGAGAAAGGTGGAGTTCTAAGCACCATACTGAGACCGGGTCTCAAGTGTGGGGGCTTGGAGTCCAAGTTTAGACGGGGACCTGGCCCTCGTGATAGGAGTGGAATGGGTTGGTCTTGTTTGTGTCTAGGGTACAAACAGGGCGTGTGTTTTGGGGTACCCAGTTGGGATACATTGGTTCTCGAATCGCCGTTTTCGTGAGACGGTACGACTTGGCTATGGTCTAGCACCGTAGTAAGAACTGAAAGATGAAATATTGTAAAATGGTTCTAATTGCTCAACCCTTGCTTGAAAGTAGAACAAGTGCTTACTTAGAATGGTTAGCTAATGAAGTAATTATGATTTATGATAAAATTTGATCTTAAGGACATACTCCTAGTAATGCTTTTCGCAAACAAAAAGAAAACAACAAACCCATATTGTCTATCATACTCCTTGGAGTCGAAAAACTATTCTCACTAGTCGGATAAGTCTTGTGAGTATATTGTGTACTCAGGGTTTATTTTACCCCTGTTGCAAGTGCAGCTTGAGGAGTAGCTCTTGTGTGAAGAATTCTTCTGGTGGGCACAGACGGATCCTTGTATCGTTTCTACTAGATGTTTATTTGCATTCCATTATTTAATGATTGCAGTTTGAACTCTGATATTATAATAAATAATTTCTAAGAACTCTTGTCGTATGAAATGGATTAAGTATTGTAACCTCGTACTCATTATTGGATTCTGGATGTAAAACGTGGATTATTTGAGTTCTCCCTTGGGGTGGGCTCGACGGAACTATTCGATGTAGTTAACTTTCAGGGTGCTTAGTGTCTAGTGGAAGACGAACGCCTCCGAAAGCGTGTTATTTCGAGCGGTTCTGCCACATGAGTGGACCGTACCGTTGGGCCAGATAGAATTAATTGGCAGGTCGAAAAAAATAATAGAGAAATTTAATAAGTATAGCTATAGATATAAATTAAAACATGGATCAACAAATGGTTCAACTAATCAAACATTTATATTATATGAAATTAATGTTATAATATATTTACGAGTAAATATTTCTGTACTTTGCAATGGGAAAAATATCAAATCTTAATTCAGAGGCTTAATAGGACCCTTTCATGTTATTACTAGCATTATCTTATATTATAGATGCCATGATCATCATAAAATAAGTTAGAACTTTTAAATTTTATAGAAAGGATAAAACATAAAAGATATGTAGCATACCCGTCGTTTTCTTTGAATGTTTGATTGTTTTTTTCGTTGCAACTCATGGGCATAAGAGCGAAGGGATTTTTCCAACCATGTTATATTTTTTTTACTTTCCAAAATACCTATGCGCCCTCCATGTCCTGTACCGTATGCGACCTAAACTCACACCCATGCACATGCGAGTTAGAACGACTCGCGTACAACGATTGTCAAGACATATTAAGTAATGTTGCAATGCACAGACACATTTGCTAGTAGTACGTACAGAGACTAAGGAGATAATCATATAGATAACCCAAACTGAAAACAGCAGGAAAATCATTTTACACATATGCTTTTATTTTGGAACTGCCGAAGATAAGCAAAAATGAAAACAACACAAATATAACATACAGCAATATGGTGGGTGGAGGGGGGGATGGGAAACTATCCAAGGCTCCTCAATGAATCGTACAGTAAGGAAGAAGCCTTCTGCAGGTAACAAGCATTCGCCTATTTACTGTCCCCCTAGCAATGCGTTCCCTGAAGGTTGGAATACCATTCAGGTAGATCGATTCCCTAATAACTACATTATATATACATATACTTGCCGATTAAATATTCATATATGAAACTATATATAGTATATATATAAGTAAGTGCTTCCAATATAAATGTATAATATATTCTAGCCTTTAGGCTTGAGCAGTCTCTCGCTGGTCTCGGACGGTAGGGCAATGCCAACTTGCAGCCACGGCGAGGTCTCCCCAGCCATGTTCATGTCCTTGAGGTCACTGATCTTGGCTCGCTTGGCACTCGTACTATCCGCTTCATCCTCGGTGGCGGCTGTGGCTTCCGGCAAGTCGTAGTGACCACTTGTCGCCGCCGTGTTGTGCATGTTGCTCGCGTTGGTATGTCCCGCCCATGAGTGCATGTACAGCGACGCCGGTGCATTGAGGCTCAGCATGCTTTCGTTGATCCCGGCTGCTTGTCTCGTGGCGGCTGGATCTGCAGATTGATTCATGGGCACGTTGAGGTCAAGACACGAATCGGACGTTCCATACACCGGGGGACCGAGGGTGAGCTGCTGGCACATGGCGGCGTGCATGACGTGATCTTGAGTAATGAATGGCAGCTTGGCGACCGCCGTCGGGTCCCCGGCCCCCGTCGTGAGCCAGTGGCACCGCTTGTGGCCGCCGAGCGCTTGCCCCGACATGAAGACGCGGTGGCAGATGGAGCACTCGTGCAGCTTCCCCTTGTTGAAGGGTGAAACGGTGGAGGATGAGGGCGCCTCGTCGACCTGCATGATATTAGCCATTTCTGGTGCAGAGGTGGCCGCGACAACCGCGGTGGTCCTAGCATTTAGCATGTTGACTTCCGATTTGCCATCGACACCATTCGATTCTGTGGCGTCGACGATGGCGGGGATGGCTTCAACCACGACCTTGACGTTGCCATTGGAAGACGCTGCGCTGGGTTGCGGGGAGTCGTTGCGGCTGCTCTCCTCTTGCTTGGCCGCAAAGCACCCTTTGACCTTTTTGTGGCTGGCTCGGTGGCCGCCGAGAGCCTGGTGAGACGTGAACACCTTCTTGCACGCCTTACACTCAAATAAGCCACGAGACACGACCGGCGACGGCACCACTTGTGGTGGCGCCAGAAACTTGAACTGTGGTACGGTCGGTGGTAGCATAGAGATTGGTTGTGGCGGCACAAGGAATCTCTGCTCATCCTTGCTCGCCGATGCGCGCTTGTCCTTGCTCGTCGATGCGTGCGGTTGCTGGTGGACGTCGGCAATGGCTTGCGGCTGCACGCCGCCACGCGATGATGCCAGCATGACGAGACAGTTGGCGAGGTCCTCCTCCTCCCTTGAAGTGGTCGGCACCAGCAGCGGCTCATCAATTTGTGAACCGTTGTCCACAACGATCACCTTGGTCCGGCGTGTACGTTTCCCTTTCGACCAACCGCCGGCCGCCAATGCTAGGTCCTCCTCATCTTCGCCGTCGATGTCAGCGCCGGCGATGTTGAGGTCGTCCTTGTCCCGATCGTAGTTGCACCTGCCGTGATCCAGCAACGATTTCCACGACGTGAACTCCTTGCCACAGTTCTCGCACACCCTGCAATTCTTATGCCGGCCCGCGTTGGTGCGGAGCGAGTACATGCGCTTCGTCGTCGCCGCCGCCGTGCCACCCGCCGCCTCCGAAGAGTCCCATGCACCGCCGCCGCAGGGGACGGAGTCGTCGTCGTCGTCGTCGAGCGCGTCGGCGGCGCTGAGGCCGTCGTCGGTAACGCCGTGCGCTCGCATGTGGCCGCCCAGCGCTCGCCCGCACATGAACCCCTTCTTGCACACCTTGCAGCGGTGCTTGTACGCTTGCGGAGGTGGCGGCAGCGGCGGAGGGGGCGGAGGAGGCAGGGGCGGCGCCGGGACCGCCGGCATCGGCGCCAGCGGCTGCTGGTTCTCCATAACCATCGCCATGATCGATCGATCACGACTTGCTTGTGGACATCGCCATGATGCATGCGGCTGAGCTGAGAGGAGGCATTAAAGTGAAGATGATGAGAAGCGGGCGCTGCTTCTACTTTATACACCTGCACCGCGGGCCATTGCTAAACATAGCCCGTGCATGGCGAGAGGCTTTAATCGTGGGTCCCTGAATGGACGGGCCGTACAGTGTCAGCATCAACTACGAGTTGCGCGCCAAGGCCGCGCGATCCCATCGACCTTACGCGGAAGTGCGCGACCGAGTTTTGCGCTGGCCCCCGCCGTTCTGCGCGAGCAAATCTTGTGCAGGTCAACATGTGTATAGTTAGTACTAACGGTAACGGCACATCCTGGCTGGACCCGGAGGCTAAGCAGGTTTCTTAGAATTTTTCTCCGATCCAATATTGGGGATCGAATAGAACACCCAAAAGAATATTCATGGCCGTCGCCGTTGTGGGAGCTACTCTTTTGTGCATTATATTGGTCAATATGTCTACGGGTGTACTGTGGGCTACGGAATGTCCTACAGCTATAGTACCCCTTCTTGTACTGTGCTCAACATTGTGGGAGTAATAATTAGCAGACACGTCCGTTTCTTTGCTTGGAACATGCAACTTATTGCATGATTATCTGGACGACTTGCAATTCAGATATTTATACAATTATCATATTATTTGTTCTAAATACATCATGAATCAGACTTACGCTAATTCAACAATTTGCCGGTTCGAAACCCATCGGGTCCGGTAGACTTACTTTGATACTCGTTGGATGGAGTTCTCACTATAAATATCTTCGAAGTTTAGCTAACTTGTTCCAAACAGCTATCAAAGTTTCCCTCACAGAAACAACTATCAAAATGCTAGAATTTGTGGAAAAAGAAGACAGGGATGCAAAGGCAAGAAAGTGCTAGAGAATGTGCCTGCTGAAATGGAGTATGCGTTTCGTGGTGAACATGATATTTGCAAGTTGGAAATGAATGACAGGATGAGGCTTACATTGATCCAACTATGCCAAGGGAAAAACTGGAATTACCTACAAGCATCATTTCCGAGTTGGCTTGATAGTCGCTACGATAAGACAACTTAATTGCTCTTATGTTTGGTAAAATTTAATCCAAGGGATTCATTTCAAGAGTTTAATGTGGATAATTTGATAAGCCTAGCTAAATTATATCCAAGTGATTTTGATTCAATGGAATCGAGAGAACTTAACACTCGCTTTGTTTTTATATTGTTGGCATGTGAGAAGATGATGGATTTGTCAACATTCAAACAATTGTTGAGCTTTCTCAAAAATGATAAAGATAAGAAAACATGTTACCTATCATTTGGATTATCGACTTTTGAAGCTAGTACTTGTATTGCCCGTTGCTACTGCTACAGTCGAGAGGATCTTCTCAGCCATGAAAGTTGTGAAAACAAATTTGCGCAACCATATGGATGATCAGTACATGAGTAATAGTCACACTTGTTATGTGGAGAAAGAGAAAATGATGAAAGTTACAAATAAGGTTGTAGTGGATCTCTTGAAGAAAATGGCAGAACGCAAATACTAGGAGTAGGAGGCAAGGAATTGCTTTCAGTTTTTTCATCATTTTTTTGTTCATCAATATAAATATACAACCTTTGAAGAATATTGAATCATCTAATTAAGACCTTTATTATATTTATTGATAGGTCATTGTCTTAGGCAAATTTAATGATGTACTACAACATGCTGACCTTAAATATCCTGTTGCCATTTATTTATTACTCCCTCCGTTCCATTTTATCTGGCATCACAAGTTAGAATGACAGAGTCTCCTAAATTACATTTTGACCATTCATTTGCTTTATATTATATTATTTATGTTTATAAACTTGTAAGTATTAGATAGTATAATTCTTTACAAATCTAATCATATAAAGTTTGTATTATAACAATTAAAAATTATTAGACTAATTATTGGTCAAAGTTTTTAAAGTTTGAATCTTGATATATGTGTGCGCGAGATAAAATGGAACGGAGTTAGTAACATTTAACAATCTCTGCGTCGAGATTCTTCATTTTGGCAAGTATTCTACTGTTACTACTTTGTCATTGTATATGTTAAATTATTATTACAGTGTATATTGAAAGTCATTTAAGTGTTATTTGTGCACTCGAGTCGTCCGTGCTCTAGCTTCGCCCCTGGCCCCGTCAGGTCACGAAATGATTAGTGCGGTGCTAGTGAAGTTTCTAGATCCAAATTGTAATCTTTGGCCCCGTTCGCTGGTCTGAAACTTGGTTGAAACTGACTGGTTGTTGTGAGAGAGAAACACTGTAGCGGCTGGTTGATGAACAGTGTTTTGTGAGGAGGAGCAGCCGGCTGGTCTGAAAAAACCAGACCAGCGAACGCATCCTTTGTTTTGTTGAAGGAACTTTTGTCGTGGGTCTATGTTTGCTATCTATAAAAGTAAGAAGTGAAACTTGTAACCGACGCTGTGTTAGAGGAGGAACATCTACTGGGCCTCAGACTTTAATATGTTAGCAAACATGTCCGTGCGTTGCAGTGGAACATTCAATTTGTTATATGGTTATGCCAATGATAATGAGCTATCTATTTTTGTTAAATTTAGTTGTGTTGTCAACCTTAAATTAGATAGATTCCAAGGGCTATAACAAATTCTAGTATAATAAAAATTAATTTCGTGTGGTAATTTGATAGGAGACTGACTCAAGTTAAATTAATGACTAATTCTCAAAAAAAATTACTATAGTATGCATATATGTTGTGAGTATAACACTAAGTGAAAGGCTTATCGTCATCGCCACACATACGTGCTCAGACGGGCGGACCATGACATGAGTGATATGGTGCCAAAAAATTTTGCACCTTAGGACTATCGATTTGCACGAGCACGTGAACGGTACAAAGTGCACCCAACTCGATTAGACGAACAAATAAAAGCGGCTTTCACCTGCAATTTGGTTTTATTTTTATATATACTAACAAACATGTATGCGGCAAATGACACATCATATACCCCTGACTACTTAATTACAATAGCAAGTTAAGTGTAGAACGTAACAATCAATCATTTCTCTGTTTTTTATGGAATGAATTGTGCAACAAATCCATAATGGCTAAAAATACCTGGATGAATTGTGCAATTATCGTATGTAGATCGGTAATGGCTAAAATACCCCTACTTGAACAGACTACATAATCCTATATTCTTATAGAAAATCTATCTGGTGCTTGGGTGTTCCTATCCGTGCGCGCACTCGATTTCTTGACGTCATATCCGGATGTTGGAGACCGCGTCCGCGCAATGTTGTTCAGTTGGAAACCGCTGCTTCCGCGCCTTAAAACCGCCCGAGCCCACAGGCCGCCCACGGTGCCGGCCCTGCACTGGGTCAGCAGCCGCTAAACCCCACCATTGGACCCATGCATGCACGGCGCCCGATCCATCTTTTATGCATGCATGGCTCCAGATCCACCATGGTCCCATGCATGCACTATGCGGGGATCGGAGCCACTGGTCGAGAAAGTTATTGAGTATCCGTAGATTACATTTTATTAGACCATATTTTACTATTCTTGTTTAAGTGTAAATTTTACGTTCAATTAGTGTAAATTGATTGTTCGTAAATAAAAATGGCCACAATTACTCCAACAATTATCTGATCCTTTTTGTTTTTCTTTTTTTTCTGTATCCCCTTTGAAATCTTCCAATTTGGCTTCCATATAAACAATCTGGCTTTTTTTTGTTTTTTTATTTAATATTTTTCCTTTACTTTTATAAGTTTTATTTGAACCATTTGATCTACACTACGTGAAAAACAGTTTGTAGCAACGGGGCTTTTTTTAGGGGCGGCTGGCATTGGAGCAGCCCCTACAGTGGCGTGCTCGGGCTCCAACACAGCAGTCGTCCCTACAATGGCACAGTAGGGACGGCTGGTAATACGAGCCGCCCCTACAAATGCGTCGATGGGTAGGGGTAATTTGGTATGTAGAGGCGGCTATTACCAACCGCTCCTATTGTGTCCATTTGTAGGAGCGGCTGAATCACCGACAGAGAAATTAATTTCGACGGGTGGTGAAACCCGAGCCACGCAGCCAACTTGGGCCTAGGCTGCGCTGGCCTTTCGGCTGGCCCAAAAGCGGGCGCATAAAAGCGCCCGCCCTAACCCTAGCCCTTCTCTCAGCCGCCACAACCTCCCCGGGCATCTCTCTCTCACAAAAGCGACAGCGCACCTTGGCCCCGAAGCGGCAGCGCACCCTGGCCCCCAAGCGACGGCGTTCCCTCCCCAGCCGCCAAGCGATGGCGCACGAGGCTAGGTCGACGGCGGCGGCGCATCAGCCTTCCTCGGCCCGCGACGGCAACGGTGGCGGTGGATCAGCCTTCCTCGGCTAGCGACGGCGGCGGCAGATCTGTCTTCCTCGGCCCGCGACGGCACCCCCGGTCACCAAGCAGCGCCCTCCCTCCTGGCCACAAGCAGTGGCGCGTTGAGGCGAGGTCGACAACGACGGGCAGATCCGTCTCCCTTGCCCCTCGACGGCGCATCCCCCAAGTGGCAGCGCCCCTCTGGCACCAGCGTGAGGTTAGGTAGGCGACAGCGACGGATCTGGATGCCTTGCGTCATCTCCACGTCGTTTCGGGCAGCGCGAGCCCCATCTCTATGCTGGTCGGTTCCCCTCTCTTCCTCCCTCCCTAATCCATATGATTTGGCTTCGATTTTGATCACCATGCAGCAGATCCATTTATATCTAATCAGTTAAATAGATATAATTAACAAAGATTTTATCCGTTGTTTCATTTGATATAATATTATGAAGCAGTGCCTACGAGTATGAGTGTGTCTAATGTATTCCTAGGTTTACTAAATAAGAGAAGAAAACAATATGAATGCAGTAGAGTATCATACATTAGTTTTCACAAGTTCAGCCCAACACAACAGCGAAGTTACATAGGTACTTTCTTAGAAATGAAATTTAAATCTGTGCACTATTAATACCTGAGTGGTGTCCATTTGTGATTTTCATACCACTTTATATGATATACAGTGCCACAGGGATTGTCTTACGGATTTCTAATTTATTTTTGGTGTAAATTAGTCCATATAGGATTTACTGTAATTCAGTACATATAATGAATTTGTCTGGTGAATGGAAATATCTTACTGTAAATTTGTTACTAAATCTGTCAACAAATGAATAATTTGTCAGGTTCCACTTTCACATGTTCTTACTATAAAAGGCAAACTTATTTTTGGCAACAAATTTTATTTTTTATTATAAAAACCTTGTCATCTAGTGAATGGTTAGTTAAATTTCTCGCTACACAAGATTTATGCCTAGCTGAGGGTCAGTGCATTTTGTTTGTGCTAAAACCAGTATAAATTGGAAGGCTGCAATAAAAAAAGTATAGGATATAATCTGTTTCTTATGAGTTTCTCTGAAGACTATGAATATGCTGTAGTATGCAAGATTTCTGCATGCATGCAATTTTGAGGGAGCCTCATGAATCATGTTCTTTGCATGCTTTTCTGTGATTGTTTTCAGATTTGGATTCTTTCAATTTGCAATGGCAACCAAAAAGATACTAGTGAGATGAGTAACTGATTTGTTGGTATAATGCCAGGAAGCTTGATCCCTTTGAATTGTGAACCTTTGACCACAGATATATATGGATGTTTACAGAAAACGCCTAGGATGTCTGACTGTCTCTAACTGTATTTTTATCTACGTAGTAGTCTATCTGGTTGCTTCAGTTCTCTACTGAAGTTCAGATTTGATTGTCTTTGAACAACTCTTTTTCTGGTTCAGTTATGCTTGCAGGTCGATAGCGGCACAAAGATCAAGCACATATATTCAGCAAGGTTTCAGCTGTCACTTCTCTGAACCTTCCTTTTATTTGTTTCGTGTCGTCAAGTATCCGTCTCCGTATCTCAACAGTTCTCAGAAATAAAAGAACTTGACAGTACTTTGCTCTGCAAATATTGATGTTTGTAAAATGCCTTTAAATTCTTATTAAATTTTTAGTCAGGTGGATTATAAGTTTGACTGCTGTTGTCTCTTTCTATTGCCTAAGTTAATATTTATATTAAATTGGTTGATAATTTGTATGTGTGTTTGACTGTTGTTGTGTCTTTCTATTGCCTAAGTTAATATTTATATTAAATTGGTTGATAATTTTAAGGGACAATTGGCCACGGGACATGCCAAATGAGCACCGACGGCTGGTGGACACCCTAAATCCGTAAAGTTGCTGCTGGACACTGTGTTTCCACTTTGAATTGCCAGAAGACACCGCGCCCCGGTTTCAGTCAAGAAAGGTGATGATTTGCCCAAATTGCCCTTGGCCCAACTGGTCAGCCCATTCTTCTTCCTCCCCCTTTCTTTCTCTGTGCCGGCCGCCGGCCTCCCGCCGTTGAAGGAGAAACGGAGGAGAGGGCGCCGGCAGCAAGGCGAGCTCCGCGCGGACGCGTCATGAATTTGGGGCAAAGGAGGCGCCGGAGCCCGCTGTTCCCGGCCGGAGGAGGCTTCCCGGCCGCGGTGGCGCACACATGCGCCCATGAGGCCATGGCGGAGCCGCAGCTCGCACGCGCGCCCATGAGGCCGCAGCGGAGCTGCTGCTCGCGCGCGCCGGCGAGGCCATGGCGGAGCCGCAGCTCGCACGCGTGCCCATGAGGCCGTGCGGACCGGCTGCTCGCCCGTGCCGGCGAGGCCGCGGCGGAGCTGCTGCTCGCGTGCCTGCCCGCGAGGCCACGGCGGAGCTGCTGCTCGTGCGCCCGCGAGGACGCGGCGGAGCTGCTACTCGCGCGCGTGCCCGCGAGGCCGCGACGGACCGGCTAGTCGCGCGCGCCGCCACGGCTGCTCGCGTGCGCCCGCGAGGCCACGGCGGAGCTGCTGCTCGCGAGCGCCGCCATGCGTGGCCAGCTCAACGGCGGCGCGCGGCGCGGCCAGTTCGGGAGCGGCCAGCGTGCTCCCGCAGAGCTGCTCGGCTCGGCTGGAGGTGGTCCGGCGGCCACAGGCACTGGCGGCTGCGACCGCGTCCTCGCCGCGACGGGCTAGCACCGGCGGCGGCGACCGGGGAGGAGAGGCGCGGGAGCTGCGATGCGCCGATAGGGAGGCATGGTGCGGTCGTACGGAGGAAGGGCGCAGCAGCGGGGCGACGGCGTGAGCTCGACGGCCGGCGGCAGCGAGGGTGGGTTCGTCTGGGAGGCTGTCTGGCTCGCTGACGAGGACCGCGTCGCGGCGGATGGAATGGGCTGACCAGTTGGGCCAAGGGCAATTTGGGCAAATCATCACTTTTCTTGGCTGAAACCAGGGCGCGGTGTCTTCTGGCAATTCAAAGTGGAAACACAGTGTCCAGCAGCAACTTTACGGATTTGGGGTGTCCACTAGCCGTCGGTGCTCATTTGGCATGTCCCGTGGCCAATTGTCCCTAATTTTAATGATGGATTGTATATATTCTTGTGAATTGGACTTGTAATGGTAGTTTATATAATACTCTTGTGCTTGTGATCAGATTTGAATTATATATATTCTGGTCGGATTTGAATTATATATATATTTCGGTCGAATTTGAATTTTTTTGACGGAAAAATGTACTGTATGGACGGTTCTACCCTACAAACAGGTATTCTAAGTAGAGGCGGGGGCGAATGATAACACCAGCCGCCTCTACAAATCAATTTGTAAGAGCGGTCTGGGAACCAACCCTATAAATATATGATTTGTAAAGATGGTATGGTAGGGACAACTGACCGAGCCACCTCTACAAAGCCTCGCCAACCGTTCATAGAAACCAGTCCTGTAGTAGTGCTAGATCCTATGGTCAGGACAGTTGAGTGTTCCCTGCATTAGGAACACTCGATTATGTTTGGGTTCCCAATAGGATGTTTTGGTGGCATGTAACACCCAGGTGTTGAGTAGACATATTCTAATTTATATTTCCAATATCACTCTTACCTACCTAACTTTAATGACAAAGCTGGGATTATTTCCTTTATTTTTCCACCTCTTGCATGCATTCTGTTTTATCTCTCTAGCCAATAGCACGAGTTATGAATCTGTTGCAACTGCAAACTCATGATCGTTCAGCTTTGAATCCGTGAATGGTGCTACTCTTTCTCTCGAGGATTTTTTTGAGAAGTTCGGGGAGAGCATCCCCACCTTTTCATTTCATAAAAGGAGCATACATGAGCAGTTTGTTACATGTCGTTTATGGAGAAATTAGCATGGGGTGGGGAGGAGAACAACAAAGCCCAAGCATGGGCAACATGTCTATCTGATGGGGGCAACCTACATGCCCAAAGCTCGGTATCTTCACGACACCCTGCGAAGAGGCGAGTGTAGCAAGGAGACAGGGAACGGAACACAACATCGTGCCTGTGCTTCCAGAGACGCCAACAACAAAGTAGAAGAAAGGCATTGAAGTGGGCAGCGAGGGATGGTGGACGGTGGTTGAACACGCCAAAGAGCAAACAACATCTTCTTCATCAATTTGCACACCAATCCGAGTGCCAAAAGCCAAGCGCAAAGCGCAACCGGCAATAAGATGAGTTGTGCTTTCAACCGAAAGCACCGCACAACTCACATATGTCTGAGTCAATGCAGTTCTTCTTGAGTAAATTCTCCCATGTTTGGATTCTGTCTTGGACGAGTAGCCAGCCAAAAAACTTAACTTTGGGAGGGGCACGGTTCTCCCAAATGAACTTATAATAGTCACAGTGCCACCTCATTGCAATGATAGACTTGTATATCATGGATGAACCGAGACGATGTGCTTTGTCCTCCCATGGGCAGCGGCGAACATCCTGAGCATTGGTGAGATTAATTTCTGCAAGCACAGCGGTCAGTTGGGTGAGCTCCTCAATGGCAACAGAAGAAAGTCGGGGCACAAAAGCCAATCTTAGATCAGAGACAAGCACATGATGAACCAAGCCTTGAGTATGACGAGGCGTGGGTGTAGAGAGGCGGGCATGGCATCTATGAGCGGTCCGTCCGCCATGCTTGACCAAACAATCGTGCTGAATCGTCAGAGAACGCCCATCACCCACCTCTACCGTGGTGAGCGGCCGATAGTCGTAGAAGGCGGCGTAGTGAAGCCCAATGTGTTCGGCACTAGTGGACTCCGGTGCTTCAAGAGGACCTCCAAATTCAGTTTCAAGCCGGCGAGACCATGCCTGAAAGTCTGTCGCGAGTGCGCTCTGTGGAGCAGTTTCATGAGCAAGCAGGTATTCTAGAGAGAAATATCTCGAACACCCAAGCCACCGTTCTCCTTTGGCAAGCAAGCTTTAGTCCAGCTGACCAAGCACTGAGCACCAGAAATAGATTCTTCACCTGCCCAAAGAAAGGCTCGTCGACGAGCATCAAGAGCATCCACAACACCTTGAGGAAGTTGCAATGCTCCCATTGCATACACCGGAAGACTATCCAGAACAGAATTGACTAGGACAAGGCGGCCACTGTGGTTGAGGAGGCTAGACCACCATCCAGATAAGTACCTGTCAGCCCTCGCAATAATTGGCGCAAAGGCAGAGAGATTGAGCTTCTCATTGGAGAGTGGGAGACCAAGGTACGTCTGGGGGAAATCACTCTGTGCACAGCCAAGGACGCCCACAAATTGGGTAGCAACATCTTGAGGGACATGCATCGGCACTAACATGCTTTTGTTGTAGTTGATGTTGAGACCTGTAGCTTTGGAGAAGCTCGTTAGGAGTTCTTTGAGACGCTCCACAGCTTGTACATCTGCCCGGGCCACAATGAGCGTGTCATCAGCATATTGGAGAATTGTGCATGGCCGATCAGATGCAAGTGGGTGGCGCAAAAGTGTGTCAGTGGAGAGTAGCTGTTGTAGCAGGTCGGCCACAAGGATGAACAAGTACGGTGATAACGGATCGCCTTGTCGCAACCCCTTGCGATAGGAGATCCAACGCCCAGGCACACCGTTGAGTAGAATTGATGATTGGATGTTTCCTGAAGATTCTTTATCCAGTCACACCATTGTGCGGGGAACCCTCTCACTTTTAGAATGGTGAGCAAGCTCTCCCAACACACGCTATCAAAGGCCTTAGCAAAGTCCAGCTTCAGTACAATGGTCGGTGCTTTGCGTTTATGGCAACATTGGACAAGCTCTGTAGCATACATAAAGTTTTCTGAGATAGAGCGCCCCTTGATAAATCCTGTTTGATCAACATCCACTAGTTTTGAGATTTGAAGTTGCAGTCTAGAGGTGAGAATCTTGCCTACAATTTTGATTGGACAACCCTGTAGGGAAATGGGACGTAAGGCACTAGGTGTGACTGCATCTGAGGTCTTGGGTAGCAGTACCACATAAGCACGATTTGTGCGTTCAAAGTCAGCAACACCATCGTAGAAGGCATCAAGGAATTCCATCACAGAAGGCATCACTAAATTCTAGGCTGAGCGATAGAACCCTGGGCCAAAGCCATCAGGACCAGGGGCACTGATGGGGTTCATGGCTCTGATTGCAGCAAGTGCCTCTGAGACAGTGAATGGAGTAATCAGAGGCAATGAATCCACTCGAGGAAGGTCTCTGTAGATTCCATGAACATCGAAGTCCCAAGATGTTGTTGTAGGACTTCCAAGCAATGAGGTGAAATGGTTGCTCAATATTTGCTCTTTGTCTACATGACTAGTGAAGCGTACCCCCTGCACTTCTAGAGCTTTAATATGGTTCTTGCGTAGCCGCTGCGAGGCATGTGCATGGTGGAATCTTGTGTTTTCGTCACCTTCTTTCACAACTCTGAATTTTCCCCTCTGCTTCCAATATGCAGCCCGAGCCTTGAGAAGCTGGAGAAGCTTTTCTCGACACAGAGACCTAAGAGTAGCTTCACCTGAACATAGACGACGATGCTCTTCGAGCAGATCAAGCAGACGAATGATAATTTTGCAGTTGTTAATAAGGAGGTGTGTGTGTTTGTGTTTTGACCATTTCTTGGCGACGCGGCAAGTGTCCTTCAACCTAGCTGCAAGCACGCCCACCGGACCACCTGCATTGTTAGTAACAGCATGCCAAACCGGTTCAATAGCAGGGAGGAAAGAGGGGTCATGCAGCCAAGCATTCTTGAAGCGGAAGCGACGAGTTTTGGGAATAGAGGTGTCAATTGTGATGAGGAGTGGAGTGTGATCAGAGGTGGCGTGAGGGAGTGAAGTGAGAGTGGTGTTTGGCACAACAGAGTCTAGGTGCGAGTTAAAAAAGACTCGATCAAGGCGAGCAAGAGTGGGGATTTCCCGCTTGTTCAACCAGGTGAACAGTCTGTCAAGAAGAGGCAGCTCCACAAGAGAAAGGTCGTGGATGGCCAAGTTGAAGATTTCTGCAAGGTGAGCATTGAAGTTATCATTGTTTTTCTCATCGGGAGTACGGATGAGGTTAGTCACCAGC
This sequence comes from Miscanthus lutarioriparius, assembly GCA_904845875.1. Classification (NCBI taxonomy): domain Eukaryota; kingdom Viridiplantae; phylum Streptophyta; class Magnoliopsida; order Poales; family Poaceae; genus Miscanthus; species Miscanthus lutarioriparius. The sequence continues at coordinate 20,658,744 of CAJGYO010000008.1, forward strand.
GATGATCCAGGGGCCAGTAACAATACCTGCAATCTCTATGAGTTCGTCAAGGAATTCAGGAGTTTGTTGGTGATCAGAGGGAGCATAGACATTTGTAAGAGTGAAAGCGAGATCAGAGAGTGCGGCGGTGAGGGTGGTGGTGACTGAGAAGGAACGAATGTTAGCTGAAAGAAGAGTGAGCTGGGAGTCATCCCAGGTGGTGGTAACGCCACCACGAGAGCCATCAGCAGCTAGGAAACAATGTCCACGGAGGTTGGCACGAAGGAAGGATATGAATTTTGGTGGCGAGATGGCGCTGAGTTTAGTTTCCTGGATGCAAGCAACAGTGGGGTGGCAAGTGACAAGAGTATCTCATACAGCGATACATTTTTCATCCTCGCCAAGGCCGCGCACATTCCAGGACACAATGGTTAACTTGCGATTTGAGCTCATTTGGAACTCTTCAACACCTGATTCTCTCGAGGATTGGAGTCGGTTGAGTGTATAAACATGAGATGGTTCAAATAAGGGGCTTCTCGCTAATGTGCCGAAGACGAGGAGCAACATATCTGGCTGCCCGGCGCATTGGGAGCACGAGCACGGTTTGGCGACCTGTGCAGCTGTGCCTAGGAGGCTCTAGCGGTGCGCCAATGCGAGGTGAGAACAGCGCCGACCGCCAGACGCGTGCAAGGCTAGGGAGGCTCGCTTGCATACGAATTACCATAGGTGTCGGAGTGGTCGAGGAGCAGCTGCGGAGGTGGTTGTCCACACAGCTTCAAGTCGAGGACACAAAGGTCGAGCGCCACTCCATCTTTGTTGTCTCGTTCACAAGAGCACTTAGCTTCTCCTTTGCATCTGTTGTTGGCTCTTATGCCGCCGACCACCATGGTTCCCTCCTCCACCATTCCATCCTCCTGCACCACCCACCACCCACCCTGGCCCTCCTCTCTCGCCGCTTGCTTTCCACGTCGGTGTCCCCCATTCTTTTGCGCAGCCAGCTCCCGTGTCTGAGTCCTTCCACACAGCTCGTCATCCTCGCCGCCATACCAAACTGTTGCACACTCTCCTACTGCTGGGCCACAGATGGAAACAGTTGTTGGGCCAAGAAGGAGGTCGCGTGTCCGGAGGCCCAGTGCTCGGGTTCCAGGAGCGGAATGGTGTTGAGAAGTGCCTGCGTGCACTGAGTGGGCTTGGCCCTGTAAGCTACAAACAGTATATTAGTGAGAGAGAGAGAGAGAAAGGGTATCGGAAATATTGTAACAAACTCGCACTCGTTAATCATACATCGTCTCGCCCATCCCGCCATTGTCGTTCTTTGTTCTTCTTCCTCCCGTCCCCAATTTCTCCTTCCATGCCTATACTCATCGCTAACAAATTGGTATCGGAGAATATTGTCGCTTCGAAGCAAATGCCCGAAGTTGTCAACTTTATTTACATAATTTCAGTATGCCTGAAATCTGAAACCATCCGCCCGCAAACCCTCCAAAAACAACAAATAATGTGCATTCGGTCCGTGACTAACTCGACCGATAATATCTTGCGGTTGAGGAACCAACCTTCTCCTTCTAAGTAGCTTGCTTTCAAAAACTTTTTGCAATGGTTCTACAATCAGCAAAGTGCAAATTCAGGATGCCGATGTATTATCTATGTGTGGTTCTCAGTTATACTCCGCTTTACCCTAACTAGCAATATTTAACATGTAGCCATTACGTAATGAGGAGATGAGTGGACAATTTGCCACTTTGTGAGAGGGATTAAGCATGACCCCTGAATTAATTAATGGTAAAAAGGTTAAATGTCCTAAGTAGCAAGTAAAACAAATCAAACCGTTGGTAATAATGCCTATATATATATAAATATATATAGCAAGGCCATCAGTATGGTATGCTAAATAGCTTAGAGAGAGAGAGAGAGAGAGAGAGAGAGAGAGGACAAGTGCTTACGAGTGCAGAAGGCGTGAAGCCACGACGGGAGAACTTGTGAAGATTTGAGGCGCTAGAAGCTTGGTGGAACGCCAGAGGTCGTCAGAGCTTGGCGTGTGCATGTTAATACTTGACAAGGAACAGCCCTTTGCGTGGCCTTTTACATAGGAACGAGTCGGGAGAGCGGTGCATGGATAGGTCTCATTTGTTAGGTTGTTACACAAGATATGATCTCTAGAAGATTCACCAACAAACCTTAACAACCTCCAATCTCATGCACCGCACAAGTCCGAGCTCGTTAGTTTAGATTCATGATAACAAACTCTAACACTCCCCTCAATCAAAACTTCCTAAGTTTAGATTGTCCTTAAACATTTCTAAACTACAGACGGTCAAAGGCTTTGTAAATCCATACGCTATTTGATCTCGTGTTGAGATATATTCTATGTCAAGAAGTTTCCTTGTTACTCGTTCTCGTACAAAATGATAATCAACCTCAATATGCTTTGTTCTAGCATGAAAAACCTTTGGATTGGCGAAAGATATTTTGCTCCAATGTTGTCACACCATAACTTAGCTGCTCTAGGCGCTAAAATATTTAACTCACATAATAGAGTTTGAATCCACATTACCTCTCATTGTTGCATTGGCAATTTGCCTTGTATTCAAACTTACATGCTTGATCTTGATATGAGAGCTTGCTTCCTTGCACTCCATGAAACAAGATTGGATCCTAAGAAAGCGCAAATCCCCTCAGAGACCGTCTATCATCTTGATCTCCCGCCTAACTGCATCGGAGAAGGCACTAACAAGAAGAGATGATGATTTGCATATTTTAAGTCCAATTCTCAATGTATGCTTAAGATATCTCAATATCCTTTTACCGCAGCCCAATGAGTAGTTGTAGGTGCATGTAAATCTTGACATACTTTATTAACGAGAGAATGAAATATCGGCTGGCCGTGTCGAGTCAAATATTGTAGACCGCCTACAATACTCCTGTAAGTTGTGGCATCTTTCGCCCCAAAGGAGCTCCCTCATGTGTAGACAATTTTTCCGAGGTGGACATGGGTGACTTAACAGTTTTGCACGCCATCATGTTAGCTCATTGCAGAACATCTTTTGCATACTTCTCTTGAGACAACAGAATACCATCATTTATTTTCTTTACCTCAATGCCAAGGAAATAGTGCAACTCCCTAGATCTTTGAGTGCAAACTCCTTCCTCGAGATCTGTAGCAAACGAGTTGTAGCTTCACCTGGGTAGAACTAGCAACAATTATGTCATCCACATAAATAAGAACAAACACAACAACAGACCCTTCCGATAATAAAACAAGGAAGTATCACTTTGGATGCCTTAAAACCCAGTTGGCACAACTTATCGCTTTCGGTGTGAGTACCATGCTCCTGAGCCTGTTTTTAGCCCATACAAAGCCTTGTCAAGTTTGCAAATATAACCCTTCCTTGACTTATCCTCATATCCAGGGGGCTGCCTCATATATACCTCTTCTTCTAAAAAACCATGCAAGAAAGCATTTCAGACATCTAATCGGCGTAAACTCCACCTCTAGAGACGACAAGCAGATAGCACAACTCGATAGTGGTTTGGTTTGACAATTGGATGAAGGTATCTTCATAATCAATGCCATATCGTTGTCTAAACCCTTTTGCTACTAGCCTGGCTTTATATCTATCCAATGATCCATCAGATTTCCTCTTAATTTTGTACACCCATTTACAATCTATAACATTAATCCCTTTCTTAGGTGGAACTAGATGCCAAGTTTTATTGTCAATTAAAGCATTATACTCAAAGCATCCATAGCTAGTTTCCAATCCTTATGATGCAATGCTTCATCTAATGATTTGTGGTTCTCGATGATGTAAAACATCCATACCCGACCGTGCCATCGGTATAGACCTTGGGCTTTCGAAATACCGGTGCGAAGACGAGTAGTCTGATGTCGCGACTTTGCTTGCTGCTGCCTTTTGATGGAGATGCATCTGCTGTAGAGGATCCCTGCACTACCGATGCCGCGCCGGTTGCCATAGAGAGGATCCCATGACCGATGCCGATGCCGCCGCTGTCGGAGCAAAGTGGAAGCGGCGAGTTGCCTCCCCGCGCCGCGACCCGATGGGGATTGGCGGCAAAGACGAGGAGACGTCGGCGGGTCGGCGGCGTGGCCTCCTCTTTGGACCGGGCGAAGGGGAGGGCGGGTCGGGTCGACCGCAGCAACAACGTGTCGTCGCCCATCGGAGGCACGGAGTCCCGAGGGATGCGCCGGACTCATCGGGGGACAGCGTCTGCGGCGCCGCAACTATTGTCGCGCTGGGGAAAAAGTCCCGAGGTGGATAGCACAGGATCTCGCGCGAATCAACTCCGAGGTTGTTCTTGAGGAGACACTGAATCAATATCACATCTTTGCACCATTGTTGTTAGCGGGATTACTTTGGAATCAAACACTTGATCATTTAATTGTTCCGTCCCAAGGAAATTAGTGAGGCCGGATGGAAGGAGGGATATTTCAGCCCGGAGTCGTGCTCCAGCATTGCTTTGTGAAGGCGGAAAAGGAAAAACTCCTCATCAAAGACAACATCACGAGAAATATAAACACATACTCAAGAAATTTCTAGGCATTTGTAGCCTTTATGCAAGGGACTAGGACCAAGAAAAACACACGTTTTGACCGAAGCTCAAGTTTATGCTTGTTGTATGGGTGAAGGTTAGGTTAATGAGCACAACCAAAGATCCGGAAACTAGTGTAATCCGGCTTGATTTTTGTGAGGCGCTCAAGGGGGTTCTTGATGAATTATCTTCTTTGGGTGTACGATTGATAAGAAAAACAGCCATCATGAACGCCTCATCCCAAAATTTCAGAGGCATCGATGCATGCGCAAGAAGGGAAAGCCCAACCTCAACGATGTGACGGTGTTTGCGCTCTACGACTCCATTCTGTTGATGGGTGTGAGGGCAAGACACGTGATGGATAATACCAATTGTGGAGAAAAAGTTGTGAAGAGTTTGATACTCCCCTCCCCAATCAGTTTGCATAGCTAGGATTTTCCTATCAAATTGTCTCTCTACCATAGCTTGAAATTCATGGAACTTTTGAAACACTTCAGATTTATATTTTAGGAAATAAACCCACACAAATTTGCTGTAGTCATCAATAAAGCTCACATAATATTTCTTCACGCTTAGCAGAATCAACTGCAGGACCCCAAACATCTGAGTGGACAAGTTCCAAAGGAAATCTAGATGAACTGACAGATCTAGTATATGGAAGCTGATGACTTTTAGCTTGCTGGCAAGCATCACAGACTGTCTCTTTATTTGACTCACTAGAACATGGAAGACTATAATTATTAATAATCCTAGAAGCAACTGAAAGGGAAGGATGACCCAAACGACTATGCCATGTGGACACTGAAGGCTTGTCTACTGCATGCGCCTGCTTTATTGAGTGATCTGAAGGCAGGGGGTACAGCCCGCGATGACAGCGCCCTCTAAGGATCGTTCTCTTCGTGGCTTGGTCCTTGATAAGAAAATGATCAGGGTGAAATTCTAGAAAAGCAGAATTATCTTTAGCAAGGCGATGAACAGAAACAAGATTCTTTGAGGCTTTTGGAACATGGAGAATATTATTTAGGTGCAGATCACGGATAGGACTTGGAACAATAGAATGACCAATGTGCTTGATATCCATACCGCACGGATGCGGTGTGAATCTGGTCATTGCCATAGTACTTCTCCCGCATAGACAGCTTGTTCAGCTCGCTTGTGATGTGATCTGTCGAGCCTGAGTCTATGTACCAGTTGGTGTCGACGTTGTAGGCACCCATGGCGATGGCGGCGTTGACGTGGCGCTCTTCTGGGACATAGTTTTCATCGAACCGGTGCCAGCACCAACTCGCACGATGCCCCGTCTTGAAGCAGACCTGGCAGACGGGTGCATCTGAGCCACCCGCCCCAGATTGTGGCGCCCCCGAGCGCCTATTGTCGACGTGGGCGGAACCCGGTGCCACGACCGCGCCCTTAGCCACGCCGCGCCCCAGCGCACGACCGGCCGAGGTTGAGAGGCGGTTCTTTGGAGCCGTTCTTGGAGCAGCGCGTCTTCTTGGCGGCGTTGATGAGCCGCGCGCCGTCTTGAAATTCAAGACGAGTCTCGTAGTTGAGCAGCTGCGCAGAGCTCGGAGACGGTGATCGCCTCGGTCTTGACGGTGACAGAAGTCACCACTGGATTGTACTCCGCATCAAGGCCGTTGCAGATGTGTGCCGCCAGTTCCTCATCATCCATCTTCTTGCCGGCGGCCGCCAGTTCATCTGCATAGCCACGCATCTTGGCAAAATAATCTGCCATAGACATGTTACCTTTCTTCGTAGTTGTGAGAGCAAGCCTCACGTTCATGGTCTTCGCACGGGTTTGGGCGGAGAACATCTTCTCCAGCTCGCTCCATGCCTGCGCCGCCGTGGTGCATGCCACGATCTGGGCAAACGCCTCCTTCCCGATCGTGGTGAAGAGGAGACCGAGGACCAGCTGGTCGTTTGCATACCAGTCCTCATACGCCGGGTTCGGCTTCTTGGTGACGGCGCCAGCTGAGCTGCTCTGCTCAAGCTCAGTCGCCGGCGCCGGGGTCTTGCCGGTGATGTGTCCTTCAAAGCGCGCACCGCGGATGGCGGAGAGCACCTGTGCCTTCCATAGCGCATGGTTGGTCTTGCCGAGCTTCTCGGTGATGGTGATGCCGAAGAATGGATTTTGGTTGGCGGCGGCGCTTGATCTTGTCGACATGATGGTTGAAGCCTAGGCTCTGATTACCATGTGAAGATTCAGAGGCGCTAGAAGCTTGGTGGAACGCCAGAGGCCGTCGGGCTTGGCGTGTGCATGTTAATACTTGACAAGGAACAGCCCCTTGCGTGGCCTTTTACATAGGAACGAGTCAGGAGAGCCGGTGCATGGATAGGTCTCAGCTGTTAGGTTGTTACACAAGATATGATCTCTAGAAGATTCACCAACAAACCTTAACAACCTCCAATCTCATGCACCGCACAAGTCCAGGCTCGTTAGTTTAGATTCATGATAACAAACTCTAACAGAACTTTCGGCCCGGATTTCGGCTGCCGCACACCGACGAGGCGACGAACGGCCGAGTCAGTCAGTTCATCAACAACCGTATGGTGGATGCTGTCGGTGCCCTGGTGGGACCTAGGACTCAAGCGTGAGGGGCTACGAGTGCTTCGTGTCCCGGCGCTGGTGCCGATTAGCCGAGATATCGGCGGGAACGCCTGATTCCTCCATTCACGGCGCCGGTGTCAGGGCGACCTTGAACGCCTGACGCCGGTGTCTTAGCAAAGCTACTTCGCGGTCCACATGTGTTCCACGAAGCAAATAGTAAACCCAACCCATGGAAACTAACCTCTCAGGCTGTGGCGACGATGTTCGATTTCACCGCCTGCTAGAATTACAGCGGTTAGCAAGTGATCATGCGAGATTCATTTCTGAACGAACACCATGCAAGGTTCATGGGTGCATAACATATGAATGAGCTGAAGACTGCATGCAACGGATCAACCAAGAAGTAGTAGAAGATTACGCTGCCTACAGGATGCCAGCAGACAGCAGAGTGCACAGCGTCAAGAGAGAAGGAAAACATTGCATGTGCGAGAGTGCTTGCGAACAAATGCCCCCAGAAAGCAGCAACCCTACATCATCCACGTGTGTCGTTGATGGATAGACAGTACAGTTGGACACCAATTCGAGGCGAGGTCCCCACGAGGCACCGGATTTGCCCGCGACCGCGAGTCGAGCCTACACATGGGGCCCGTCCCAACGACCAACTAACTGCCGATTCGGTGTTCTCTACTGTACCAACATCACTTTTGGTTTTGGGCACACACTCTCGTTGAGCCTCCTCCACCACAACGGTGAAAGGTCCCATGCTCCATCAACTGCCGGTAGTGTCACTGTGTCCGATAGACAAAGGGCAGTTTACTGGGGTTCTAGCCTCGTTAACATTGTTCTTCCCTTCTTTTTAACCAAAGCTGCATGCTTACCAAGCAAAGGGTTGCTTCAGTCAGATTCAGGGCAAGTATAATTCTAACCTTGCTTACCAAGAAAAGCTAGCCCATGGGACGGAAATTCACCACCATGTGGTCTCAAACAGCACAGTTGGACAAAGCAAACACCAACCGTTGTACTGTACTCCCATTTCGATCAGTTTCAACTTTCAACCATGGAAGAATCTGATCCAAAGGCATGCATGTGGCCGCAGGGTCGAACAACTAATAAGAGCTCAAAATCCAAGTACTAGTAGTATACTGGACACTTCTTTTTCTTATATAAGAAAAAAATAGAGAGTATACTCCCTCTGTACTAAAAAAAAATAAAGTCGTTTTAGACAAGACTTGGGTCAAACATTGAGAATATAAATCTTGAATAACTTTTAAGTTGTTGAGTTAGGAAATGTGAAAACCATATGTATAGATTTGTCTTGAAAAATACTTTCATAAAAAATTACATATATCACTTTTTGATAAATATATATAAAAAAATAAGTAGTTAAAGTTATGCTTTGAAGACTGTGTTGCTGTCGAAACGACTTCAATTTTTTTTAAGTACGGAGGGAGCATTGAATTACATTTAGCTTGCGAGAGCAGCTGAGCGCTACCGACCACTAATCAAAAGTGCAATTCTGATGTGCAGCGCAGGGCTCGAGACACTTCCCTTTCCGGGCTCGCGCGGCTCCGCATCTGCAACAAAATGGGCCTGCATGCATTGCGCCCTGAACACCGCAAAAGCTCTACATGATTTGTAAAGCGCGCGATATGATATGCCTGATAATGCACTTTGCAACACTTCCTTTAGCCAGGTTCGTGTTCACCGTATCGACCGACCGCTCACATGTCGCAGGACCAAATCACTATTCAGCCGTCATCAGCAACCTATTCCTTATAGAAATTGCAAAACGTGAGCATGCAGCGATGTGTGTGTGCCGACTGCCGAGAGCAAAAGCTGCTGCAGAAGCAGAACATTCTCCTTCGCTGGCGCAAGGAATGGTCGGTGCGCTTCAGCCGACGAATTCGATCGACCGCTAGCTCGTGCATGACAGGTAAGCTGTGTGGCATGCTAACGGTAGCTCGATCGCGTATATGATATGATATGATGGGGCCGGAAAGCGTTACAACGAATAACTGGTTGCAAGTCTAGCTGACGGAATGATGAAGTAGCCAGCCATGCGCTTGAGAAAGGAGTGGATCGGAATGGCTCAAAAATTCTTAAACAATCCTTGATATCCTACTAACTACACCTGTGCGACTGTGCCTGATGGCAGGTACCTCTGGGGATATTTCATTTGTTTATACAAATTCCGAGCATCAGAGAGGACATCAACAGCCATATTCGCTGGAACTTATCAGAGATGCGTTTCAAAGTGAAATAACAATATTTTTCTCTTACAACAAATCAACATCAACATCAGCCGTTTTTCCAGCCAGCCGAGCAGGGCCAACGTTATCATCTCCATCATCCAAGGTCCAGCCTCCTTCAACCTTGTGTTAAACTAGCAACAGTTATTATACGGATCCATCTATCTCCCTAATATTGTTGTTGCCTACGGGAGTTCGTTACTTTATTTTGTTAGTGGTTCTTTGGATTGCCGGAATTTTCCCACTTTTCTACGTTTTTTCTGTGAAATCCTGTGCAATTTCTATGAAATTCCTGCGTTCCAACTTCCAAAGGGGCCCCATAATTTTTTTTAGAATTACACAGAACAACGCAGACGCTCATAACACGCACGCACACTCACCCCTATGAACAGACGCACGCAAACCCTACCCCTATGACCACAGACGCCTCGCTGTCGATGGGACGTCGTCTACTACTGAAAGCATAGCGTCGTTAAATCCTGAAATAAATCCAGGAAAATATGAGCACATGTGCCAAGTCGAGGACTTGAACCCGGGTGTGAAGGTTCCACCACAAGGAGCCTAACCAACTGATCTATGATCAATTCGCAGGGGGCCCATAATTTTGATGAAACTCTTGACCTGCTATTCTATTCAAGGTACCCACAACTTCCGTAGAGAAAAGGTGTAAATCTATTGTCAAATTTAAGATTTGAGCATAAAAATCAATCTCGATCAATCGTCTTAAATTAACTTCTAGATTTAATGGCATCTTAAATCACCTTCCCTCCACCTTGAATCTAAGGTAATTGGGTGTTCTTCCTCTTTCTGTTGTGCCATGCTTTTTACTGTCTACAGAGAGGAGTGACCTCGGACCAGATCAATCAAAATCATAGACCTAGATTGTTTGTGCGGCATTTTACAAAATTTAGGGATTACGGTATATATAAGAGATCTCGTATGAGAAAAAAGATTTAGGGAGAACATTTGTTTCGGATGAACCTATAGGAGGAGATGGGAATTCAAGTTAGAGAGTGACTCTTGTAGATAGTATTATTGTCTGGAGTCCCTGTTTGGAGCGGGACGAAAAAGGCTTGGAGCCTAAGCAAGAATTACACGGTTTTCATGCGCTGAAAATGATTCAACTTATCCAAATCTCACAACAATTAAAAGGAAACATGTATATTCTAAACTTTTTGTTATAGGCCATTATCAATTAATCTAAATATTAGCATGATAGCATTTGGTTGGCGTACTAAATCATATTTAAATCCGTCTTAGCTATACCAACAAGTCATTGTGCCACATAACCTTAAAGAAAACATTAACAATAGCTAAAATTTCCTACACAATCCAAAGTTTTTCTACCGCTAAACTAGAAAATCTGGTCTTCAGATCAAACTTTGCAGAGCTCCTACCCCAATTTCCTAATACCAGTAACCAGTAGCATATCTTGGGTTTTCCTCTATGCTACTCAAATTGTACTTCGAACTTAATTTTCTGGGACTTGAGAGTAATGTCATTCTCGAAGTCACGTTTGATACTCCATTTGTCCATAAAAGCATGTGGTTTAGGATACGATTTGGTCAAAAATTAAAAACTACAAACATCATTAGCTTTTATATTGTTGAGTTTGTAAACACATAGTTTATATATATAGATTTGTGCTAGTAAACATTTGCAAAATCTCACAAGTCAGAAAGATCTTAAGAATACATTCTCTAAGAAATTAGTCTTTAAAGATACATGTAAAAAAGTATACAAAGTCATTTGTCAAGTATTTTTGCCATAGGAGAGTAGTACCAAAAAATTGTGTGCACTTATTACAAATACATGTGTGAAGAAATCCAGAGTGAACAACACGACAGAGCAACAATTTTTTTAAGGTCAGCAAGAGATTTACCGAATTTTTATTAGAACATTAAAAAGAAAAAACAACAAAAACGACGCCCAAATTAAATTTCTCAGCATGTGTTCCCAGTTGTACTTTTCTAACAAAAAGGGTCCAGTCGCCAGTTCTTTTTTGAAGTCCATTTCTGCCTGATTTTAGCTCGTAGCATTATCTCTAGGCCCTTCAGATACTTAATGCTACGTTTAACATTTTTTCCCCCGCGAACACCAACTGGTCACGTTCTCCCCACTAATTCGGCCGGCAGGCAGGATCCCCAAATTTTCGCCACGTACGTCTGCATCCCCACCAAAGTGCCTATAAATAGCCCTCTGGTGCTCACTCCTGCAACTCACCAAACAACACTCCAGCTACTGAGCTAAGCTCAGCCTCACAGCTTCTCCTCTCGAGCTAGAGGTTAGTACTAACTTAGAAGAAGCAGCAGCTTACAGCTGAGCAGCAACAATGGCGAAATCTTACACCTTACTGTTCGGCGCACTGGTCGTGCTCGCGCTTCTAGTGAGCCCCATTGCTTGCTCCCGCAAGCTCGCCAAGCCGAACAAGCCCAAGCCTACCCACAAGCCGGCGGTCAGGCCCCGCAGCAACTACACCGCTACCCCCTCAGTGTCCGACGCCTACGGCTCGGGCGCCTGGTTGTCTGCCGGCGCGACGTACTACGGCGCCCCAAACGGCGACGGCAGTGACGGTTAGTGCTGTCGCCTTTACTACTTCACTGTCTAGTACTCTGGCAGTTAGTCAGTTAGTGTGCACTTTGCACTGCACGGCATGTTGTTGTGCCGCGGCACTGACCGAGGTGCAATGGTGTTTGGATGCAAACGCATGTGCAGGCGGTGCGTGTGGATACCAGACCGCCGTCGGGCAGCACCCCTTCTCGTCGATGATCGCCGCCGGGAGCCCGTCTCTGTTCAAGGGAGGCAAGGGCTGCGGCGCCTGCTACGAGGTCAGTCAGGCACAACGCAAGAGTTCGTGTGGTCACACACCGCACGGACTAGCTAGCAAAGTGTGCCTCCATTAATGGCGTGGTAGACTGTAGAGTGGTCGGCGCTGGGTCGGTCTAACTGAATGTGTGCATGTGCCGCGCGTAACGCCGCAGGTTAAATGCGACAGCAACGCGGCATGCTCCGGCCAGCCGGCCACCGTGGTCATCACCGACGAGTGCCCCGGCGGTGTCTGCCTCGCGGAGGCGGCTCACTTCGACATGAGCGGCACTTCCATCGGCGCCATGGCGAAGCCCGGCATGGCCGACAGGCTTCGCGCCGCCGGCATCCTCAAGATCCAGTACAAGAGGTATGCGCTAGTCGCTCGTTACTGGAAAGTTCAGAGCTTTGTCCTGTCAAAACTCAAAAGGTGTGTGTTAATCTCGGTGGTAATTTAAACTCTGTCGTCCGTCGCAGGGTGCCGTGCAAGTACAGCGGCGTGAACATCGCCTTCCGGGTGGACCAGGGCTCCAACCCGTTCTACTTCGAGGTGCTCGTCGAGTTCGAGGACGGCGACGGCGACCTCAGCGCCGTGGACCTGATGGAGGCCGGGTGCGGCACCTGGACCCCGATGGTGCAGAACTGGGGCGCGCTCTGGCGCTACAACTCCAACACCGGCAAGGCGCTCAAGGCGCCCTTCTCGCTCCGCCTCACCTCCGACTCCGGCAAGGTGCTCGTCGCCAACAACGTCATCCCCGCCGGCTGGAACCCCGGCGCCACGTACCGCTCCTTGGTCAACTACTCTAATTGAACCGCGCGGCGGCGGTTCAATTCTCCACCCCCACTGCGCTTGGCCGGATTATTATGCGTGGCCAAGAAGTGCGGCATTGCAGTTGCAGGGGATTCTCGAGCTTGTTTTCTGGGAAATGTCTGTCCGGGTGTTTGCGAGAGGCGGCGTCAGAAGAGGAGGAGGAGGAGAAGGTTAAAGGAGCCGTGTTCTTCACTCCCTCCACGGTCTCTGCAGTCACCCAGTGATTTGTGTAGTCGTCGTGTCGATTTCTCTGTATTTTTTTCGTGGTTTCTTTTTTGTTGTGCTGGCTGAGGAGAGAGAGGAGCTTGAGCTGCGACTAAGGTTGCTAGCTGGGTGTTGTATCAAGCGCTGTGTGTGTGTTTTTTGTACTACCACGCAATCCTTTCAGAGAATGGAATTCCTGCTTGCTTGTTTTACCATGAGTGCACTCCAATGATAACTGAAACTAGCTCTACTTTTGGGAACACTGAATCGTTGGAGACAATAAAACGTATAGGCGGTCATTTACTTCGATCCTTTGGTAATCTGACGCACCAGGTGGCAGGTGCAATAGACTGCACCTCAAGGAAAGAGTCGCTCAGGGTGCGGTGCCTGCATGGTTGTGTAGCTATCTACACACCGTTTGTCCCTGAACTTGCTAACTGAAGCACCATTTTTTGGCAAATGGCGTTGCAAGCTATAATTTATAAACCATGATTAGCATTGTTTTTTAGTTGCAATATTCACTATTCACTACACTGACAAACCCGTCATGTAGCCTCCTGCCGACGATCGGACGATGGCACATGCGTTTAACAAAGATTAATAAATCAGACAAAAGCGCAGGCGACACGAGTTTGTTGTCCAGCTGTGTTTCTACTAAATTATTGTAGGAATAGTTTTCTGAAGATATATGCCTGAGCTACATATCAGAGCTTCCGTTGTTCGCCTTAGCCCTGTATGAACTGGATACGGACGGATGAAGCTCAATCAGTGTGCCACGAGGCGTGGAACTGATAAACCGAGGCTATCCACGTGCGGGGACAACACATTATTCCGGTATTTTTTTGGAATCAGATTTTGAAAATAGAACACACGAGTAGTTGAGTTTTCTAACTTCCGCTCTGCAGATATATTCCATTTATGGGTTGTCTGTCTTCTTTATTCCTCTGAATTCTGGTTTCGATGGTAGTCACTGTTCTGGATGGAGGATGAAAAAAAATAGAATCTCCTACAACTAAAACAAATAAAGTGTGGATATTTTTTTTTGTACGACATTTGTTTTGGTTCGTCCGTCTACTCACGCCTATGATCCCACGACATCTTAATTACTGATTGATCGTGCCATTCTCCTTATTGAATATTGCCTCTCATGTGATAGAGGAATCACGTCAAAAGAGGAAGTAAAAAATTATTGTACTATCCATATACACATTGCATATTTGCATGCACCAGCATATATGGCAACGAGCAAAAGGAAAGAGAATTAACACAGAAGGAAAGAGAATTAAGACAAAAGAAACATCTTTGCATTTCTGAGAACCTTGCCAAATCTGGTTACATTTAATTACTTCCCCCTCTTTGCATTTGCAAAAGTAACAGCTTTTTCCTCCTTTCATTTGGTTTCACGCTCACGTGTTCCATCGCCCTCGCTTGCTGTTTCTTGCGTGAACCATAGTTGATGCTTCCATGGCACAGCTTCCCAACCCCAAGAGAAGGTCCCTACCTCTCCCTGACTAGAGATTCGACCTGCCAGAGGATCTCCTCGAGTCTATCGGGCAGCGTCTCGTGTCAGGCCATGACGCGGCGTCCTTCCGATCCGCTTGCTCCTCATGGCGCGCCGCCGTCCCGTTCGCGATCTTTGGGCCGCTCCTACTGCTCCCGTTCAACCCTAACTCGGATCACGTCGGCTTCTACTGTGTCCCGGAGAAGAAGGTCTTGTCCAAGACGCTGCCCGACGTGCGCGGTAAGGTGGCGTGTGGCTCCTCGTGTGGGTGGCTGGCGCTCATGGATGAGGCGACGTCCGTGACGCTATTGAATCCATTCGCCGGTGCCCGTGCCCCTCGCGTTGAGCTCCCGCCAACAGGCGAACACTTCGCGGCGGCGTCCTCATCGGAACGCGTGTCTAGGGTCCACGGCCGGTGGGTCCTCCATCCCACCAACGGCTACGGGGACGCGGATGCCACAGGCAAAGCCATCAAGCTAGAAGACATGAGGGACGTGTTCTTCCATGAGATCGTGCTCTCGGCGCCGCCTGACGCCGCCGTCCGCGAGTGCGTGGCCATGGCCATGCTTGGGTGCTCCACAGAGGTCGTGTTCTGCTGGGGTGGAGTCAACAGCGCATGGACGTTGCTCGACACCAAACTGGAGTTCTCCGTGGGGTCCATCGTCCACTGCCAAGACAAGTTCTTGGCGATCGATCGACTGGAGAAATTCTTTCATGCAGCAGCAACAACCACGCGCTTCTCCAACCTCGACGCCGCCGCCATCATTGCCGCCATCTGCGGGCTCTACCACCGCAGACTACACCGAATCAAACGATGAGTCGCACATTGTGGGTGCCATGATGAGCACGTTCTCACGAGACACGAGCTTCACCCTGGCGGTGTGATCTATAAGTGCAACCTCCACGACCGCACGTCGGAGTGGTCCAGGTGAGAGATATCGGTGATCGGATAATCGCATTCGTGTCTAAACATTTCAATGAAAGCTTCAGTGGAACAAGTGTATCCAAGTACAAGGAGAACAAAATCTACATGTCTGAGCCATTGTATGGGGATCCATACGACTTGGTCCATCGACTGGAGATCGTTGATATTGCTACTGGCGCGTCCGAAGTGAAGCCCGTCTAGAAAAAGATGCAGGTTCCGAGGCTCTAGGTTGGATTCGACCCAATCTCTAGAAGCTCTAGAGTTTGTGAACCTGCGACGCCGCACACTCCGTGACTGTGTTAAATTCATAAACTTTGCCTTTTGGATTAAATGTCACTTTAACGTTGGTATTTAATTTAACTGTATTGTTATCTTATTTTGTGATCCGTGTGTTTTTAGTATAAATTATTAGTTATCCCGTAGCAACGCACAAACACGGATTTCCTATAATTAGAAGCTAGCATTTCCTTGCCTTGCGTTTTTTTTCGAATTTTTTTTTCCTTGTCTTGGTATTTGCTAACGTAAACTGGGCAACTGGTAACGTGCGTCTCTTGCCTGATACAGAATAGATTGCCTATGCAAAATTAAGCAGTAACGCACGGTGAGTCGGCGAGACGAATACGACCCATGTAGTGGCCATGTTCCTGAAGCTTGGCACTCTGCGCTCGCATGGCGATCGATGTCCATGGGCGCTGCCTAGTCACTGTCGCGATCTCCATCCGCCATGTGCTGCGCAAATGCCGTATTGACAAACACGACCAGGAGCCCAATCGCTCCAAAATGGCACAGTGCCGGTTAGTGAAAAAAAAAACCGAATCCCGGCCTCCTGAGTCACTGAGTACGTACGTCGGTACGTGCATGTTCGTCGGCCTTCCTCTCCCCTGTTTTCGAAAACGAAAGCACTGCTAGTTCACGCAACTCCACGTCATCAGTGAGAACGAGCTCTGGCTCGGTTGGCATGCGGTGCAGGTGAGCACGCTGCCCACCAGCGTTCGAACCCCGGGTTCGGCGCTGGTGTTCTCATCGGGATTTATTCCTATAATAACTTTCAGTGAAGCCTCTAAACCTCTAGTGTCATAGAGGGACTGTGGCGCCCCCGTTGTCTCTGAGCCTTACGGTTTCGGTGATCTCTCTGGACCGTGTCTTCATATCATGTATAGTTGTAAGTCCATTTTGTATGCGCTTGTGTATTAGTGGTGTGAGTGTGGTGTTCGTGTGTGTGGTGTAGGTGTGTGTCCGTATACGAACAGATGCTGCTGTATCTAGATGAGAGGTGGAAAAAAAAACTCCACATCATCAGTCAGTCCTCGCAGTTACGGAGGTGTTTAACCCCCCGCCGCTTCTTCTAGAACCCGGCAGTTCAAACTTCAAAGCTGCTACAGATCTACTACCGGTGCCACTGCCACTGCCCACTGCACTTCCGGTGGCAGGAGAGCGGCCCGCCGGTCGCAGCCAAACGCCGGCGCGGCGTGACATGTACCGGCGTTGTATGTGGCCGGAACGACGAAGCCCCGCCACTTGTCCGCTAGTTTACTCGCCTCACATGGGGGCACCGCAAAAGCCGGAAAGGATCCGATCCGATTCAAAAGTCGGGTAGCTTCGACTGTTGTTACAGTTATGTGTGGCCCCCCCTGCTCGCTCCCGTCGCGGCCGCGGGGCGGGGCCGCCTCGCTCGCTCGCGCGGCAACACATACGACACAGCTCCAACCGCCGGCGTTGGCCCACGGGCACCGCGCCGGGGGGGTGCAGATACTGGCGTGATCGACCGGGATCGGGCGGTATCCGCGGGTAAATTAATTGGACGTGCGCGTGCGGACACGCCGACGCCGACACTCCCAGAGCCCAGTCTAAGCGCGGCGCCGGAAGAAATCACTCCGGCATGTGAGGCTGCTTGGAAGAACCTCTGCTGCCGCTGTCTGGGATCTGCTAGTGAGTGAGTGAGTGACACATCTGCTGCCGATCTTTGTCAGTGTCTGGCTGCGCAGATTAGGCGACGCAAATCGCTCCGACATGCTGCCGCGGTTCAGAACACGTTGCATTGGGGGAATTTATTTATTTAACAGCCCTCGCGGCCGCGGTTACGGGCCAAAATATTCAATGTGGTGCTGCTCTATTGGGCGGCAGGTAGATGGATAGACTGGATGGCGCCAAGTGACACGTTAAGCAAGTTTTGACCGCTGGAATAGCCTGGGAGTGGCGCGTGCATGTGCGGGTCGCTTTCGGCTTCGCATCCGCCGGGATCTGCCCTCACATGCGCGGCGAGACAACGGACGGCTCACACGGCGAGCGGCCATGCATGCTCACGACGGCCGCAGCTACATCCACGGCTCCATCGGTTGGAGGCCGCGCAGCCGCAGCTGCTCGCCTCGGCCACCGACGTTTACACACCAACCGAACGCTTAACAACCAGAGGGCGGGGCAGAGAACGTGCATGCGCTCGTCAGTGGCTCCGTCCATCGGTTTCCTGGAATGATTAGCACATGGTGGATCGGGAACCCGACGGCGACAAGGTAGTGTCCTTCGATCAGCGGCGTCTGTCGTCGCCATGCAGTGCAGTGCAGCGTGCTTCAGGAGCACGTTGTCTCTTTCATACCACCGCTCCTCCTTCTTCAGTCAGAACTCAGTCAGAAGGTCCCGTATTGGAACGGTAACTTTGTAAAGCAGCATGGATCACATTCTGAATTTCATATGCGAAGCGAAGCAGGTTTACACGGTCGGCGCTATATAATTGGCGAAATGTATATTCAGTTCACCCACGCGATGAGTTACACATATATGACACCTTATTATGACCAAGAAAAAAGGGGGATCAACGTGGTTTTTTTTATTTTTTATTTTGGTAAAAAAAAAAGTGACCAACGTTGTGGGAAAAAAAACAATGTTGTGCTTTAGACACCTTCTTATAATGTCTAGAACGTCGCTTATTTGTGAACAGAGGAGTGTCATGCCCGACTGATGAGCTTGTTGAGAGGTATTCGTTGCATCAACATGAGTACTCGGTGGAATGATGGTATGTTTGGTTAAGGAGTTAGATGTGTTGCCTGGCAGAGTTCAATCTATCATGTCTTCTGAAAACTGAAAATCAAGACACTGCTTTTGTTCTCGTTTCCTTCGAGATTTGCACCTGTCATCAAGACTCAGGACTCGGATGCTCTGCATCACGGGTGAACGTCAACAGGTACTCTGCAGTTGGAGACTTGGAAACCGTCCGGATCGTCCGATTGAAATCTGGAGGCATGCTCAGATCAAGAGCTACACATTACAGCAGTACAAGATCCGTTCAAACTATCAGTTTGCACATTCAGAAAATCATGGTTTAACCGGTACGTTTAATTTGACTTTGCTGTTTTCAGAAGTCGGTATAGTGTGCATTCATGAGTCATGACGACAATGAGATAGCAGTACTTCAATTATCTCAAAGGATTGCGTGGTACAAAAAACACTCACACAGCTTGTGCATCTGCATGCAACATTGGTGATTGGTCGCGGCTCTTGCAACAAGGGGCCGGGACGACAAAAAGAAAACAAAATTACAGAGAAATCAACAACACGCTCAGACATCACTAGGGGGACTGCAGAGGCCGTGGAGGGAGGGAAGAACTCGATCCTTCAACCATCTTCTGACACCGCCTCTCGCAAAAGCCCGGATGCATGCAAGGACACCTCTTAACGCTGCAGCTGTAATTTAGGAGTAGTTCACCAAGGAGCGGTACGTGGCTCCGGGGTTCCAGCCGGCGGGGATGACGTTGTTGGCGACGAGCACCTTGCCGGAGTCGGAGGTGAGCCGGAGCGAGAAGGGCGCCCTCAGCGCCTTGCCGGTGTTGGAGTTGTAGCGCCACAGCGCGCCCCAGTTCTGCACCATCGGCGTCCAGGTTCCGCACCCCGCCTCCATCAGGTCGACGGCGCTGAGGTCGCCGTCGCCGTCCTCGAACTCGACCAGCACCTCGAAGTAGAACGGGTTGGAGCCCTGGTCCACCCTGAAGGCGATGTTTACGCCGCTGTACTTGCACGGCACCCTGCGGCAAACCAAGGAAATTATGACCAAGATTAATACAGCATCGTCACTCTGATTCCACACACGCGTAATGCTTCTGCACTTCTCGGTGCTCGGCCGTGACGTACCTCTTGTACTGGACCTTTAGAATACCGGCGGCGCGAAGCCTGTCGGCCATGCCGGGCTTGGCCATGGCGCCCATGGAGGTGCCGCTCATGTCGAAGTGGGCCGCCTCGGCAAGGCAGACGCCGCCGGGGCACTCGTCGGTGATGACCACGATCGCCGGCTGGCCGGAGCATGCCGCGTTGCCGTCGCATTTAACCTGCGTTGCGCGCGCCACACATGAACGCATTCAGTTATTTAGCACCAGCGCCGACCATTTTGCACCATGAATGCAGCTAGTAGTACACTGTCACAGCACAGGAGCTTCCTAGGCCGTGCGAAGTCTGACCTCGTAGCAAGCGCCACAGCCCTTGCCTCCCTTGAACAGCGACGGGCTACCGGCGGCGATCATCGACGAGAAGGGACGCTGCCCGACGGCGGTCTGGTAGCCGCACGCGCCGCCTGCCCATGCAAATTAAATTTGCCGATTGCATGTCAATGTCAACGCGACGTGCAAATTGCAAAGTACAGGCTAACCGACAGACAATAAAATAAGCAACGGCACTAACTAACCGTCACTGCCGTCGCCGTCGGGTGCGCCGTAGTACGTCGCGCCGGCGGACAACCAGCCGCCGGAGCCGTAGGCGTCGGACACCGAGGGGGTGCCAGTGTAGTTGCTGCGGGCCCTGACTGCCGGCTTGTGTCTCGGCCTGTGCTTGTTTGGCTTGGCGAGCTTGCGGGAGCAAGCAATGGGGCTCACTAGAAGCAAGAGCACGACTAGTGCGCCGAATATCAGTAAGGTGCAAGACTTCGCCATTGGTAGTGAGTTCTTGTTTCTTCTTTTGAGTTTTGAGCTAAGCACTGGTAGCTGTATCTCGGAAGACGGCTGTGAGGTAGAGATGAGCTTTAGCTCGAGGGTTTGTTTGGTGAGTTGCAGGAGTGGACACGGGTGGGGTACTTATAGGGACTCTGTTGGGAGCGAGGACGTACGTGGGAGTGTGGGACTGGGAGGAAGAGAAAAAAGGAATCGTGCCGGACGAATTATTGGGGAGAACGTGACCAGTTGGTGTTGGAGGAGAAATAGAGGGGAGGCTAAACTAATAATTATTAATCTGCAGACTTCAGTACCCAAATAATGCCGGGAGATACAATAATGTAATCTGCACAATGCATGAAGTACAATTGGAGAATGCCATTTCAAAATGTGCGAATGGAAAACACATGTTGAGGAATAGAAATCTGATCATCTGAACTCTGCAGTTTTTTTTTATAACAAACTATGCAGGTTGGATACTTGTAGAGGTGGCACTTGGGTCTCGTGCTTCTTCGTGCCGCTCTGAATATTGGCTTCTAGGCACGCGAAGTATGTCGGGCTATGCGGGTATGGCAGGGTAAGTCTTTGCTTCGATTCGGATATGGCTAATGACACGCGACATATTATCGTATCGTGCCGATCCAAGCACAACTCTCAAAATATCTTTGTTACTTTTCATTATCTGCTCATGACGTTAAAAAAATTTTGAACCCTTTTCATGAAAGTTACAGATTTTACAATTTATTTAAGAATTATATAAGAGGTACAATAGTAAATACTAGAAAATTACATTGTGACAATGCAATTTTGTAGCACCTGAATAATGTGTCGGCCCAAGCACGGTCCAAAATAACTTTTTTCATACTTATAAGCAAACCTTCTTCAATTGTACTATTGAATTAGCTAGTATCCCTATTCTACCGGGCAAATACTATGTACACATTTTCACTTTAAATTATAAGTCGTTTTAGCTTTTGTAGATACATAGTTTTTACTATGCACCTAGATATATATTATCTACATATATAGTAAAAATTATAAGTCAAAATGACTTACAGTTTAGAACGAGAAAGCAAGTACTCCCGTAGCAATGTTGATGCCTAAGAATGGGCAACTCTACATTGCGCGCCGGAGCCGGTGAAGTAAAAAATAGTGGCTTCATCGACTCCTAGTTCATTTTAAGATGATGTAGAGAAATGACTCACATCACTACAGTGCACGGAGGAGTCTAAGTCGGAACCAAATGGAGCCACAACAGTTATGCTTGCATTCTTGGCTAACTTGAACAGTGAATGACGTGGTACCGGAATATCAATTTCATCGATCATAAAATATGTTGGTCTAATCTTTTGTGGGTGTCCATAAAGAGTGCATAGGTGTGGATCTGTATGTCACTATGTTCATAGGAGTTATGCTCATGTGAGTGTCTTTATCTACCAATACATAAAAGTTCATGGAGAGGGGTCGAGGAGAATATGACTGAAATGTGATTTTAGTTTACTATTGACTCTGTAATTCTTCATCTCCGTAAACTGAGCCTAACTCGGTTGGTTAGATTTCTTGTGGTGGAACCTCCACATTAGGGTTAAAGTCCTCGACTTGACACGTGTGCTTGTATTTTACTAAATTTGTTCTAGGTTTTAACAGTGTTATGCTTTCAGTGATGGGCGAACCTCATAGGGGTAGGGTGGGTGTGCGTGCGTGTTGTGAGGGTCTGCGTCAATACTTGTGTAATTCAAGAAAAAATAATTCTTGATTTCCAAATAGTGATTTTATATGGTAGGTGACTCATAATCTTTATGCTGAAAACTCATGAGAATAATAATAATCTAATTACAAAGATTGTTGTCCAATATATAGAATGGCCGGTGAAGTGTTAAATCACAATAAAGCCACCAAGTAGCAGTTGGTCGGAGCGTGATTTGAGCAGGAATTTGACGAAAGGTTATCGCGCATGATTATTTCTAATTAACACCAAGCTGAAGCTGACCTCCCTGGACCCTGGTCCCTGGAGCTGGAGTGTCGCGCGTTTCTCCAGCGCAGATGAAATCTCACGAGGCATGCACTCATCGCCCGTTAGTTAGGATCACACTGATTAATCAAGAACTTTAGGCCATCGATCAAAGTTGGAACGGCCGGTCCGTTCCTTTTGTCAAATGCAGCGTTGGCCTGTTGATGATCATTCTGTGTGATCCTTCAATCTGAATAATTTCCTTCTTTACCACCGGAGCTTTCCTGTCATGCACGAGTGAATGAGTGATGCTCGGCCGAAATGTGCCGACCATTTCTTACGCCCGCCAGCAGCGAGAGAATGTTTGTTTAGCTTGCAGCTTCTGCAACTCTGCACTCTGCCGACGGTTTATAACTAACCGGAGGTGACAATTTTGAACTTGCACCATGTCCATGTGATCGTTCAATGCGACGATCGAGCAAACTTTGTCGTGGCAAAAGGAAATGCCGTCCTTTCAAAAAAAAAAAGTACCGACCAGGCTTGCTTTACAGTTACACAGATCTTTTGCGGTGTTCAAGAGGGATTGCATGCCTACCATGTCGTGGAGATGTATAGTTGAGAAAGCTAATGTCTCTTCACTTGGCTGATAAACCATGGCTGAAAGTATTGTTGGCTAATTTTTATAAGAAAAAAATATTATTGTTAACTGAAAAAATATGACTTATAAGCTAAACGAATAGGACCTAAGTACTTACATCTCAGAGCCCTGGCTGCACTGCACATCAAGCTTCTACTTACGATTATCTGTGTCTGGTAGTGTGCTCAGCAACCACCATATCGTGTACGGAGTATAATTTTAAGGAATCGTACGCGAAAGTATAATCGGATACGCTAATGATCGACATCTTTGAAATTCTTAGTGGTTGTAGTGACCCCACTGGCACATGCGTACACGAGCCCTGCATCCGCCTGTGGATCACATTTGGGCCCTCTTCGCTTCTCTTACAGGCCTGTTCGCTTGGTCGTAAACGATCTTAAATTTTCAGACAGAACGGTATTTTTCTCTTACACCAAACTAGCCAGCAGTACTTCTTCACGAACCAGCCTAGCCAACCGAACAGGCTGCGTACTTTTCAGCTTGTTTTTTCAGCCGGAAGAGTGTTTTTCTCTCACAACAAATTAGCTGAAACAGTGTTTCGACTTATTTTTTGAGCGAAGCGAACGGTGCCTTGGACGGTGAAGTGTGATTACAATGTACAGTTCTATATAGCTCTAATGTTTCTGACCTGGTAAAATTTCGAGTTGAGACAACTTTGACCGAACGATAGCACAAATTTTGGACAATTTTGACGGTGGACCACGACATCTTTATGTGTTACCCCTCGATTGAAAAATTTGGAAATTATTATATAAAAACCAGTTACTATTTTGATAGCGCGGTGCAAAAATTTGTACTGAAATATTTTAGAGCCAAGGTATAATGGGGTAGTTCTTTTTTTCATACAATCATGTAGCTTCTCTTGTAAGCAACGGTAGAATTATGCTCGTTCAGGATCATAATTTATGTTTTGTTTATAGTAAAACAGTAGTGAAATTTTACAACGCTGGAAATAATGAAAACCCCCCGTTTCGTTAGATACTTAGATCCGAGAGAATGTTTGTTTAGCTTGCAGCTTCTGCAACTCTGCACTCTGCCGACGGTTTATAACTAACCGGAGGTGACAATTTTGAACTTGCACCATGTCCATGTGATCGTTCGATGCGACGATCGAGCAAACTTTGTCGTGGCAAAAGGAAATGCCGTCCTTTCAAAAAAAAAAGTTATGGGCTGGAACAAAAAAATACATGGACCCAGAACTGGTTTCTAAATAAATTTAGAGGGTATAACAGTATTTTGACATCTCAGAAGCTGCAGAATAAAAAAAAGAAATTGTTTCTCATCTCACAGCAGCTACTTCTCATCTGCTCTCTCTCTCTCTCTCCTCTCTCTCTCTCTCTCTCTCATCGTCTCCTGCAGCCCCTGGGCGGGCGCGGGTGCTCACCGGCGCGCGGCTCCAAGTGTGCAGGCCCCGCACCTCCTTCCCTCTTCTAGCGTGCGGGGCTCACCAGCGTGCAACCCCTGGTGGCGGGCGCAAGGGCTCACCAGCGCGCGGCCCATGGTGGGTAGGCCCCGCACCTCCCTCCTTCTCCTAGCGCGCGGAGCAGTGAGATCTCACGACGCATGAAGCAACTTTTGTGGAATTGGGTTATATGTACAGTAGGAAAAGTACTAAACTATCTTTAATTACAATTAATTAATTTTCTTAATTAACACATGCGGCAAATAATTTGGACGAGAGAAAACTTGTGGTTCCTCCCAAGCACCGTAACAAAGAAGCACGAGGTCAGCCAGCCCTTCATGGCGGTCAAATCTAACCTCCACGTGCGCTAGAGCTCACTAGTGCAAGTGGGAGCTAGAAGAAGCTGCTATTTTCACCTCCATACAACACCTTAACAATGTGAGAAGATTTTCAGAGGTTCCACTTGGGAAGTTGTGTCAAACGGGATCTGTGTCAAGCTTTAAGAGTTTATACTAGCAAAGTAAGGAATGTATCGGCTGTCTGATTCTCTGGATCGCTTCAAGGAACACGTGTGATGGCAAAATTTATGAGTACGAACATGAACCCATGCTCCGGCGCCCTGAATCGAGGAACCGGGGTACCCACCGATCCCGGCGCCGGGACACGAAGCACGACGTGTAGTTTCCCACCGACAACATCAGAAATCTGCTGCAAGTCCTTCGTGAACTCGTCCGCGCGCGGCAGCCGAAGTCGGGGACGGAAGTTCCCGTCCTTGCTGCGGTTGCGGTTCCACGCCTCTTGCCGTCGTCTGCTTGCCCCGGGAGCTGGGCCTTCTTCGCCGTGGACAAAACCCTCACGTCCGTCTGACCTGCTGTTGGTGGGTGCCTGTGCCATCCGCCAATAATGAAAACGAAACGATTAGACGAACGAACTGCAATTTGGTGAGCTGAGTGCTAGCGCGTTCATGTATCATGTATGCAACGCTAGGGGGTGCGCACAGGCCTGTGCACCACCGGTCACCGGTTCCCTGCCGAGTGCCGACGGTTTTGATTGTCCAAGTTCTGTCCTCAAATTATTCTGTTGCAAGTCGACATGTTCCCATTTCGTCATTTCCGAATCCCTGTCCCTGGTTGCCTTGGCCCTTGGCGTTGATGGGAGTATATTATAGAGATTGGAAGTCAGACGGAAAGTGTGAAATGCGTTGGTATTCTGGGACATCATTTTAGATTCTAAAACATGTTTTATTTAAGCATAATTTATATCCAACGGGGAGAGTTTGAATTTCAATTCCTCCGGCACTCGACAACTAGGCACATGCATGCAGGTAGTTCCATAATTCAACGGAGAGATCGAGAGGCATATTCCTCACATTTTCAATTTGCCTACAAACCGCATACCGTAGCACTCCGTTAACAGCTACTGTAGGGCTGTGTAGGCTGCAGCCACGTTGAACGCATTTCATTTCAGAAGCAGTTCGACCTCAGATCAGATTCTGTTGGTCCACACGAACCTTCCTGCCGTGTGCAGAACCATAGTAGGCATCCTCTTTGTTTGGGTTTACTTCTTTTTTTAACGAATGGATTGTGCCAATTTCCATTAGTACGTGCATGAAGAGGAGGTTTGTTTGGGTTATACGTTTCGTACACTGATGATTTTTCTTAGATTTGCACTGAACGCTAATGATTTAGTATACGCGAATCCAAGAATTTAGATGGCACCGGTAGGCAAGCCAGGGACCCAGGGTCTCCACATCTTTAACCGAAAAACACATCAAAACATCATCCATCCATCACCATTACATCTGTTTTCTGTTTGCCTCATAGCTTTCTCCTATTCGAAATCTCTCTTTACCCTACACTACTTGATCAATGAAATCTCTGTTTACAACGAAAACATAAGTTCATAGCTTTTCCTTTACCTATCGTATCTCTTCTGCTTTTTTTTTTTTTGGATAAAGACACTGGAACGAGTAGCAAAAGGATGGGGTGCAGTATTATTTATGGATTTTTTATTTAGTAGCCCCCTGGCCCACCCTAACCAAAGTAAACATCATCGCAGCAAGGAGGCAGTGAGCCAGTGCAGCCTGGCCCGGTTGCATCTCTGCTGGGCGATGGCACTATTGGGCGACGGAGGAATTCGTGTTGAGTGGAGCGTAGCACCACTAGCCCGTGCGGAGTTGAACGGAACCCATCAAATAATCGGCCCCTCTGGCACCCATCCGGCCCATCTCCAAGCAGAGGTGGGCTGGCCGTCGGCCGTGTAGCGTAGCGTACCTGCCTGGAGGAGCAGTAGAGAACTATAACTCGTCGCGCACGTCTTCGATCATGAGTCATGACCACGTCGGGCCAACAACCTGCCAAGGACCCAAGGTGTATCAAACACCGACTGACCGACCGACCAAAACACACGTCGCCGGAGCCGCGAAGAAGGCGGCAAGGCGCACGCACGAAGGGGCGTGGGCGCGTGGCTTGCGCGCACGCCTTCAAGCGAAATCAAGCAAATCGATGAACACACACAGGCACAGTAGTGCTGCTGCTTCGCTTCCAAAACAGCCTTTATTTATTCAACAAACACGCCATTCCAGCGGTACACGGCGACTGTCACGCACGCAACAGTACAGCAGCGTCGGTGTAGGCACGCACTGCGCAGCTCGAATCATAAACCAAGCCAGCGCCACGCCGTTCACTGCGTCCCGGCGGGCGCGGGCTCGTGCGCGTGCACCTACACCTACACCTACACCCGTTATTTCTGCCCGTCCATCACGTTTAGTTGTTGAAGTTGACGACCGAGCGGTACGTGGCGCCGGGCGTCCACCCCGCGGGGATGACGTCGCTGGCGACGAGCGTCCTGCCGGAGTCGGAGGTGAGGCGGACGGAGAAGGGCGCCTGCAGGGCGGCGCCCGAGTTGTACCTCCACACCGCGCCCCACGACCGCTGCATCGGCGCCGCGCTGCACGAGCTCCACGGACCTCAGCTCGCCGTCGCCGGACTCGTACTCGATCAGCACCGCGAAGTAGTTCGGGTTCGAGCCGGCGTCCACCTTGAACGCGATGTCCATCCCGTTCCAGTTGCACGGCACCCTGCATGTACGCGCACGCCACGAGACCGGTCATGCATGGGCATGGACATGGACATGGGCGGCACAAAAGGACAAGCGCGAGGAACAGACACTCTAGTCTATCATCACTAGTACACCAAGGGACGGAAAGGCTAGCTAGCTACACAAGAATGTTTGTACGTACGTGCACCCTGCATGCGTCACGGTCACGCGGCGTTTCTACGTGCGGCGTTGGAGGCAAGCTAATACTCCAGCAACGGCATACGCGGTACACCACCGAAAGCGAGTATTCAAAACTTTTCAATTTGAGATAATCTAGGGTTTTGAAAAAATAGTTTGTAGGCATCAAAATTTAAAAATCACAAATTTGAACCGTCTAAACTTTCTCAAATGAAAAGTTGATCAAAACAACCATTGTATATCTTGATGATCTTAACAAACTTGGTATTTAATACTTTTCAATTTGAAGTCATTTAGAGTTCATAATACTAGAGTCAAAGTGTTGTTTTTTCATTTGACCAAATTTGACTTGGTCAAACTTGCTCAAATAAGACACTAAATGACCTCAGATAAAAAAAACTCTGAATAACAAGTTTGACCATCTCAGTAAGATCTACAATTGTTACATAGCACATTTTCTCATTTGAGAAAGTTGTATCAAACACTAGTCATAAATTCTTGAATCTCATATAGATTTTCTAAAACTATGTTACACACTTGTGAAATTTGAACTACATTTTATTCAATTTTTTTAAATGAAAAATAGCCTATATAAAGATTGTAGATATTGATGAGCTGAACAAACTTGGTATTCAAAACTTTTTAATTTGAGATAATCTAGGGTTCGAAAACTAGTTTGTAGGCGTTAAAATTTAAAAATCACAACATTTTTCAATTTGAAGTCATTTAGAGTTTATAATACTAGAGTCAAAGTGTTGTTTTTTCATTTGACCAAATTTGACTTGGTTAAACTTGCTCAAATGAGACACTAAATGACCTCAGATGAAAAAACTCTGAATACCAAGTTTGATCATCTCAGCAAGATCTACAATTGTTACATAGCTCATTTTCTCATTTGAGAAAGTTTTATCAAACACTAGTCACAAATTCTTGAATCTCATATAGACTTTCTAAAACTATGTCACACACTTGTGAAATTTGAACTACATTTTGTTCAAACTTTTTCAAATGAAAAAATAGCCTATACAAGGATTGTAGATCTTGATGAGCTGAACAAACTTGGTATTTAAAACTTTTTAATTTGAGACAATCTAGGGTTCCGAAAACTAGTTTGTAGGCGTTGAAATTTAAAAATCACAAATTTGAACCCTCTAAACTTTCTCAAATGGAAAGTTGACCAAAACAACAATTGTATATCTTGAGGAGCTGAACAAACTTGGTATTCAAAACTTTTCAACTTGAGACAATCTAGGGTTCTGAAAACTAGTTTGTAGGCGTCGAAATTTAAAAATCACAAATTTGAACCATCTAAACTTTCTGAAATGGAAAGTTGACCAAAACAACAATTGTATATCTTGATTACACAACATAGATGACACACACACGGTTGATTAATTAACTAAGCCTGGCTACAACGTAAGCAATCCCAACTATCACTAAACAAACTAAAACTACAATGCACTTCAGTAACATAATTATTTCGTGACCGTACGCAACTAAAACAGACAAATCATTCGTCTGTTGAATATAAATAAGCTTCTCCTGCTGACTCACTGCCTCATCATCAGTAGCCGCTACCTCAAGCGCACCCGAATTCTGCACGTATGTAGCATAATCTTCCTCCCAGTACCAACCATCGCATCCATTGCCCTCCCACTGAAATTAAAGCCAAAAAATATTTAGTCAAAAATATTTAACAAAAGCAGGTCAATTAGCCATAATAATAAAATGCGTAAGAAACTCACATCGTGATCCGGACACTTGTAGAAAACACGACCCTTGTTGGGTCCCTGTCTTTTGACTCGGTACTCCATCACAATCTTCTGCTTACACTTGCCGCAGATAATGAGAGGGGGTTCTGGCCTCAGTCCTTTCGCAACCGAACGAGAGGCCAAGGATCCAGTACTAGTTGTCATCTACTTTCTATACTTATTTTTGCAAACTAGTATAAATTTCACATTTTTTCTAAAATAATATATTTAAATAAAACTAAAATTATTTATTTATCTAACTAAACCATGAAATATATACTATGTATAATAGTAAAATACCAAACTATCAAGTGATTTTACTATTGTAAATCATCATGTGATTTTGAGCTAAAAATGACATAGAAATCACATAGCTCAAAAACATGTTTTAATAAATAACCATCCGTACTAGTTGACCTTGCTTACGTGATCATCTCGGCGAGAATTTTTTCCCCGGACGGCACCGTACTTGACCAAGGAAGAGCTCCGATTCTACGAGGAAGGGAACACGGTCTTCTACGACCGTTGCCGCTCTCCCTCGTAGAATCAAAGCTCCTCTTTGACGTCCGTTACCGCTCGGCAGAGAACATGCTCGCCGAGATGAACACGGTCCGCAAGTTCAACTAGTACGGATTTTCTATAATTTTCTAACTATTTTCTTAGTTTTTCATTTCATGGAAAATTTAATTCTAAAAAATAAAAGGCATGATTTCTAAGTATTTCATTTCATGGAAAAAATAATTCTAAGTGACTTGCTCGATATCGGTGAGCTCGTGCGTTTAGGTTGCCGAGGATAGTAATATTTGTAGATGACATTTGTAGGTCTGAAGTTATCAAATATTCATTAAATTATAGCTCAAAAACATGTTTCAATAAATAACCATCCGTACTAATTCACCTTGCTTACGTGATCATCTCGGCGAGCATTTCTCCACCGGACGGCACCGTACTTGGCCAAGGAAGAGCTCCGATTCTACGAGGAAGGGAACACGGTCTTCCACGACCGTTGCCGTTCTTCCTCGTAGAATCAAAGCTCCTCCTTGACGTCCGTTACCGCTCGGCAGAGAACATGCTCGCCGAGATGAATATGGTCCGCAAGTTCAACTAGTACGGATTTTTATAATTTTCTAAGTATTTTCTAAATTTTTCATTTCATGGAAAATTTAATTCTAAGATCACGTAAGATTTTGATGAACTAATTTAACTTTTGTTTATCCAAACATATATGCAAATCATCATGTGATTTTGAGCTAAAAATGACATAAAATCATAATAAAGTCCAACATATAAAGTTACACATGCATCTACATCGCAAAATAAGATAAGCTACTGATAAAACATAAGAGAATTAAGTTTGTTACCTCCAAAATCGAAGAGCAACACCAATGGAGGGGGAGAGAGCAAGAACAACAGCAAGCTGAAGAACAGAGGCAGTGAGTTTGAATGGAATGGCTCGGTCTCGGGGAGGAAGAAATAAGCTGGTTTATAGGCCGGGATAATTAGTCCTAGTTAGAGGGCTAAATCGGGACTAAAGATTAATCTTTATTCCCGGGGCATCACCCAAATCGGGACTAACTAAACAATTTAGTACCAACGGGACTAAAGGTTTACCTTTAGTCCGGGACTAAATACCACCGAGACTAAATATCCCGCCATGTGACGACGACCATTGGTAGGGAACCTTTAGTCCCGGGGGCAAAAAATGCCGAGCCTAATGCTAAATTGGGACATCGTTCTAAAGTCTGTTCTCTAGTAGTGTAGATTACATCTTATTGGACTATATTTTATTATTCTTGTTTGAGTGTAAGTTTTACGTTCAATTAGTGTAAATTGATTGTTCGTAAATAAAAATGGTCACAATTACTCAAACAATTATCTGATCCTTTTTGTTTTTCTTTTTTTCTGTATCCCCTTTGAAATCTTTCAATTTGGTTTCCATATAAACAATCTGGCTATTTTTTTTGTTTTTATTTAATATTTTCCATTAATTTTATAAGTTTTATTTGAACCATTTGATCTAGATCCTATGGTCAGGACAGTTGAGTGTTCCATGCATTAGGAACACTCGATTTTGTTTGGGTTCCCAATCGGATGTTTTGGTGGTATGTAACACCCAGGTGTTGAGTAGACATTCTAATTTATATTTCCAATATCACTCTTACCTACCTGACTTTAATGACAAAGCTGGGATTATTTCCTTTATTTTTCCACCTTTTGCATGCATTCTGTTTTATCTCTCTAGCCAGCGAATGCAAAAGGCACCAAGACTCACTTTCCCTTGTCCACCAAGCTTGGCTCAGCCCATCAATAGAGCAACTACATAGAACGAGTTATGAATCTGTTGCAACTGCAAACTCTCGCCCTGTTCGCATGGCTTATTAGCCGTACTTTTTCAGCCAGCGAACAATATTTTTCTTTCACAACAAATCAACCAACAGTACTTTCAGCCATGGTTTCTCAGCCAAACAAACAGGGCACGCTTTGAATCCGTGAATGGTGCTACTCTTTCTCTCGAGGATTGGAGTCGGTTGAGTGTATAAACAGGAGATGGTTCAAATAAGGGGCTTCTCGCTAATGTGCCGAAGACGAGGAGCAACATATCTGGCCGCCCGGCGCATGGGAGCACACGGTTTGGCGACCTGTGCGGCTGTGCCTAGGAGGCTCTAGCGGTGCGCCAATGCGAGGTGAGAACAGTGCCGACCGCCAGACGCGTGCCAGGCTAGGGAGGCTCGCTTGCGTACAAATTACCATAGGTGTCCGAGTGGTCGAGGAGCAGCTCCGGAGGTGGTTGTCCACACAGCTTCAAGTCGAGGAAACAAAGGTCGAGCGCCACTCCATCTTTGTTGTCTCGTTCACAAGAGCACTTAGCTTCTCCTTTGCACCTGTTGTTGGCTCTTATGCCGCTGACCACCATGGTTCCCTCCTCCACCATTCCATCCTCCTGCACCACCCACCCTGGCCCTCCTCCCTCGCCGCTTGCTTTCCACGTCGGTGTCCCCCATTCTATTGCGCAGCCAGCTCCCGTGTCTCAGTCCTTCCACACAGCTCGTCATCCTCGCCGCCATACCAAACTGTTGCACACTCTCCTACTGTTGGGTCACAGATGGAAATGGTTGTTGGGCCAAGAAGGAGGTCGCGTGTCCGGAGGCCCAGTGCTCAGGTTCCAGGAGCGGAATGGTGTTGAGAAGTGCCTGCGTGCACTGAGTGGGCTTGGCCCTGTAAGCTACAGCGTATATTAGCTGAGAGAGAGAGAGAAAGGGGTATCGGAAATATTGTAACAAACTCTGCACTCGTTAATCATACATCGTCTCGCCCATCCCGCCATTGCCGTTGCTGTTCTTCTTCCTCCCGTCCCCAATTTCTCCTTCCATGCCTATACTACTGCTAACAAATTGGTATCGGAGAATATTGCTGCTTCCAGAAGCAAATGCCTGAAGTTGTCAACTTTATTCACATAATTTCTGTATGCCTGAAACTGAAACCATCCGCCCCCTGCAAACCCTCCAAAAACAACAAATAATGTGCATTCAGTCCCGTGACTAACTCAGTCTGATAATATCTTGCAGTTGAGGAACCAACCTTCTCCTTCTAAGTAGCTTGCTTTCAAAAACTTTTTGCAATGGTTCTACAATCAGGCAGTGCAAATTCAGATGCCAGTGTATTATCTATGTGTGGTTCTCAGTTATACTCCGCTTTACCCTAACTAGCAATATTTAACATGTAGCCATTACGTAATGAGGAGATGAGTGGACAATTTGCCACTTTGTGAGAGGGATTAAGCATGACCCCTGAATTAATTAATGGTAAAAAGGTTAAATGTCCTAAGTAGCAAGTAAAACAAATCAAACCGTTGGTAATAATGCCTATATATATATATAAATATATATAGCAAGGCCATCAGTATGGTATGCTAAATAGCTTAGAGAGAGAGAGAGAGAGAGAGAGAGAGAGAGAGAGAGGACAAGTGCTTCTGAGTACGGTAAGGCGTGAAGCCACGACGGGGAGAACTTTCGGCCCGGATTTCGGCTGCCGCACACCGACGAGGCGACGAACGGCCGAGTCAGTCAGTTCATCAACAACCGTATGGTGGATGCTGTCGGTGCCCTGGTGGGACCTAGGACTCAAGCGTGAGGGGCTACGAGTGCTTCGTGTCCCGGCGCTGGTGCCGATTAGCCGAGATATCGGCGGGAACGCCTGATTCCTCCATTCACGGCGCCGGTGTCAGGGCGACCTTGAACGCCTGACGCCGGTGTCTTAGCAAAGCTACTTCGCGGTCCACATGTGTTCCACGAAGCAAATAGTAAACCCAACCCATGGAAACTAACCTCTCAGGCTGTGGCGACGATGTTCGACTTCACCGCCTGCTAGAATTACAGCGGTTAGCAAGTGATCATGCGAGATTCATTTCTGAACGAACACCATGCAAGGTTCATGGGTGCATAACATATGAATGAGCTGAAAACTGCATGCAACGGATCAACCAAGAAGTAGTAGAAGATTACGCTGCCTACAACGTCAAGAGAGAAGGAAAACATTCCATGTGCGAGAGTGCTTGCGAACAAATGCCCCCAGCAAGCAGCAACCCTACAGCATCCACGTGTGTCGTTGATGGATGAACAGTACAGTTGGACACCAATTCGAGGCGAGGTCCCCACGAGGCACCGGATTTGCCCGCGACCACGAGTCGAGCCTACACATGGGGGCCGTCCCAACGACCAACTAACTGCCGATTCGGTGTTCTCTACTGTACCAACATCACTTTTGGTTTTGGGCACACACTCTCGTTGAGCCTCCTCCACCACAACGGTGAAAGGTCCCATGCTCCATCAACTGCCGGTAGTGTCACTGTGTCCGATAGACAAAGGGCAGTTTACTGGGGTTCTAGCCTCGTTAACATTGTTCTTCCCTTCTTTTTAACCAAAGCTGCATGCTTACCAAGCAAAGGGTTGCTTCAGTCAGATTCAGGGCAAGTATAATTCTAACCTTGCTTACCAAGAAAAGCTAGCCCATGGGACGGAAATTCACCACCATGTGGTCTCAAACAGCACAGTTGGACAAAGCAAACACCAACCGTTGTACTGTACTCCCATTTCGATCAGTTTCAACTTTCAACCATGGAAGAATCTGATCCAAAGGCATGCATGTGGCCGCAGGGTCGAACAACTAATAAGAGCTCAAAATCCAAGTACTAGTAGTATACTGGACACTTCTTTTTCTTATATAAGAAAAAAAATAGAGAGTATACTCCCTCCATACTAAAAAAATAAAGTCGTTTTAGACAAGGCTTGAGTCAAACATTGAGAATATAAATCTTGAATAACTTTTAAGTTGTTGAGTTTAGAAATGTGAAAACCATATGTATAGATTTGTTTTGAAAAATACTTTCATAAAGAATTACATATATCACTTTTTGATAAATATATATATAAAAATAAGTAGTTAAAGTTATGCTTTGGAGACTATGTTGCTGTCAAAACGACTTTAATTTTTTTTTAAGTACGGAGGGAGCATTGAGTTACATTTAGCTTGCGAGAGCAGCTGAGCGCTACCGACCACTAATCAAAAGTGCAATTCTGATGTGCAGCGCAGGGCTCGAGACACTTCCCTTTCCGGGCTCGCGCGGCTCCGCATCTGCAACAAAATGGGCCTGCATGCATTGCGCCCTGAACCCCGCAAAAGCTCTACATGATTTGTAAAGCGTGCGATATGATATGCCTGATAATGCACTGTTCACCGTATCGACCGACCCGCTCACATGTCGCAGGACCAAATCACTATTCAGACGTCATCAGCAACCTATTCCTTATAGAAATTGCAAAACGTGAGCATGCAGCGATGTGTGTGTGCCGACTGCCGAGAGCAAAAGCTGCTGCAGAAGCAGAACATTCTCCTTCGCTGGCGCAAGTAATGGTCGGTGCGCTTCAGCCGACGAATTCGATCGACCGCTAGCTCGTGCATGACAGGTAAGCTGTGTGGCATGCTAACGGTAGCTCGATCGCGTATATGATATGATATGATATGATGGGGCCGGAAAGCGTTACAACGAATAACTGGTTGCAAGTCTAGCTGACGGAATGATGAAGTAGCCAGCCATGCGCTTGAGAAAGGAGTGGATCGGAATGGCTCAAAAATTCTTAAACAATCCTTGATATCCTACTAACTACACCTGTGCGACTGTGCCTGATGGCAGGTACCTCTGGGGATATTTCATTTGTTTATACAAATTCCGAGCATCAGAGAGGACATCAACAGCCATATTCGCTGGAACTTATCAGCAGTACCGTTTAGCGAAATAACAATATTTTTCTCTTACAACAAATCAAATCAACATCAACATCAGCCGTTTTTCCAGCCAGCCGAGCAGGGCCAACGTTATCATCTCCATCATCCAAGGTCCAGCCTCCTTCAACCTTGTGTTAAACTAGCAACAGTTATTATACGGATCCATCGATCTCCCTAATATTGTTGTTGCCTACGGGAGTTCGTTACTTTATTTTGTTAGGGGTTCTTTGGATTGCCGGAATTTTCCCACTTTTCTACGTTTTTTCTGTGAAAATCCTGTGCAATTTCTATGAAATTCCTGCGTTCCAACTTCCAAAGGGGCCCCATAATTTTTTTTAGAATTATACAGTACAACGCAGACGCTCATAACACGCACGCACACTCACCCCTATGAACACACGCACGCAAACCCTACCCCTATGACCACAGGCGCCTCGCTGTCGATGGGACGTCGTCTACTACTGAAAGCATAGCGCTGTTAAATCCTGGAATAAATCCAGGAAAATATGACCACCTGTACCAAGTCGAGGACTTAAACCCGAGTGTGAATGTTCCACCACAAGGAGCCTAACCAACTGATCTATGATCAATTCGTAGGGGGCCCATAATTTTGATGAAACTCTTGGCCTGCTATTCTGTTCAAGGTACCCACAACTTCCGTAAAGAAAAGGTGTAAATCTATTGTCAAATTTAAGATTTGAGCATAAAAATCGGTCTCCATCAATCATCTTAAATTAACTTCTAGATTTAATGGCATCTTAAATCACCTTCCCTCCACCTTGAATCTAAGGTAATTGGGTGTTCTTCCTATTTCTGTTTTGCCATGCTTTTTACTGTCTACAGAGAGGAGTGACCTCGGACCAGATCAATCAAAATCATAGACCTAGATTGTTTGTGCGGCATTTTACAAAATTTAGGGATTACGGTATATATAAGAGATCTCGTATGAGAAAAAAGATTTAGGGAGAACATTTGTTTCGGATGAACCTATAGGAGGAGATGGGAATTCAAGTTAGAGAGTGACTCTTGTAGATAGTATTATTGTCCTGGAGTCCCTGTTTGGAGCGGGACGAAAAAGGCTTGGAGCCTAAGCAAGAATTACACGGTTTTCATGCGCTGAAAATGATTCAACTTATCCAAATCTCACAACAATTAAAAGGAAACATGTATATTCTAAACTTTTTGTTATAGGCCATTATCAATTAATCTAAATATTAGCATGATAGCATTTGGTTGGCGTACTAAATCATATTTAAATCGGTCTTAGCTATACCAACAAGTCATTGTGCCACATAACCTTAAAGAAAACATTAACAATAGCTAAAATTTCCTACACAATCCAAAGTTTTTCTACCGCTAAACTAGAAAATCTGGTCTTCAGATCAAACTTTGCAGAGCTCCTACCCCAATTTCCTAATACCAGTAACCAGTAGCATATCTTGGGTTTTCCTCTATGCTACTCAAATTGTACTTCGAACTTAATTTTCTGGGACTTGAGAGTAATGTCATTCTCGAAGTCACGTTTGATACTCCATTTGTCCATAAAAGCATGTGGTTTAGGATACGATTTGGTCAAAAATTAAAAACTACAAACATCATTAGCTTTTATATTGTTGAGTTTGTAAACACATAGTTTATATATATAGATTTGTGCTAGTAAACATTTGCAAAATCTCACAAGTCAGAAAGATCTTAAGAATACATTCTCTAAGAAATTAGTCTTTAAAGATACATGTAAAAAAGTATACAAAGTCATTTGTCAAGTATTTTTGCCATAGGAGAGTAGTACCAAAAAATTGTGTGCACTTATTACAAATACATGTGTGAAGAAATCCAGAGTGAACAACACAACAGAGCAACAATTTTTTTTAAGGTCAGCAAGAGATTTACCGAATTTTTATTAGAACATTAAAAAGAAAAAACAACAAAAACGACGCCCAAATTAAATTTCTCAGCATGTGTTCCCAGTTGTACTTTTCTAACAAAAAGGGTCCAGTCGCCAGTTCTTTTTTGAAGTCCATTTCTGCCTGATTTTAGCTCGTAGCATTATCTCTAGGCCCTTCAGATACTTAATGCTACGTTTAACATTTTTTCCCCCGCGAACACCAACTGGTCACGTTCTCCCCACTAATTCGGCCGGCAGGCAGGATCCCCAAATTTTCGCCACGTACGTCTGCATCCCCACCAAAGTGCCTATAAATAGCCCTCTGGTGCTCACTCCTGCAACTCACCAAACAAACACTCCAGCTACTGAGCTAAGCTCAGCCTCACAGCTTCTCCTCTCGAGCTAGAGGTTAGTACTAACTTAGAAGAAGCAGCAGCTTACAGCTGAGCAGCAACAATGGCGAAATCTTACACCTTACTGTTCGGCGCACTGGTCGCGCTCGCGCTTCTAGTGAGCCCCATTGCTTGCTCCCGCAAGCTCGCCAAGCCGAACAAGCCCAAGCCTACCCACAAGCCGGCGGTCAGGCCCCGCAGCAACTACACCGCTACCCCCTCAGTGTCCGACGCCTACGGCTCCGGCACACAAGCCTGGTTGTCTGCCGGCGCGACGTACTACGGCGCCCCAAACGGCGACGGCAGTGACGGTTAGTGCTGTCGCCTTTACTACTTCACTGTCTAGTACTCTGGCAGTTAGTCAGTTAGTGTGCACTTTGCACTGCACGGCATGTTGTTGTGCCGCGGCACTGACCGAGGTGCAATGGTGTTTGGATGCAAACGCATGTGCAGGCGGTGCGTGTGGATACCAGACCGCCGTCGGGCAGCGCCCCTTCTCGTCGATGATCGCCGCCGGGAGCCCGTCTCTGTTCAAGGGAGGCAAGGGCTGCGGCGCCTGCTACGAGGTCAGTCAGGCACAACGCAAGAGTTCGTGTGGTCACACACCGCACGGACTAGCTAGCAAAGTGTGCCTCCATTAATGGCGTGGTAGACTGTAGAGTGGTCGGCGCTGGGTCGGTCTAACTGAATGTGTGCATGTGCCGCGCGTAACGCCGCAGGTTAAATGCGACAGCAACGCGGCATGCTCCGGCCAGCCGGCCACCGTGGTCATCACCGACGAGTGCCCCGGCGGTGTCTGCCTCGCGGAGGCGGCTCACTTCGACATGAGCGGCACTTCCATCGGCGCCATGGCGAAGCCCGGCATGGCCGACAGGCTTCGCGCCGCCGGCATCCTCAAGATCCAGTACAAGAGGTATGCGCTAGTCGCTCGTTACTGGAAAGTTCAGAGCTTTGTCCTGTCAAAACTCAAAAGGTGTGTGTTAATCTCGGTGGTAATTTAAACTCTGTCGTCCGTCGCAGGGTGCCGTGCAAGTACAGCGGCGTGAACATCGCCTTCCGGGTGGACCAGGGCTCCAACCCGTTCTACTTCGAGGTGCTCGTCGAGTTCGAGGACGGCGACGGCGACCTCAGCGCCGTGGACCTGATGGAGGCCGGGTGCGGCACCTGGACCCCGATGGTGCAGAACTGGGGCGCGCTCTGGCGCTACAACTCCAACACCGGCAAGGCGCTCAAGGCGCCCTTCTCGCTCCGCCTCACCTCCGACTCCGGCAAGGTGCTCGTCGCCAACAACGTCATCCCCGCCGGCTGGAACCCCGGCGCCACGTACCGCTCCTTGGTCAACTACTCCTAATTGAACCGCGCGGCGGCGGTTCAATTCTCCACCCCCACTGCGCTTGGCCGGATTATTATGCGTGGCCAAGAAGTGCGGCATTGCAGTTGCAGGGGATTCTCGAGCTTGTTTTCTGGGAAATGTCTGTCCGGGTGTTTGCGAGAGGCGGCGTCAGAAGAGGAGGAGGAGGAGAAGGTTAAAGGAGCCGTGTTCTTCACTCCCTCCACGGTCTCTGCAGTCACCCAGTGATTTGTGTAGTCGTCGTGTCGATTTCTCTGTATTTTTTTCGTGGTTTCTTTTTTGTTGTGCTGGCTGAGGAGAGAGAGGAGCTTGAGCTGCGACTAAGGTTGCTAGCTGGGTGTTGTATCAAGCGCTGTGTGTGTGTTTTTTGTACTACCACGCAATCCTTTCAGAGAATGGAATTCCTGCTTGCTTGTTTTACCATGAGTGCACTCCAATGATAACTGAAACTAGCTCTACTTTTGGGAACACTGAATCGTTGGAGACAATAAAACGTATAGGCGGTCATTTACTTCGATCCTTTGGTAATCTGACGCACCAGGTGGCAGGTGCAATAGACTGCACCTCAAGGAAAGAGTCGCTCAGGGTGCGGTGCCTGCATGGTTGTGTAGCTATCTACACACCGTTTGTCCCTGAACTTGCTAACTGAAGCACCATTTTTTGGCAAATGGCGTTGCAAGCTATAATTTATAAACCATGATTAGCATTGTTTTTTAGTTGCAATATTCACTATTCACTACACTGACAAACCCGTCATGTAGCCTCCTGCCGACGATCGGACGATGGCACATGCGTTTAACAAAGATTAATAAATCAGACAAAAGCGCAGGCGCCTGATATTACAAAGCGCAGGCGACACGAGTTTGTTGTCCAGCTGTGTTTCTACTAAATTATTGTAGGAATAGTTTTCTGAAGATATATGCTTGAGCTACATATCAGAGCTTCCGTTGTTCGCCTTAGCCCTCTATGAACTGGATACGGACGGATGAAGCTCAATCAGTGTGCCACAAGGCGTGGAACTGATAAACCGAGGCTATCCACGTGCGGGGACAACACATTATTCCGGTATTTTTTTGGAATCAGATTTTGAAAATAGAACACACGAGTAGTTGAGTTTTCTAACTTCCGCTCTGCAGATATATTCCATTTATGGGTTGTCTGTCTTCTTTATTCCTCTGAATTCTGGTTTCCGATGGTAGTCACTGTTCTGGATGGAGGACGAAAAAAAATAGAATCTCCTACAACTAAAACGAATAAAGTGTGGATATTTTTTTTTGTGCGACATTTGTTTTGGTTCGTCCGTCTACTCACGCCTACGATCCCACGACATCTTAATTACTGATTGATCGTGCCATTCTCCTTGATTGAATATTGCCTCTCATGTGATAGAGGAATCACGTCAAAATAGGAAGTAGAAAATTATTGTACTATCCATATACACATTGCATGTTTGCATGCACCAGCATATATGGCAACGAGCAAAAGGAAAGAGAATTAACACAGAAGGAAAGAGAATTAAGACAAAAGGAACCTCTTTGCATTTCTGAGAACCTTGCCAAATCTGGTTACATTTAATTACTTTCCCTCTTTGCATTTGCAAAAGTAACAGCTTTTTCCTCCTTTCATTTGGTTTCACGCTCACGTGTTCCATCGCCCTCGCTTGCTATTTCTTGCGTGAACCATAGTTGATGTCATCTATCTTCCATGGCACAGCTTCCAACCCCAAGAGAAGGTCCCTACCTCTCTCTGACTGGAGATCCGACCTGCCAGAGGATCTCCTCGAGTCTATCGGGCAGCGTCTCGCGTCAGGCCACGACGCGGCGTCCTTCCGATCCGCTTGCTCCCCATGGCGCGCCGCCGTCCCGTTCGCGATCTTCGGGCCGCTCCTACTGCTCCCGTTCAACCCTAACTCGGATCACGTCGGCTTCTACTACGTCCCAGAGAAGAAGGTCTTGTCCAAGACGCTGCCCGACGTGCGCGGTAAGGTGGCGTGCGGCTCCTCGTGTGGGTGGCTGGCGCTCATGGACGAGGCGACGTCCGTGACGCTATTGAATCCATTCGCCGGTGCCCGTGCCCCTCGCGTTGAGCTCCCGCCAACAGGCGAACACTTCGCGGCGGCGTCCTCATCGGAACACGTGTCTAGGGTCCACGGCCGGTGGGTCCTCCTTCCCACCAATGGCTACGGGGACGCGGATGCCGCAGGCAAAGCCATCAAGCTAGAAGACATGAGGGACGTGTTCTTCCGTGAGATCGTGCTCTCGGCGCCGCCTGACGCCGCCGGCCGCGAGTGCGTGGTCATGGCCATGCTTGGGTGCTCCACAGAGGTCGCGTTCTGCCGGGTTGGAGTCGACAGCGCATGGACGCTGCTCGACACCAAACTGGAGTTCTCCGTGGGGTCCATCGTCCACTGCCAAGACAAGTTCTTGGCGATCGACTGCACTGGAGAAATCTTCGTCTGCAGCAGCAACGCCGCCGGCGCTACTCCAACCTCGACGCTGCTGCCATCGCTGTCGCCATCTGCGGGGCTCTACCACCGCAGCTACCTGGAATCAAACGATGAGCTGCACATTGTGGGTGCCATGATGAGCACGTTCTACGAGACACAGAGCTTCACCTACAGCAGTGTGATCTATAAGTGCAACCTCCACGACCGTACGTCGGAGTGGTCCAGGGTGAGAGACATCGGTGATCAGACACTGTTCGTGTCTAAACATTTCAATGAAAGCTTCAGTGGAACAAGTGTATCCAAGTACAAGGAGAACAAAATCTACATGTCTGAGCCATTGTATGGGGATCCATACGACTTGGTCCATCGACTGGAGATCGTTGATATTGCTACTGGCGCGTCCGAAGTGAAGCCCGTCTAGAAAAAGATGCAGGTTCCGAGGCTCTAGGTTGGATTCGACCCAATCTCTAGAAGCTCTAGAGTTTGTGAACCTGCGACGCCACACACTCCGTGACTGTGTTAAATTCATAAACTTTGCCTTTTGGATTAAATGTCACTTTAACGTTGGTATTTAATTTAACTGTATTGTTATCTTATCTTGTGATCCGTGTGTTTTTAGTATAAATTATTAGTTATCCCGTTGCAACGCACGAACACGGATTTCCTATAATTAAAGCTAGCATTTCCTTGCCTTGCGTTTTTTTTTCGAAATTTTTTTTCCTTGTCTTGGTATTTGCTAACGTAAACTGGGCAACTGGTAACGTGCGTCTCTTGCCTGATACAGAATAGATTGCCTATGCAAAATTAAGCAGTAACGCACGGTGAGTCGGCGAGACGAATACGACCCATGTAGTGGCCATGTTCCTGAAGCTTGGCACTCTGCGCTCGCATGGCGATCGATGTCCATGGGCGCTGCCTAGTCACTGTCGCGATCTCCATCCGCCATGTGCTGCGCAAATGCCGTATTGACAAACACGACCAGGAGCCCAATCGCTCCAAAATGGCACAGTGCCGGTTAGTGAAAAAAAACCGAATCCCGGCCTCCTGAGTCACTGAGTACGTACGTCGGTACGTGCATGTTCGTCGGCCTTCCTCTCCCCTGTTTTCGAAAACGAAAGC
Organism: Miscanthus lutarioriparius; assembly: GCA_904845875.1. Classification (NCBI taxonomy): domain Eukaryota; kingdom Viridiplantae; phylum Streptophyta; class Magnoliopsida; order Poales; family Poaceae; genus Miscanthus; species Miscanthus lutarioriparius. The sequence goes on from CAJGYO010000008.1 coordinate 20,701,701, forward strand.
ACTGCTAGTTCACGCAACTCCACGTCATCAGTGAGAACGAGCTCTGGCTCGGTTGGCATGCGGTGCAGGTGAGCACGCTGCCCACCAGCGTTCGAACCCCGGGTTCGGCGCTGGTGTTCTCATCGGGATTTATTCCTATAATAACTTTCAGTGAAGCCTCTAAACCTCTAGTGTCATAGAGGGACTGTGACGTTCCCCGTTGTCTACAGAGCCTTCTGGTTTCTGGTGATCTCTCTGGACCGTGTCTTCATATCTATGTATAGTTGTAAGTCTGCTTGTGTCTGCTTGTGTATTAGTGGTGTGAGTGTGGTGTTCGTGTGTGTGGTGTAGGTGTGTGTCCGTATACGAACAGATGCTGCTGTATCTAGATGAGAGGTGGAAAAAAAAACTCCACATCATCAGTCAGTCCTCGCAGTTACGGAGGTGTTTAACCCCCCGCCGCTTCTTCTAGAACCCGGCAGTTCAAACTTCAAAGCTGCTACAGATCTACTACCGGTGCCACTGCCACTGGCCACTGCACTTCCGGTGGCAGGAGAGCGGCCCGCCGGTCGCAGCCAAACGCCGGCGCGGCGTGACATGTACCGGCGTTGTATGTGGCCGGAACGACGAAGCCCCGCCACTTGTCCGCTAGTTTACTCGCCTCACATGGGGGCACCGCAAAAGCCGGAAAGGATCCGATCCGATTCAAAAGTCGGGTAGCTTCGACTGTTGTTACAGTTATGTGTGGCCCCCCTGCTCGCTCCCGTCGCGGCCGCGGGGCGGGGCCGCCTCGCTCGCTCGCGCGGCAACACATACGACACAGCTCCAACCGCCGGCGTTGGCCCACGGGCACCGCGCCGGGGGGGTGCAGATACTGGCGTGATCGACCGGGATCGGCGCGGTATCCGCGGGTAAATTAATTGGACGTGCGCGTGCGGACACGCCGACGCCGACACTCCCAGAGCCCAGTCTAAGCGCGGCGCCGGAAGAAATCACTCCGGCATGTGAGGCTGCTTGGAAGAACCTCTGCTGCCGCTGTCTGGGATCTGCTAGTGAGTGAGTGAGTGACACATCTGCTGCCGATCTTTGTCAGTGTCTGGCTGCGCAGATTAGGCGACGCAAATCGCTCCGACATGCTGCCGCGGTTCAGAACACGTTGCATTGGGGAATTTATTTATTTAACAGCCCTCGCGGCCGCGGTTACGGGCCAAAATATTCAATGTGGTGCTGCTCTATTGGGCGGCAGGTAGATGGATAGACTGGATGGCGCCAAGTGACACGTTAAGCAAGTTTTGACCGCTGGAATAGCCTGGGAGTGGCGCGTGCATGTGCGGGTCGCTTTCGGCTTCGCATCCGCCGGGATCTGCCCTCACATGCGCGGCGAGACAACGGACGGCTCACACGGCGAGCGGCCATGCATGCTCACGACGGCCGCAGCTACATCCACGGCTCCATCGGTTGGAGGCCGCGCAGCCGCAGCTGCTCGCCTCGGCCACTGACGTTTACACACCAACCGAACGCTTAACAACCAGAGGGCGGGGCAGAGAACGTGCATGCGCTCGTCAGTGGCTCCGTCCATCGGTTTCCTGGAATGATTAGCACATGGTGGATCGGGAACCCGACGGCGACAAGGTAGTGTCCTTCGATCAGCGGCGTCTGTCGTCGCCATGCAGTGCAGTGCAGCGTGCTTCAGGAGCACGTTGTCTCTTTCATACCACCGCTCCTCCTTCTTCAGTCAGAACTCAGTCAGAAGGTCCAGTATTGGAACGGTAACTTTGTAAAGCAGCATGGATCACATTCTGAATTTCATATGCGAAGCGAAGCATGTTTACACGGTCGGCGCTATATAATTGGCGAAATGTATATTCAGTTCACCCACGCGATGAGTTACACATATATGACACCTTATTATGACCAAGAAAAAAGGGGGATCAACGTGGTTTTTTTATTTTATTTTGGTAAAAAAAAGTGACCAACGTTGTGGGAAAAAAAACAATGTTGTGCTTTAGACACCTTCTTATAATGTCTAGAACGTCGCTTATTTGTGAACAGAGGAGTGTCATGCCCGACTGATGAGCTTGTTGAGAGGTATTCGTTGCATCAACATGAGTACTCGGTGGAATGATGGTATGTTTGGTTAAGGAGTTAGATGTGTTGCCTGGCAGAGTTCAATCTATCATGTCTTCTGAAAACTGAAAATCAAGACACTGCTTTTGTTCTCGTTTCCTTCGAGATTTGCACCTGTCATCAAGACTCAGGACTCGGATGCTCTGCATCACGGGTGAACGTCAACAGGTACTCTGCAGTTGGAGACTTGGAAACCGTCCGGATCGTCCGATTGAAATCTGGAGGCATGCTCAGATCAAGAGCTACACATTACAGCAGTACAAGATCCGTTCAAACTATCAGTTTGCACATTCAGAAAATCATGGTTTAACCGGTACGTTTAATTTGACTTTGCTGTTTTCAGAAGTCGGTATAGTGTGCATTCATGAGTCATGACGACAATGAGATAGCAGTACTTCAATTATCTCAAAGGATTGCGTGGTACAAAAAACACTCACACAGCTTGTGCATCTGCATGCAACATTGGTGATTGGTCGCGGCTCTTGCAACAAGGGGCCGGGACGACAAAAAGAAAACAAAATTACAGAGAAATCAACAACACGCTCAGACATCACTAGGGGGACTGCAGAGGCCGTGGAGGGAGGGAAGAACTCGATCCTTCAACCTCCTCCTCATCTTCTGACACCGCCTCTCGCAAAAGCCCGGATGCATGCAAGGACACCTCTTAACGCTGCAGCTGTAATTTAGGAGTAGTTCACCAAGGAGCGGTACGTGGCTCCGGGGTTCCAGCCGGCGGGGATGACGTTGTTGGCGACGAGCACCTTGCCGGAGTCGGAGGTGAGCCGGAGCGAGAAGGGCGCCCTCAGCGCCTTGCCGGTGTTGGAGTTGTAGCGCCACAGCGCGCCCCAGTTCTGCACCATCGGCGTCCAGGTTCCGCACCCCGCCTCCATCAGGTCGACGGCGCTGAGGTCGCCGTCGCCGTCCTCGAACTCGACCAGCACCTCGAAGTAGAACGGGTTGGAACCCTGGTCCACCCTGAAGGCGATGTTTAGGCCGCTGTACTTGCACGGCACCCTGCGGCAAACCAAGGAAATTATGACCAAGATTAATACAGCATCGTCACTCTGATTCCACACACGCGTAATGCTTCTGCACTTCTCGGTGCTCGGCCGTGACGTACCTCTTGTACTGGACCTTTAGAATACCGGCGGCGCGAAGCCTGTCGGCCATGCCGGGCTTGGCCATGGCGCCCATGGAGGTGCCGCTCATGTCGAAGTGGGCCGCCTCGGCAAGGCAGACGCCGCCGGGGCACTCGTCGGTGATGACCACGGTCGCCGGCTGGCCGGAGCATGCCGCGTTGCCGTCGCATTTAACCTGCGTTGCGCGCGCCACACATGAACGCATTCAGTTATTTAGCACCAGCGCCGACCACTTTGCACCATGAATGCAGCTAGTAGTACACTGTCACAGCACAGGAGCTTCCTAGGCCGTGCGAAGTCTGACCTCGTAGCAAGCGCCACAGCCCTTGCCTCCCTTGAACAGCGACGGGCTACCGGCGGCGATCATCGACGAGAAGGGACGCTGCCCGACGGCGGTCTGGTAGCCGCACGCGCCGCCTGCCCATGCAAATTAAATTTGCCGATTGCATGTCAATGTCAACGCGACGTGCAAATTGCAAAGTACAGGCTAACCGACAGACAATAAAATAAGCAACGGCACTAACTAACCGTCACTGCCGTCGCCGTCGGGTGCGCCGTAGTACGTCGCGCCGGCGGACAACCAGCCGCCGGAGCCGTAGGCGTCGGACACCGAGGGGGTGCCAGTGTAGTTGCTGCGGGCCCTGACTGCCGGCTTGTGTCTCGGCCTGTGCTTGTTTGGCTTGGCGAGCTTGCGGGAGCAAGCAATGGGGCTCACTAGAAGCAAGAGCACGACTAGTGCGCCGAATATCAGTAAGGTGCAAGACTTCGCCATTGGTAGTGAGTTCTTGTTTCTTCTTTTGAGTTTTGAGCTAAGCACTGGTAGCTGTAGCTCGGAAGACGGCTGTGAGGTAGAGATGAGCTTTAGCTCGAGGGTTTGTTTGGTGAGTTGCAGGAGTGGACACGGGTGGGGTATTTATAGGGACTCTGTTGGGAGCGAGGACGTACGTGGGAGTGTGGGACTGGGAGGAAGAGAAAAAAGGAATCGTGCCGGACGAATTATTGGGGAGAACGTGACCAGTTGGTGTTGGAGGAGAAATAGAGGGGAGGCTAAACTAATAATTATTAATCTGCAGACTTCAGTACCCAAATAATGCCGGGAGATACAATAATGTAATCTGCACAATGCATGAAGTACAATTGGAGAATGCCATTTCAAAATGTGCGAATGGAAAACACATGTTGAGGAATAGAAATCTGATCATCTGAACTCTGCAGTTTTTTTTTATAACAAACTATGCAGGTTGGATACTTGTAGAGGTGGCACTTGGGTCTCGTGCTTCTTCGTGCCGCTCTGAATAATGGCTTCCAGGCACGCGAAGTATGTCGGGCTATGCGGGTATGGCAGGGTAAGTCTTTGCTTCGATCCGGATATGGCTCATGACACGTGACATATTATCGTATCGTGCCGATTCAAACACAACTCTCAAAATATCTTTGTTACTTTTCATTATCTGCTCATGACGTAAAAAATATTTTGAACCCTTTTCATGAAAGTTACAGATTTTACAATTTATTTAAGAATTAGATAAGAGGTACAATGGTAAATACTAGAAAAATACATTGTGACAATGCAATTTTCTAGCACCTGAATAATGTGTCGGCTCAAGCACGGTCTAAAATGACTTTTCCATACTTATAAGCAAACCTTCTTCAATTGTATTATTGAATTAGCTAGTATCCCTATTCTACTGGGCAAATACTATGTACTCATTTTCACTTTAAATTATAAGTCGTTTTAGCTTTTGTAGATACATAGTTTTTAATATGCATCTAGTTATACATTATGTAGATACATAGTAAAAACTATAAGTCAAAATGACCTATAGTTTAGAACGAGAAAGCAAGTACTCCCGTAGCAATGTTGATGCCTAAGAATGGGCAACTCTACAATGCACACCGGAGCCAGTGAAGTAAAAAATAGTGGCTTCATTGACTCCTAGTTCATTTTAAGATGATATAGAGAAATGACTCACATCACTACAGTGCATGGGGAGTCTAAGTCGAGCCTTTCGGGGCTCTACCAAATGGGGCCACAACAGTTATGCTTGTATTCTTGGCTAACTTGAACAGTGAATGATGTGGTACCGGAATATCAATTTCATCGATCATAAAATATGTTGGTCTAATCTTTTGTGGGTGTCCATAAAGAGTACATAGGTGTGGATCTGTATGTCACTATGTTCATAGGAGTTATGCTCATGTGAGTGTCTTTATCTACCAATACATAAAAGTTCATGGAGAGGGGTCGAGGAGAATATGACTGAAATGTGATTTTAGTTTACTATTGACTCTGGAATTCTTGATCTCCGTAAACTGAGCCTAGCTCGGTTGGTTAGATTTCTTGTGGTGGAACCTCCACATCAGGGTTAAAGTCCTCGACTTGGCACGTGTGCTCGTATTTTACTGAATTTGTTCTAGGTTTTAATAGCGTTATGCTTTCAGTGATAGACGAACCTCATAGGGGTAGCGTGGGTGTGCGTGCGTGTTGTGAGAGTCTGCGTCAATACTTGTGTAATTCAAGAAAAAATAATTCTTGATTTCCAAATAGTGATTTTAGATGGTAGGCGACTCATAATCTTTATGCTGAAAACTCATGAGAATAATAATAATCTAATTACAAAGATTGTTGTCCAATATATAGAATGGCCGGTGAAGTGTTAAATCACAATAAAGCCACCAAGTAGCAGTTGGTCGGAGCGTGATTTGAGCAGGAATTTGACGAAAGGTTATCGCGCATGATTATTTCTAATTAACACCAAGCTGAAGCTGACCTCCCTGGACCCTGGTCCCTGGAGCTGGAGTGTCGCGCGTTTCTCCAGCGCAGATGAAATCTCACGAGGCATCCACTCATCGCCCGTTAGTTAGGATCACACTGATTAATCGCCTTTTAGGCATGCACCATCGCCAATGTACAGTGCATTAGGATCACACTGATTAATCAAGAACTTTTGGCCATCGATCAAAGTTGGAACGGCCGGTCCGTTCCTTTTGTCAAATGCAGCGTTGGCCTGTTGATGATCATTCTGTGTGATCCTTCAATCTGAATAATTTCCTTCTTTACCACCGGAGCTTTCCTGTCATGCACGAGTGAATGAGTGATGCTCGGCCGAAAAATGTGCCGATTTACCATTTCGGGAATTATACTTGAAAACTCATGGCGCGGCTCGGTCTTTTTCATTGCGATACTTTTATTATCTAGTTGTGGTTTGTATAATTATATTATCTAAAAGATATTAATAGATATATATGACAAAAATTTTATATAATCTCCCTCTTAATATAAATAAAAAATATTAAGTCATACTACTATTTTTTATTGTTGTGCATGCCCCCCCTTGGCTCCGCCAGTGGTGCCGACCATTTCTTACGCCCGCCAGCAGCGAGAGAATGTTTGTTTAGCTTGCAGCTTCTGCAACTCTGCACTCTGCCGACGGTTTATAACTAACCGGAGGTGACAATTTTGAACTTGCACCATGTCCATGTGATCGTTCGATGCGACGATCGAGCAAACTTTGTCGTGGCAAAAGGAAATGCCGTCCTTTCAAAAAAAAAGTACCGACCAGGCTTGCTTTACAGTTACACAGATCTTTTGCGGTGTTCAAGAGGGATTGCATGCCTACCATGTCGTGGAGATGTATAGTTCAGAAAGCTAAGTACTTACATCTCAGAGCCCTGGCTGCACTGCACATCAAGCTTCTACTTACGATTATCTGTGTCTGGTAGTGTGCTCAGCAACCACCATATCGTGTACGGAGTATAATTTTAAGGAATCGTACGCGAAAGTATAATCGGATACGCTAATGATCGACATCTTTGAAATTCTTAGTGGTTGTAGTGACCCCACTGGCACATGCGTACACGAGCCCTGCATCCGCCTGTGGATCAGATTTGGGCCCTCTTCGCTTCTCTTATATGCCTGTTCGCTTGGTCGTAAACGATCTTAAATTTTCATGCAGAACGGTATTTTTCTCTCACACCAAATTAGCCAGCAGTACTTCTTCACGAACCAGCCTAGCCAACCGAACAGGCTGCGTACTTTTCAGCTCGTTTTTTCAGCCGGAAAAATAGTTTTTCTCTCACAATAAATTAGTCGGAACAATGTTTCGACTTGTTTTTTCAGCGAAGCGAACGGTGCCTTAGACGGTGAAGTGTGATTACAATGTACAGTTCTATATAGCTCTAATGTTTGTGACCTGGTAAAATTTCGAGTTGAGACAACTTTGACCGAACGATAGCATAAATTTTGGACAATTTTGAAGGTGGACCACGACATCTTTCAGTGTCACCCCTCGATTGAAAATTTTGGAAATTATTATATAAAAACCAGTTACTATTTTGACAGCGCGGTGCAAAATTTTGTACTGAAATATTTTAGAGCCAAGGTATAATGGGGTAGTTCTTTTTTCATACAACCATGTAGCTTCTCTTGTAAGCAACGGTAGAATTATGCTCGTTCAGGATCATAATTTATGTTTTGTTTATAGTATAAAACAGTAGTGAAATTTTACAGCGCTCGAAATAATGAAAACCCCCCGTTTCGTTAGATACTTAGATCTGGTGGTTTAAAAATAGGTCGGAAGAACCAGATAAGAGGAACTTAAGTTATGGGCGGGAAAAAAAATACATGGACCCAGAACTGGTTTCTAAATAAAATTAGAGGGTATAACAGTATTTTGACATCTCAGAAGCTGCTTCTCAAAATAAAAAAAGAATTGTTTCTCATCTCACAGCAGCTACTTCTCATCTGCTCTCTCTCTCTCTCTCTCTCTCTCTCTCTCTCTCTCTCTCTCTCCTACAGCTCCTGGCGGGCGCGGGTGCTCACCGGCGCGCGGCTCCAGTGTGCAGGCCCCGCACCTCCCTCCCTCTCCTAGCGCGCGGGGGCTCACCAGCGCGCAACCCTGGTGGCGGGCGCAAGGGCTCACCGGCGCGCGGCCCACGGTGGGTAGGCCCTGCACCTCCCTCCTTCTCCTAGCGAGATCTCGCGACGCACGGTGCAACTTTTGTGGAATTGGGTTAGAGTTAGAGATTATGTACAGTAGGAAAAGTACTAAACTATCTTTAATTACAATTAATTAATTTTCTTAATTAACACATGGGGCAAAAAAATTTGACGAGAGAAAACTTGTGGTTCCTCCCAAGCACCATAACAAAGAAGCACGAGGTCAGCCAGCCCTTTATGGCGGTCACCTGCATAGGGAAAATCTAACCTCCACGTGCGCTAGAGCTCACCGGTGCAAGTGGGAGCTAGAAGAAGCTGCTATTTTCACCTCCATACAACACCTTAACAATGTGAGAGAAGATTTTCAGAGGTTCCACTTGGGAAGTTGTGTCAAACGGGATCTGTGTCAAGCTTTAAGAGTTTATACTAGCAAAGTAAGGAATGTATCGGCTGTCTAATTCTCTGGATCGCTTCAAGGAACACGTGTGATGGCAAAATTTATGAGTACGAACATGAACCCATGCTCCGGCGCCCTGAATCGAGGAACCGGGGTACCCACCGATCCCGGCTCCGGGACACGAAGCACGACGTGTAGTTTCCCACCGACAACATCAGAAATCTGCTGCAAGTCCTTCGTGAACTCGTCCGCGCGCGGCAGCCGAAGTCGGGGACGGAAGTTCCCGTCCTTGCTGCGGTTGCGGTTCCACGCCTCTTGCCGTCGTCTGCTTGCCCCGGGAGCTGGGCCTTCTTCGCCGTGGACAAAACCCTCACGTCCGTCTGACCTGCTGTCGGTGGGTGCCTGTGCCATCCGCCAATAATGAAAACGAAACGATTAGACGAACGAACTGCAGTTTGGTGAGCTGAGTGCTAGCGCGTTCATGTATCATGTATGCAACGCTAGGGGGTGCGCACAGGCTTGTGCAACACCGGTCACCGGTTCCCTGCCGAGCGCCGACGGTTTTGATTGTCCAAGTTCTGTCCTCAAATTATTCTGTTGCAAGTCGACATGTTCTCATTTCGTCATTTCCGAATGAGTCTGTCTACTGAACAACCATGTGTTTTATGTAGTTTCAACACATAAATTTTTTGTACCATAGGATTAAAATCCAACAGCCTCCACCCTTCTTCTACCTCTAGCCTCCACAGATCACAGTTTTTTTTTCTATGGAAGGACAAATCACAGATCGACCGCCGCCGCCGCCACCGTGGATGAGGAGTGGGGCGAGTAGCATGGCCGCCGGACCACAAAGGGAAGCAGCGCGCTGCCGATCGGGGAAGTGGCTGGGCCGCGCCGCCGCCGGTCAGGGAAGGGGCCGGACCGCGTCGTCAGCGGTTGGAGGGTCGACGCCATGGGAGGCAGCTGGCTGTCGTCGTCACAGCCACCATCAGTGAGGAGAGGGGCGTCGCAGGCTCGCAGCTAGCTCCGACAGGGGAGGGGCCCTGCCGCCACCGAATCCCACCTCGCGGTCGTGGAGGGCGCCGCCACCGAGATCCACAAATGGCGGAGGCGGGATGACGGGGATGCATGCAGGTGCTGAGACCACAAATGGCGGAGGCGGGATGACAGGGATGCACTGAGACCGAGAGGGAGAGGATGGGAGAGGAAGAGAGATAAAAAAAAATCCTTGTGTTTTTTTTTACAAAACACATGTGTGTTGTATAGCATTTCTATTTCCGAATCCCTGTCCCTGGTTGCCTTGGCCCTTGGCGTTGATGGGAGTATGAGATTGGAAGTCAGACGGAAAGTGTGAAATGCGTTGATATTCTGGGACATCATTTTAGATTCTAAAACATGTTTTATTTAAGCATAATTTATATCCAACGGGGAGAGTTTGAATTTCCTCCGGCACTCGACAACTAGGCACATGCATGCAGGTAGTTCCATAATTCAACGGAGAGATCGAGAGGCATCTTCCTCACATTTTCAATTTGCCTACAAACCGCGTACTGTAGCACTCCGTTAACAGCTACTATAGGGCTGTGTAGGCTGCAGCCACGTTAGCACTCCGTTAACAGCTACTGTAGGGCTGTGTAGGCTGCAGCCACGTTGAACGCATTTCATTTCAGAAGCAGTTCGACCTCAGATCAGATTCTGTTGGTCTACACGAACCTTCCTGCCGTGTGCAGCACCATAGTAGACATCCTCTTTGTTTGGGTTTACTTCCTTTTTTTTAACGAATGGATTGTGCCAATTTCCATTAGTACGTGCATGAAGAGGAGGTTTGTTTGGGTTATACGTTTCGTACACTAATGATTTTTCTTAGATTTGCACTGAACGCTAATGATTTAGTATACGCGAATCCAAGAATTTGATGGCACCGGTAGGCAAGCCAGGGACCCAGGGTCTCCACATCTTTAACCGAAAAACACATCAAAACATCATCCATCCATCACCATTACATTTGTTTTCTGTTTGCCTCATAGCTTTCTCCTATTCGAAATCTCTCTTTACCCTACACTACTTGATCAATGAAATCTCTGTTTACAACGAAAACATAAGTTCATAGCTTTTCCTTTACCTATCGTATCTCTTCTGCTTTTTTTTTTGGATAAAGACACTGGAACGAGTAGCAAAAGGATGGGGTGGGGTGCAGTATTATTTATGGATTTTTTATTTAGTAGCCCCCTGGCCCAAACCCCACCGGCCCACCCTAACCAAAGTAAACATCATCGCAGCAAGGAGGCAGTGAGCCAGTGCAGCCTGGCCCGGTTGCATCTCTGCTGGGCGACGGAGGAATTCGTGTTGAGTGGAGCGTAGCACCACTAGCCCGTGCGGAGTAGAACGGAACCCATCAAATAATCGGCCCCTCTGGCACCCATCCGGCCCATCTCCAAGCAGAGGTGGGCTGGGCGTGGCCGTCGGCCGTGTAGCGTAGCGTACCTGCCTGGAGGAGCAGTAGAGAACTATAACTCGTCGCGCACGTCTTCGATCATGAGTCATGACCACGTCGGGCCAACAACCTGCCAAGGACCCAAGGTGTATCAAACACCGACCGACCGACCGACCAAAACACACGTCAGGCGGCAAAGCGCACGCACGAAGGGGCGTGGGCGCGTGGCTTGCGCGCACGCCTGCAAGCGAAATCAAGCAAATCGATGAACACACACAGACACAGTGCTGCTGCTTCGCTTCCAAAACAGCCTTTATTTATTCAACAAACACGCCATTCCGGCGGTACACGGCGACTGTCACGCACGCAACAGTACAGCAGCGTCGGTGTAGGCACGCACAGCTCGAATCATAAGCCAAGCCAGCGCCACGCCGTTCACTGCGTCCCGGCGGGCGCGTGCGCGTGCACCTACACCTACACCTACACCTACACCCGTTATTTCTGCCCGTCCATTACGGTTAGTTGTTGAAGTTGACGACCGAGCGGTACGTGGCGCCGGGCGTCCACCCCGCGGGGATGACGTCGCTGGCGACGAGCGTCCTGCCGGAGTCGGAGGTGAGGCGGACGGAGAAGGGCGCCTGCAGGGCGGCGCCCGAGTTGTACCTCCACACCGCGCCCCACGACCGCTGCATCGGCGCCCACGCCGCGCCGGCGCCGCGCTGCATGAGCTCCACGGACCTCAGCTCGCCGTCGCCGGACTCGTACTCGATCAGCACCGCGAAGTAGTTCGGGTTCGAGCCGGCGTCCACCTTGAACGCGATGTCCATCCCGTTCCAGTTGCACGGCACCCTGCATGTACGCGCACGCGACGAGACCGGTCATGCATGGGCATGGACATGGACATGGGCGGCACAAAAGGACAAGCGCGAGGAACAGACACTCTAGTCTATCATCACTAGTACACCAAGGGACGGAAAGGCTAGCTAGCTACATAAGAATGGGCGTGTTCGGTGATTGATGCTGGTGTTGGTTTTTTATGAGAGAAAACACTGTTAGCTGGCTAGTTTGGGCTGACTGAAACCAACCAGCGAACAGGCTAGGCTGAATGTTTGTACGTACGTGCACCCTGCATGCGTCACGGTCACGCGTCGTTTCTACGTGCGGCGTTGGAGGCAAGCTAATACTCCAGCAACGGCATACGCGGTACACCACCGAAAGCGAGTATATGCATGCTACGTACGCACGCACGCGGCACGTGCGGCGCTGCTACCTTACCGAGCGTACTGGATGTTGAGGCGTCCGGCGCTGCGGAGCTGGTCGGCCTGGCCGGGCTTCGCCATGGCTCCGAACGCCGTGCCGCTCAGGTCGAAGTGCACGGGCTCGGCCAGGCACGCGCCGGCGGGGCACTCGTCTGTGAGGACCACCGTCACCGGGCTGCCGGAGCACGACGCGTGACCGGTGCATTTCACCTGCAGAATTTAATTATTACCCCAACGGCGCCGGTGTCACTATTAAGTAGGAAGTGCCATAATATTACGAGCTAGCCACTCTTAAAGAAACGGTCAAACGAAACCGTACCTGATAGCAGGAGCCGCAGCCCTCGCCGTTCTGGAAGATGGACGGGCTGCCGGCGGCGATCATGGACGCGAACGGCGGCTGGTCGACGGCGTTCTGGTACCCGCACGCACCACCTACACGAAAAAACGGCGTCCACGTACCCGGGTCCCGGGAAGCCATTTGTTACGGATTCTTTTTGTTTTGCGTGCAGGTGGTATGAAAAATGGTTAAAGTTCACGCGCGCGTCGTCCGTGCATCTATACTTACCGTCGCTCCCGGCACCGGTGGCTGCGCCGTACCACGTCGCGCCGGCGTCGCTGGACCAGCCGGAGAGCTTGCGGTGGAGCTCGACGGGCGCGCCAGGGCAGAGGAGGCAGGCCAGAGCCGCGAAGAGGTTGTACCAGTACTTCATATGATAAGTCAAAATTTTATCTTTAACCATTAATAGAAATATAATAAAATATGAATTAAATATTAGTAATTAATAGTAGTATCTATAAAAATATAATGTCTTAGGATACGGCACGTTGGATGTACTACTACAAAAACGATTTTTAGTAATGGGTTTTTTTCGTAGGGGTAGCTCCAGTACCAACCGCTTCTATAATAGGTGAGCTCAGGTCCCATGATTCCAGCCGCTCCTACAAATCTAACAGTAGGGGCGGCTGGTAATACGAGCCGCCCCTACAAATGGGGTAGATTTGTAGGGGCGGCTCACTCACCAGCTGCTCCTACTGTTCGATTTGTAGGGCGGCTCAATCACCAGCTGCAGCCTCCTTCTTCCTCTTTGGGCCACTCACTCCAACCCGTGAAAAAAAGGTAGGAAGGCCTTGGACACCTCCCAAAAATTACTCTACTAAGGGGGGAATGTTTTGATCTCAAATCCTTGGGTGGAGAGGTTGTAGAAGTAAGAAAATGCTAATCCACATTTTTTTAAAGTTTTAATGGTTGGTTAGTGAGTAATTAGAGTTTTGTTTTTCTCTCTTTTATGGTGCTTGAGCTACTTATGAAGTAAATTAGACCCAAGTTTTGAATGTACTATGGTAAATTAGGTAGGGGAACAACATCATACTATTATTTGGTCCATATTTCTTGATTTTAGTGAACAATTAGTTAGTTTTATGGATATTTCATGTGCATATAGATCTAGATCTATGGTTTGGTTTTTTTTTTAATTAATTTTGTTTTTTGTAAATTTATGTTTGATGAAATTGGACTAGGGTTTGCATGAAAGATGTTGGGTAAAATATAATTGTTGCTAATTGTTGTCTTTGAAATTATTTATTGTAATCAATAAATATGTATTTTAATTATTTATGGATAAATGAGCATTAATTAATTTTCCTCTACCATGGTGTGTTTGTATGCTTCATGCAATTATATTTGATTTATATTCATATATATCTGAAGTATATACAATTATTCTCAAGTAATTATTAATTTAATTCATTTTTATATATATCTGAATAAGTTGTCCTTTAATGTTTGTTTTGTTGTTGTTGTAAAAGATGGAGTACAGAACTCTTGGATGTATGGTTCGTTAAGGTTTAAGGCAGGTTTCCGTGAAGAGGTGGATAAATTTATTGAAGCCACAGAGAAGCATACAACGACGTTAACAGAGAATAAGGATACAATTATTTGTCCCTATAAAGATTGCAAGAACCGTATGGCATGGACAGATATGAGTATCATCATATCATATTTTATTATGCGAGGATTTGTTGAGGACTACATAGTGTGGATTTATCATGGTAAAACGGTTATTGTTAATGACGAGGATGAGAAGGAATACGACGATGAAACCCTAGAATCCTTGTCTCAATATTCAGCAGAGCTTGATGCACGAATGGATCCCGAGTTTAGCAATGAACAAGCTGGTGATGTTGGTGGTTGGGTTGATAACGACGAAGACGGTGCCAATAATGATGGTGGAGCACGTCGAGGATGAAGATGATTTGGAGGACATGATTCGATCCCTTGGACCAGAGATTTTACTAAAGAGACCGAAAGGTGTAGAAAATTTAGAAAGGGTGAAAAAAGCATCGAAGGAGACTGTGTATGGTGTTGAAAAGGGTTGTTCGACACATTGGACATTGCTACATTTTGTGCTTGAGCTACTCATCCTGAAGGCTAAGTACGGCTGGTCAGACTGTAGTTTCAATGATCTATTGCGTCTCCTATCATGGGTGCTGCCACAACCAAACTCAGTTTCTGCCAACACATACCAAGCAAAGAAGGTCATAAGTCCATTGACAATGGGGGTTGGAAAAAATCTATGCATGCCTTAACCACTGTATCCTTTTTCATGGTGAAACGTTCAAGTCACTGGATAAATATCCCCGGTGTGGGGCTAGTCGGTATAAGAACAATGACCTTTACGATGGGGACGAAACCTCCACTGGGAAAAAGAGGAATAAGAAGGGTACAAAAAAGGTGGTACAAGAATCTCAGCCCTCAGAGGACACTCCATTAGGCAACGATGCAAAGCAGAGAAGAATTCCTGTCATGATAATGTGGTACCTGCCAGTGACCGACCGCTTGAGACGTATCTTCCTAAACCCTAAAGAAGTCACACTCATGACATGGTGGGATGATGAGCGCAAGGTGGATGATAATAAGATTGCACACCCGGCTGATTGTAGTTAGTGGCAAAGGATCGATGAGAAGCACAAAGAATTCATCGATGACCCAAGGAATATATGGTTTGACTTGAGCACTGATGGAATGAATCCCTTTAATGAGAGGATGAGTGACCACAACACTTGGCCAGTGATCTTGACCATATACAACATCCCAACGTGGTTGTGTCAGAAGAGAAAGTACCTTCTCATCACTATTCTTATTTCTGGCGTTAAACAACCATACATTGATATAGACATGTTCCTTAAGCCTTTGATGCAAGAAATGGAGAGGCTATGGAGGCATGGGGAGCCGATGTACGATGTATTCCGAAAGGAGGACTTTATATGTAGAGCAATAATATTTGTTATTACCAATAATTATCCCGCGCTGTTTGCTTGTCTAGACAGATCAAAGGGAAGACGAGATGCTTGGTTTGCTTGAATGGTACTACATGGGTGTTCCTAGATGCATCCAAAAAGATAGTTTATCTAAGGAATCGGCACTTCTTAAAGACAAGTCATAAGTACCGCAGCAAATTGTTCTTTAGATTTTATGACAACACTCCGGGGATTGAACCTCCTCCGAAGAGACGTCATAACGGAGAACACGTGTACAGAATGGTGAAAAACATACGCGTCATCTATGGAAAGAAGAATTCAGATGGGATGAACAGAGATAGAAGCACACCTCCTGTCGAAGGCGTACCTTTTAAGAAACAATCAATCTTCTTTCAGTATCTGCCTTATTGGCCAGACTTGAAGGTCCCCCATGCCATTGATGCTATGCACGTGCAGAAGGATGTTTTTGAGAGTCTCATTGCTACCTTGATGGACACAGGCAAGTCAAAGGACGGTCTGAAATTACAGAAAGATATGGTGCAGCTAAACGTGATGCCACAACTTCATTCGGTAGAAAAGTGTTCATCGACCATGATTCCAAAGAGGTGAGTTGGGCGTATTACAATGTCTTGCAGAGTACACAACTGATGCAACCGTACATTGATAAATAATTGGCTATCATTATAGCGGAGAGAAATGGTCGTTCAGATGATTGGGTCATGAAACATCACAAGTAACGACTAACTACATGGTTGAAGGACCAAAACATACCATCTGGAGAAACTATAGACTCTATTACCATCAGTAGATTGACGGAGGGGCCATCGAGATAAGTGACATCTTGGAAAGCTTATGACATCAATGGGTATACATACTATACCCACGCAAAGGATAGTAAATGTGTAAACTAAAACAACGGCGTTCTAATAGAAGCTCTCAATGGAGTAGGGCAAAAGATCCAATACTTTGGCATCATTGAAGAGATATGAAAACTTAACTATCGAGGGGATATAACGGTGGCCCTGTTTCGATGCCGCTGGATCAAACAACACCAACTGAATGAGATCGAATTGAGAGTCCTGGACCTTGAGAATCTAGGTTACCAAGATGACCCTTGGGTGCTCGCTTCACATATCGCACAAGTTTTTTTTATGCCTGACCCACAAAGTAACTCTCCCCATAGAAGAAGACAAATCACATGGTTGCCTTCGGGAAACAGCACATTATCGGAGTTGATGATGTGGACGATATTGAAGCTTACAATAACTACGATGAGATGCCGCTATTCACAGACTTTTCTAAGAAGATCAGTATTGTGAAAAAGAACCTGCCCAAAGACATATTGCCATGGGAACGAAAAGGTGTCAAGGGAAAAGTCGTTACAACGGGCTTGCTAGTTGTTGAACGTGGAGTGTTTGTGTAAGTGTGTGTATTTGTAAGACTTTATTTATGCATGCGTGTGAGACTATATATTTATGTATGTGTGAGACTATATATTTATGTATGTGTGTGAGACGATTTTATGCATGTGTGTAAGACTACCCTTTGCAACATCTAGATGAATCTATTTCAACATCCACCCTATTACTACTAAAATTTTATGAAATCACTTAATACTTTATGAAATGAAGAAATGATCAAAAAATGTTGGAGATCTTGACGAGTCATACAACTTTTATATTCATCGTCTTTACAGCTGAAATCATTTAGTGGTTGAAAATAAGGTTTGAAGTTGTCATTTTCTGAAATTCAAAATTTGAATTGTCCAAAATTAGTGACAAAGATAGATGACTAGACTAAAACGATAGAGCATGATTTTAGAAAATTTTAGGAAAAAGCCCATCACATTTGGAGTTAGTATGAGGAAGAAAAACTAGTTACAAGTTTCAGCCACAGATTAAAAAGAGAAATCACACTTGTTCGTTATTGATCATCATGAACAGTTGTGATTTTTCTTTTTTAATCTCTGGGTAAAATTTGTAACTAGTCTTTCTCCCTTATACTAACTCCAAATGTGATGATTTTTCCCTAAAATTTTCTAAAATCATGCACTATCAAGTTACTGTGTTGATTTGGTCATTTTTTTCGTTTGACAAAGTTTGAGCAATTGAAAATTTCAAATTTAAAAAAATGACAAGTTCTAACAAGATTTTAAAACACCAAATGATTTTAGCTGAAAAAGTGACGATTACCAAAGTTGTATAACTCATTAAGATTTAAAACTTTTATTTTGGTTATTTCTTCATTTGACAAAGTGATAGTAATCATTGTTCACAAATCAACATGTCTCTCGTATAGTTTATGAAACTATGAGTGACATGTAGATTTGTGAACAATGTTTACTAACACTTTATTAAATGAAGAAATAATCAAAATAAAAGTTATAGATAGTGATGAGTTCAACAACTTTTACGTTCATGACTTTTCTAGTTGAAATCATTTAAGGTTTTAAAATCTTGTTTGAAGTTGCCATTTATTAAAATTAAAATTTTGAACTGTTCAAATTTTGTCAAATGAAAAAATGATCAAAATAAAAGTTGTAGATAGTAATGTGTTCAACAACTTTTATATTCATAACTTTCTTATTTGAAATCATTTAAGGTTTTAAAATCTTGTTTGAAATTGCCATTTATTGAAATTCAAAATTTGAAGTTTTCAAATTTTGTCAAATGAAAAGATGACCAAAATATAAGTTGTACATCTTGATGAGTTCTACAACTTTGATGGTTACAAAATTTTCATTTGAGGTCATTTAGTGTCCTAAATTCTATTAGTTGTTTTGAAATTCAAATTTTAAAATTTTAAAATATTATTTTTGTAAAGAAGAAAATATAAAATTATATCTATATATATAATAAAAATTGTTTATATATACATATATTTATATATATAGAATAATAAAAAAACTAATATATAAATTTATATTATGTTCTTTATATATGAATGAATTACATAATTATTAATTAAAAGAAATTGAAAAAATATTTGTAAGGGTGGCTAACTCAGAAACCGCCCCTAAAAATTGATTTGTAGGGGCGGCTAACTCAGGAGCCGCCCCTACAAATGCCCTCCACTATATAAGCCAGAGCCCGCGGGCGGCTATCTCAGGGGCGCTATTTTTCCTTTCACACGCCGTTAGGCTGCCGAACCCGCCGCCGCTGCCACCGTGCGCACTTCCTCTTACCTCCGTCGGCCCATGCGCGCCCGGCCACGCGCTTCCTCTCACCTCCGCTCCATTCGCCGCTGGGACCCGCTGCGGAACCCTAGCCGGGCGACGCCGTTCCTCCACGGAACCCTAACCGCCGGGACCTGCTTCGACTGCTTCCTCCATGGCGGCGCGCTCCACCGATTCGAGTACGGTGTCCCCACGGCTCCCTGCTCCCGCTGCACCCCTCCCCACGCCGCCTCTCTGCTCCCACGCGTGCTTCCTCTCACCTCCCTCCATTCACCGCTGGGACCCGCTGTGGAACCCTAGCCGCTAGGACCCGCTACGAAACCTTAGCCGGGCGATGCCGTTCCTCCACTGAACCCTAACCGCTAGGACCTGCTTCGACTGCTTCCTCCATGGCAGCGTGCTCCACTGATTCGAGTTTGGCGTCCCCGTGGCCTCCCTGCTCCCGCTGCGCCCCTCCCCACGCCGCCTTTCTACTCCCATGCTACGCCGCTCCGCACGCCGCTGCACACGCTACCACCTCGGCCGAGCCCACCTGACGGCCGCCCACCCCTGCCCTTCCCTGCTCATGCCCGAACGTCCGCCCGGCTGCTGGGTGAAGGTCCCGTGAGCACCCTCCTCTGCATTGCCTACTCGCTCCCACCGGGCGCCCCACGCTGGTAGGGTCCCTCCGCAGCTCATCACCCCAAATCTTCTAATGGTAAATACTTTATCTGAACACTTCTTTTGCGAATGTTATTGAATATTCATACATGCAATTGAAATTTATTATATTTTATATGTAGTGTTCCACCAAGGAATTTGTGTGATTATGGTGGCATATTTTGCTATTGCTAGATCCTACCTTTTTTACTCTTCTTTTTTTCATCTAATGAATCTATATAGAGTTATTGTTCCTTTTTTGGTAGGATCCTGTTAAAATTGGGAAATAATAAAGCATAGTCCTAGCCTCCTAGGTTTTATCTTGTTGGTGTATCTCATCTAGTTTGCTGTGCACATATGTGAAACAAGCTAACTCTTGAAGTTAGTACAAGAGGTTACACATTAGTTGAGCCTTGTAAGCCCTGGCAACCTTGTAGGCTAGCCCTTTTTTGTTATAAAATGGAAGGATCACTGCTAATGCAATTAAGATAAAAAGGTTAATTGTACCGGCTAGGATCAAGCAGCAATTGTAGATGACACAACCTCTTAGACATTCTAAATCATCCTTCACTGGAGTAAGCTTCTGTTCATGATGGAGCATGGGATTACAAAATTAGGTTGGACATAAGCATGGGCTTGTTACTAAATTGATATCATAAGACTAGCCTGAATTTTTTCAGTTAACATGGACACTCTATTGAACATAGTAACAGCTGTATTGTTAACTCCTTTCACTGGAGTAAGCTTTAAGTTTGGCTTGTCTTGTAATGATTTTTAATGGCATAGGATATATTAGCTCAAGTATTAGCTTCTATTTGACTTGGACAACAAGAAAATACATGTGGATCTCATGTAAAAATATATGCTATTGCAGATTACCCACCTACAGACCTTGTTCGAATCATCCCGTATGAGCAAACTTCATTAAGTGAAACATCCAACAGGTAAGCATCAAGCTGATCGTTTACTCCTGCCCTCCACTTTGATTCATAGTGTAAATTGTTTCATTTTCACTAGCCACCTGTTCTTAGGGTAAAGGAGGTGCCTACAAGCATTTGAAGTTTTATAGACATCTAAAACAATCATAGCAGCTGCCGTTCATAACTAAGAAGTTATTGGTCCAAGAAACTTGTGAAAGGTAAGATTTATTTAACTAGTTCGCGTTCATGATTGCCTGATTACCTTGTTCCAAGATTCATGAATGTCTGATTACCTTTGCTCAGTTCGCGTTCATGAATGCCTGATTATAGCAACTAGGATGCTGGACTTTTCCTCAGGGTAGTTTTGCTATAGACAAATTAGTTGCAACCTCTTTTGTTGATGCTTATATATGTGGCTGGCGTGTGAATGACTAGGATTTTTGGCCTTTTCTTAGGTTGGTTTTGCTACAGACAAATTACTTTCCACCTTTTGTATTACTGGTTGTTAAGAAGATCTTGGTGCCATACTGCCATATGTAGTTATTTGTATTGTTTCTTTGATTCTTTCAATAAAAGCTCTTGTTGGTTATTGGAGTTTTCCATGGGTGTGTTGCTATAAGAAAGTAAAAGCTCTAGATGTTATTGGAGTTTGGGTATGTTGCTATAAGAAAACTTGGATGCTTGCTTTATCTGTGTTGCTGCGTCCTGACTGATAAAGTGATAATGGTTGTTGTGCGTGGCTCCAAGATTGCCAACAAGGGTGGTAGCCCCTTTCCTAGGTTTGTTTTGCTATAGACAAGTTAGTTTTATACTTGATGCCTTGGTGCTTATATGTGGTGATGCTAATGCAATCAACTCTACTCATAAACTGCATGTTGGTTCAGTGCAACATATGTTCCCATAGTTGCATACATATATTGATATATCTTTTGGATCTGAACTCATAAACTGCATACTTGACCTGTACTTGTATGACTTGCGCTGCACTCATCCAGTTGCCCTGCCGTGCCTCAAGAAACAGAGTTAGTATACTACTCCACAGAGGAACGGTGGAATACAATACCTTCTCTTTATTATCCCTCTCCTTTCCTCGTTTCGTCTTCTGCAGCGCCGACGATTGCCGTGCCATATTGGTCATCGCCGTGCGTGCGTGATAGCCTAAACTCGCTCAGCTAGGTCACCCACGACTTCCCACTGATTCCATCTCCACCACTCTACTTACTTCCTTTCTAGGATAGTCTGTCCTCTGTCGTCTTCTCTAGCCTCTTGAGGGAAGGGGACCGAGAGAGAAGAAGCAAGGGCAAGAGCAACACAGCAGCCCTATTTCTGTTTTGATTTGGGACGCACCATCCTCTTCCTGTTGTAATCCAATCCCGGCGGATGTGTTGTGATGTCCTTCTATTCTCCTTCTACCCATAGATAGATAGCGGAGAGACGATGAAATATTATCCCTCGATCCAATTCCAAATAGCAAGACTCACAAACCACCGAAACTAGAACAAGGGCGCTCGCTGCTGCTATTGCTTGTTGGACAGACCCGGAGCAGAGCCGCCGGCCATGGCCACGGCCAAGCACAAGCAGTTCTGGGTGTACCAAGTCTGGAAAGGCAAAAACATGAGCCAACCCCTCCCTCCCTCTCTCTTCCCCTTTTCCTTGTACCGACACGAGCTTCTTTCTTGGGTTGGGTCCTCCCTACTAAAGGTCGCACCATTCTTGGTTTTGGATCCATTCCACACCTTGGGGATTGCCTACTGTGCTAGTTTCTTCTTGGTTTCTTGCTTGCATCCGGCGGCCTAACATGGCCATGTGACTGCCGCTTTGGATACAAGAGGGCTTCTGTGATGTGGTGGATAAGATGACTAGCAGCAACTGCACGGACGGGACGGCTGTTGTAGTATCTTTATATATGCCACGATTGTCTGCCTAGTTAATTGTTGATCCATTATGGTTTCTCATTTGTTTATCCCCTAATTACAGTCATGTTGTAGTACTATCTACGCTCTCGATTTGGGCGCTTCTTGGCAGCCTATGTCAATCATAACCTTCCCTAGTATTGTTTTCTTTGAGCATTTTACGTAAAAATATGTTGTTCTCAAGTCACTATGATCAGTTGTGGTTGTCATTATCAAATTACCTGAACATGTCATTGGAAAACTCTCTCATGGTTTATATGTCATGTCAGCTTGCTTCAGCTACTCTTTTGATTAATGCTCAACTAAGTTTCAATAGTTTCCAATTTTTTGGGCATAGAATTGGGCTTTCATGCTTACTTTTTATATCCAGTAGATCCAATAGTGATAGCCAAATGGGCCAGTTGCGTCAATACCTTAGTGTTTGCCGATGATTCTATACATAATTTGACAAACATTATTATTAAAATTTATGGTTGGTGACTTCTTAATGGGTTCATTCCGTATAAGGGGGTCGTATTCCATTGCCATACTGGAGAAAATTCTGATTGTCCGATCTACCTATCAGGTTCGGAAGATATTAAGCATATGATGTTCATGTGTGATCGAGCAAAGTCAGTATGGCAATCCATGCCACAACTTAGACTCAACTCAGGCATATGAGGTAGCTCATATGATGATCGAATGGCCCCCTACTTATAAGTAGTTGTTGTTTTTTGCCACCTTTCCTATCCTCTATGTTTGGAAAGCAGCAGTTGTTTTTTATACCTTTTCCTCTCTATGTTTGTTAAGTAGCTGTTGCTTTTTTTTTGCCAAATCTCTCATCTCCTCTCCTCTCCTTTGTTTTGCCGATGATGAAATTGTCTAAGTCCATACATTATGTGGAATATGAGCTGATGATCAAGAACTTGTGAGGAACTTGGGCATCATTAGCAGCCGCCCCTACTATGATGCCTTGATGCTTCAAGTTCATGATTAAATGATGATTGACATGTTTCTGAGGCCTCTATTACTGCTACTACTTTTTTGATATATTATTGTTTTATAGGACTACTTTGGTTTATAGATCTTTTTGATTTCTTATACCTTCTCGTGTACCTAAAGCACACATTCTTGCATCTACTTCTACTCTTCTCCATGAGCTGCCAATGCTGATGCTGCTTTGTAGACCCTCCTCTCCTAGTCCTACAACTTCTACTCTTCTCCTCTCCTGTCCTCTGCTTCTACTTCTTCTACTCCTATCCTCTCCTATTCCTCTACTATAACTGTTTTCCTTAACATAAATTTAGGAGAAGATATGGCCGAACTCCCTTCGCCGGATCTGCCAAATAATTATGTGTATGATCTGGGCTTCCAACCAGCATTGGGGAGGGCAAACCACCCACATCCAAGCATAGTAAGTAACATGTTTAAAGACACCTCTATAGATATTTTATTCTAATTTATATAATTCTTAAATGTAGACAATTCATCCTATACCATGGTTCAGAGAGACACTCTTAAATTTAGGGGTTGATTTCCTCAATGTTGATACATTCCCTATAGATGGTCGAATCAAGCAATGTCGAATTGGCTTTTCTATTCTCGCTAGGGCGGGTAACCAACAAGGTATGGTTTTATACATCGATAGGACGAGCAGCGGTCAACCTCATGACATTACTACGCAAAAATATGTTGTGCAAGCATGTTTAAGGGCGCTTCAAAATATTGGGTACAATATTCCTACATACTCCTCCATGAGGATTGCTAGTTTGAATGTGGGCCTCCACCACGATATTGGACTGTTTTGTGCAAAGCTTGCTGAGGACAACATGAATGATGTGGCCAGTCTCATAACTTATATCCAGATTAATTGTTATGTCTATATATATGCATGGTTCTGATAACCACATTTTTTCCAACACTTACAGATTTAGGAGAACGACGTAACATACGCAAGTTGTAGCTTTGAAGCCATTTTAAACCAAGCCATGTATCACTTGGGGTCGTTATAAAAGGGAATATGGTGGCCCTATTCTCACTTTAGAGGGAATCTAGGTAAAAATTCTAGTGACTAGGAGTGAAGGTTCTCGACCAATGCTGATCGTCGTCAGTAGACCTTGTGAATGATCTTGTGAAGCAAGGGAGAGTGCACTAGGAAATACATTGCGCTACATCAGTGACATTTTAACATATGAAATGAATGATCTGCACTTCTTCGAGTATGTGGTACAACGTTTGAAAATTCTAGGGATCATGGTGTCTATTTAACAATGGATTGTATATATTCTTATGAATTAGATTTGTAATTATAGTTTATATAATACTCTTGTGCTTGTGGTCAGATTTGAATTATATATGTTCTGGTCAGATTTGAATTATATATGCATATATATATATATGTTCTGGTCGAATTTGAATTATAAATTTAAATTTTTTTGGTGAAAAAATGTACTGTAGGGACGGTTCTAGACTAAACCGCCCCGACAAACAGGTATTATAGGGGCGGCTGGTACTACAGCCACCCCTACAAATCGATTTTGTAGGGACGGCTCTACAAATTGATTTGTAGGGGCGGTCTGAGAACCGCCCCTACAAATGGTAGGGGCGGTTGACCAAACCGCCCCTACAAATCATGTGGAGCCGCCCCTACAAAAGGTTTATGTAGTAGTGATGGTAGGATTTTCATATAAATTGAAGGAATCCAATTCCTATGTTTTGATACATCACTAGGTGCTTTGGAATGGAGTTTTCCTTTCTTATAGAAAGGCCTGCTTTTCCTTAAGAAATATAGGAAATAAAACATCCACTTCAAACTCTTAGAAAATTTTCATACAATGGAGGGATGAGCAAGTGCTTATTCAATACAATGAAGGAATAAAACATGTTCTTAGATTACAGTATTCCAAACACCTATTTCTAAAATTCTTGTGTTTTTCATTCCTTCCTGAAAACCGTGTTTTCTTCCTTTCCTCTGTTCCAAACATGCCTTAATCATTTGAACCTACATTTATAGCTCTGTCCACAAACACTAAGGCCCCATTTAGAGATGTTTTTCAAATTTTCTTTGTTTTTACTATGAAATAAATTCTTATGGGTTTTTTATAGTGGAATTCCTGAGTTCCAAAGGGTCTTAAATGGCTTCTGAGTTTTTAGTCAAAGGAAGAGGAAAGGGGGAAAATCATTCAATAACGCACCTAAAAATCCCCGTAATGCAATTAAATTCTACCTACTCATGTATCCGATGCAATTAAATCGCTGTAAGGGCCCGTTCGTTTAGGGCAGTATGTGCTCGGAATAATTCCGGCTAATGAAAACTTATATAAATTTACTAATGATTTCGGCCGGTAATTTTTTCTGGAGCTCATTCCAGCAGAAGCGAACGGGGCCTAATGCAGTTTAAGGTCAGCAACGCTGTTGCTGCTCCTACAACAAGCAGTCAACATCTAAACATCTACTGTTGTTGCACAAAGGTTTAAAAAAAAGAGGGCGGCAGCAATTGTTGCAGCCGCTGCAGAAAAAGCATATTGGAGCGGGCTGAATGGATCCTACCAATAATTTAGGTGGATTAGACCACAGCAAGTCACTACACTTAGGATTTAACAGTAGAAATATCACAATGACTTAGAACATCCGCAGTGTCTTCCAATGAAAAGGATGTGTCCAAATAGAATCTCAGCGAGAGTGGATTTGATCCGGTCTATATATAATTCTTTGATCCGACAAGGTGTGCTTCATGAGAAAAACCCATCTGGAAATTAAAAGTACCACTGAAAATTAAGATTTTCTTGTGGTATCTAAAACAAGGGGTAACTCTTACAAAAGATAATTTAGCAAATAGAAACTGGCAAGGAAACGTCAAATGTTGTTTGTGTAGTTCAATGGAAACTATTCAACATTTATTCTTTGACTGTCACTTTATAAAATTTGTTTGGAATATTGTGCATATCACTTTTGGACTTCAACCACCCACAAGCTTTGCTAATTTATTTGGTTCTTGGCTTCATGGACTACGTCCTAAACTCAAAAACCAAATTCTCCTAGGGGCAGCTGTAAGAAAAATGGACCATAAGCCCATTTACTTTGGATTTTGGTGTTTGATAACCAACTCAACCAAATTGGACTAATAAATTTGCAAGTAATTGTTTTGTAATTCAATAGGGTGCAATACGTGACTTGGACGAAGGCGACATGATGATCCCACGATCAACACGATAAACAAGATCCTAGAAGCACAAGAGAAGATCCAAGATATCAAGCATAGTTCAAGCACGAAGATAGGAACCAAGCCGGACGCAAGATCGCGAAGAAATGAGCTCCACAGAGGTGACCGGACATGGGCCTATGAGGACCGGACGCGTCCGATCAGTTGCTCGGCAACAGTAGGCGTTAGCAGTAGTGACCGGACGCTGAGCGAGGTACTGACCGGACGCTGAGCGAGGCAGTGACTGGATGCACGAACTTCACTGTTCATCATCGCGGCAACAACTCAGTGAGGACCGGATGCAGCGGCACTGGATGACCGGACGCACAAAGTGCAGCGTCCAATCATGTTCAGAGAGGTTCCAGAGCAGCACAAATGCGACCGAACGCGTCCGGTCAATGATGACCGGACTCGACAGTACATCCGACCTCTACGCGCGCGCTCAAAGGTTCGGATGACCGGACGCGTCCGATTAGGACGACAACAACGTCCGGTCAGTAGCAGAAAGCTGGGTTTCGCCCCCAATGGCTACTTTCTCTATGTGGCTTATAAATAGATCCCCAACCGGCCATTTGTGATGTGGAGAGTTGAGGAAACATACCAAGGGTGTTGATACATCATTTTAGTGATCTCCACTTGCATAGCGCTTAGTGATTCATTAGGTGATTAGCATAGGTGCTTTGTGAAGTGGTTAGGTTGATTAGACCACCATTTATACGCTTGCTCTAGGTTTAGGCCTAGTATTTAGTGAGGTTTGCACAACTCTTACCACTCGGTGCTTGCGCACACCATTGTTGTACATCGGAGGGGCTTGTAGTCTTGTCAGATGACACCAACCGCGTTTATGGTGTGGCCACCACCGTGTACCAAAGGAAACAAGGCCCATGGCGGTTTGGCCGGAAGCTTGATAGTGAAGACGGCGGGGAGCGGTCTGGGAGAGGCTTGCCGGAAGGCACACCGGAGACCCACTTGCACATGAGGAAGGCCTGGGGCTATCCATAGAGTTACCTGACCTGGGAGCTTGGCCCTTGCGAGGGATTCCTTGTGAGGGGCTCCAACGAGGATTAGGGAGAAGCTTGCATGCTTCTTGATACCTCGGTAAAAATACTAGAGTCGTCGACAGGAGTTTGCATATCTCTACCTTACTCTTTAGCTTCCGCATTTACATTGCAATCTTGTTTTGTGCTTTACTTTCCTAGCTTAGTGATAGGCTAGTTGATAGGTTTGAAACCTAGGTTGCATAACTCAGTTTTTGCGGTAGAGATAGCAACACACTAGCAAAACCGTAGTTGCACATTTACATAGTTTATCTTTTGTATATGTTTTTGCTAAGGATAGAAAAAGAAGCCATAGTTTAGAGTTAGAGTTTTAAGTTACCTAATTCACCCCCTCTTAGGCGTCATGATCCTTTACAAGTGGTATCAGAGCCAGGTTGGCTCAATTTGGACCTTTGGCTTCACCGCCGTTGAGCCAACACGATTTAGAGTGGTTGGGATGGATACCTCTAGGCCTTCGCACTTTGATGGCACTAACTTCTCCTACTATAAAGCTAGAATGGCTTGTCACCTTGAGGTGGTAGATTTGGGTGTTTGGAGAGTCACTCGTGACAGGATGAAACCCATTAAGAATCCCGATAAACCCACAAAGAGTGAAGAAAAAGAAATTTATTTCAATGCTAGAGCTAAAAATTACTTGTTTGAATCTTTTAGCATGGATGTGTTTAACCAAGTGTTCACTTTAAATACGACATATGAAATTTGGTTAAAACTCCAAGAGCTCCATGACGGCACAACTAATGTCCGTGAGGAAAAACATTGTCTATTTAAACAAAATTATGATTCCTTTAAAATGAATGATGATGAGCTTATTCGTGGTATGTATTCTCGTTTGAATCTGATTATAAATGAGTTCCATTCAATAGGATTAATGAAGCTAGATGATGCAGACATCATGAGGAAGATCATCTCCGTGCTACCACAAAAGAAATATGCAAGCATCATCACCATCCTTCACAACATGGAGGACTTGAGCACCATGACCCCGGCCATAGTCATTGGCAAGATAGTGGCATTTGAAATGTCACGGAAGATGGGTCAAGAAGAAGCCTCATCATCAAGTAAAGGCAAAGCTCTCACATGTAGTGAGAAAAAGAAGATGAAGGGCAAGCAAGTTGAGACAAGCTCAAGCTCAAGCTCCTCAAGTGAAGATGAAGAAGAAGATAAGGATGATGATGATGATGATGATGATGATGATGATTAAAGTGATGATGATCAATCTTCCTCCTCCACCTCTGACCTTGATGAATAATCAATCAAACTTATCAACAAGGTGGAGAAGATGATCCAAAGACTCAATGTCAATGGCGTGCCCATCCAAATTCAAGATTTCATCTTCACCAATCAAAGAAATGAGCAAAGAGAGAATGGATGCTATGGATGCGGTGAGTTGGGGCACTTTGTGGAAGTTTATCCAAACAAGCCCACACCCAAGACAAAGAAGAAGGCGTGCAAGGATAAAGCCCTCACATCAATAAGGTCATGGGATGATTCTTCAAGTGAAGAAGAAGACCATCACAAGAGGTGAGGCCAAAGCACTCATCATCAAGCTCTTCTCATGTGTGCCTTATGGCATGAGGTAACGAAGGCTCATCCTCTAGTGAGAGTGATAGTGATGATGAAATGTCTTCTCTTAATAAACTTGTGCAAGAAAATCTTAAATATGCTAAGGCTTGCACTAGCCAACAAAAGAAGCTAAAAATATTGCAAGAAAAGCTAGATAGTTCACAAAAAGCATATAAAACCTTGCTTGAACAATATGAGACATTTGCTAATCTCAATATTAAACTATCTACTAAAATTGAGCAACTTGAGGCTAGTGCAACAACAAATGCTTGCACACTCAATGATGAGCAACTTGTAAAGAAAAATGAAAAATTAAAAGAAAAGTTACCTAGCTCACAAGATGCTTATAAAAGTTTGCTTGCTAAAATGGAAACCATGTGCAAACATTGTGATGAGCTAACTAATAAAGTTGCTAATCCTGAAGCCGTTAGTACAACCCTCACTAAGGCACTTAAAAAGAAAAGTTCTATCTTTGATATGCCTAAAAAGGATGGTTCTACTTCTTGCAATGATTTATGTTTAGACTCACCCTTGTGCAATCAAGTTTGTATTGAGAAAGTTGTTGTAGATACATGCACACAAGAGGTCGTAATGGAGAATGAGCAACTCAAGTAAGAAGTGGCTTGCTTTACCAAGGACTTGACTCAAATGAAAGGCAAGACGGAGCAAGCCCAACTTTATCAAGATAACGGGAGTGAAGAAGCTTGATGAAGGACAAATCGTGGTTTGCTACGTATGCCACAAGGAAGACCACAAGTCCTATGAGTGCAAGGTGAAGACTGGGGGAGGAGCTAAGAAGAAAGAGAAAAACAAAAAGGAAACAAGCAAGCTCTCCAACACCCACACCAACAAGGTGGACAAAAAGGCCTCCACACCTTATCTCTTGAAGAAGAAGAAAAATGACAAGGTAAATCAAGGTGAACAAGCAAGCCAACATTGGGGCCAAACGCATTTGGGTGCCAAAGGAGATCATTTTCAATATGAAGAGCACCAAGAAGATTTGGATCCCGAAAGAGAAGTGAGAAGTTCGATGGACTTTGAGAAATTTGGATACTTAGCAAAGTATGGGTGCATTTCATGGGGTGCATCATTATGGACAAAGGTAATTGCCAAGTGGGTTAGTGAATACTATGGACCCAAATTCTCCTTCCCATGTTATATAACTAGATTTAATTTCTTGCAATTTCAATTAGCATCTAGTTTCTTTTATACCTAGGTTTGCATTTTCATGTTTAATCTTTTGTCTTGCATACCCAAGGTATATCTTATGGTAGGCTTGCTCGGTTTCACTCTTAACCCTTGGAGCAAACCTACATGGTTTAAATTGTTTAGGAGCACGACACATAGCTTGTTTTATAATTGTTCATCTAATTTGTGCCAAAGTCCAAATTGTAGATAATTTCTCCCTAATATCACTTTTGAAAATGATTCTCACATTCATGTGATGTCATCTTTCAAATTGTATTTTTATTCTAAAATCAATATGCATGTCTCCTACAAGTATTCCATACTTGTGTGCACAAATTTAGGGGGAGGTTACTCTACAAGTTAGATGCTTTGAGACTAACACCTTTTGAAGCTTATCATGTGTGTAGTAGTCTCATTGCAAGAAAAATGGAGTCCCCAGAGTTAAGCATCATACTTCAAATATCCACCACCTATTGCAAGTGGCATAAATCAAATTGGTTTCCACATGTGGTATTTCTAAACCGATATCATCATGTTGATTTCACTTTGGTATTTATATGCTTTCTTCATGCATTATATATATTAAACTCCCTTGAGCATTAATTTGCCAATTATGCATAAACAACATTCTTCATCTTATGTATGCAAATATTTAGGGGGAGCTTAGTCTATATAATGTGAGAGTCAAATTTGGTGACCTATTCCACTCCACATACAAAGGATCATAAAGTTTGACCCTCCCTTGTGCTACTAATGTCTTCCTTTTCGATGTTTGATTCCAAAGGGGAGAATTTATAGGAACAAAAGCAAGCCCGATCATAATAATTTACAAGTGGTAATGGTCTAAGAAAGAACGGATAGTGGATTATGGAGTTAGGGGAGGCTTAAATCCATAATGCCACATGGGGACATTTGCAAGGGCAAGATAAATTTCCAAAGATGTTTACATGTGGTATCTCTTAGCATCATATAACATTGCCCTTTGCATTGCATCCTAGCAAGTAGATGGTTGTTAAACACCAAAATTCTTATTATTTTTTTCCTTTGGCCGTGTTGTCATTAATCACCAAAAAGGAGGAGATTGTAAGGAAAATGGACCCAAGGCCCATTTACTTTGGATTTTGGTGTTTGACGACCAACACAACCAAATTGGACCAATAAATTTGCATGTAATTGTTTTGTAGTTCAATCGGGTACAAGACGTGACTTGGATGAAGGCAACATGATGATCCCACGATCAACACCATAAGCAAGACCCTAGAAGCACAAGAGAAGACCCAAGATATCAACCATGGTCCAAGCACAAAGATAGAAACTAAGTCGGACGCAAGATCGCGAAGAAACGAGCTCCACAGAGATGACCGAAAGCTACCCTATGAGGACTGGACGTGTTCCATCAGTTGCTCGGCAATAGCATGCGTCAGCAGCAGTGACCGGACGCTGAGCGAGGTACTGACCAGACACTGAGCGAGGCAGTGACCGGACGCATGGACTTCACTGTTCATCATCGCGGCAACAACTCAGTGAGGTCCGGACGCAGCGGCACTAGATGATCGGACGCACAAAGTGAAGTGTCCGATCATGTCCAGAGAGGTTCTAGAGCGACGCAAATGCGATCGGACGTATCCAGTCGATGATGACCGGACTCGGCAGTACGTCCGATCTCTACACGCGCGCTTAAAGGTTGGGACGACCGAACGTGTCCGGTCAGGACGATAGCAGCGTCTGGTCAATAGCAGAAAGCTAGGTTTTACCCCCAACGGCTACTTTCTCTATCTGGCTTATAAATAGACCCCCAACCGGCCATTTGTGATGTGGAGAGTTGAGGAAACATACCAAGGGTGTTGATACACCATTTTAGTGATATCCACTTGCATAGTGCTGAGTGATTAATTAGGTGATTAGTGTAGGTGCTTTGCGAAGTGCTTAGGTTGATTACACCACCGCTTATGCGCTTGCTCTAGATTTAGGCCTAGCGTTTAGTGAGGTTTGCACACCTCTTACCACTCGGTGCTTGCGCGCACCATTGTTGTACATCGGAGGGGCTTGTAGTCTTACGAGATCACACCAACCGCGTTTGTGGTGTGGCCGCCATCGTGTACCAAAGGGAACAAGGCCCGCGGCGGTTCGGCCGGAAGCTTGATAGTGAAGACGACGGGGAGCGGTCCGGGAGAGGCTTGCCGGAAGGCACACCGGAGAACCCATTGCGCGTGGGGAAGGCCCGGATCTATCCACGGAGTTACTCGACCGGGAGCTTGGCCCTTGCGATGGATTCCTTGCGAGAGGCTCCAACGAGGACTAGGGGGAAGCTTGCACGCTTCTCGATACCTCGATAAAAATACCGGAGTCGTCGACGAGAGTTTGCATATCTCTACCTTACTCTTTAGCTTCCGCATTTACATTGCAATCTTGGTTTGTGCTTTACTTTCCTAGCTTAGTGATAGACTAGTTGATAGGTTTGGAACCTAGGTTGCATAACTTCTTTTTGTGGTAGAGATAGCAACACACTAGCAAAACTATAGTTGCACATTTAGATAGTTTATCTTTTGCATAGGTTTTTGCTAAGGATAGAAAAAGAGACCATAGTTTAGAGTTAGAGTTTTAAGTTGCCCAATTCACCCCCTCCGTCTTAGGCGTCATGGTCCTTTACAGCAGCCACACTATGTTGGGCATTATGGTTGAATTGAAATGACACGGTATTTAACAAGGCTACATCTAACACTTCTATATAGGCAACGTACTGGTCCGACAGTGGTCCATGTTGCATAGGGAGGAGGGGCGACCACTTTTCAAGATGGTCTGCAGAGGCTGAGAGACTCTAGTTCTAGCAGTCTTTGCGAAGTTTGGGTGGAGTTTAATAATCGTATTACGGGCTAGTTTCTTCTTGTGATGTGCTCACTAGCTAGGTTGTTGTTGTTTTTTTACTTGCAAGCTTTATGGTTTAGTTTTGTACCATTGGAGGATGGTAGAGGCTGGAACTTTATTCCCTTGTTAAAAAAAGCCATGGCGTACAGCTCCTAGATGCCTTGAATTCACTTTTTTGCTCACAGCGTATATCTTGGTGACAAGAATAATGTCCTTGAATGAAACACTCCGGCCCTGTTTCGATCAGTTTCAGATTCTTAAAAACTAATTTTTACCTCCAGTTTTTAAAATATGGATTCTGATAAAAAAACTGGTGGGGGTGTTTGGATCCCCCGGTTTTTAAGAATCTCCCTTCATTTATTGCTCTATGGGTCAAAAAAACTAGCAAAAGCTAGGTATCAATAAGTTTCTGGTTTTTTAGAATCTGACAAAAACTAACAGTAAAAACTGGACTGTTTGATCCCACTAAATTTTCAAAAGCCATATTCTTAAAAACTGGCAAAAACTGGAAGGATCAAACATGACCCCAACCATGCTACTAAGTCTCTAGGCGTCGATGACAAAAAAAATTCATGAACATCAGCTGTAAAAACTGGACCTGCGAGGGTATGACCATCCCTAGGCATTGCATTAAGAAGGAGACCTTCTCACGCAGGCCCAGAAAACCCCCGAACCCCTGCCCCACCCTTACACAGCGGCACCGTCGCCCTGTGAGACCGGGCCGGTCCTTAGACCTGTGCTTTAGCGTGGGATA
Source organism: Miscanthus lutarioriparius (assembly GCA_904845875.1). Taxonomy (NCBI): domain Eukaryota; kingdom Viridiplantae; phylum Streptophyta; class Magnoliopsida; order Poales; family Poaceae; genus Miscanthus; species Miscanthus lutarioriparius. The sequence goes on from CAJGYO010000008.1 coordinate 20,735,488, forward strand.
TACGAGGGGATTTTTTAACCCCAGCCTGAAATTCGCTTCCATGGAGAGTCGAACTCAGGACCTGAGAAGTGCCACCGGGACGCTCTAACCAGTTGGACTAGAAACCCTTTGGCATCGGCCGTAAAAACGATGCATGTGTTTTCTGTCTCCTAATTGAACCATTTGTTTTTTGCATGCAGCAAGTACTCCTCTATTGAAGTGGAGTATATGCAAGTCCACCCGACAACGATAGGGATTTTTTTATTTTAATCCTTTTTATTTAATATTTTAATAATGATAATTTTTTTTTCAGATGTAACCCTTTTGGTCGTGCTAGTGCCGTCGGCGCGATCAAATAATGTTGTCGCGTCACATATATTAGCGCGGCAATATCTGCCACGTTAAATGACGTTTCCGACGTGGAAAATCTTAACACGCCACTCCCGCTGGCATGACAGCTGTCGCGTCGCCGGTAGTGGCGTGACAAGACTGGATCTTTGAAAAATCATAACTCTTTGATACGACGTCGGATGAAGACGAATTTTATATGAAAATTGTAACACTCGATGAGATCTACAACTTTCTAGTTTTGAGTTTTTCATTTGAGGATAATAACCGTGTTCTAGTGCTTGTCGCATTAGACAAATAATATTTTTCTATATGGTGTCAAATGAAGATACTTTTTATATTAAAGTTGTAGCTCTCAATGAGACTTACAACTTTATCATTTTGAGTTTTCACATTTGAGGTCCTTAAGATGCTCATAAAAATAATATAAAATTTCAGTAGTATAATAATCGCGTACTAGCGCTTATCGCATTAGTAAAATAATATTATTTTTGTATCATGTTAAATGAAGATACTTTTTATATCAAAGTTGGAGCTCTAAATGAGATCTACAACTTTTATTTTAAAAGTATTTTTATGCAAACAGTGTTTTCGGCTTGTCTTATAGTCCGTACTTTTCGGCTTGTCTTTTCAATCGGAACAGTGTTTTTCTCTCACAACAAATCAGCTAGAACAGTGTCTCAGCTTGTTTTTTCAGCGAAGCGAACAGGCCCCAAATAAGAAATATATGATTTTCCTAAAAAGATAAGCTTTGATACACAATTAATATGCTCTTCAATTTTGTATTGTTTTTTTGATATCTTAACTATCTCAAATGAAAGACCTCAAAATTGAAAATTTGTTGATCTCATAGTTAGCTACAACTTTAGTGTAAAAAATATCTTCATTTGACACAGTACATGAAAAGATATAATTTTAGTAAGGCAATAAGACCTAGTGCATGATTAATATGCTGCTAGAACTTTATATTAATTTTTAGAGTATGTTAACGACCTTAGATATAAAACTCAAAACTATAAACATATAGATCTCACTAAGAGCTAAAACTTTGATATAAAATATAACTTTATTTGACACCATACAAAAAATATATTGTTTTTCTAATACGACAAATGCTAGTACGTGATTATTATGCTGCTGAAATTTTATATTATTTTTTCTTGGATTTTAACGACCTTAAATGTAAAAAAATAAAAACTATAAACTTATCGATCTCATTGTTAAAGATATTATTTTTCAAATGCGACAAGCACTAATACGTGATTATCATGCTCTTGAAATTTTATATTATTTTTTGAGCATCTTATTGTCCTCAAATGAAAAACCTTAAACCTAGAAAGTTGTAAATCTCATCAAGAGCTATAATTTTTTATTTAAATTTCATCTTTATCCGACGTCGTATCAAAGAGTTATGATTTTTTTATGATTTAATCTTGTCACGCTACTCTCGGTGACACGACAAAACAATACTGGCACGGTGTTGTGACAAGGTTTTACACGGTGAAAACACTCTCTAACGTGACAGATGTTGTCGCGCCAATGCATGTGGTGCAACAACGTTATTTGGTCACGTCAGTAGCACTGGCGCGAAAAAAAAAAAGTCAGATAAAAAAGATTGCGATTATTATTAAAATATTAAATAATAAAGGATTAAAAATAAAACTCCTACTTGTTAGGTCGGTCAGTTAATCAGTCGTCTGCGTACTTTCATGGCGACTACTCCTGAATCGAAGGCACAAGTCTCCTCGAGGCAGAAGGTAACAGAGATGATCCTGCAGTAGAACCTACACACGGACACACGGTACACAGCCCAGCCGGCGTACCTCCGACTCCGATCGATCGAACCGGCGACGGACTGGCAAGTACACAGCCCAGGCGGCAGTCAGTAGTACTCGTATTTCGTCAAGGAGCGTAGGGGGACCCGGACGGCAGTCGGCAGTAGCGCAGTAGCTATTTCGGTCAAGAGGGACGAGGCAAGTCGTTTGCCCACTCCGAGACGGCTCCACTCCACATGCGTTTCAGCCTCCGTAAAACCCGATGGACCGATTGCCATCCCATCCCTGTTCACTGATTTACTGTTTCTAGGTGAAGGCGCGTTTTCAACCCTCCGGCACCGTGAATCCCTCGTATTTTGCAGCGGCAAGCGGCACACAAGCCGTGAATTCTGGGCCGCTCTGCCGGTTCGGCGGTTCGCCTCCCCCGACACGCGTGATTACGGCCCGGTCAGCCGCCGCTCCCGCGACGTGCGCTCGGCTTTCAGATGACACGGCGCACAGTAGTTTGTGTCACCTTGCAGGCGAAGCGGCAACTTGCGTGTCACCTTGCAGGCGAAGCGGCAACTTGCGCCGTGAGCACCGAGGCACGGGGGCGGAGCCCGTGGTCGCGAGGTCAACTGCGACGGTTGGGCCATGCATTTGATCGGCTAGTCGCCGAAGGGCAGTTATTTAGCTCTAAGATAAATTTCCTGAAGATATTAGCTTTTCCCCTATAATTCATAATATGAACGGTCACTTATGACAATCTAAGTATATGCATGAGATTAACTCTTGATCAAGAGATATTTTTTCTCTCCCTATCATATAAAGCTTTAGAGAGGCCGTTGGGAAGCCTCTACAGAGAGACTGGCTTTACAAATCAACTATTCGTAGAGGCGATGTTCAGACGCCTCTATACAGACCCGCCTTTGGAAATCAAGTTTCTAGAGACGGCTCGAAATACAAAATCATTTTTCAGAACTATAAACAATGTCTTAAAAAATAGCAAAGAAAGTTAATCCGAGGAGCCCCCACTAAACAACATCATAGTCATGCATCACAAGTTACATGATTTTTCTGGCACGTACCTCTCCTAACCACTCTGAGTCACTTATGACTAAAGGGTAGAAAATTCCCCTCATATTCAGTTTACTGGATCTTGAAATGAATATTTGGGACCTATAAGAATTCAGATAGAAAAGGTATGAACTGGAAAGTTATAGATATGGTCAACTACTATAACTTTGGTTTTGGCCGTTTCTCCGTTTGGGATTGTTTAAAAAATTAGATTTCAAACTATGAAAATTTTAGACATATTTTTCCTTGGATAAATGACTTGAAATAAAAAAAGTTATCAATTACAAAGTTGAATATCTCTTAAAAAATGCAACTTTTATTTTTTTTTTCATTTTACATTTTGAAATTAAATTTTGAACCGTCCACCGATGGAAAAAAGTTATCAACTACGTACTCACATTTTGATATTAAATTTTGAAACGAACTTCCATGGAAAAATGCAACCTTTGAAATTAAGTGGTCATCAACTTTTTTTAATTTTTCTGTCATAGGTCGTTATATTTTACATATTCGTGAAGGCGTACTTAACTAGTAAGTGGTCATCAATATGCTGTCGTCATCAAGATTATTGAGTGGCACTATTATTAGATGTCAACTTTGTTTTCGTTGTGAATTGTGGTGTAGATGCAGACGTCATATACATGTATGCACACTCATCTATGTAAACAAACAAACAAACAAACATCCTGCCTTACTATGAACATCTCTTTTAAGGTTCATGAGTCACCACATACGTCTCACAGTGATGGACATGATCGCCTACCATGGGAACAGTAGCATTGTCAATACTAGGAAAAATTGAGGGAAACAAGAGCAACCACATCAATGACTAAGCCAGATGGTCAAGTTTCACCACAAGAACATATAATAGGTGAGCTAATATCGAATCTACCGGCCCCTCTATGTATAGTTTATGGTTTCACCCCCTAAATATAGATCAATTATTCTCCAGGACGACCCACTGAACGCAGTTAGAGCATCTCCAACAGAATTGATATCTAACATGCAAATGCTATTTTAGCTAAAGCTCTAGGAAAATGGCCTCCAAGAGACTAGCCAACACGATTGCTATCACAATTGTCATGCTATCCTATGAGACTCGGTAGCTAAATTTGGCTAGCCAACATGCCTTGCTATCTTAGTGTACGTGAGGCTGACAGCTAGTGTCATGTTTGTGTTGCTCCAAACTCCATTCCTTTCTCTTAGAGATATGACTAGTCTATTGGAATGTATTGAATTATGGAGAAATGATTTTTACGAAGTGGATAGCTAAATGAAGATATGGAACATGGAATTTAGAATGTCTCTTGGAGATGCTCATGGTCCATACTGTAAGGGACCGTGACGCCTAAGAGGGGGGGGGTGAATTAGACAACTTAAAATTCTACTTCTAAAATATGGCCTCTTTTTCTAACCCTAGCAAAACCTATGCAAATAGATAAACTATCTAAATGTGCAACTACGGTTTTGCTAGTTTGTTGCTATCTCTACCGTAAAAGGAGTAATGCAATCAATGTAAATGTAGAAGCTGAAGAGCAAGGTAGAGATATGCAAACTCCCATCGACGACTCCAGTATTTTTACCGAGGTATCGAGAAGCACGCAAGCTTCCCTCTAGTCCTCGTTGGAGCCCCTCGCAAGGAATCCCTCGCAAGGGCCAAGCTCCCGGTCGGGTAACTCCGTTGATAGCCTCGGGCCTTCCCCACGCACAAGTGGGTCTCCGACGTGCCTTCCGACAAGCCTCTCCTGAAACACCGTGGGCCTTGTTCCCTCCGGTACACGGTGGCGGTCACACCACAAACGTGGTTGGTGTGATCTCGCAAGACTACAAGCCCTTCCGATGTACAACAATGGTGCACGCAAACACCGAGTGGTAAGAGGTATGCAAACCTCACTGAACACTAGGCCTAAACCTAGAGCAAGCGTATAAGCGGTGGTCTAATCAACCTAAGCACTTTACAAAGCACCTATACTAATCACCTAATGAATCACTAAGCACTATGCAAGTGGAGATCACTAAAATGGCGTATCAACACCCTTGATATGTTTCTTCAGCTCCACACACCTCATTTGGCCGGTTGGGGGTTGTATTTATAAGTCCCACTAAGAAAGTAGCCGTTGGGGATGAAATCCTGCTTTTCTGCTACTGACCGGATGCGTCTGCTCGTTCCGACCGTTGGAGCCACGATCAACTGAACGGACGCTGCCAGCGTCCGGTCACATGCCACCAGATGCGTCTGGTCGCAGTTTTGCTGCTCTAGAACCTCTCTGTACTCGATCGGACTCTGTTGTTCTATATTCGATCGATTTGCTTGATCAGCGTCCGGTCGCTGCTGCTGCTGAGCCACTGAACGGAGCGTCCGGTCACTGTGCTACCAGCGTCTGATCCAGCGTCCGGTCATTTCTGTGAGCTCGTTCCTTAGTGATCTTGCATCCGGCTTAGTTCCTATCTTCGTGCTTGGACTTTGCTTGATATCTTGGGTCTTCTCTTGTGCTTCTAAGGTCTTGCTTGTGGTGTTGATCATCGGATCATCACGTCGCCTTCGTCCAAGTCACATCTTGCATCCTATTGAACTACAAAACAATCACTTGTAAATTCATTAGTCTAATTTGGTTGTGTTGGTCATCAAACACCAAAATCCAAAGTAAATGGGCATAGGGTCCATTTTTCTTACAATCTCCCCCTTTTTGGTGATTGATGACAACACGACCAAAGCGAGCAAATAATAAAAATTTGAAATTTGAAAACTACCTACTTGCTAGGATGCAATGCAAGGGGCAAGGTTATATGATGCTAAAAGATACTACTTGTAAAACTAAATGGATACCACATAAAAACTTATCTTGCCCTTGCAAATATCCCCATGTGGCTTTATGGATTTAAGCCTTGCTTCCTACAAATTATCCCAATTACATAGACTAATCCATAATCCACTATCCTCCATTTCTTGGACCATTACCACTTGTAGACCATTACCATTTATAAATTATTATGATCTAGATTTTGGTCCTATAAATTAATGCTTGCTTTTGGTCCTCTAAATTCTCCCCCTTTGAAATCAAACACTGAAAAGGAAGTCATTAGTAGCACAAGGGAGGGTCAAACCTTGTGATCCTTTATGTGTGGATTGGAATAGGTCATAAAATTTGACTCTCACATTATATAGATTAAGCTCCCCCTAAATATGTGCATACATATGGTAGAAGGCAAAATATATGCATAATTGGTAAATTATTGCTCAAGGGAATTTAATCTATATAATGCATAAAGAAAGCATATAAATATCAAAATGAAATCAACATGATGATATCGGTTTAGAAATACCACATGTGGAAACCAATTTAATTTCTACCACTTGCAATAGGTGGTGGATATTTGAAGTATGATGCTTAACTCCAGGAACTCTATTTTCCTTGCAATGAGACTACTACACACATAATAAGCTTGAAAAGGTGTTAGTCTCAAAGCATCCAACTTGTAGAATAACCTCCCCATAAATTTGTGCACACAAGTATGGAATACTTGTGGAAAACATGCACATTGATTTTAGAATCAAATATACCACTTGAAAGATGACATCACATGAATGTGAGAGTCATTTTCGAAGGCGATATTCAAGAGAAATTATCTACAATTTGGACTTTAGCACATATTAGATGAACAATCGAAAGACAAGCTATGTGCCGTGCTCCTAAACAATTTTAAACCATGTAGGTTTGCTCCAAGGAATAAGAATAAAACCGAGCAAGCCTACCATAAGATATACCTAATTTATGCATGACAAAAGATATAAGCATGCAAATGCAAACATAGGCATGAAAAGGTACTAGATGCTTAAAGATACCAATTTGTAAGAAATACCACTTATAGGAAATGCAAATTAATACTACTTGAAGTAAATACCAATTGAAAGTAATAACATCTAGTTACCTAACATGGGAAGGGGAATTTGGGTCCATAGTATTCACTAACCCACTTGGCAATCACTTTATCCATAATGATGCACCCCATAAAATGCACACATACTTTGTCAAGTCTCCAAATTCTCCGAAGTCCATCGGACTTCTCACTTCCCTTTCGGGATCCAAATCTTCTTGGTGCTCTTCATGTTGGAAATGATTTCCTTTGGCACCCAAAAGCGTTTAACCCCATTGCTGGCTTGCTTGTTCATCTTGATGGCCACCATCTTGTCATTTTTCTTCTTCTTTAACAAGTATGATGTGGAGGCCTTCTTGTCCACCTTGTTGGTGTAGGTGTTGGAGAGCTTGCTTGTTTGCTTTTTCTCTTTCTTCTTTGCTCCTCCCCCAATCTTCACCTTGCACTCATAGGACTTGTGACCTTCCTTGTGGCACACATAGCAAATCATGGTTTGTCCTTCATCAAGCTTCTTCACTCCCTTGACGGTGTTATCTTGATGAAGTTGGGCTTGCTTCGCCTTGCCTTTCACTTGAGTCAAGTCCTTGGTGAGACGAGCTACTTCTTGCTTGAGTTGCTCATTCTCCTTTACAACCTCTTGTGTGCATGTATCTACAATAACTTTTTCAACATAAACTTGGTTGCACAAAGATGAGTCTAAACATAAATCATTACAAGAAGTAGAGGAATCTTTTTTAGACATGTTAAAAATATAATTTTTCTTTTTAGATGCCTTGGTGGGGGTTGTACTAACGGCTTCAAGGTTATCAACTTTATTAGTTAGCTCATCATAATGTTTGCACATGGTTTCTATTTTAGCAAGCAAACTTTTATAAGCATCTTGTGAGCTAGCTAACTTTTCTTTTAATTTTTCATTTTTCTTTATAAGTTGCTCATCATTGATTATGCATGCATTTGTTGTTGCACTAGTCTTAAGTTGCTCAATTTTAGTAGATAGTTCAACATTGAGATTAGCAAAGTTCTCATATTGTTCAAACAAAGTTTTGTATGCTTCTTGTGAACTATTTAGCTTTTCTTTTAATTTTTTCGAGTTTTTTTTGTTGACTAGTGCAAACTTTAGCATAATTAAGATTTTGTTGCACAATTTCATCATAAGAAGGCATTTTATCATCACTATCACTCTCACTAGAGGATGAACTTTTGTTACCTCGTGCCATAAGGCACATACGAGAAGAGCTTGACGATGAGTGCTTGCGCCCTTGCCTCTTGTGATGATGTTCTTCTTCACTTAAAAAATCATTCCATGACTTTATTGATGTGAGGGCTTGGTTCTTACATGCCTTCTTCTTTATGTTGGGTGTGGGCTTGTTTGGACAAACTTCCACAAAGTGCCCCAACTCACCGCATCCATAGCATCCTCTCTTTCTTTGCTCATTTCTTTGATTGGTGAAAATAAGATCTTGAATTTGGATGGGCACACCCTTGACATTAAGCCTTTGGATCATCTTCTCCACCTTGTTGATTAGTTTGATTGATTCTTCATCAAGGTCGGAGGTGGAGGAGGAAGATTGATCATCATCACTTGAATCTTCAACATCATCATCATCATCCTCATCTTCTTCTTCATCTTCACTTGAGGAGCTTGAGCTTGTCTCAACTTGCTTGCCCTTCATCTTCTTTTTCTCGCTATATGCTAGAGCTTTGCCTTTGCTTGATGAAGAGGCTTCTTCTTGACCCATCTTACGTGACATTTCAAATGCCACTATCTTGCCAATGACTATGCCCGGGGGTCATGGTGCTCAAGTCCTCCATGTTGTGAAGGATGGTGATGATGCTTGCATATTTCTTTTGTGGTAGCACGGAGATGATCTTCCTCACAATGTCCGCATCATCTAGCTTTGTTAATCCTATTGAATGGAGCTCATTGACAATTAGATTCAAACGAGAATACATATTACGAACAAGCTCATCATCATTCATTGTAAAGGAATCAAAATTTTGTTTAGCTAGACAATGTTTTTGCTCACGAACATTAGATGTGCCGTCATGGAGCTCTTGAAGTTTAACCAAATTTCATGTGCCGTATTTAAAGTGAACACTTGGTTAAACACATCCATGCTAAATGATTCAAATAAGCAATTCTTAGCTCTAGCATTAAAATGAATTTTCTTTTCTTCACTCTTCGTGGGTTTATCGAGATTCTTAATGGGTTTCATCCCATCACGAGTGACTCTCTAAACACCCAAATCAACTGTCTCAAGATGGCAAGCCATTCTAGCTTTATAATAGGGGAAGTTAGAGCCGTCAAAGTGCGGAGGCCTAGAGGTATCCATCCCAACCACTCTAAATAGCGTCGGCTCAACGGCGGTTAAGCCAAAGGTCCAAATTGAACCAACCTGGCTCTGATACCACTTGTAAGGGACCATGATGCCTAAGAGGGGGGGTGAATTAGGCAACTTAAAATTCTACTTCTAAACTATGGCCTCTTTTTCTAACCCTAGCAAAACCTATGCAAATAGATAAACTATCTAAATGTGCAACTACGGTTTTGCTAGTTTGTTGCTATCTCTACCGTAAAAGGAGTAATGCAATCAATGTAAATGCGGAAGATGAAGAGCAAGGTAGCAATATGCAAACTCTCAAGAAGCATGCAAGCTTCCCCCTAGTCCTCATTGGAGCCCTTCGCAAGGAATCCCTCGCAAGGGCCAAGCTCCCGGTTGGGTAACTCCGTGGATAGCCTCAGGCCTTCCTCACGCACAAGTGGGTCTCCGACGTGCCTTCCGACAAGCCTCTCCTGGATGCTCCCCACCGTCTTCACTATCAAGCTTCCAGCCAAAACATCGTGGGCCTTGTTCCCTCCGGTACACGGTGGCGGCCACACCACAAACGCAGTTGGTGTGATCTCACAAGACTACAAGCCCCTCTGATGTACAACAATAGTGCACATAAGCACCGAGTGGTAAGAGGTATGCAAACCTCACTGAACACTAGGCCTAAACCTAGAGCAAGCGCATAAGCGGTAATCTAATTAACCTAAGCACTTCGCAAAGCACCTACGCTAATCAAGTAATGAATCACTAAGCACTATGCAAGTGAAGATCACTAAAATAGTGTATCAACACCCTTGATATGTTTCTTCAGCTCCACACACCTCATTTGGCCGGTTGGGAGTTGTATTTATAAGCCCCACTAAGAAAGTAGCTGTTGGGGACAAAATCTCGCTTTTCTGCTACTGACCGGACACTCAGGTCGTCCTGATCGGACGTGTCCGGTCGTTCCAACCGTTGGAGCCATGAACAACTAATCGGACGCTGCCAGCGTCCGGTCACATGCCACCAGACGCGTCCGGTCGTAGTTTCGCCGCTCTAGAACCTCTCTGTACTCGACCGGACTCTGTTGTCCTGCGTCCGGTCGATTTGCTTGATCAGCGTCCGGTCGCTACTGCTACCGAGCCACTGAACGAAGCGTCCGGTCATTGTGCTACCAGCTTTAGGTAATTTCTATGAGCTCATTCCTTAGTGATCTTACGTCCGGCTTGGTTCCTATCTTTGTGCTTGGACTTTGCTTGATATCTTGGGTCTTCTCTTGTGCTTCTAAGGTCTTGCTTGTGGTGTTGATCATCAGATCATCACGTCGCCTTCGTCCAAGTCACGACTTGCACCCTATTGAACTACAAAACAATCACTTGCAAATTCATTAGTCCAATTTGGTTGTGTTGGTCATCAAACACCAAAATCTAAAGTAAATGGGCCTAGGGTCCAAATTTTAAAAAGCCATGCTGAGTGATGGAGATTGCACTATAGCAATAGAGATTTTTTGTTAGGAATGGATGGTTGCTTTCTATTAGGCTTAGAGCTTAATTTGCTTATATAGTCTTCCACGCTTTTGATGCTTTTTGAGAGCTTTTCTTTATCGGTGGCTCTCGGGGTTATAACCCCGGGGTGTCTCAAGGCACCAATTAGTTGGCGGGCCACATGGCCCACAACATATCAGCTAGTAAAGGCCCAAACAATTGAGGCCTAGCTGAGCCAAGCAGAACAGGCCTGACGCCAAGGCCAGGCTCAGCCATGACCCCTCCTTATGTCTTAGCCGCACGACGCGCAAGAGACTCATGACCTCTCCGCCGTCCTAACCCCCGGGAGGAACGGGGAGAGTTCACACCTAGCCAAACCTGCCCGCTCTAACAAGAGTAGGCACGGCACACTGACCCCGCAAGGACCGAGGGGATAGTGGTCACCTCGGTCCGGTCAGATGCCACCTCTACACCACGCAGTGTGGACAAGACAACACCATCCAATGAGGTGACGGTCGGTACAGAGCCCACCATCTAGATACGGCCTGACAAGACACCTGTACGATACTACCCACTATTGGATGGGATCCACGATGAGGGCCTTGACTTAGAGGCCATCCAGACTGACGGGGGCCACAACCCCAATGGTTCAAGGGCAGCTATCAACTCCTATAGCACCACATCATAGCACAATGCCCCAGGAAACTAGGAGGTGATGACGAAGACCATGGCGATGACCACGTCATAGAGGATGGCTTGCGAACCACCACTGTGCCTATAGTGCCACCATGGCTGGCACAGTAGCACCATGTCACCCCATGCCACGATGTGGCCATAAGACCATGATGACAACCATGCCCAGACATGCTCTACAAGATGGCGTAGCATGCAAGCCAAGTTAGCTAGGACCTCCTATAGGCTCATGACCCTTCGGTCGGGAGAACCTCCTTTGTATACACCCTGGCCCCGAACTCTATATAAGTCCAGCCAGGGCACCCATCCGAAACAATTCGATCCATCTCTCATTCTTACACCGAGAGGGCTCTAGATCTCCTACCTCTTCCACCATTCTTACCCCCATGTAAGAAAATTCAAATGAGGAACATGCACTCGATCATCTCTAAGGCCTAAACTAGTATAAATCCTCGTGTCTTTTGGTTGCTACAATTGTCTTCCTAGAGCAGCGTGGCAATCGTATAAGTTTACTAGTCCGGTTTATAAAACACCGACAGTTGGCACGCTAGGTAGGGGACAGTCGTGCACTCTTGATTGTTGAGCAGGAAGCGATGGCTCCACGCACTATTGGAGGACTCGAAGGTGGAATGGCCCATGGTGGCCACATCCACCATGAAAACTATGAGTTCACCAGCGTCGGAGGGCTAGCACCTGCGTCCGCCTTCAGCCACGCTCCAAACCTCCGCTTCGGGGATCTAAACCCCATGGTCTACGACAAACACACTCTCATAACTACCCTTAGTGACAGTATCCCTAGAGTCCACCTACATAGGGGGGAGCTCGTACCCTTACTCACCACCAACCACGATCAGGTCTTTCGTCTAGGAAGCCAGAAAACCATGTCTCCAAATGAACTCACCTAGGGAATGGCCTCAACCGGCCACATCCTTTTGGGAAACCATGAGGTTATCCACATTAATGGGTTAGCGCCCATCACTAGCTTCCGCCCCATCCAGGCCAACCATGTGGGAAGCTAGGGTTCGGTGGTAGAACCATCCTCTGAGTTACGTCTTTGCAACTAGCGAAGCGCAGTGTGTTTGGGCACGCACGCACAACGAAATTACCCGCCGCCACATGGCAGTGTCGTTATTGATCAAGCGACTACCCGGCGCCATGCCTCGCAAGGCCAAGCCCGAAGCCAGGACTAGGTCCAGCACAGCGAACGAGCCACCCGTCATGTTTTAGCGAACTGTTAGCCTTCATTTAGAGACATGTGCATCCAATGAAGCAAGTTCTCTGAGCGCATCGTGTGCCACGTCGAGCGGACCGAACCTCGTGGCCCTCAGAACCCGCTTCCATGGCGACATGATGCACTAGCTCTTCGCCAAGAGCAGTAACCACACCTAGAGGTAGGTACGCGACGACCGCGATGTTGTCGTGTCATGAAGGCTCAAGCACCAGAATGCAAGAGCCTCCCCGGTTAGAAGCTATAACGAGCCAAACTCGAAGAAGTCACCCTATGGGGCTCGCGAGCCCACCGAGGACGTCGGGCCAGCAAAGATAGACCCAAAGCCATCTGAGAGGCCAATCCACGTTGGCTGCAACCATTCCAAGCACTGAAGAAATGTCCTCATCAGCTCACGGTCTAGAGATCGTAACGACTTCGCCATAGACAAGAGCTCGGGGGCCCGCTGTAACACCCTCGGTGTTACACTATACAGTCTTTTGCTAAAACACTGCATGAGCATCATATTTATGTGTGAGTGTATGAATTATAGTGTGTAAATGAATTCCTATGACTTGAAACGTTTATCGGAAACACGAAACAAATGTTATATTTCATGTCGCGTTATGTCACTTAGGGTTCTAAATGAATTTTTATTGAACAAGAATGCTATAGAACGCATATACGAAACTTTAATAAAGTTTGTAGTACAAACTTTGTAGGTGGCGATGAAATACTTGCGGTTGAGAACGGAATTCACTAGATAGCATACTTAATATCTTGGAAATCGAAGTTGACGCGAATCCGAACAAAAACTTAGACATTTTCTTGAGTCGGAAAATGGGTCGACGAAGCTAGGTTTGGGAATTTTTGTAGGCGAATTAGATTAAGAAGTAGTGTCATTTCAAGGTTGGTTTTAGTAGTTTGACATACTAGCTCGAGCATAAAATAGGTGGTGTTGCTACTGGATCATCGAGTTGGATTTTTAAGCAGCTTTAAAAAGCGTGCAAGTCATGTTTTTGAACGGTGCCAGCGCCTGAGCGCGGTCACCCCGCCCGGCTCTCGGTGTTGCCTCGTCGGCCGTCCGATGCACATGCGCAAGCACACCCACGTGTGTGGCTCCACGCTGCTAGCAACGGCCTCCTGCTACCACGCTCTGGCACACGACTCACGCGCACACTGGGGTCCAACGAGCCTGGCCGTTCTACTCACCGTCGCGTCCGCCTGAGCTTTCTACTCGCCATCGCCATCGCATCAAACTATATCCACGGCCGCGCTGCGTTCCGATCGCCGCTCGCTCGGTCGCTGCTGCCGTTGACCCCCTTCGCGGCTGCACGTGCGTAGGCCTGCCCGTTTGCCTTCGCCATTACGCCCTCATTTGTGCGCTGTCACGCCACTACCCCCTGAACCCGCGTCAGCCTCTGCGGCACGCAGTGCCGTGCCACCATCATCTTGTGGGTCATGGCGCTGCGGTCGCATGTCATCGTGCTGGACTCATACATGCATGTGGAGCCTTCACCGTCGCGCTGCCGTCCTCTTCCATTTACTGACTACACCAAGTCAAGCTCCCCATCCCATCGCCTTGAATCGCGCCGGCCAAGCCACGCCAAGGCAAAACCCACAGAGCTGGCCCCATCCTTGTAATTGCGCACATCTGGAGGTCGAGTGGGAGTCCAGCTTTGCGCCAAGCTTGCCACTGTTGTGGCCGTATCGTGTCGGGGCTTCAATTGGAGTCCCCCCCCGCCATCGACCCCTTAAGTCCGAACACCGTCATCCATCTAATTAGCCTTGCGTAGTCCACCTCCTTCCAATTAACCCTACACCCAACTAGCCCTGTTAGTTAGCCAGCAATTGGAGTCATCCCGGCGAGCTTCCATCCTACAGTGAGGTAATGCGAGGCATTCTCCTCGCGGTGGTCTGCCATGGCCGTCGAGGCGGGTGCTCGGCTAGCGTGTCGCTCCGTGTTCTGTTGTTTCAATTGAGCGGTGCCTTTGCATCGTGTTGACTTGGTTGCCTCACCCGTGTAATAGTTTCATCGGCGGAGCAACAGGTCGCTGGGGACGCCGTCGCCGCGCTTGCCGTGAACCAGAGTCACCCCGTGCTCGTGGCCAACCACCTTGCCGAGCCCCACGACTTTGTCCAGTTTGCCCTACACGTCTCTGGTGAGGCCCTCTTGCTCCTAGGGTAGGTGGTTGAACCGTTTGGGGTCTAGGTCTCCCGGGACACGTTCGCTGTCGTCGGCAAACTGTGTTGGAGGCCGTTCCCATGGCCGACGCGCTTGAGTGTAGTAGCGATTCAAATAGGACTTCTACATTGTTGCCCGCAGTCTGTAGATGGTTAAAGAGTAGCGGTAGAGGTGTTGGGCGAGGTAAATTCACTGGCGTCGGTGTTGCCGCGGCTAGACCCCGCCACAGTGCATGGCCACATCTACGCACTGCACTGTTTTTAGTGTTTGATACTTCGATCGATTGCGCTTCGCTCATAGAATGCTAGACAGGTGTTGGTTGAGGCCGAGGAGGTCCGTGCTCACCGGTATTGGCCGGCAATGCTACGACCTTATTTAGTTCCGGCCAGGGACTTTGAAAAACAGGAATTCGAGTAAGAACAGGGTGCTTGGTGCAAAGGCCGTGACTCAATCAAATAGTGTTCGAGTGAGCTTCGTGAATAGGAAAGAGAATGAGGGCTCTTTAGCAAAAGCGCCGGCTCATGTGCGGGCTCTGCCTTGGGCCGCGTTGCATGGGCCGTGTCCACACGCTGTGGGAGTGGGCCGAGCCACGAGTAGTGGGCCGCGCGGTGAAGTTTAGTTTCTTTCTTTTCCAGTGAATTAACAAATATTTATTCAATTTAGTTTTGCGCTGATCTTGGTAAAATTATAGTAAATTCTGTAGGTATCCAAAAATAGTGAAATAAAATTTGTTAGGTTCACAAAAATGCTATCTATCTGTTGGTGTAGTTAGTTTACAGTTAGCTATGATAATAATAGGTTCATAAATTCAATTTAGCAAGCTTAGTATTATATAGCTTAATATTTGTAGGAATTTTTGTGGCAAATTGATGATAGCTTTAGCCATGAAAGTTTTACAGTAGGTTCATTAGATTATTATGTACTCACTATAATTTTTGTAGCCTTAGAGTAGGTGGATAAATAGAGTAGCTAATATTCCTTGTTTTGTCATATATAGAGTAAATCGGTATTAAGAGTAAGAATACCTTTAGTTGCTAAGATAATATATGTCATGTTTCATACTTGTTAGTGGTGACAGTAGGTAACTTAGCACCTTCGTCGGTAGAACTAGCTTAGTAGCTTGATAAACGTATTTTTATTTAAGAGTTGTTGTTGCTGTATTACTAAGTGTTGCATCATCATTTCATGCATGTAGATCACGAGTTGGTAGAGTTTGGGCCTATGGATGAACAGGACTACGAGGAGGTCATTGAGGAGTACGAGGAGGAGATCCTCATGTAGGAGGGAGCCCCAGAGCCATTCGGTGCTAACTTTGTTGACTCCCACCGCCTGCCCAAGGCAAGCCCTGGTGCATAAACAATATTTTATGATCACTGAATATATATATATATATATATATATGATGTGCATTTATGTTACATGCATTTTATAGAAACTACATGCATAAATATATCTATCTATGAGTCCTACTAGTATAGGTCGAGTAGTTGCTATGCTCAGGATTTCGGTAGCGTGAGTAACCTACCGTTACAATAGGTGATAATTATGATCACTCATGATAAATGATGGAAAAGAAAAATGGTGACCGGGCAGGGATATGGTTTGGATACTGGTGGGTGTAAGCAGTTGTGTCCTATGGCCAACAGGGCATAGCTTGGTTACACTGTTTCCTTGTCTGTGTCGATTAAGGACCGGCCATTGCAATGGATGCTAGGCAAGTCACAGATTTATTATCCCGAGCACATACTTGGGTATGGGTACAGGGAAGACTTGTTGCTCTCTTGTCATGGGTTCCGACTCTTTCTGGACCGACTGATTGGAGGCGGGGATGGTGGAGGTCCTTGCACCACACTAAGTACGGGACTTAGAAGCGGGGGCTTGGAGTCCAAGTTTGGACGGGGACCTAGACCCCTTGATAGGAGGGTGATGGGTTGGTCCTAGTTGTGCTTGGGGTACAAGCGAGGCATGTGTTTTCGGGGTACCCAACTAGGCACATTGATTCACGAATCACCGCCGAGTCTGTATGACTTGTCTTAACTCTAGCATCGTAGTAAGAACTAAAAGCTGAAAGGTGATGAAATGGAACTGATTGCTCAACTCTTGCTTGAAAGTAGAACATGTGCTTACATAGAATGGCTAGATAATAAATTAATACGGCTATTAATAATGACATAAATAAGGACTCACTATTAGTATTGCTTTCTACAAAAAGGAAACCAGCAAACCATAAAGCTTATCATATCCCTTGGAGTCGGGAAATTATTCCCACTAGTCAAATAAGTCTTGCGAGTACATTGTGTACTCAGAGTTTATTTACCCATGTTGCAGGTAATGCTTGAGGAGTACCGTTGTGTGAAGGATTCTTCTGGTGGGCACAGACGGATCCTTGTTATTTATCGATAGATGTTTATTTACATTCCGCTATTTAATATTCCGCACTCTGACATTTCATAATGTAATAATGTAATTTCTATGAGCTCTGGATGTATGAAATGGACTAAGTTTGTAACTCATTCTCAATATTGGATCCTTGGGAAAAATGTGGATCTTTCGGGTTCTCCCTTGGGGTGTGTCCGACGAAACCCGTCCGCTGTAGCTTGCTTTCGAGGTGCTTAGTGTCTGGTGGAAGACGAGCGCCTCTATAAGTATGTTATTTCAGGTGGTTCTGCCACACCCGCCATGCCCCGAGCAACGACAACCAGATCCGCAACGGCTTCCGACACATCGGTCAGTTACATCATCTTTGACTCTAGCCTCTCTGCCCAAACACATCCACATACACATGTAGGCTCACCCAAAAGTACCAGAAAGCTAGAACCAGAGCCGACATGTAGAGCGAACCAAAGACCATAGCGTCCATACATCAAATCCTAGTATCGCATGGATCCCCGAGTAAACCGATTTGACCTGCGCAAGCGGCCAGACATGACTCACTCGCAGAGGTTGCACACGTAGGCACATCCACGCGATCCACGGCGTAGCTAAAAGTGCAATCAAGCCCTAATCGTGGGTTTTGTTGATAATGACCACGCAATTAGAGAACTAATGAGATTTATCGAGATGACAAGCAGGGAATCTATAATCGAGGATGTTATACAAAATAGAAGAAACACCACGGGATAAATCCTTGTGTCATCTTGTGCTCGATTTACTTTACTTGCATTTCATATTGTTGTTGAGGTGGTTTCTAGGGTTTGATACCGATCTACTTGTGTGGTGTTCCTACCACGTATAGCTGTTGATCTATGATCCATATACCTGCAGGAAGATCAGTAATTTCTCCGATCTAAGTTTTCATTGATAAATTTTGAATTATGCCTTGAAGTTGTCTATAGGTGCGGCAGTACCGCTGTTCTAGGCCAGCAGTGCCGCAGAGCGGTAGTACCGCGGGTTGAATTTGACAAAAGTTCAAGTTTTGTTTTGATAGGCCTATTCACCCCCCTATAGGATAACTAGAGATCCTACAAGTGGTATCGGAACAAGGTTACCTCATGTACGCTTCACCGCTTGGGGTATGGAGCCCGAAGGAGAAACTAGTGGCGTGAAGCCAATAGACATCAATCCGGAAGTCGCTGGGCTGCATGACATCGACAGCAGCGAGCTTAGTGCTTCTACAGTGAGCAACACCATGCTCCCATAGCTTTGAGGCAACTGATGTCGAGAAAGCTCTAAACGAGGAAGAAAGAAGAAAAAGAAAGGCCGCAAGAAAAGCAAAAAGTGAAGCAAGAGAAAAGAAGAAGAGCAACAAAGGCTTGAAGACAAGAAGCAAAGAAAGGAAGAAAGAAATCTCAAGAGAAAAGCAAGAAGAAAAAGAAGAGAAGCTAGGAAGAAGAAGAGAAGGCAACAAATGCATCATCAAGTAACATATCAAGTAGTTCTGAAGATGGAGATGATGATGATTCCTACCATGTATCAAAGGGGGGGCAAAAGGGAGAAGAAAGGAAAGGGCAAAGCCGACAACAACAAATATGCCATCGTATCCTTTAACTATTCTTCTATGCCTATGACTAACCATGATTGGAGGTCTTTCATCAATGTGCCCGTGGGCAAGTTACCTCATTTCAATAGCACTAACTTTGCCAAGTGGAAGCACTTGATGAGAGCATATCTTATAGGTCTTCACCCCGGCATTTGGGAGGTTGTTTGCAATGGATTTGAGCCACCGGTTGATCCCAAGAATCCAACACTAGAAGAAATGAGAATTATTCATCTCAATGGTCAAGCCACAAGTGTGTTGCTTAGTGCTTTGGAAGATGATGAACAATATGAGAATGTTGATGATGTTGCTCCTTTATGAAGAGATTTCAGAAAGGTCTAAAGAAGCAAGGCTACAAGGTAGTGAAGAGGAACTTTTCAAACAAGAAGAAGAGGACATGCTACAATTGTGGTAGTACCAATCACTTTATTGCTAAGTGTCCATATGAGATCAAAGACAACAAGTACAAGAAGGACAAGAAAGAAGAGAAGACCGAGCGTAGAAAGAGCAAGAAGTACATGGGAGAGGCTCACATTGGGCATGAATGGGACTCAACTAGACAGAGCACAAGTGAAGAGGATAAGAAGATTGCAATCGTGGCTATCCACAAGCCATCCTCTACACCAAGGCTCTTCAACAACATGTCTGATGATGACTACTACTCTCCTCACATTTGTCTCATGGCAAAGGGTGAGAAGGTAAAACAAATTCAAGCCTCCTCCACCACCTCCTAGTGATATCTTTAGTAGTGATATTAGTGATAGCTCTAGTGATGAAGAAATTGATCAAATAACTAAAAACTTGGATGGAAAGACCAAATTATTCATCACTAAGTTAATAGAGGATTTAGAGAGTGTCCAAGCCGAGCTAGAATCTAGAGAGGAAACTCTTATTCAATAAGAGGACATCTACATTACTAGCAAGGAGGCTCTTTCATTAGAAAGAAGTGAGGTGGAATCCTTGCGCAAGGCTTTGGCCAAAGAGCAAGAGGACCATGCTATCACAAAGAAAGCAAATAATGCTCTCAAGAAAAAGTATTGTGACTTAGATGAAAAGCACAAAGAACTTGAGCTACAATATGGCATTCTTTGGGATAGCAACTCACATCTCTCTAAGGCAAAGGAAACCTCTACTCCCTCCACAAGTCAAGGTTATGAAAAATGTTATAATCTTGATTTGAATGACTATTTCACTAACCTTGCAAACATGGAGGCTATGAAAAAGGAGATTACTAGGCTCAATGAGATCATTGGTAAAGGGTGCACGGTTGATAAGGCTCAAACTAATGACAAGAAGAAGGATGAATCAAAAATGCCACAATACAAGCAAGGAAGGCATCCCTCAATCAAGCATGGGCTAGGACACACAACAAGAGACAAGATAAATGGAAGAAATATAGAGAATGGCTATGAGTGTGTGCAATTTGAGAGGAA
This sequence comes from Miscanthus lutarioriparius, assembly GCA_904845875.1. Lineage (NCBI taxonomy): Eukaryota > Viridiplantae > Streptophyta > Magnoliopsida > Poales > Poaceae > Miscanthus > Miscanthus lutarioriparius. The sequence goes on from CAJGYO010000008.1 coordinate 20,755,809, forward strand.
GGACAGAATTGGTGTAGAGCAGCCTGCACAGACTGCGGTAGTGCAGCATCCCCAAGCGGCAGTGCCGCGATGAAGGGCGGCAGTGCCGCGCCGGCGAGAATGGGAAGGCTACTAATTCTGCACCAGATCAGACTAAGCCCATGAAGAAGGTGTTCCAGCAGAAATAGGTTTCCTAGAAGTCAAAGGAATCAATATGGGGCACTAAGAACATGTATTCTTATCAACCAAAGGCCCTTGCACCTTGACAAAGCTTGACATCATATTTCATATTAAAGAACAACAGCAGTGGTCAAGTGGTTGCAAAATATGTTGGAAAAAACCAACATATATAGGAACACTTCTATTTGGGTTCCTAAGTTTCTTGTGACTAACATGCAAGGCCTCAAGTCAAGTTGGGGACCTAAATATAACAACTAAACTTGTTTTGCAGGCATACTCCTCCGGTGGATCAAGTTGGGTGCTTGATAGCGAATATACAAATCATATGACCGGATAAAGGAGTATGTTGTCATCATATTCTCCGATGACGCACTCAAATGAAAATATTATCTTTGGAGACAACTCAAAGGGGATGTGATTGGTCTTGGTAAAGTTGCTATAACCCTTGAACATTCAATTACAAATGTTTTACTTGTTGATTCATTAAGTTACAATTTGTTGTTCGTCTCTCAATTATGTGAGATGTGCTATAATTGTCTCTTTACGGATAAGGGTGTGGAAGTCTTTAGAAGGGAGGATTCTTCTATTGTCTTTATGGGTCGATTAAAGAATAAGCTTTACCTAGTTGATTTCAACAAAAGTAAAGCTAACCTTGAAACTTATTTAGTGGCAAAATCTAGCATGGGTTGGCTTTGGCATCGCCCACTAGCTCATGTTGGGATGAGGAACTTGGCCAAACTTCTAAAAGATGAACACATGCTTGGACTAACAAATGTTCATTTTGAGAAAGATAGGATTTGTAGCGCTTGTCAAGCCAGAAAGCAAGTTGGCGTACCTCACCCACCAAAGAGTATCATGACCACCAAGCAACCATTGCAGCTAATTCACATGAATCTCTTTAGATTGGTCGCCTACCTAAGTCTCGAGGGCAACAAATATGGTCTTGTTATTGTTGATGATTATTCCCATTTTACTTGGGTATTCTTTTTGTATGACAAGTGCCAAGTTCAAGAGAAAGTGAAGACATTTGTTAGAAAAGCACAAAAGGAGTTTGGACTCCCAATTAAGAAGATGAGAAGTGATAATGGGACCGAATTCAAGAATACTCTAGTTGAGGAGTTTCTTGATGAAGAGGACATCAAGCATGAGTTCTCAACTCCATATACCCCTCAAAAAAATAGTGCAGTAGAGAGGAAGAACCGAACACTCATTGGCATGGCAAAGACAATGCTAGATGAGTACAAGATGTCGGACCTCTTTTGGTGTGACACCGTCAACACCGCTTGCCAAGCCGTCAACCGTCTCTACTTACACAAGAAGTTGAAGAAGATTTCATATGAGCTTCTAACCGGTAACAAACCAATGGTATCTTACTTTAGAGTGTTTGGGTACAAGTGTTTCATACTTAACAAGAAACCCAAAACCTCTAAGTTTGCTCCTAAAGTTGATGAAGGTTTTCTTCTTGGTTATGGATCAAATGAGCATGCCTACCGTGTTTTTAACAAAACCTCCGAAAGAGTTGAGATTGCAGTAGATGTGACGTTTGAAGAATTTAATGGCTCTCAAGTAGAGCAAGTTGATTCAAGTGTTGTAGGAAAGGAGGATCCATCATATGAAGCAATAAAGCAATTGGCTGTTGGTGATATTAGACCACTAGAAGATCAAGCCATTAAAGTGGAGATTCCTCAAGTTGCTGCTGCACCAAATTCCGCTGATGTACCTCATGCTGAACAGCAACAGATCCCTATTGTAACTCCTATATGCGCCAGTGCCACACCTGAGAGCGGCAGTGCCTGGCCTACACAGTCAGCAGCAGCTGATTTGACTCCAGCTCATGGAAAGAACCTACAACCAACCTTCGAGCAAGAAGAAAAAGAAGACCAAGAAGATGAGCAAGAGGCCATCGATCACCCAAGGCTAAGGCAAACGGTACAACGGGATCATCCCATTGACAATATTCTTGGGAGTCTTCGAAAGGGGGTAACAATTCGATCCCATTTAGCACATTTTTGTCAATTTTACTCGTTTGTTTCGTCTTTGGAGCCTCTTAAGGTAGAACAAGCACTTGGAGACCAGGATTGGATCATGGCCATGCCTAAAGAGCTCAACAACTTCAAAAGAAATCAAGTGTGGACCTTGGTGGGAAGACCCAATACCAATGTCATTGGTACCAAATGGGTTTTCCACAACAAGCAAGATGATAATGGTGTAGTGACAAGGAATAAGACAAGATTGATTACTCAAGGCTTCACTCAAGTAGAGGGCTTGGACTTTGAAGAAACATATGCATCGGTGGCAAGGCTTGAAGCAATCCGAATGCTTCTAGCTTATGCCACTCATCACAACTTCAAGCTATATCAAATGGATGTGAAGAGTGCATTAATCCTCAATGGCTCTATTCAAGAACTTGTCTATGTTGAGCAACCATCAGGCTTTGAAGATCTCAAGTTCCCCAACCATGTCTACAAACTCCAAAAGGTGCTCTATGGGCTTAAGCGGGCACCAAGAGCATGGTATGAATGCCTTAAGGAATTCTTGCTTAAACAAGGCTTTGAAATAGGCAAAGCCGATCCAACCCTTTTCACTCGCAAAGTTAGTAAAGATATCTTTGTGTGCCAAATATATGTCGATGACATAATATTTTGTAGTACTAATCATACTTTTTGTGAGGAATTTAGTAGGATCATGACCAAGAGATTTAAGATGTCAATGATGGGTGAATTGAAGTTCTTCCTCGTTTTTCAAATCAAGCAAGTGACGGAAGGGACTTTTATTAGCCAAACAAGTACACCCATGATATGCTTAAGAAGTTTGACATGGTGAATGCCAAGCCCATCAAATCTCCCATGCCAACCAATGAACATCTTGATCTCAATGATGAAGGGAAACATGTAGATACCAAGGTATATCGCTCCACGATTGGCTCTCTACTTTATTTGTGCGCATCTAGGCCCGATACTATGCTTAGTGTGTGTATGTGTGCTAGATTTCAAGCTAACTCAAAAGAGTGTCACATAGTGGCCGTTAAGAGAATCTTGAGATATTTAGTACACACTCCTAATCTTAGCATGTGGTATCCTAAGGGCTCTAAGTTTGATCTACTTGGGTATTTAGATTCTGATTACGTTGGTTACATAGTAGATTAAAAAAGCACTTTGAGGACATGTCAATTTCTTGGACGGTCCCTAGTGTCTTGGAATTCTAAGAAGCAAAATTGTATAGCCCTTTTCACCGTCGAGACCGAGTATGTTGTAGCAGGTGCATGTTGTGCTCAACTACTTTGGATGAGGCAAACCCTCCAAGATTTCGGATGTCGCTTTACCAAAATCCCATTATTGTGTCACAATGAAAGTGCCATAAAGCTTGCAAACAATCCCATAAGCCACTCAAGAACTAAGCACATAGACATCCGACATCATTTCTTGAGAGACCACGAAACCAAAGGAGATATCGAAATTCGCCATGTGAGCACCGAAAAGCAACTAGACGATATCTTCACTAAGCCTCTCGATGAGTCAAGGTTTTATGCTTTGCGTAGTGAGCTAAATATACTTGATTCTCATAATGTGGTTTGAACTATAGCACACCTTTGATTGATGAACTAGCATGCATAGGACAAAAGATTTGATAAAAAGTTTAAATATTGTGCTTCAAAATGTTTTATCAAAAGAAACAAGTGCATTATGATCATTGTCTGTATTGATTATCTGCTGCTGATCATAGTATGCTTGAGATATGTGTCCATATCCTATATATAGAGCTATTTAGTTAGTAACTAATTCCCGCTGTTTTGGAGAGCTATTTAGTTAGTTCGATTTCTATTGGATTATGGTTTCTAGTGATTGCATGATTAGGATAGAAGTAGGTTTGATGGACAAATTGAATTGAAATATAGATTTATGGATTGAGTGTCACTTGAGCCTGCGGCAGTGCCACGCACTGAAGATTGTTTATGCAATTCAAAGTGACATTCCATCAATGACTTTCTATTTTGATTGGATTAGTGCACCAAATCTATTACTCTCTTAAACATGAAGTTACTTTACCCATCTAGTGCTCAACTCCATGTTCTTGTTAGATCTACACTTTTTGAAATTATATGATGGTCCAGTAGGGCATTTGTAGAGTGGTTTGAGTATGCATGAAGAGGCTGATCATGAGTTCGGAGAAGCAATAGGCGTGGCAGTGCCGCCGATAGGGTGCGGCAGTGCCGCACCACCTGTCACAGTTGTGATTAGAGTACTTTCCAAACTTATGCTTTACAACTTCTTGATTATTCAAACCATTCTACAAGTGTTCTTCTACCTCGCATGTGTACAATTTCTTATTTTGGATCTATTTTCTTATGTATAGATGGCCTCCGGAGGTGAAGATGACCGGAGGGGGAAGAGGAAGATGACAGAACCTCATGACAAGCCAACTCCTTGCCATGGTCGTGGGAGGACAGCAGCTAGCAATAGCAGTGCAGCAGCTAGAGGAGATACCAGAGACAGGGGGAGGAGGGATCATATGATCTAGGAGGAGGAGAACTTGGAGAAGACTGGCCGCACCATTCCTCCTAGTACTTGCCTAGACACTCCTCCTCACCTTGAGGTGTTTGATAGAGCCTATATCACTGAGTACCCTAAGGAGGTGCTCATGAGGTGTCCAGTTGATAACCGTGCTCATCCCGTGCTTAATTATGCATGAAAGCAGAAGATGGTAGAAGAAGCACGTGAGAACAATCCTTATGAGCAGCCAAATGATTTGGGGGTTGACTACATATTCTAGAATGAGTTTCATTCCAACTTCTATGCCTCAGTGATCTTCAACTCAAGGAAGTCTAAGATTGTCAAGATGCAATATGTTGACTAGGAGGAGATCAAGGAGAAGGATGACCCTGAATTCAACAAGGTGATCAAGGCTTGTGAGCATTTTGGCCTCACTAATATCATGAGTTTCTAGTACAATTAGAATGAGGAAGTGCTAGCCCAGTCCCATGCTACCTTCTTCTATCACATCTATGCAGATGAGATTTACTGGATGGTTGAGGGATGGCACTACTGTATTGACTTTGTGACCTTCTGCCAGATCCTTGGTTTTGGAGAGAAGGAGAGGGGCTTCACTTATATCCATGATGAGGCTAGAGCTAAGATTCGAGACATTGCCTATATGTAGATTGATAAGAGAGAAGCTAATGGTCGTGTTAGTGGCTTGCAAAGCTACTACTACATCTTGAACAACCTAATCAGGCACACCATCAATCCTAAGAATGGAGCAGCTTCAGATCTTAATGGCTATGTGAGGAATGTGCTTGTTAGGTTTACTCCTGGAGGTGACGGTTCAATGTCCCTCGCTTCATGTGGCATGAGCTGAGGATTGCCATGGACGATGGGAGAAAGGGGCTGCCCTATGCCCCCTATCTCATGTTCATGATTGAGAGGGTCACCGGCTACAAGTTTGACAAAGATGGTCTCAACACCGTCTACAAGATTGAGAAGACCCAAGGCTCATGTGCTAGCAAGGCAGTAAGACGCTCTTCTTTAGTTGAGGATGTGCCTGAGTCCTCCTGCTCTAGGTCCTGCAAAGGTAAGAAGATAGAGAAGTTTAGAAAATAGATCAAGGATACTATTTTCACCACTTGCACCTATGCAGCGAGGACCGCATATGAGGACCCATTGGAGAACCGTGAGGCAAACTGGGAGGATAGAGAGCGAGTAGGGCTGCCACCCCTTCCTCCACCTGAGTCACCACCGAGGTTTGACAACCTCCCTAGCCTTTCTGATATGGAGTTAGAGGATGAGGACGAGGAGATGCAGCAGGTGCAACCGGACCTTGAGCCTCACATGACCTTGGCCTCGACCTTGCAGTCCTTGAGGAGGAGCACCAGACACTAGTGCCACACTTCAACCACACATCGCTAAGGGAGGCGGTGGTGTCCTCTGATGACGATGATGATGATGATGGCAATGGTGGAGATGCTACCCATGCTGGAGATGATGTTGACTAGGAGGGCATCCAAGAAGATGAGGAGTGAGTTCGTTGGTCTTTCTTCATTTTTCTTCTCTTTTTGGTGCTTTATGCCAAAAGGGGAGAAAATTACAGGGTTCAACAACTTTTCGATGCCATGGAGAGGTTGCTGCAGCAGGAGCTTCATGTTCTATCCTATAAGAGTAGTCTTCGTTAGGTGAGAGTTTGAGAGTCGCTCAAAACTCTATTTATGTTATAATGCTACCTAAGTACTCTTTATGTATGGGATATGGACATGTATTGATCTGTGATGTAGCTTGTCATATAACTGTGCTAGAATGTTCTTTTATATGAGTATTACATGCTATGTGGTGCCTGATTTTACCTGTGCTGTTATAGCAAGTGAGGCAGTGCCGCATCCAGGCCTGGTAGTGCTGCTCTGTGGTAGTGTTGTGGCTAAGGAGTGGCAATATCGCATCCAGTTATCATAGCAATCTTTGTTGTGCATGAACTATCATTTGCACCATGATTATTGTCGATGAAATACGTCCGGTAGTCTACCGAGGGGTTTGCCCATGGTAGTAGATGAATCGGTGGAGGTACATGTGAGGGAACCGGATGGTGACACAGAACGCAAGAGACCACGATTAGGCAGGTTCAGGCCATTAGCTTGACATAATACCCTATGTCCTATGTCTTTGTGGATTGTATTATGAGAGATTCGATGCCTTAGGCTAAGCCTAAGATCCGTATGAGGATGTCTACTAGGGGACCCCTACCCCTCCTATATACTCTAGAGGGGTAGGTTACAAGAAAAATATCCTATTTGGTATTACAATATCTTCTTGTAGCCATCCGGTGCACGCTGACCAGTGTCGTGCGCCGCACACTTTGATCTTGTGGGCTAGGCCAATTTTGATGGTGCGGCCTATTGATGGTCACTAACACCAATTATAAATCGTCAACATAACCTGTATTTATACTTAATTCCATCACCAAACATAGGTATAGATGTTTAAACTAATAAATTCCATGAGTTTTGGTGAATCTATGTTTTTAACAGGGTTTATCTAGAAAACCATCAAGGGGGACCTATTCATCAAAGGAAATTATGGAATTCCACCGCGTAACTAGCGTAGGAAGATTCTAGAAGACTCCAGGAGGCTCTCCACCGAAGTAGACCCCGAGGGGCTACCATGTGGGGTCAGCCGGCTCCACCTACAAACCGGCCGGCCTATGGGTCCCACCAGTCAGCCTCCGCTTTGAAAGTCGATTTCCCACCGCCATTGAGATCCAATCTTCGCCGTTTATTCAAGTTAGTTTGATCTAAGGGCTCAGAATTGATGCTCTAGCCTATATATATCAGCCCCTACCCCTCTCCCTCAGTAGATCCCTAAAACCCTAATTCATATCTTCAGGATCAGAGCCAGCTATCAAGAGAAGATTAGTCCTCCATAGGATCTAGTCTTGTAAATAATAGTGAGATAGAGAGTGAGGGAAGAGTTTGGAGGAAATGCGTCCTATTGGTGCTCTCTCTATGGCTTGTACCTTGGTGGGTCCAAGTTCTATCTGAGCTTGCCTCTGAGATTTCTCTAGTAATCAACTTTTAATTCAAGTAAGCTTCTTGTTTATATTATTCATCATGTTCACAACTTGTTTGAGTGCTTTATTCTTTATCAGGGAAGAGTAAAGTAGTAATTGTAGTGTAAGCGTGGTCCTTAGACTCTAGTTACTTGTGGATGCATCCTACATTCTAGATCGATGGTAGCTCACGAGGGTGACTCTTATAGCCTCGTTGAATCCTATGTAGTCCACCTCCCGTTTGTAGGGCAAGTAGGACGCGGTTACTACAGGAAGAATCCTCTGCTAGTGTCTTTCCTTAAGTAATGTCTCTAGTTGAATAGTAGGAGACATAGGTTACCGAAGTCAGAACTAGAGAACCTTAGTTTTCCTCTCTATGCTCCTATTTATCTTAACCTTGTTGCTACCCCTAGTTAAGTTAGATTGTAGTTAGTCTCACATGTTTCCCTGTGGATACAATGATTGGAATACTTCCAGGTGAAAGCTACAGTGGTATCCGTGCGCTTGCGGATTTATCTGTGTGCATTAAATATACCAATACAGCCCATGTCTTGTCCTATGGGTATTAGGGGTCATACCCCCACAGCTAGTCCCCAAGCACCTTGAATCTGCTAAGCAACACCGTCTTGAGTTCGTCTGAGATGCCCAACTTGCTGCTAATCACTAGGAGTAGGCTTTCGACCAGTTCAACTGGGAGCCGAGCTGTTGAAGCAAGCGTCCGAGCAATTTGAACGAGCACCCAAGCTATTGAAGTGGGTGTCCGAGCAGTTGAGACAGGCGTCCAACCAGTTTAACTAGACACCGAGCTTAGACTTGCTTGAAGTTGAGGTTTCCCATAAGGATACAAGGACCAAAAGTAAAAAAATTTGAAGCCTTCACCTTAGATGAAGTGTGCCCACTTGCCTTAGGCGAAAAAGAGACTCTTAGAGCCAAGCGTAGATCTTGACTTAGTCATGCAGGAAAACATTAGGTCCTAGAGACAAGCACATTCACTACAAGGTGAAGTGTGCCCACTTAGTCCCTGAGCCTGATAGTAGGTGAAGTATTCACGTGGTGCTAGGGTCCAAAACAGTAGACTTCAGGTGCCAAACCAGTCCCCAACTTAGCTGAGAAAAAGAAGCGTAAAAAATAGTACAGTCATCGTGAGATGATGTGTACACACATAGTCCCCGAGACCGCTAGAAGATTGAGAAGAAATCTTGTAGCAGGATAAAAAAAATTAAATGAAAGCTTGCCAACGTCATCTGTCATGTACTTATCAAGACCCCGGACGTGCTACCCAAGATCAACACCCTGATCCAAACAGCATGGAGCAACTTGATAGCACACCGATGAGACATAGCAAGATCCGACCACCAATGAAGTCTCCAGCTTAGCTAGCAACGCTTGCATGAAGAATTCGAACACCGAGAAGTTCCCAGCATAGCTAGCGAGCCCTAGCATAGCTGACGATGAAGCGACAAACAGTTCGACCAGCTGGTTGGCAAAGAATCGAGCACCAAGCAGCTCAACCAACTGGTGAGTGACGAAGTGAGCGCCGAGCAGTATTACCAACTGGTCGACGATGAAGTTCATGAACCTAGCGGTCCGACCAGTTGATCGATGGAGAAAGCAGCGGCGGAGCTTGCCGAAGACGTTGTCCTGTTCGGCGAGGGACGAGATAATGTCCAGTAGATTTGGAAAAAAACTTATGTTTGAATGCTCTGTTAAAGTGCTTAGCAGCTTTTGGTGAACACTTAGTGTTGTGGTGGGTTTTGTGTTTATATTTAATATAAACCATGCGAGCAGTTTGTGTGTAGCTGAGCCTCCGACCTTAGCTAGCCCATTAACCGTAATGTAGTGCACGAAGCCCGTGTGCGTGTAGGAAGAACAAAGCGTTGCCAAGGAACCGCTGCCGGCCACCCATAACGCAGAGGGCAGACGCTCATGCATGTGTAGGGAGCAGCCGGAGACATGGCCGTCTCTAGAAACATTCGAGCATCAACATGACTGTTTGGGGATTTGCCTTAGGCGTAGTTTGCATGTCATCTTTAAGATGGTATACATGGAAATTAAATGGAGTATCTTAAAGATACTAAACATGGAGAATGACCAGAGAAATAATAATTGGAGAAGCACCAATAAGAAAATTATATTAAATAATTATATAGGAAGGGTACTTATCTTTAGTCAGAATGGCTGGTCGACGACGTATGATGTTATCTGGTCGGCGTCGACGAAATTGCCCGGTCCTTGAGCTTTTCGGCCTATCGTCATGGCGGCGGTCACGGTCGTCATAGTGACATTCTTCGCAGCGATCATCATTACGATGCAGCAGGTGATCAAAGCGAGTAGTCTGGGCGACATCGTCCTTATATTACTGATCGGCCTTAGGCAGAGCAGATTCAGAGAGATCATTGACGTAGCATGTCGCGAGGTCCGAGTAGGTGGCTCACTTACGACTCGGGCAGCTCGCTTAGCGGCTCGCTTGGTGGCTCGGGCGGCTCGCTTAGCGGCTCGCTTGGTGGCTCGGGCAGATGACTCATTTAGCGGCTTGGCTTTGATGCAATCGGACAAGGTTGATCTCTGTAGGAGCCGGTTCTGATGCACTCGTACGCATGCAAATCTCTTATGACTATTTTTGGTCACAGCTTGCACATCTTGACATCGTCTTGCAACCTCCTATACACCACACGTCTCCTCTGGATATTGGCTTGCTGAGCCAGGCATGCACCTTGTGATGTAGTCGAAACCATGTCGAAGTCAGCACCAGCTAAAGGTCGTAGTGGAACTCTATGGGGTGGAGTCAGCAAAGGCTAGCATCTCGCGAGCGTGAGTCAGAGTCAAATTCGACCGTAGCGCACGTCGATGACGTCACCTTGGCCGACAGCGTGTCGCTCTTCTTGCTTGCTGCTCCTAGCGTAGACGCGGCATTTTGTAGATGACCCTTTTGATGGTCGCGGTGTCGTGTGCTGATTAGGGACTGTGGCCGCCGGGATGCCATGTCGATGATGAGGGCTGGCACGAGCGATGACTAGGGCAACCGTGAGACGTCGACGATGACAATTTTCCGCTGTGGATGACCATAGATGCGTATGTAGATACACAAAGATATAAACATGCAACACGATACTAAATTAGAAGAAAGGAATAAGACTTAGCTTGTCAACAAGCCTCCGGGCGTGTTTGTGCTTACGACCTCCATGCATGCATGTTGAATGTGTATATACTCCAATATATGCAAACTTGCATTGCGTGGTGTTGTAGATCATGCCTCCACCTTTGTTTGCTTGAGGTTGTCACAACCTCATCCATCCCAATTGGGCCCCACCGACCAAGACGAGCCCAACAACATGGGGCTGTTGTGCTCTATACGCACACCGCCGGCAAGTTAGATCAATTCGGTTGTCCAAGATATGGAAGAAAAACGCAGAGCCACCACTTGGCCTCCACACGATGCTGTGAGCGGTGTTATGTCGTAAGTCACCGAAGGATGGGATCGCAGGACGCCGAGTCACCGCGGGCACCATTGGTGAAGAAATTCTCATCTGGTTCGCTATGGGATCAGCACACACACCCTCTACCTGGCGCGCCACTATCGAGGAAATATGTATGGTAGTCTACCAAGGGGTATGCTCAGGGTAGTAGATAAATTGATGGAGGTGCACGTGAGGGAACCGGATGGTGACACATAACGTAAGAGACAACGATTAGGCAGGTTCAGGCCGTCAGCTTGACGTAATACCCTGTGTCATGTGTCTTTGTGGATTGTACTATGAGAGATTCGATGCCTTAGGCTAAGCCTAGGATCCGTATGAGGATGTCGACTAGGCGACCCCTGCCCCTCCTTATATACTCTGGAGGGGTAGGGTTACAAGAAAAATGTCATATTTGGTATTACAATATCTTCTTGTAGCCTTGCGGTGCACGCCGACCAGTGCCATGCGCCGCACGCCTTTATCTTGTGGGCTAGGCCACCTCTGATGGTGCGGCCCATGTCTTGTCCTGTGGGTACCAGGGGTCATACCCCCACAATTATATATCCGACACAGTGTGCAGCACCCTACAGGAGAATGGATGTAGGGGGAGCCCCATCACTTTCACTAAAATATGAATCTTGGCTTCTTATGCCAACTTGAGAATTCAATTTTCCATTCACACATTTAGGGGAAGGCTCTACACCTATGGATAAAAAATCTCAGTTATGTTTTATATCTTTTGTAAGAACTAATTGGGTTGTCATCAATCACCAAAAAGGGGGAGATTGAAAGTGCAATCAAGCCCTAATTGTGGGTTTTAGTGATAATGACCACGCAATTAGAAAAATAATGAGATTTATTGAGATGACAAGCAGGGAATCTATAATCGATAATGGTATACAAAATGGAGGAGCCCCCAATTATAATCATTGATGGCTTCAAACTCAAAGGAGGTTTAATTTTCTTTATGTTTTGAATTTGAATATAGGAAAAGCCATACTATAAAGGGGGACACATTGCTTAAGCTAAAGTGTGCAACCAAGTGCTCAATCTTACACATACATCCTCGGTTACTTAGCCAAGACAGCCAGCACTTCACTCTTACCTTTGCTGTCTTGCCTAGTGTGGTAGTGTCGCACCTGGAGAGAGGCACAGCCGCTGAGTGGCACTGCCGTGACTTTACTAACCATTGGAGCTAGGGGGTATTTATACATTTCCCTTTCTCTTCCAATAGTCCCCTCCTTCTTCTAACCGTTCAGTTCATGCAGAAATAGAAGAGTGCTCTTCTCTCTCCTCCATTGGTGACCTTGAGCTCCCAAGCTTCTCCATTGATTTCCCCATCAATCCTTGAGAGAAAAATGTCCCAAACTTGATTAGAGAGTAGATCCTTTGATTCCCTAACTCTAAAGAGCACTTGGTTCATATTTTGGCTGGCGGTTGTGTTTGTTACTCTTGGAGCTTGGCTCCTAGCTAGCTAGAGCGTTGCCCGTGGAGCTTGCCAACCCATGTGGCAGCCCCGGGAGGTTTGTAACCATCTCTTGAAGCTAGTAAACTCACCCATCATCTCAAAAGTTAACCCTCTTGACTTGAGAATGAGGAAGCATTGCAAAACCCAAAGCCTTAGTGGCTAACCTCAACAACATGGACTTAGGCAAGCCTTGGTGGTGAGCTAAACCACGGGATAAATCCTTGTATGATCTTGTGCTCGATTTACTTTACATGCATTTTCATATTGTTGTTGAGGTGGTTTCTAGGGTTTGAGACCGATCTACTTGTGTGTGGTGTTCCTACCACGTCTAGCTGTTGATCTATGATCCACATACCTATAGGAAGCTCAGTAATTTCTCTAATCTAAGTTTTCATTGATAGATTTTGAATTGTGCCTCAAAGTTGTCTACAGGTGCGGCAATACCACTATTCTGGGCCGACAGTGCTGTAGAGCAGTAGTGCCGCAGGCTCAGAGCGGCAATGCCGCGGGTTGAATTTGACAAAAATTCAAGTTTTATTTTAGTAGGCCTATTCATCCCCCCTATTGGCTAACTAGAGATCCTATAGTAGCATTGTTTGTCATCGTCCTAGCGACCCATTTCTGAGTCTCTACTGACCGCTCCCTGCGTCGCGACGAGCCGATGACCCACGTCCTGATCTCTCGCTCACACCAAGGCCACCCCGGCCAAACCTCATGGACCAGCTCCTTGGCAAGGCTAGGCACCTGCGCACGAGGTTCAAAGGTAATGGGGAATTCCTACACTAAAGATGAAGGGAACGAAGGAAAAGAAGAGCGTTCGACGTCCTCTCGCTTTCTTTCCACATCGTGTCGAATCTATGACCTACCCTTGACGTCCTATCGCTCTGACGAATTGCGCACATTTTAGTCCCATGGGCCAGCCCCTAGGCTGAAACATGCATTCACGAGCATAGGACTAAGGGGACGAAGCACATTCTAATTTAGACGAAAAGTAAGCGAAAGAACGGCAAAATGACAAACGAATACGTCAAACACACATCATATACATATGTAAGGCCTGAACACCATCTATCACTAGACAAAGGACTTGTTTTGAGCCTCTATGTCTGTACTCACGGTAGGACAAATCGTCTAACTGATCCTCGATCTCTCGAACGCATCGAGGCGCCATTCAGACCAAGCCTCACGGACCAGCTCCAGGGCGAAGTCGGGCGCTCACGTGAGGGAGTGAAAGGAAATAGAACATCGCTTTGCTCGAACAGGTGGAACAGGAAAGACGAAGCCTGTACCTTCTACTCATTTACCTCTTGCATCGAAATGGATATGCAACCTATCCCCAATGCTTTGATCGGGTCACTGGGCCACGCAATGTTTAGCCCTACGGGCCAGCCCCCAAGCTAGAACGTGCACCCACATGCACAAGGCCTGAGGAAACAAAGCACATTCCAGCCTAGACAAGAGGAATGCAGGCGACAACATGACAGATGAGCTCACGCACTGAGCACCTCGACGCGCATCCGAACGACAACACCCATGAGACAACAAGGTCACTTCATCCAGGCTATCGGTGACTGCTCCTCTAAAGGGAGGACCAATGGCAAAATGATGAGTGCGCCGCATCCCCTAGGGCTGGAGCCACGCCGAACTAGTCCATGACCAAAGTATCCTCAACTACGGCGGAACGCACTGTGGCACATGAACATGAACTCGCACCATAGCCCAGCAACAACTCGACGAGAGACCCAACCGGGCGGGGTGATTCGCGAGAACCATCAATAACCCGGAAGCCACATTGCTCAGGCGAAGTTCCTCATCTCGAGGCACACCGAAGCAAATAAGTCAAATAGCCAACAACGGTAATGACAATGAAAAAATCGTCAGAACAACGCACACATCGAAGTCTCAAAGGCTTACGCGTTTGCCAAATGTTACAAACATAAACATTTAGGACCATTGGCTTCTAAGCCATGGGCAAAAACATCTGGTCAAACACACTACAAGACCGGATGTCAACACAACCCAAGGTTATGCTGATCGTCGGATCCCTTCCCGCTCGCATTGGACATCTCACAAAGCAGAGACACTAGCACAAGGCGTCTCTAGCCTTCAGATCTGCACAATGAGCAAGAGAGGACTGTCGAAGGAAACCTCAGGGAGACCCACCTCGTGGAGCTTCCTCTAACATCCAAGGAAGAGGAGCCCCATGAGTAACCGCTCGACGCCGCTTCCGTTGGAGCCAAGGAGGAACACTTGGCGATAAGCCAATGATCGTGAGCTGCCGAGTTGATGCTCGAGTGCTCCCATGTTGAGATCTGTGGGGCAAAAGGTCTCCCCGCAACAGCAACTTGCATGACACCTTTCAACACTTTAGGGTCCCCCATAGATGTCCAAACCAAGGAGCCACGTGTGCGCCAACCATGGGGAGCCGAGCAGCCCAGGACACCCATGATATTGTTCCTCTCCGCCTTCGCGGAACTTCCTCTAACACCCAAGGAGGATGAACACTGGCAGGGCACAGTAGAACCCGATCTTGAAAGATCCTTCCTAGCGATGGTGAAGTCGTCGGGACAAGCCATGAGCCATGGCACTCAGAGAAAGTAGCCACTCTTTCACGCAGATTGGATGCCTAAGAAACTAGAAAGCCGGGAAGAAGGAGGGGGTGAGATTCGCTACCCTCCCCCCTCGACATAAATAGATGGCACAAAGATGAAGGCAAAGAAGATGGTGGTTGGCATTAAAGACGGGTGCGAACACCAAGACGCACTCGCAACCCGAGCAATGAAAGATGTAGCGGTCCAGTCTCCCAGGCGTCACGAGACTCAAGAATGGTCATGGAAGGTATATCCAGATGCGTATGTTTTCCTTAGCATTTACTAACTATTCCTATGACCCCACAGTGCAGGGAAGGTAGCCGGGCGAAAGGCTGAGCGATAGATGCCAGCGTGGTAACGAATCCCAAGTAAGCATTGTATCTTTCATTTCCTGTACGTTTTGATTCATGCGCTCGCACTTTATGGTGCACAACTGCCCACGAGTGGGCCCTGCTAGAACGCGACGTGGCTAGGGGAGGCCAACAACCCCCTAGATTCACATGCCGGGCGGGCCACCGCATTCATGACCCTGCATCGTGTTTATGAAACCTCCTCTTAGGCTGGTCCTTAGATGGGCTCAAGGCCACAAAAGGTGTAGGGCAGGGAGGAGATGGGCCCCTGTGGCTCAAATTGGTGGTGCGGAGCCACACGACCATCTCTCTATGTATTCGAGTTATCCACTTCGAAGTCACCCGGGTTGACCCCCTCTAGGGGGAGGCATCTTGCCCTCTGACCGCTGTAGAGGCGGTTGGGGACCGACGGGTTTGCCGGCCGACGATTTATGGGACGTCTCTCGATGAGGCACGACCAAACTCCACGTCAATTGGGGAGGATATCGGGTCCTACTCAAATTACCCATCGACCCCGATGAGGCACACCGCTCCGACCACGTGGTTACAATGGACATGCCTCTCCCCACGTGGGGCGAAATCAAACCTGCCTGTAACAAGGCAGCATGACCTCTCAAGGTTGGCAAGGGCATAAGGGAAAAACAGAGTCAGGTCCCGTGTCCCCGTAAGAGGTCGAGGCCAAGCCTTGGACAACTCCTCCCTACATCCTAGGTCTCAGACCTAAGGTCAGCTCTGAAGACTCATAAACCGTCAGAGGTCTACGACCTCTCTGGGAGAGATCAACAAAGAAAAAGGCCAGGGTAACACAGCAGAGTCTTCCTCGTGAAGCAATGTGGAGCCCAAAGCGTGATCACGGCTCGGTCACACGGAAGACACGAGAAGGTCTGAGACCTACAAGCCACCGCACGATCGCCAAAAACCTCATGGCCGCGTAAAAAGAGGTCAGGAAACGGTTCCTTGAACCATCAGGCCCAAAATGGCCCCACCGGCGATCCCAGGCGAAAGCACGACCCTAGCTTCGGGGCTTAGGGGCTCATCGCCGCTATGGAAGCCTAAAACTCGACATCTAGGGATGAGCACCACGGGCGTGAGGAGTAATAGGGAGCCCCTCACGAATCTCCTCACCGCACCCTTGGACCAAAACATGCAGGAGAGGTCAGGGTCAGTGGTCTCAGAAGCCACCACCATCACACCCTGGGAAACAAGAGGGAAAGTGACTCCCACAGTTTCCTAGGAAAGCTTATCGTGGCCACTAGGACCAGTGTTTCAGTGAACCCAGACCTAAAAGGACTAGGAGTTGCTGAAACCACTAGGCCCAAAAAATGGCCTAAGCACCTCCCCGGTCCTCCCTTGCACGCAAGCCTCCTTCTAGCACCTGCTATTGGGAGGAGAAATGCTGGCTTCTACCACCACAAATGACCCCTAGAGGGATGTATAATGGGAACTGCGTGGTTCCCCTCAAATCTCTCTCTCTCTCTCTCTCTCTCTCCATTTTCTCACCCTCTCAACACCTAGCCGCTCGGAGAGGCGAAAGAATAGTTCATAGTTACAATGATAGGTGTCTCAAACAAAAGGAAGGCCTATATTTATAGGCCCAAGGGTGGACCAAAAAGCTAGAAACCCCCACGCCACATGGTGAACCACGGGAGGCCTCAACCAATGTCAGATGCCCGCATGAGGTCGGGGAAATCGAGACCTTCCCAAAGGCAAGGCTGGTACAGCGTTGACAAAACCACTCAGTCACGCCTAGGTCACGAACCCCGACACACAACACACTAACATGGTAGGGCTTAGCAGTGATGCACCACATCATCAGGGTGTCCTGACGGGGCAAAACACAACGACCGCCTACCGCATTGAACACATTAGCCCGCAAGGGGTCGAGCGATGAAGCTTGAACGAGCTGTGAACCATGAACCAGCACCCGGCATGCACACATCACAATGCTTTCATGATCACTTCACCATCGCAAAAACACTTAGGGGCTACTATCAGGGTTGTAACCCTGGGATGTCTCAAGGCACCGATTAGTTGGTGGGCCACGTGGCTCACAACATATCAGCTAGCAAAGGCCCGAACGACCGAGACCCAGCTAAGCCAAGCAGAACAGGCCTGACGCCAAGGCCAGGGTCGACCACGACCCCTCCTTCTATTTTAGCCGCACGACATGCAAGAGACTCATGACCTCTCCGTTGTCCCAACCCCGAGAGAAATGGGGAGAGTTCACACCCAGCCAAACCTGTGCGCTCTAACAAGAGTATGCACGCCACACTAACCCCGCAAGGACTGAGGGGGCAGCAGTCACCTTGTTTTGGTCAGACGCCACCCCTGCACCACGCAGCACGGATAAGACAACACCGCCCAAGGTGATGACGTTCGGTACAGAGTCCACCGTCCAGATATGACCTGACAAGATGCCTGCATGATACTACCCACTACGGGATGGGATCCACGACGAGGACCTTGACTTAGAGGCCATCCAGACTGGCAGGAGCCATGACCCCAACAGTCGGGATCATAGCCCTCAGCACCTCAAGCCCATAGGGCGATCGACGACTCCTATACGACGCCCCAAGAAATCAGGAGGTGATGACGAGGACCACGATGAGGAGCACGTCGCACAAGATGGATGGCTAACCACCACCATGCCTACACTACCACCATGGCCAGCATAGTAGCACCACGTCACACCATACCACGACATGGCCACAAGACCATGACGACAACCACGCCCAGACGTGCTTCACAAGACGGCCTAGCTTGCAAGCCAAGTTAGTTAGGACCTCCCTCAGGCTCATGACCCTTCGGTCGGGAGAACCTCCTTCTTTGTATACCCCCTAGCCTCAAACTCTATATAAGGGCAGTCAGGGCACTCATCCAAAACCATTCGATCCATCTCTCATTCTTACACCGTGGAAGGGCTCCTGAAGCTTCCCTTTGGCCAGCCCGTCTCCTAGCTCTAGATCTCCTACCTCTTCCGCCATTCTTGCACCTATCATTGTAAGAACTTTAGAGCATTCAAGCGAGGAACACGCACTCGATCATCTCTGAGACTGGACGTAGGGCTCCGGCCTGAACCAGTATAAATTCTCATATCTTTTGGATGCTACCATCGTCTTCATAGAGCATCCTGGTAATCATATAAGTTTACTAGTCCAGTTTACAAAACACCAACAGTGGCTCAAACTATGCAACACTGATGATTACGTGCAAAACTCTTGTAGAGCCGGAATAATTTCTTTATTTAAAAAATATCCCTTTTCTTTGGGTTGCAACAAATTTTTTCTCCTCGCTTGAACATGATCATTTTTCTGTTTCATTGACCGGAATATTAGAAGAAAGACTTTGTGGGCTTATATTTTTTGGAGAATCCTTTGTGGGCTTACATAACGGCAACATGTGTGCGTGCATTGCGTTGTCTGACTTTGGGCCGAAATGGTCTGACAACCGCACATGGGCTGGCCTGTGTGAGGAGTGGGATTGGCGACGAGTCACACATTGCAGCAGCAGCACAATGCCGTGTGAATTGGGTAATCCTCGTGATAAGAGAAGAGGAGAAAGGCCCAGCCCACTCTTATATGGGCTTGTGAACTAGGTTAGAGATGTGGAAAAGTTGAATGGCAGATCCTTGGCTAAGCTGACATGGGTTTGTCTGCGTACCGAAGCACTACATCAAACGTCAGTAAGCAGTTAAGCACATAATTTGTTTGACAAAAAAGTGCAGTTGAATTAGGGCCTATTTGGTTTCTTGGGACTAGAGACTAGGGACTACACAGGGACTAAACTATAGTCCCTCATGCTGTTTGGTTCAAGGGACTAATCTACTGCACAAAGACCATGATACCCCTATTCAATACACAAATCAGCTAGGGGCTATATACCTGTTCAGCGTTGCTTTTTTACGTCGTGTTGCTTGCTTTTGCCTTGCGTTGTTGGCAGGCTTTCCTCTCCCCAAATCATGGAAAATTTCAAAATAGTGTTCATGCAGTTCATAAATATTCAATATTACAAATCATCAGACCTACAATCTCCTAAATAAACCATCAGCTATCCAATCTCGAAACTGATTCATATTTTGATCTTCGTCCCCTTGACGTATACGTCGTCTATTTCCTTGAGAAGAACACAATGCTTTGGCCAATGGAACGTAGTTTTCATCCTAATCACACATATCAAAGTCCGTATCCGCTAAAGCACTCTCTCGGATGAAATTATGAACGGACATGCAAGCCATAATTATTTGGCTTTGCTTTTCCATTGGATAACTCGGCAAATCTAACAATATCCTCCACTTCATCTTCAAAACTCCAAAAGACCTCTCGATGACATTTCGAAGTGAAGAATGCAAATAATTAAAGAGCTCCTTTTTACCTCTTGGCATTGGTCCTTGCCGAAACTCCTGGAGATGATACTTTGTTCCCTTATACGGTGCAAGATAACCTGTTCGGTTTGGGTAACCCGAGTCTACAAGATAAAACTTCCCTACATAACATGGAATTAAGACATAAATGCAGTTGCAGATTTACAACAGTACGTAAACAACAGTACGTAAATCAAACAAGTCAATAGCTAATGGACATGTCACAGCTCAA
The DNA here is from genome assembly GCA_904845875.1 of Miscanthus lutarioriparius. Lineage (NCBI taxonomy): Eukaryota > Viridiplantae > Streptophyta > Magnoliopsida > Poales > Poaceae > Miscanthus > Miscanthus lutarioriparius. Next base: position 20,775,957 of record CAJGYO010000008.1, read on the forward strand.
GTTGCCTAATAAACAACGGTACGTAAATCAAACAAGTCAATGGTCAAGAATTGCTTGTAGAGATATCACTAAGGTTCCAAGGACTGCTGAGAGTTCTCTGGGACTAGCAGTGCATGATTTTCATTTTGAAAGGGAGGTGGAAGTTGAAGGCCCTAAGAAAACTCTTAAGAGTGGAATTAAGATAACTGAAGGTGGCTATCCCCCTCCCCCCCAAGAAATTCAAAGCGGCTGAGACTAACAACAAAGAATCTGGCCAAACCAGTGGGGAAACCATAACACTTGGAAAGGGTACAGCTGAAGAGAAAAGGCAGAGTAACAATGTTACTATGTCTGCACCATCAAAGATTGGTGGGAAATATGGAACTGGGAGAAATCTGGTCATATAGACAACTGTGGGGGATGATCTTGGTGGTAAAGTGCATATTCCAGACTCATTTGAGAACTCTGATTCTGACAGTGAAACTCTTAGTGACCTAATCAGAAAGATTGATGGCTACAGGGATCTTGGACAAGGTTGTTCCAAACAAGGCAACGGTGAAGACTCTCACCAAATCTGGTGTATGGATAATACTGCTATTGGTGAGAACATCAAACAATATCAATGCAACAAAGAAGACTTGGAGACTTCTATTCCTTCTCTTCTGGATCAAAACAAGGATGTTTCTGTTCCTAGTCAGCAAGTGGTTATCCCTGCTCGAATGGTAGAGGCTTTCAGCTATGTACCATCCTCGGATGGTAGAGGCTGGAACTTAGTTTCATTATTAAAAAAACAGGGTTCGTAGCGCTCCGGCTCCTGTTAGTCCATGAAACCAACAAAAACCTATGGAGTATGGACTCAGCATAGCAGCATTGCCCCATTCCAAGTCTTTGACTTGGAGGTCTAGCTAGTTCCTCTGCGCTACCACAGTAGCATGATTGAAGCAATACTCAAATATGTTGCATGGAAATGCTCCTAGTTAAAATAAATATGATTGAGGTAACTACATAAGTAGCATGGAACTAGCAGCAAAGGTACCTACCACTGACCAGAATAGAAAAGCAGAAAATAAAAAGCATCATCATCTACTCTGCTCTACCACAACTACAATCTATTATCTATAGAATGTAGCTAAGCTAACCAACAATCTAATATAATACAAGAAATAGCATTCCATGCCCGTAGATGTGGATCTTACCGACTGAAAACGTGGATCAAAGTCGTTGTCGTCTTGTTCTTCGTTTCTGTCGGCGCGGTCTACATCCTCTGCAGTGCCCGTAGATGTGGATCCACGGCCAACGCAGAGGGGCACCCTTCCCCTGCGGTCACCACCGTCGATTCCGACCATTGGAAGCCCCTGCGGACCGGATTGTGATGGCCGTCCGCCGGATCTACCTCCAAATCGGCTATGAGAGCTCGGGCGTGGAGGGTGAAAGTGGCTGAGACTGCCTTTGCCGCCAGGGCGAAGCGGAGGAAGGCCATGGCCGCCACGACCTCCATCCGCTTGTAGCTACTCCTGGTTGGGGAAGATGTCGAGGTGGGGGAAGGCGTCGGCCTGGGAATTCAAATCCAGGTTCTCCCTGCGCATGTGGGGAGCAGACTGGCTGCTGCCGGCGAAGGGAGAAGGCGAGACCTGGGAATAGAGGCCAAACTTCGTCGGCGGGGAAGGCAGGATAAGCAGAGGAGCGGATGCGGTGTAGGAAGAAAGCGATGCCTGAGTGAAGAAATCCCGGTAGTGGTTGTATTGGCCGTCCATGGCGGATGCGCCGTGTGGAGGAGTGGGAGGGGCTACGCCGGCGTGGGGAGGAACGAGGCGGTGTCGTGCGGGCGAGCGAGGCGGCGAGCGGGGAGGAGTGTGAGCGAGATGATAGGGTTCGGGGAGAGTTCGAGCGAGTTTGAGGGGGCATGGGCCGAGAAATTTGGGCCACTAGTCCCAATTAGCACCTCTCAAGAGACTAGTGGACTAGAGACTACTAGTCCTTCTTTTAATCCCCTTGTTTAACAATTTAGGGACTAAAAGATGCTACAATCTAGTCTCTAGTCCCTAGTCATAAGGAACCAAATAGGGCCTAAAAGAGACTACAATCTAGTCTCTAGTCCCTAGTCATAAGGAACCAAACAGGGCTAAAAAAGGCTACAATCTAGTCTCTAGTTTCTAATCATAAGACCCCAACACGGCCTTAATATTGAACAAAGTACAAGGACTAATGCGTACAGTTCAAGGAAAGATGAAGTAACAGATCCTCTCCGGTATTTAAGGGGAGTTCAACCTAACGTTGAAGTACCTAGACCCACGAGGGCGGAGGCCAAATTTGATGGTACTGCAACAAGCACCTACCGTTTCCAACAACAATAGATAGCTAATCAAATTCTCCATGCATTTGAATTATAGGTTGTTTAAGTTTTATTCTAATCAAAGTTCTCCAATTCTATTCAGTTAAAAAGGATAATTAATTATTTTATTAAATTATCTATGAAATATTTCTTTAAACTGTATTTGTTTGAACGTATATATGTTAATGTGTTTTTGGAAAAAATAAACTTAGTTAGAGTTAGAAAAATTCTTAATTACAGCAAAATTACAGTGATTATAGAAAGGACGGAGTAAATATTTCATGTCCCTCGCAGTCTCACTAGGCAAAAGCAAAACAAAAACCAGATTATAATGGCAGCTCTTGAACGGAAGAAACAAGGAAGCAATCCATTTCTTGCAGGTTGCAGCCAGAAACTCAAGAAATGAGAATCCGCTGCACTGCACAGCTGCCCCGAGGGCGAAGCAAGTCGCAACGGAACAAACAGAACAGAGAAGACCGCCTTGCATTGCACACCCGGGGACAAGGGGATTCAAATCGTTGGATTCCCCACCGGCACCGGGCCACCACCACACGCTCCCCACCGAGTTTCGCCACACCAACGCGACACTCTCGCGTCTGAACACCCTGAACTCCGAACTCGCCACATCCCGGCCTTCTCTCTCTATCCCGCCCCTGCGCGGCTGCGCCGCTCCCCCCGCGACTGAGGTCGTCAAGCCAAGCGAAATTTCCAAATCCCAAAACCTCCAGCCTCCCACCCCCAGCACGCCGCGCCTCCGAAATTCCGAAACCCAAATCAGAGCGTCGCCCCCCGGCCCCCGCTGCACGCACCGGGCGGGGGCCCCATGCGGCCGCGCGGCGCCGCGCCCGCGCCACACCGCTGGAGCCGAGCGGGCGCGCTAGATGCCTGAGCCCGGCGGCCACTACCTCGGCGACCTCGGTCAGCGCCAGCTGCTCAAGGGCTGGCCTGACCTGTGGCTGGTGGGGGACAAGCCCGGCGGCCTCCGCGCGCGCTCCACCGTGGCCGCCATGGCGGCCGCGCCACACCCGCCGCCGCTCGAGCCCGACCAAACCCTAGCGCTCCCGGACGCGCTCCTCCTCCGCGTCCTCGCCTGCCTCCCGGAGCCCCACCTCACGGGCGCCGCCTCGCTGGTCTGCAGGCGGTGGACGCGCCTCGCGGGGCGCCTGCGCCGCCGCCTCGCCGTGCGGGACTGGGCCTTCGTCGCGCACCGCCTGCCCTACCGCTTCCCCGACCTGGCCGACCTCGACCTGTTCCCGGCCTCCATCGCCGCGCCCACCGCCGTGGCGGCGCCCCACGCGTCCCCGCTCCTCACCTGCGGCGCGGTCTCGCTAACCCTAGACGCCAGCGCGGACCCGCCGCTCGGCGCCTGCCGCTTCATCGACGACGACGCGCTCGACCGGGGACTCGCCGCAGTCGCCGCTAGCCTCCCCAACCTCCGCCGTCTCTCGGCCACCGCCGCCTCTGAGTCCGGCGGGCTCATGGCCATCGCCGGCGGATGCCCGACGCTGCAGGAGCTCGAGCTCCACCGCTGCACCGACCTCGCCCTCCGCCCGGTCTCCGCCTTCGCGCACCTCCAAATCCTCCGCATTGTCGCCGCGTGCCCCGCGCTCTACGGCACCGCCGAGGGCGGCGGCGTCACTGACATCGGCCTCACCATCCTCGCCCATGGATGCAAGCGGCTCGTCAAGCTGGAGCTTCAGGGTTGCGAGGGGAGCTACGACGGCATCGCGGCTGTTGGGCGCTGCTGTGCGATGCTTGAGGAGCTCACCATCGTTGACCACAGGATGGACGGCGGGTGGCTTGCCGCCCTAGCATTCTGTGGGAACCTCAAGACCCTGCGGCTGCAGAGTTGCAGCAGGATCGACGACGACCCTGGCCCGGCGGAACACCTTGGTGCTTGTCTCACGCTCGAGAGCTTGCAGCTGCACCGGTGCCAGCTGCGTGACCGTAGCGCCCTCCACGCCCTCTTTTTGGTCTGCGAGGGAGCCCGTGAGATACAGGTCCAGAATTGCTGGGGCCTTGAAGATGATATGTTTGCCTTGGCTGGCCTATGCAGGTACACTAGAACCAGTAACCACCAGTCTCATTTCTTAAAGAGTTTCTTGACATAGTTCCAATGATTGCATAATGGGGACAGTTTTAGCTTTTGACTGTTTATTCCTGATTTATGCTCATTCTGTGATTGTGACATGCTGGCAACAAATAACATCACATGTATGGAGTACTACTCTACAAGAGGATTCAGTGCTCTAGCATTAGTAGATGTCAGATGTCAGGCTCAGGTCATGAGTCTGATTGCTAGCTACTTATGGACCCCTCAATGTTTGCACCATTACTTCGGATTGCATTTGCTGGTTTTTTATGAGCTTTCTAGCATCCTTACTAAGATAGTCTTTTCTAGCAGATTTTAGATGATGATGTATTGTGTGATCTTGATACAATCACTGTAGCTACGATTTGATGTTCAAGTACAAATTTGTGTGCTCTCGCCTCTCTGTCAGTCAGGAGAAGAAATGATACATTTCAATGGCACAGACATGCACCAGCATCCCAAAAATGCATCTAGTTAATTTTTTAATTTCCTGGAAGATGTGGTTTTCTATTATTTGTTCATCAACCCTTTTACAGCAAAAGCCCCATTGACATACCTATAAATATTGTTCATTAGAGCAGTGGTATCCATAGCCTCATGTTTCATGTAGATTTCGATATAACATTGTGTGGATTACCAATGCATCAATGAGAGATTTTTTTAGATACCAATAGCAATGTAAAACATGACATAGATAGGTGGCACCTGAATAAGTGGATTTGATTAAGATGTGACTATATAAGTCATTTCCAGCTTCCTCCAAAATTCATAAACCAATCGGTATAATATGACTATTGGGAGCAATGAAGAATATGGTTATTCATCTTGCACATGAGCAATACTGACAATGTATCGCCAAACAGTGTTCTTACTCTTAAGCTTCCCTAGTTCAGTGTTCAAAAAGGGCAAGAATGGGTCATATGGAGTATCTCATCTACTCCTATTAATCTAGCTATATGTAAACCACTAATTGTTGTTAGGTTTTTCTCCCGTGTGAAGGGATTAGTTTATCCTGTTATATGCACATAAAATGCGACCGTGTCTGGACAATTCCTGATCTCTGTTCTTCCTTCAGGGCTCTGAGTGGTAGCAAGGATTAAGATACATCTGTAAACTAATGACTTGCAGGTGTAATGACGGAGCCACATTTACCTGTGTACTTCCTATGTACTAAGACTCCTTCATGCTTTTGATCTGGACATTCCTTTTTCTACTTGACTCTGTCTGCTTTCCTTTCAGATCTATCTCAGTGTATTTCAGTGCTCCTTGTATGTTATTTAAATATCACTGTTTGCCAAAAAAATGATGCATTTATCTCCCAGTTTTATGTATTCCTGCAACTCATTGCGTACATTTTTGTGCTATTGCTCACAGAAATATCTTAATTAGAATAACACCTTTTCTTTTCCTTGTTTGCCCATGCATTTTTCAGTATTAACTTGTTCATAATGTCTATAAGTCATATCTGGGAGGAATACCTGCTCACTTGTTCTTTGGTTAGTAGTCAATCTTCCAAAGGAATGTTTGTTGATGATTAGTAATTCCACGCTCATGATAACAAATATGTGCCATCTTAGTTTAAGTGACTTGTTCAAAGTCTAGCTTGTTTCCTTCTCATCTTTTCCTATTTCATTTTAGAGGCTCACAAAACAACACATTCTTGCATAAGAAAATCTGGACCATCTCCGATGCTGTAACACTGGTTGCTTCACACTTATCAAAATGCCCCTTCTGAGTGCAGTGTCAAATACAACTTGGTGAATTGGGAAATGAATGGGTAGTAGTATTAAGTTGCACGCACCAACCAGTTCAACCCAAAAGCTTAAGCTGATGGGGAGAGGTGGGCAATTCACTTATATTCCAACACTCCCTCTCACGTGGAGGCTCCCTCAGGCCTCAGACGTGGAATAGGAGCGAGCAGCAATTATTTTATTTAACTGCGCTAACCAGGATTCGAACTCGAGACCTCTGGCTTCGATACCATATTAAGTTGCACACACCAACCAGTTCAACCCAAAAGCTTTATTCACTTATATTCCAACAAGTAGCCATCTGTTTATTTTTACAGGAAACAGTAGGGAAAAATTACCTAATATTCTTAAATTTTCATCTGGGTATTTGATTTTTTTCCTCTTTGGAAATGCTTGAGTGAATATATGGCCTGCCATTATTTGGAGCCATATGGAGTGTGCCAATGTTTTTGCCGGTGCAGGGTAGATGATTGGTTACCTGTAGAAACTTGGTATTTATTGGACCTGGTGCTGGATTGTGCCTAACTTTAGTCATGTTCTTATATTTTGCAGGAGAGTAAAATTCCTGTTGTTAGAAGGGTGCTCACTATTAACAACTCGAGGTCTCGAATCGGTGATAACCTCATGGAGCGATCTCCAGAGTCTAGAAGTTGTTACCTGCAACAAAATCAAGGATGAGGAAATAACCCCTGCCCTTTCAGAGCTATTCTCCAATCTCAAAGAGCTGAAGTGGCGGCCTAACAACAAGTCACTTCTTGCCGCGAGCCTCGTTGGCACTGGGATGGGAAAGAAGGGCAGGGTATTTTTCAAAAGGGTATGAAGTCTGATCATCTTGGTGCTCCATTCCTTGCGATGCGCTTCACCTGTTATCTGCCATGTAAGGATTGACCCCTCTTGCAGCAGATCTTACCCGCCCATCAACGGATCAAAGGGAAGGTGCTCAAGTGTTCAGCAGGTGTTGCTGCACAAAGTTCTTAGTGCTCAGAAGCCAAATTTCTTGACTTGACCGAAGGCAACCACGCATCTTGATACTTAAAAGGACACGTCATAACTAGTCAGGACCTGGTAGTTTGATGATGCACAATTTCGGGTACCAGGCGCCCGATCTTGTTTGTACCTGTGTTGTAACTGACAAGCTGAGATTTGCTCAGAGTAGCCTGACCGTAGTATTTCTGTGTGAGGAAAAGCATTGCTTCGTAAATTATGGAAGAGTTGATTAAATGAATAGAACCAGCAGAACCACATGTTTACAGCACACGATTTAACTGTCCAATGAATTTTGCTGGCACACTTGCTGCTGTGACTGACGTCTGACCTGTGCTGCTTATTTCTGTTACTGTTATCTGTCTGCTTTGGTTCTTATTGAGGATTTCTGTGTCTGCTAACCTGAACCTCTTAAGAAAGGGTGCGGTGCACAGGTGGGGTCCACCTGTCAGAGAAGAGCTGCGAATGCCACGGCCCAATAGCTAGGAGGAGGCGCAACCCTGGAAGCCTAACAGCCTGCGAGGCGCCCACACAAACCGCCCGCGTCTGTTGCGTCCTCAGGGCCTGAAGGGATCAAAGGCACAAGCACAACGGCACAACGCACGCGCGCGCGCTGAAACTAACCAAGAAGAGAGGAGGGAAGGAGCAGAGCAAGAAGCCAAGAAGATGGCCGCCGCTGCCGCCGTCCCGGACGGCGTCTCCTCCTGCGGGAGCACCAACATGCGCCGCGCCGACCACCTCCCTCAGCACCCGATCCCGCTGCCCTGCATGGGCGAGCCCACCGCCGCCTCCCGCGTCTCGCCGGGCTCCTCCCCGGCCCGCTCCGAGGCCTCGCGGGGCGCCCCTGGCTACAACGCCGACGCCGAGCCGGACCCGGAGCCCGAGGCCGAGGCCTCCGTGGGGCGGAGCACGCAGATGCCGCTCGCGATGGCCGCCATGGGCGGGCGCGGCGGGCCCTACGGCCGCCGCCCGGCCTCGTCCTACGGCAGCTGCGCCGCGTGGAGCGCCGGGTCGCTCAGCAGGCACCGCCCCGCATCGCCGTCCCCGATCTGCAGCCCCGTGAACAGCCACGGCGGCGGCGGGGAGGAGGAGGACCGCGAACCGCACGGGGGTGACGACGCCTCCTCGTTCGTCACGCCACGGATGGTTAGTTTTCGTGTTCTTAACTTCTTGGCTCCCCTTTTGTTTGTTTTGTTCCCGGACTGATTCTTGCTCAAGGCAATTGCAAAAATGGGACTCGAAACATTGATCGTTTGTAGATTTGACACTAGACCCACGTTCATAGACACAGATGGACTCATTTGTCATCCACCCAAGTGTCAACATGATCAAAGAGTCAATCTTTGGTCCTCGGTTCTCCACCTGGCCTGCATTTGATCTTGATTCCATGCTTAGTATTGAATGCTGTCGGAATGAGCTGATACATCCTGCTAGTCTATGTTGGAGTAGAAGTGGTCTCTTGGACGGAGGTGCTTAGGTTTATCTATGACTTGTAGCCTTGTAGGAACAAATGGCTCTTTTTTACGATTATCTCGGCTTTTTGATAAATTCTTAATGTGTTAATGTTGCTGGACTAGTGGAATTGCTCCCCAGACCTGGTTAACTGACAGGCAGTAAGGCCTGCTCCTTCATAATTTGGGCTTGTAGTCAGTTATCAAATTTCTGTTTGCCAATTCTGGTGAGGGCCAAAATTCATAGCAATATGTACTTGCTCATCTTGATTTTTGCATTAACTTGTTAACTTCTACGTCATCTAACTTCTATGTCTGATTCCATCTGATTGCCATGTGTGAAGGTCCCATTTTTGTTTGCACTTTATTATTTTTTCAATCCATTTAGTCTTTCACAACCCAGATTGAGGCAGAAACTAATAATCCAAATCTACTACTGAAGGAAGAAGAGCAAGGGAGGGCCAGAGCAGATTTCATGAATCCTTCTGCTACACCTCGAAACATCAGACAGACACCCAGGCACCCTTCTCTGCTGGATAGGAGAGGTGCCTCTTTTTGCTTGTTTCCTCTGTTGATATATTAGGCACAAATTTTTCTTGCAATTCATGTTCAATAATATGCAGTTGAAGGGACTAATCAAATGCCTCCAAGATTCATTCACAAGACCACACCAGCTAGATTTATGCGCCGAGCTCGCTCCTCACATAATTTCCGTCAGCGCGTGGGTGCACTAGATGCTACCAATGAATGGAGACTGCCCAAAGTAAGTGAAGGGGATGACGAGGGAGGTGATCAAAAAGACTGGCAGGCTGATACCGTGTCATCTCGTATATCCTCAGGTACCAGCCTGAATCTCATGGGGTTCATCAGATATTCAGCCTAATCTGAACTTTGAGACAATCGTGTATGTTGCAGCTCGTGATTGGAATTTTGAGTCTGATGGTGCCTATGAGGGTAGCAATCATAGCGATCGTGCATTTGGTGATTCAGATGGTGGGAACCGTCCAGTTGAAGTGCAAAGGATGGAGAGACGGATCCCGAGCTCCGTGTTAAAACCCCAAGGCAATTTAGTCCATGCCAAGTTGGTTGCCTGGAAGGATGCGCAGATTGCAAAGCTCATAGAAAAGTAATCCTTCTTATCCCATTTTTCATAACATCCAAACTTGATACTCGTTACCAATTAATTTTGGACTTGTTCAGAGAAAGAACCGTAGTAAGAAGATTGTATTGCTATGATGGTCAGATTTTATTTTCATATGGCTGTTAGGTGATTACTGATTACATCTGGTACAATATCACTTCAGCCTGAAATTGTATTTGAAGTAACAAGTTCAATTCATTACTGGTGTGGGTATGAAACCATGAACTCCTGTGAGTAATCACTATGCGTTAATTTTCAAATCTTCGAATTTCATAACCCATAGGTCTTTATTTTTCTAGTCAGAGTACTAATGATACTTAAACCATATAGGCTGAAAAGGAAAGAAGCCGATATTGATGATTGGCAGAGGAAGAAGATCACAAAGGCCAAGCAGAAGATGAGAAGTTCTGAGGTATTCTCGGTAACAGCAGTTCTATTTGAAATAGATAGATTTGCTTTCCTAATTTCACGCCCCCCTTTGTACCTCGACTGGAAACAGTTGAAGTTGGAGAAGAAGAGAGCGGAAGTGGCAGAAAAGATGCAAAGGGCGATAAAGCATGCACAAAAAAAAGCTGATAAGAAGAAAGTCAAGGAGCAGGTAGCCACTAAAGTTCAGATAGATGGTGTTGAGAGAGCATTGAGTAAGATGTCAAGGACAGGAAGACTCCCCTGGTCACTAGCTTTTTTGTGATCCAGCTCTTCGTATGTGCCTGTCCCAGGGAAGGTGGTTTGCCAAACCGTGAAAGCTACTGGCGATGCCAGCATGGCAAGAGCAATATGAGTGAAATCAGCTGCCAAATGATTGAAATCGGCATATAGCATACTAAGAAAAAGCGTGGATATATTGGTGATTAGCAATTCTTTGGTGATGGAAGTTTTGGGTTATGTTATACTAGGATTTGTTTTGAGGCAATAGTTATTAGCATTTGAACATGACATGGACAACTGGGGATGAATTTTCGGTACTTTCCTGTATGTTGACCGATAACTCTTCTAGTGTTCTGAGACATAAACATCCCTGATTCTTACAGCTTTGCTGTGTTAGTGTACAGTACTTCAACTTTATGAGTATGATGTGATGAACAATGCTTATTCATATTTGCTTACGTGACTATTTCTCTTTTCTCTCTGTTTTTTGTGGAACGTGTATCCAAACTATTCCTACAATTTATACCATCATAGACACCACCTTGAAAAACATGTGACTATCCAATTCGTTAAGGTTGACACTTCAGTTTGGAATTAACCTTGGTGTCCAATTTGGAAAGAGATGCACGATTGTTTAAACCTACAATCTGACTTCCAAATTCCTGAAAAAGTTTATGACCTTTGGCTCCCAAACTCAAGAAAATGGGATGAAAATAAAGCTACAACTCTCTTTGGTCAACAAACATTTCAAAATGGGATGAATATCATGACAGAGAGGGATTCAATAATAGGAGGAACAGATATGCCAGTTCTCCTACGTGTCTGAGAAAAAAAAATATGTTAGGCACGCCGGCTTGCGTGGTCTCCATCCACCGTCCACAGATAGGCAGCATGCATGGTTGCAACGAAAAAATTGTGTACAGCGCTTCATATATGTCTTTCACGATCAACAAATTGAAAGCTGCAGACTGAGAATTCTGGTGCAGATGGTGAAACAGCAGAGACGTTTTTTTTGGCGCTTCTATCCTCTTCTCGCGGGCCTTCTGATTTCCCTGCAGGAATAAATCGGGCCCAGACCAACCGGCATTCTCGTCGCAGCAGCTTCGCAGACTTGGCCCTGTTTGGATTCCTCCGATTTTGCCAGTTTAGAATCTGGCTTTTGGAAACTGTGCAGGATTTAAACAGGTAAGTTTTTGTCAAATTTTTAAAAACCAAGAAGCTGTTGATATCTAGCTTTTGTCAGTTTCTTGTGACCTAGTGAGCAATAAATAAAATCATATTCTTAAAAACTAGAAGATCACCCCACCAGTTTTTGCTCAGAATCCAGATTTTAAAAACTAGGAGTATAAACTTGTTTTTAAGAATCTGAAACTGATCCAGACAGGGACTTGGGTGAGAGTTCTAGACTTCTAGTGCTGATATTGAAACTGCAGACAGTAGATAAGCAGACGCACCATTTCCCGCGCACCTTTCTTTTTTCTTTGTTGTTTTTGCCATCGTCGCTCGTTTTCAGGCCTGTAAACATGCTACGGTTTCCTGCTCATGCCACTTCATCGCGTATTCGCGAACAACAAAGCCCCAACCGCCACTACGGCATTCAGGAAATAATTGAAAGCATCTTCATTTCGTATAGCTGTTTAGGTCGTGGATTCTAACGAGAAAGGAAACAGCTGTATCCATCCCAAAATAAGTGTTATTCTCATTTCTCAAGAAGACAAACGCGAATTTTCTCTTTAACTTTAGCTAAATACTATATAGGAGTATAATAAATCATTAATATTTATGGTATATAATAAGTGTCATTAGATTAATTGTTTGGTATATTTTTATAATAAACTTATTTGAAAATACAAATGTTACTAATATTTAAATTTAGTCAAACTTAGAAATGTTTGATCCGCACAGAGCTAGCTTACTTCAGCTTCTCAAAATGATAATGGGCTGCGTTGCATACTTACGAATTCACCCTGTTCCTCAATGTCATCGACCACCAACGCCGATTGAACTTCAGTTGAGTATTTGTATGTGCTCGGTAACTCGGTTTCTGTCGAGATCAGAATTTTAGAACCAAATCCGTTCATGCCAACAGCGCCGTGCAACCCACTCCCGGGCAGGAACCGAACCTTCGATCTTCGCCGGTGTGGGTGGTCTCCCGGGCGGCCGCAGGCCCGCGGCAACTGCTTTAGCGTGAGGGGAAGAGAAAAAGGAAGACTTGCTCTCCCTTCTTGAGAAAAAAAAAATTGATGATATGTTTTGGTAAGAATGTGAGATAGCTTAGACAGCTGAATTTTACTCCATAACCATGTTGCTAAAATTGTAACCACAACGTAATTTGGAAAAAATATATAAGGAAGAAATCCAATTCAAAACTGAACCAAGAGAGCTATAAAACAAAAGCAAACCGAGGCTCCAAGTGTTCACTAGAGAGCCACATTCAGGTTCGTGCCACTTTATTAAAAAATTGAAGAGAACTGTAGCAAGTGTACTAACATAATCATCGAGCACTTTCAAAATGACAAGTAGACCTTAAATTGTTCCTCGCTGTTATTATCACAGATAGGCATTCAGAATTGTACTGAACGAATATAACCCAGACGACAGAAAAACCGTCCTTGCATGTTTTTTTTATCAAAGGATACCACGAGGCATGAACTCAAACCTTGAAAAAAAAATCTAATATAGCCAAGATTGTAGATGGGGTAACAAGGAGTAGTGCTCCAGATGTTCATTTAGATAACTACTCTACAAAAATCATTTCAGTCCGATAGCATGACATGTGCAGGTCTTCCAGCGATTTATCACCTTCGAACGGATAGACCCATCTCTATATAAAACAAAGAAATAAAGCATACATCAGAGGATTGGACTGAATCATTCTTCAATTATAAGCTTGAAGCATACAGAGTTGTATTGTGTGTTAGCCCCCACATTTGCAAAAAAGACTTTACAAGTTTAACTCTAAAGCATAAGCTCTATATGACTAAATGTGGTTGCTGCGGTAGCAAGCGTGTGCATCTTTGCCAAACATCCAAGCACCAACCTTAAGACACTGGGCAAATGTTTCACGTACCATCATTTTCATCTGAGAAAAGAAGAGTAATCATATAGTAATACAACGGCAACCAGATCAAAACTCTGTTTGAATACAAAAATCAAGAAAGCAAGCACTCAAGATGCAACAAGGAGTCTAAAAATGCAAAGAATAAAAGGAGAGCAGGCGTGCATAAACGATAATTTAAGCACTGCATGCAAACATATTGACTCAAGAAAACAATCACTGTCTAAAACATTGAAAAGGATGCCACATTATTGCATCAAGGTGTTCCTCAACAGAGGTAGCTAGCTAGTAATTCTAGGTAAATAACATTACTCTAGTCTTCCATTACAATTTCACGTGTTAAAGTACTCGTTCTTCATGATTGTATGAAGCAAAACAGCAAGCTCCCAGTAATATCTTTCAAGAACTATCAAAGTCATGTGCCTGCAGCAGTGCCTGTAGAAACCAAATGTCTTAATTTAATTGACCTCAACCCAGCAAAGAATATTTTTGAATGAGCGAATCCAGGAATCGTCACAGCATGGAAAACATTATCTTATCTTGAATTGCAAGCAACGAGATTCTTTTTCTACCGAGCATCAGCATATGAGATGTATTGAGCTACTACTAGACACCCTCTCCAAAGAGACTGAAATGTAAAAGGGGTTTACTAGGAGTCTGCTACAGCCATATTCCTACCCATCAAAGAAAAATATCCCTATGAAAGGAAAGAGAATAGGGAAATCTGTCAATGCTCCATATAGTTTGAACGTATGGTGAAACACTACTAATAAACTATTGTGGTGAAATCAGTCACGGCATTATTTCGGCATTTTTCCTATATACCTATATGCACAAAACCATCTAAAGGACATGACCATTTCCGCTTAAATATTGTCATTAAATTGTTTACACGTACTTGCATTCAGCGTTCAGAGCAGTGCTTGCATTCATCGTTCAAGATTTCATTGTTTATATGTACTTTTTGCCAAAGGACTCTAGCCCAAGTGGTTAGGGAATTCCGCGGCACCCCTCAGGTCCTGAGTTCGACTCCCCATGGAGCGAATTTCAGGTTGGGGTAAAAAAATCCCCTCGCCCGTCCCCATAAGCCAAAGCGCAGAACGGCCCGGCCTGGTTCTCACTGCAGGATGGAGGGAGGGGGTTCGGGGTTTTCTCGATCTGTGAGAAGATCATCCTTCTTAAAAAATGCTCGGGGGCTGTCATACCCCCCGCAGGTCGAGTTTTTTTTTATGTACTTTTCCATTCAGATAACATAAGGTATTCATGTATTGCGTATTACAGAGCAGCGGATGGCATTCATCAGGAAAATGAAAATGGAGATGGTTTTGTGTTGAACATGATCGGTTAAAATGGTTAGGATGACATTTCGCTGTTACAATACAATAATGAGTGACATTTTTTTGTTCGCGCATATCAAACAATCACGCAGTAAACATTGAATCTACCAGAAAGGAAAACACACAGACGCGATTTTCAACCAAATGGAAAGCAAACACAGACAAGAGCATAATCTTACGATGTTCGCTTGGCTGACAAGCCAGGCTTGTAAGCCAAACGAACAGGGCGAACCCGGGATAGGTGCGACAGAGGATACCCTGAGAGAGAGCACGGCACGCCGTGCTCAGCCGCGACGTCAGCCTGGCCGCCGCCACCGCGCTGTGCAGCGGCAGCAGCGACAATCCCGCGCAGCACCCGAGCTCCACCGGCACCCTGCACACCCCAACAAGCGCATCCATTACAGATCCTGTAATGCGCCACTGCGCCAGCACCAAGCGCAGGAGCGGAACGGGTCACCGTTACCTGGAGAAGCACGAGGCGCGGCGGGCGGCGGCGGCGGCGGCGCGGGACGCGGAGGGAGCGGAGCGGGAGGCCGCCGCTGAGCGGCTGGCGGCGGAGGCCACGCGGGCGGCGGCGCGGAAGCAGGTCGAGGCCATCTCGCCGCGGCGTCCGGCCACGGGGGACTGGGGAGTGGGGAGTTGCTAGCGAGAGGTGGGCGAGGAGAATTGAGGAGCTAGGTTTCGGCGTCGGGACAATGCGATGCGGCGGCGCCGCCGCGGGTTGCAGGATCAGAATGGTTCGGTTTCCTTGGAGAGGGGGAATGGGGGTGCTGGGCCGTGGAGCCCGTTATGACGGGAGCTGTTCGGCCGGCTGAACGGCCCGATGCGGGTGGCACCGTGATGGGCTTTTGGCGGGCTAAATTGATAGTGGGAGTCCAAATCGACGGCAACTAAACGGGCGGTTCGTGGACCGTGGTGTAGCAGGTCCATCGAACGTCTAAAATGGATGTCTGTTTTTTTCCCCAAGAAACAAAATGGATGTGTTCATCAGACACATTTGCTAGATCTCAAAGGAAGATACCGGCGCCCGGACGTCTGGACACAAAGACGCGTTCGGACTCCCACGCCTTTATCATCATGCACGTCCACGCAAAATGCCGTGCCCATCGCTCCTTCCCTCTGACCCCCTTATCTCTCTCAGCGAGTTCGGACGCCCGCGCCTTCTCCACGCCGCCGCCGCTCCTTCCCCCTGAACCCCCTCCACTCTCTCTGCGCGAGCGGGACCTAGGAGGCGGGATGAGAACGAGCGCGCCCCGTGCACACGACCCCAGGTGCGCAGCGCACCTCGACCGGCGGCCCTAGCACGTCCCATCTGTCAGCCCCGCCTGGTCGCGCTCCATCCCCTGGCGCCTGGATCGTGCTCCCATGACTCTCTACCTCTAAAATATGAAACACTTAGACGCAACATACGTCTGAAGCACATGAAACATTTGGAACATACACTTGAAACATATGTGTGAAACATATGCATCATCCAGATAAAACACTTGCAACATGAAAACACTCATTGCAATATAAGACTGAAACAGAACATATGTGCGAAAACATATGCAACATTCAGATCAAAATGCTTGCAACATACGTCTAAAACAGATAAAACGTTTTCAATAAACACTTGCAACATTTCTCCGAAACGCTTGCAACATATACAACATTCATATAAAACAAATGACAATGAACGTATTCATTATCTCGTGAATAGAAGGAGGCTGGTGTCTGATGACACTACTACAGGCAAGCTCTCATAATGTCATCCACTCCTTCCCTCGAAAAAAAAAGGAGGCGGGTGTCTGCTCATTATCTCATTCATTGAACAATAAAAAAAAACTCTTCATCAGGCTTCTTTCTTCGACTCACTCTAGTCCTTAAGCATGGGCTCTCGCATGCCTCTTTTCCGTTGGAGGTCGATCATTTGATCATTTCTTTCCATCGACGAGGCCCTTCCGGTTCCTGTCTCTCTCACGCGGGCTGCCCTCAAAAGATGAATCAATCTGCTCCATGAAGCACCGGCTGACCCGCGGGGCTGAGAGGTGGCAGGCTATACCAGGAGATCGAACACTCTAGAATCACGAGAAACGACCGGCGATCGCGACATCAGTACGATATATCGAGAACGTTCCATAGATACTCTGACTGCTTGCTGCCTACGGTAACCATCTCCACGCGTCGTTGCCTGCAAGCAATAGAAACAGGGCCCGGATGGAACTGCTCGATCTATATTCGATTATAGACGGCAAACCGGGGCAAATGAGGCGGCACTGCACGCGCTGTAGCAATAGAGCTGGTGCGTGCGTGCGTCCACATACCGGCACATCGACAAGGCGGCGCGCGCCAAGTCGCCGTCGTCACAGGCGCAACAGAGGCAGCGACCAGCGATGGATGGATCCGAGACAGCGAAGAATCGATCGGCATCGCCTACCTGCCTTGCAGGCAGCGTCAGCGTGCATGTACATACACGTACTACTCCGATCCTAATCAAAACAGGCGGTGCCGCACATGCCGTAATAGTAACCTGACGGCCCGGGGGGCTCGGCCGGCCACCGGTGGTCGGCCCGATCCGGTCCACACGCCATTACCCGCTCGCGGGTCCTGCGCTGCGGGGCTCAGCACTCAGCAGATGAGCTAGGCTGCCATTCCAGGCCGCTGTCCTGTGCGGCTGTGCAATGCAACCAGTGGCCGTGCTAGATCTAGCGGCGGCACGCACGTCGCTCGACTCCATGGCCATACAACGTACAGCAGTACAGGTCGCGCGACAGATAGAACAGAAGAAAATAAAAGCGAGTTACTGCACACGTACAACTACGCAGACGTGCATGTTGTTTCTGTCAGCTGCACAGGAGCTACTCCGTATATGTGACCATTGCATGAGCGAGGCCCCATATCCAAATTAAAACCAAATGGACTCGCTCCTAAGCTCGATCGAGCGAGGTGTCTTCTCCTCTAAGCAAAGGATCCGGTACTGTAATCGCGTCAAGTACATACGCATGCAGGTGCAGCAACCAACCGCCGACGACCTCACAGTGCATCTCAAGTCGTTGCGTTCATGTACTACTACTCCTACTACTTTTTGTATTATGTATAGGCCCATCCTTTGATCGTACATGATTTCGTACGTACCTCCTCGCCTGTCCTACGTTTCAACGCACAAGTAAAATAGACCGGCCCTTTCACCAGGTAACGGGCCCCTGTATACGGGTATGACATCTCGTATTGGATGAGAAGTTATCTACCTTAAACAAAAATAGCTAGGGTCGTCTACCCCCACGTACAGAGAGTGACTTTCCGGTTGCTGCTTTCCTCCTCGAGGTACGAGATCCGCGTGGTACTTTTGTATTTTCTCTATAAAAAATATAATTATTATTTTTCGAGGAGTCAAACTATATAAACATTAATTAAATTTATATAAAAAAAGTAGAAGCATTCATGATACAAAATAAATCCTATTAGATTAGTTATTATAGAATATATTTTTATAATTTATTTAAAGATATAAATACTAATACTATTTACTATATAAACTTGATCAAATTTGAGCTATATTGATGACACAGATAATGTAATTGCATTTTTTGTGGACGGATGGAGTACATGCATCCCCTCATTTCTTAATAAGATAATAATAATAGAGGAAAAAGCCTAGGGCTTCAGCTTCAGCATCAATCCGTATCCGAACCTATATTACAAAGTTGCGATAGAGGAAAAAATCTATCATGCGCTCTACTCGGACTTGTCTAGCATACTCTTTCTAATAAAAGACATAAAAGTATCAAGTATGTCATGAATTTTTAAGAAACTATTCTGCTCAATGAATATAACTGGACAATTGTACAAAAGACTCTCATCTTATCTATTAACTTTGTCGTTTTCACTAAATCTATTTCAAAAAAATAAAACCCTTTCAATACTTACCGGCGTCACAAGTCATCACATATAGAAGCAATACCAATAAGCAAATTATATCCTACACTTTATTCGTGGAGTTAGTTAATAAAGGGTGATCCCGAGGGCAGGGAACACTAGTTGTGCTGAAGAAAAGGAAATAAACGTGCACGAGAGATTCTTTTTTTTTTAAGGAACAGGGACTCAAGGAGTCTCCACTGGAAATTTATTAAAAGTAACCAAGAAAGTTACAGGAAACCAGAGAGTTTACAAAAGTTTACAAGAAGAACAGGGAAACCGGAATTCAGGAGACAAAAAGGGAAACAAAGAAAATTAAAACAATTATAGAAAGTGCTCTAGCCATAACTCAATTGCAGGAAAGTATTTCTTTTTGGCTCTTAAGTGCGCCTGAAGATCTCTGAACATCTTTGAATGCTAGTAGGGAGTCCTCTGAAAATGACATCATTCTTTACTGTCTAGATACTCCAGCTCATGATGATTATGATCTCCATGAAAAAGCTGACATTCAACTGCACTCTGAAACTCTCAAAAATCTGTAAAGGGTCCAGTGATAAATCAATTGCAATGCCAAGAATATTTCAGCAAGCTTTGGCCATTTCACACTCCAGGAACATGTGCTGGACAGTTTCTTCAGAGTTTCACGAGAGACCCTTGATCCAGTTCCGTCATGAAAGGGATTAAGGGTACCTTTCGATTAAGGGGTGATGTTCGGGTGTTATGAACAACCTCACTACACTACACTCCAATTTCGTGACCATTATTCTTACACCACTTCTTAAGTCTTACTCCTCTATACATGTCATTTTGTGATTATTCAGTGGCAATGAGTTTTTCCATGGCACCACTCTCGATCCCATGTCCTCCCGTATCAAGTGATATGTATCTGCTTGTTCCAATCTAAAAAGATTGTTGAGTCCTCCCATGACAAACCTTATCCATTGCCACCTTCAACTTCTTCCCTATAAGCCTTATAGGCCATGAAAAAAAGGCCCTAATGAAACCCCCTTCTCCAAACTCTAACCTTATGCCCTCATCGAAATGGAGTCTTAACCCACGGCTTAGATCTATTATACAAGTTTGAATCACACACTTACACAATCCAGGCTCTGTCCCCACTTATAATTGAATAATAAGCTATTCTGAATCAACTAGCTTATTTGATTGCACCTCTAAGCTATAGGCTGGTGCTGATGTGATCCTAAGTTTGGATATCTTGGAGCATAAAAATCTAACTATAATAAACACTTTGACTAAATAAAACTAAATAGGCTTTAGCCAACTTGCTAAATAGGACTAAATCTTACCTTTTAGTCAGGCTATCTCACTGTAGTCACTTTGGAGCTAAACACCTTGACTAAAAAGGAACTAGAAGGCTTCTTTTAATTTCTTTTAGTTCACCAAATTAAATAAGTTTAGGAATGACTAAACTTTAGGACGAAACACGCCCTAATTAAGCTAGTGCAACCGACCAGGCAATAAAACTAGTGCAACCGACCAGCGACTCGCGTCACACCTTTTTTTATTTTCCCTTTACACGCACGTATAGGCACAGGGACACGTGGACCACCGTCTCCCGCCCCGCCCGGGTCCCCGGCTCCGCCGGCGACCTCATACCTGGGTGCTTGGGCCCCTCACACCTGTTCCTGTTCGGGCGATTTGTTATGAGAGAAAAATATTATAGACTATCTGATAAGCCGGCTCATAAATAAATTCAAGCGTCTCCTCCCTCTCCTCTCCTTCCTCCATCCCCATCTCCTCTCGTTCGTTCTCGCGTCCGTATTTATAAAAGGGACCCTTGTCCTCGTTCCGTCGGCTTGAGCTTTGCCGCTCGATCTCCTGCGCTGTTTAATTTGCCACCGCGCACGAACGAATCTCTTTCTCCTCTCTCCGGCCTCCAAGGTTATACGTATTATAATTTATATCGTCATCCATTCCAGTCCACGCGAGCTAGGACGCCGGCGTCCCCGTCCGTGTCGATGGCCGGCACCACCGTGTGCTCCATGTGCGGCGACGTCGGGTTCCCCGACAAGCTCTTCCGCTGCGCCCGCTGCCGCCGCCGCTTCCAGCACTCGTACGTACCTACGCCCTTCGTCGAGTAATAAGCTGCTGCTGCTGCTGCTACTACTACTTCCAGTACCATATCAGACTAACCATGCATGGTCACCGTTGCGTTCCTTCGAATCCAATGCATGCATGTGAGCAGCTACTGCACCAACTACTACGGCGACGCGGCACCGGCCCAGGCGGGCGCCGGCGTGTGCGACTGGTGCCTCAGCGACGACGTCGTCGGTGGCGGGAAGAAGCGGCAGCACTCTTCGGCGTCGGGATGCGACAAGCAGCACCCGCAGGTGGTGGAAGAAGAGGCAGGCAGAGGCGCGCAGCAGCCGGCGGCGTCGTTCCCGCCCAGCGGGTGCAGCAAGCAGGGCGCCGGCAAGGTCACCGGCGGCAGCGAGCACGGCGAGGGCGCCGGAGGCCCCGCAGGTACAAGCTCCTCAAGGACGTGCTGTGCTAGCGAGCCGGCCGGCAGCCGGCTGGCTATTAGCTAGGTGCTCGTACGACGTCGTTGTGAATGCTGGCTAATTAGTAGACAGCTGGTAAAACTAGTAGATTATTACTACGTACTACTAGTAGCTAGTAGCTAGATGGTTTAATTAGTTCCATCTTTTTAATTATCCTCCTTATACGAGAGTGTTATTTGAGTGTTGTGTAGAGAGACACTTTGGCTATTATTACCGTCCTTGTCGAGCGAGACTTTTCTTGTGATCACATGCGTGTACGTTGTGTTCGAGTCCTAGTTGAATTTCGTAGCTAGACGTATCACGTCGTCGAATGCATGCGCTTGATGATCTTGCGTATCAACAACTCATGGTCGTCAGCCGGCGGGCGTACGTCACTTGCTACCGTCAGATCAATCTTTTGACTATAGACTGTCGATGTGATGTATATGACGACGTTTAGCTTAGGCCCTAATCAATAATCGAACCTCTAGGAGTCTCGCAGCGTGCACGGCTGGAATAGAATGCAAAGATTCTTTTATTCAGAAACAAGAAGATTTTCCTCCATGCCGGCCGATGAGGGCTCTGGAAAACTCTGGAAGGTGGTCGATGTACTGTGTACTGTAGTTTCCATGCATGCTACTCCTGCAGCCAGGCCAGCCTGCTGCAGCCTGTGGCTGTGGTGGCGGCGGCGATGAAGTAACTGGCGGCGGAGGCGGACGGCTGGAATCAGGAATCGGCGTGCAATTCGTACCACACAGCTAGCGACTCGAGAGAACTGAACGAAGTGGCCGACACACAGCCGAAGCATGCTTGAAACTGAAATCCCCACCACCACTCCTGCGCCGCGATCGGGCTGCAGATCTTTGTGGGGGCGCGCAACGCAATGATCCACCCATGAACGCGGCGTTTCCCTTGTCCATCTGACACCCCAAACCTGTCTGGTCAACAGTGTCATGATAGCGATCTGGCTGTTTGCACTGTTGCATGCACGACCAAGGCACTGATCCGGCTCAGAGTAAACGAACGGTTTGTAAACTCTTGAGAAGGAGAGGTACATTGGGCAAGTTTGCTATAGCTAGGAGGTCATGCATGGTTGGAATCCAAGGATATTGACTTTCACGTATCTCAAATTATTTATCGCTTTTTGTTTTCCGTGACATGAGTTTGACTCAATTTATAGAAAATACATACAATATTTATATTTTTAAATAAATTTATTAAAAAACTAGATTTAAATATCTTTTCAATGATATTAATTATGTATCATAAATATTAATATTTTTTAATATATATTTTGTCAAAGTTTTTTTTTGGAAAACCGAAAACGATAGATATTTTGGGACCGAGAGAGTACCGGGCATTTGATGGATGGGACTAGGATAAAGATCGGATATGTGCCCAAATATGCCACGCACTAGCAAATGAACTTTGACAGTAGTTTGATAAGTCTCATGATTCACGTATCTTATGCTATAATTAACTCGTTTTGTTAAAGTCTGTGCGCATGCATGATGAGATCCGAACAGGAACAGGCCCCGCCCTGACGAAGTTTACAATATATAAGACTTGGGAATAGGTTTAATGACAGGAACAGAGGCAGATACATGCATCCAGCGTCCAGCCACACAAATTGACATGCATGCACCAGAAAGCATGCGTGCAAAGATCAGTGTCACCATACCGCACCATCATACCATGCATGTCTACAAATTAAAGATCCAGTGTCTTTTCCAGAATTAATCAATAACTTCAATCTTTCGGATGTACTTTTGCAGCTTAATACGGCGCGGCCTGCCTACGGTACGGACGGCCGTCTGCATCCCGTCCGGCGGCGTGGTACGGTATGCCTGGTCGGCCGGCCGGCCGGCCGGCCGGGGCCACCGCCGTGGTTTTCGCCGCAACGAACGAACATCCTGCACCGCCGATTAAGCATGGGCTGCATGCATTGCGTTGTATTGCGCATGCAGAGTATGCAGTAGATGATTCAGAAACACGGGACAAGCAAATGCCTACAGTATGTCAGTATCTCTCTCAAGATCTCGCGTCTGCGCGCGTGTCGATCCGTTAGACAGATTAAAGCTGGCTGCTACAACTCTCAGCTCCAATCGCAGACACTAAAAAAAGTCTTCTGATCTACTCCGTACTAGCTATGAAGCTATCAGCAATGGTCAAATGGACCGAGATACGTGCATGCATGTCATATGCATGGACAGCGTGGTCGTCGATGGTTGATGGTTCATGCGTGCAAGCATGCATGTACCATCCCACAAAAGTTGCACTGAAACGTACCCTCGGTATTCTCGTTTCTGTGGCGTCAATGCATGGAGGTGATTGAAACCTAAACACATGTCCTTGCAAAACGTGCCATGGTCATCAATTACGTACTGTACTCTTTATCCTTTATTATCGTGTGGGCTACAGGCCTACAGAGATTAGCGGCTGGTGTGCTACACCGATAGAGGCAGGACGCCTCAGCCTGCTTAAAACAAGACTGAGACCCCGTTTAGTTCCCTCCATTTTTTAGAATTCAGATTTCCAAATTTTTTACAATCCCAAATCCAGAATCAAGAATTCCCAAGCACCTGTTTAGTTGCACCCAAAATCCAAGAAATCACAAATCACATATTGCCTCATCCCCATGCAGAAGCATGCATGCTGCTTCTTCTTCCAGCCATCGACGTCGCTGCTTCTTCCATGCAAGCCACAGGCCATCGTTTTGACACGCAAGCATGCATGCAAGCCACAGTCAACAGTTCACAATGTTGACATGGAAGCCACAGTCAACAGTTCACAATTTTGACATGCAAGCCACAGTTCACAAAGCCATCGTTCACAAACACAGTTTAACAGTTCACAAAGCACATTTCACAACCACAGTTCACAGTTCACATGTACTAAATTGTTCATAATCCAGTTCACAGTTTTACACAAACCAGTTCACAGTTCACATGTTTTACACATTTCACAAACACAGTTAACAGCGATTACGATTATACAGACCAACAACGATCGATTCACGAAACACATTCATCACTTCTGCATCTTCCCTTGACGGTGCTGGAGTAGTTCGTGGCTGAGAGTATGACGCTTCAGGTGGGACGTAATTCTCATCATGATCACAAAGTGCAAAGTCCCTATCCACTAATCCACTAGCTCTAATGAAGTTATGTAGTGCCATGCAAGCAACAATTATTTTGGTCTGGACATGTGAAGGATAAGCAGGGATCCCTAGCAAAATCCTCCATTTCATTTTCAGTACTCCAAAACACCTCTCTATCACATTCCTAAGCGATGAATGTGTAAAGTTGAAGATTTTATTTTTATCTTCGGGCTCCGGGCCGTCACGGTACTCTGGAATATGATATTTGGTTTCCTTGAACGGTGCAAGATATCCCGGACAGTTTGGGTACCCGGAGTCCACTAGGTAAAACTTTTCTGCACAATTATGAACTGTAGTTAGCTTCCATTAACTCAAATAGGAAACAGAACTACCTCAACTATAACAATGTGTACCTGATGGTGGATGTGGAAACTTATTGCTCCATTTGTCCATAGCATCATTGAATACTCTCATGTCATGTACAAAACCAGGCCATCCAGCAAGCACAAATATAAACCTCATGTCAAAATCACAGCAAGCCATGACGTTCTGGGTTGTAATGTTCTTGCGGCACATGTGTTGAACCATCAAATCCTTGTCTACGATTACTGGGACGTGAGTGTCATCTATTGCTCCAATACAATTGTTAAAAAAGGGAGAGAATCTAGGATTCTGCAATCTAGGATGCATATCACTAAAACTTGGGTCCCTTGGGCAGATGATTTCTGCAGCTAGCTTGCAAACATATTTCAACACTTTCATGAAGTTGTTATGAATTGTGCCTAGTGACCTCTCAAATCTATCCTCAGCCTGCCTAACTGACTATGGTGCTCCAACCATCCACAAGAACATTCCTAATGCTTCAATAGAGGAACACTTATTAGTGGATTTCAAGCCATAAGACTCTAGCTTTTCATGGAGTTTGTAGAACAAAGTTAGGGTCATCCTAAACATTTTGTAGCAGCTCTCTTTGTTTGATAGCTTTCTCTCTACCCACTTTATCCTAGGCACCAATGGTATTTCGTACTCTGATCTAGATAGATATTTTTCAAGGTATGAGCAAAAAAAGAAGCATACCACTAGTTAAATGAGAACCTTCATCATCCACAAGCATGCTGGTTACTTCATCATCACTTGAATCAGAGCTGCTGGAACTACTTGAACTGCTAGAGCTACTTGACTTGCTTGAGCTGCTCACATCCATTGTTGTTTCAAGTACCTGACAAATTGGATACATGAAATAGTTAGTAGTGACACCATTCAAAATAACTTAAGCAGCTCAGAATAAATAGTGAGTACTAAATCTGCAAGTATTCAATAAATAGTGAGTACTGACATCACATACATGACTTAGTTCACATAGTACTGACAGCACAGAATAACTTCAAATCACACACATCACTTAGTTCACACACACATGACTTATTTCAAATGACACACACATCATATAGTTCAAATGACACACACATGACTCTGGATGACAGACATTGACACACAGGACTAGTTGTTGACACTGGCATAGTATTCAATGAACCCCTTCCTTGCATCTGGATCAGTCTTCTTGAAGAAAGTCATAGTCTTCTTGTCCTTGCAGATCTGCAGGATAGTGTACCATAGCCTTATATTATTTGGTTGAACACCACAGTCCCTTGCCATCTGCTGCACAATTTCAACTTCATCTTCCTCTTCCTTTCTCTTTTCTTCCCTGCATCTTTTCTTCATGATTGCCTTCATTTCAGCCTTCCTTTCCTGCAGTTCAACGTGTCTTTCCATCATCTTGTTCCTGTCTTCACCAATCCTGGTTTGCTCACTGATAACCTTGTCCATTAGCTTGATAGCTTGGCTTTTGGACTTGGACTTCTTGTTGGGACTAGAGGCACAAGTACTAGCAGTACTAGCCCTCTTGTTGCTATTACTGCTGACTGGGGTCTGAACATTTAGTGATGGCTCCTCCTCAAATTCTTCATTTGCACTAGGAACATAGGCTGTGGAACCATCAACTGCTACACCTTCAAACATTTGCTCCAACTGGGGCATGTAATGTGGCCATCCATGTTTCAGCTTCTTCCAATCAGCCTTACCCTGCAGCACTTGGTAGTGTGAGAAGATTGGAGCATCATGGATAGTGTAGTAAGAACAGAGAAGATTGGAGCATAACCTTAGTCTTTGACTCCCACCACTCATCATCTACAATGACAGTCCCATCAGAGTTACGGCCTAGTCCTGTGTCAGTCTTCAGTTGCTTTATAAATTGCCATAGAGCCTTGAGCTGTCTGTACCTAAACATTATCGGTTCTCTGTCGTGCACTTTGCCAGTAGCATTAGTGTACTGCCTAATGACCTCCCTCATTCCTGCCTTGGTCATTGTACCTTTCGTGCAGTTACCAATGTCAATCTGGTTACACCAAATCATACAGAGCTTCTCTGTATTGTCCTCACTCCAATCAGCCCTACTTTTAATAGTCTAAAACATACACAAGAAAATTGAGCTAAGAATCATGCTAAAGAATGTAATGGTAGAATCATCAAATAGTTCTCACAAGCAAATAGTAATGGTAGAATCAGCAAATAGTAATGCACAATAAAAAATTGACCATTCAGTTAAAACATGATGCAAATACTACATAAGCAGCAGCACACTGGAGTAGGTTACCTACTTAGACTAAATTAGTTCTTTATTTAACACTAAAGTGTTGACATACATGGTGTGCTGCTGGAATGCTAAATTGGACATAGTTCATTTATTCATCAGAGTTCAAGATAATGAGCATGTCACATATTATAATGTGATCCAATGAGTTATTAACTCATTACCATCACTCCAGTTTGGCCACACACAGATCTAGTCAACACACATTCCACATGCATTAAGAGAGAAATGCTGACTGCGTCTAGTGCTAGATTAAGGACAGACAATGAAATGTTCCAGGTTGAAATAGCTGAACAATTCCAAAACTGACTAACTAACAAGGACAATTGTTGTACTGCCTATCTGACAAATCTATCTGCGGAACACAACAAGCTAAGAGAAGTTGCCCTGATCAGGAATAGTTAGTTGGCTCTGTTTGTAGGCAACATTATTTAGTTCAGCTATTGATTTCTAGGACAGTGTAACACAGCCTATCAACTACAGAGTAGCGACAAGCTGATGATAGCAGAGATGATAGCATATGTGTGAACATGATAGCTGGGACTTCCTGCTGGGATCAGATCACTCAACAATCAGTTCATGAGACACTGCATACAGCATATTTTTACTACAGAATCTCTATATAGTAGGATTTTTCTATCCCTCTTTCCATAACCTTCTGAACAGATAAATATTGGGGTGTTGGCACTGTCAGAACTCAGAGGTAAGGGATTCCAATTATTAGCAAGATGGTAAATAAATTGGTAATTCCCATGTGGCTAGACCATCAGGTCTCAAGTTAGGCCTGAGGACGTCCGGTCGTCAGCAAAACTGCTACTAGCAAGATAAGAAACAGAAGGAAAGGAATAAATATACTGCACTGTCTAGTTGACACAGAAAAGGTAACATTCTTCAGAATCACAAGGTAGTTGATACATAAAATATATATAACTAGACACAATATTAGCTACAATGAAAGATTAGCTACAATGAAAGACTGTCAGTTCATGAGAGACTGCATACAGCATTAGCTAATGAAAGATTAGCTACAGGCACTGATGATGACCTAGCTAGCTAGGAGCAGTTGACATCAGATACAGTTGACATCATAAAATTTGGCAGCAAGGGAAGACATCAATCTAGGAGGTATAGTTTCCTTTTTCACAAACATGATTACCAATGCTATAAGATGGAGTATAGTTTCCTTTTTCACACACAGATGGCACATATACACACAGATGCACCCCTAACAATCTTAGAGGGCAAGCAATTCTATCAAGCATTCTATCAAGTTTGCAAAAATTGAACAAGCAAAATCTAGGGCTCAAGCATTCTATCAAGTTTGCTGGCCTCGCTACACACCCTAAAAAATTGTACCAATAATCCAACTCTGATTGTTGGCGACAATCACTAATGAGATCACTAACAGATTGTTGGCATTCTATCAAGCATTGTGCACAATCACTAACAGATAACAACTAACTCGATTGTTGGCGACACTAATCTTTGTGAAATTGTGAACCACAAAAGAGCATATATCAAATCGAAACTACACATATCTCGCTTTGATGATGACCTAGCTAGCTAGGGAGCAGACACTACACATATATCAACATTGCAAGAATGTAATGGTACATCTAAAAAAATACCCTTGAGGCGTTGGGTAGGATCTCGGACGTCGTCACCGTCGTTGAGGCGTTGGACGTGAAGTTGTCCTCCATGACGGTGGCACCCGAGGGCGTCTCAAGGGCCATGGAGCCTTCGCCATGCGGAGGTAGACTTTTACCGTGGGCCGTGGAGGCTTTTTGTGTGTGACACCAGCGACCAACAACAAGACACCACTACCACCACCACCACCACCGGAGAACATCGAGGTAGCACACCTGCATCCAGCTCCAACTCTAGTGTTTGCGAGGAGCACGTGAAGCCAACACCTCCAGCTCCAACACTTCGGCTTGCGCTGTGGGCTCCAACGGGAGGGGAGGCATTGGGGCCGTCGACATCTCCACCTTGAAGACCGAAGCGAAGGAGGCCCTGGTACCCTCCCATGGGCGGCCATTGGCTGCCCTGCGAGTTGAGGTCGAGGGCCACCATGCTCGTACGGGGAGAAGCGAAGTGGCTGGATCCAGGACCGGTGAAGGCCGCCTGATTGTAGCCTTGGCCGGTGGGTGGTTGCGACAGGAAGTCCCTGGTGGCATCGATGCTGCCGTAGCTGTGGCCATCACCATAGCTGTCGTCGTCGTCGTGGAAGAATACGTCGCCGCTGTACCCGTCCATGCAGGCAGTGCAGCAGCAAGATCCCGCTAGGGCGGTGGAGCAGCAGCAAGATCCCGCTGAGGTGGTGGAGAAGGGAAGGGACGAACGGTGGAGTGGCAAGGGGAGGCAGCTGTAACAGAACCGACCAATTATACGAAATTAAGTAAGAAAATCATCCGCTAGAGCAGACGATTTAGCAAACTTAAGCCCGTATAACCCGGTAGTCCGTGAAATCACGAAGGATTTCAAACCAACTCACATACCAGCCAAGATCGTAATAAGTTTAGCGGTCACCATCACATAGTACATAAAAGTTCGCATCACAGATACATCAGAGTTTAAACATAGTTATTACAAAACGAGTTCAAATAGAAGTAGCGGAAGCCATTTGTTCAAAACCACACACACTCACACGGAGTTCAAATACAATGCCAGCTAATGATCATCTCCAACAAAAGCATCAGACAAGACATAAGGAATGACCATGCCCATGGTCCTAAGCATCATCCATCGCAGGATAAAGGCAGTTGATACAGTAGCCGTAATACATCTGCCCATCTGCAACAAGTGGGAATAAAACCCTGAGTACGAGAAGGTACTCAGCTAGACTTACCCGACATAACCAAAAATAAAGTGACACCAAGGATTATGAAGGGCTTTATAGTAGGGTAGCTGACTCATTTGCAAAAAGCGGCATTTTTAGTATTTCAAGAACCTTTCCAAAAGCATTATTGTCAAGTTAATTATTATTAACCTGTCGACTACATTTGCACCTATACTAGAGCAAACATGTGATTAAACAAGTAACGATAACCAATGATCATTAACAACTTTCATAAGGTCATATTCATTATAACTATCCAAGTGTTCCATCAACATTACTACGATGAAGTCACTCAAGTCAAGTGCTCACTATCCAGGAGCGATGGTGATTCGAATCGATTCCTAACCAGCTGGTGATTTATTCCTTACACAAACCTCACTCACCCGCTAAAGTGAGGTATCGGTCATCGAGTCAACTATCCAGGAATCTTGAGTTTGCTAGGAACCACATGTACCCGGGGGCCGACCGACTGCTCTTTGGTCTTATCTTCGTGCCCCCGTGTCCTACCACACCCTGCTCCAGCACAGTGCGCTGCGGGCAATCTACTCGGCCCGAATAATCTCCCAGCTTCGCGGTCAAAAGGTACTTTATTCGGCCAGCTAAATGTAAGGCATGCGTTCAATATGACCTGAGGCCCAACAACGGTCGGTCCTTAATCGACACAGACGGAAAGCACTATAGTCCAAAACTCTGTAAGTCTCCGTCCGGTCTCAACTTCATTTAACACTTAGTTATACCATGACTACATAGTTCTCCAAGCAGATCTAGGTAACCACCTATAGCTCGCAGGTGACAGGAAATCACCCGACTTCTACCGGTCTAAGCTAGCTAAGCATTGACTCGACTGTGGTTACCAAGGTAATAAGGATATAGTATAACGAAGGTAAACAAGGTATAATGCAACAACAGTTGCAAACAACTCCTAAACATAATGCATCAATTAAAGTAAAGCATTTAATTAATAATTGCAAACCGGAGAGAAAATGCTCCGGGGCTTGCCTCTCTCGAAGGAGCTCGAGCGGTGATCGGGGCACTCCGGAAGTTCCTCAACGTCCTCCTCGTCTGCTTCGGTCACTTCCTGCGGCTGCACCTCGAGCTGCTCCTCGGGCTCCTCGGGTATGACGACTAGGCTCTCGGTTTGCGATCCTGTATGATGCATGTGCGTAAGTGCTTATGCAAAAGGTGCATCGGATGAAATGAGCACAATGGATATGCTTGAATGCAAGGTAGTCAACATCATCCAAGAACATATACTACAAGCGCATGTCATCTACTGCATTCTCTTCTTCTACTAATATGCTAAGTCAACACATCTCATTAAATGCTTCAAAGATACACCAAAGCTTCACTAATTTCTTAATCATGCATAAAGCAACATTTGACTAAACCCTAATCAATAATAGGTTTGAATAGCAACATCTATTTTTATAGCTTAGAAAAATCTTAGAAAATTATCATAGCACAGTACTACCCTAAGTAGTCTACCATCAGATTTTTATGGCATTTGGATAAGTGGAATAGCCTACACAAAAATGACAAGCTATGGCATAATTATGAACATGAAAATACTTTGTACTGTGAAAAGTGTCAAACAACAGATGTAATATTTTTCCTATGTTCTACACAGCAAATAATCACTGTACAAAAATTATCACATGCATGCTTTATACAAATTTTGCTCTCTAGCAAAAATAACAAAAATCAACCATTAAAGACACTTGAACTATATCTCACAATTTTTCTACAGGACATGCATTGCATATATTTTTCCTAGGAAGTACATTACACAAGAAGAGTAACAAACTTGGAAGCATATTTTTCTGATACATATAGGTTTTACTACACATTTTACAAGATATTAGCAATATCAAGGATTAAATAAAGCTCTACAGAAAAGTATCTTAAAACCGACATGCAATATTTTTATCATGTACATCTGGTGACAAGGAACACAACAAAATTTGTTTCAACAAATTTGGAGCAAATGTGAGCAAGTTATAAATTTCCAAAGCATTTAACAGAATTCTGAAAAATCATTTCTTAATCCTTTTTAAAACCAGCTGACGAAAATGCTGGGTGCACCCGGTGCTGTGCACCCAGACCCGAGCCAGGGAGCTGACGAGTGGGCCCTCGCGGGTCAACGGCCCCACCTGTCGGTCAGACCGAAACAGGGGCGGCGCTGACCGGCGCGTTCTCGCCGACGGCGAGGTTCCCGGCGAAACGGAGGGCACCAACGTGCTCCCCACGTCAAACCGCGTCGGATAGAGGTGAATAGGGAGGGGCGGTTCACCGAAGCGAGGCTTGCCGACGGCAATGGTGGAGCGGCAGCGCTGCCTCGCGGCGTGCTGGCCATTATCGGCTATGGTGCGGTCCGGTGAGGCGCGCGTGAGCACGGCAAGGTGACGTCGAACCCGAAGCGCGAGAAAAGGAGGAGGGAGAGAAGGCGGAGCGGGGCCGTCCACACGGAGCCGAGCTCCGGTGAGCGGATGCGCAAGGGAGAGCGAGAAGGGAAGAAGCGAAAGGGGCCTGCGGCCACTACCTTCTCCTTGCTAGTGACGAAGGCGAGCGCGGAGCTGCAGCGGTGCGGGCAGGAGCTGTGCTGGCGCGCAAGGGTGGAGCTCGGCGGCTGCGGGAATGGCGCGGTGGCCGCTGCGGCTTGCTGCCGCTGCCTGCTGCTGCGAGGGGGAGAGAAAGCGAAGTGGAGGATTGAGGAGGAGGCGGCGCTGCTCGGTAGATGTAGGCGCGCGCGTGGAGGGCGAGGCAGACCGGCTGCGACGTGCGGTGGGCTTCGCCAGCGCATGGCGGCCACACGACGCGCGTGCTCTATCGCTGGTCGGGCGCGGCGTGGGCGAGCCAGCGAGCGGAGGCACAGGCGCGGGGAGGATAGCTGGGCCGGCTTCGGCTGGCTGGCCAGAAGTGAGGTGGCGGCCCGTTAACAGAGAGAAACAATTTTTCAAATTCTATTTTCAATGAATTTTCAAAGATCCGTTTTCAATTACCCTTTTGAGCAAGAAAATGACTTCTTTTGAAAATGGCCCAAAAATAAAAGTTGCTTAGAATTTAATCCTCTACAACTTTGCTTTAGGGACCAACTTAAAATTTTGCATAGATTTTGAATTGGGAAGCAAAAGC
Organism: Miscanthus lutarioriparius; assembly: GCA_904845875.1. Classification (NCBI taxonomy): domain Eukaryota; kingdom Viridiplantae; phylum Streptophyta; class Magnoliopsida; order Poales; family Poaceae; genus Miscanthus; species Miscanthus lutarioriparius. The sequence continues at coordinate 20,808,849 of CAJGYO010000008.1, forward strand.
TAAATAGGGAGGATCTTTTACCATTTTCAATTAAAATTTCAAATGCATACTTTGTCAAAAGTTTGAATACAAACCTTGCTCCAAAAACTGTGCTAAATAATTCTAGATGATTTACAATTATAGCCAAACATGTTTTACTAACCTAGCAAGCATAATTAGGGCAAAAACAACTCTAAACAAGTGTATGCAACATTCATGTTTCATGAGCATGTTTCATATGTTTCGAAGCACGGTTTTAGTTATTATTTACATAATTAGGCATGGATACTTAGGATGCTTGATGATTCACAATATGCATGATTTGCAGTGCCTAAATTTGGCATGACATCGGGGTGTTCAAAGCTGACCCGAGCAGTGTGTGAGGGAACTAGGCCCGTGATTTGCTCCTCGGCGTCGATCCGATCCGCTGCGCCCAAATCGAAAGCGAGAGAGCACGCGTGGACCGAGCCGTGGCCAACGTGGGCTGGTGCTCCGCCTGGACGGCGGCCGCAACGGCCGGGGACGGCCTCGGCCGGAGGCACAACGACGGCTAGGCGGAGGGAGGGAAGGACCCGGCGTGGTGGAGATGGGGGAGGAAACTAGGAAGAGGGAGGAGGCGTTGGGGCCGAGCTGCGGGTAGGGTTCGGGCAAGCAGCGAGTGGGAGAGCGGCGGTGGCGGCTCCCGATCGGGCGAGCAGAGCGGCGGCGGTGGCTCCCGATCGGGCGTCGGGTAGGGTTTTGGGCAAGTCTGGCGAAAGCAATGATTAGAAGGCGGTGTGGGCGAGGAGCACGTGCACCAGGCCCAAGTTGGGCTTATTTTGGCCTCTGGACTCCAGAATCCAGAATTTAGAATGGGTATGTGTTTCCAAAAAATTTTGAGTGGTGTTTAGATCCATTTCCCAAAATGTTGGGCCAAAATCCAGAATATTTTGGGTTTGATGAGGAACTAAACAGGGCCTAAAGCGGAAAAGGGTAGATCTCATTTGAGTGTACGTTTTAGAGGGCTAGGTCATATGGATTTTATTGTCTTAGGTTTGTTTCAAGGTTTATGCTTTTATGATGGTGAGTAGATAGGACATGATGGTAAGAAAAATTTAACTGTTTTATATAGCCCTAACACACAAATTTTTCTTTATACCCTTGCCACATGTAGCATATTGAAATTATATTTACACTTGAGTTACAATCATTTTTTAGGCACTATTGTCCTAAATGTTAAATGGTAAACAGTCGGTCACCTTTGTTTAGCATTTAGGCCATTTAAACTTTAAATGATATTTAAACAGAGTTAAACGAACTAAATGATTTTGTATAATAACATTGAAATATACATATTTATGTATGTAGAAGTCAAATATATTAGAAAGTATACATATTTATGCATGCAAAAAAGTAAGTTGTCGAGTTCATAAACCCGGGGTCCCTAATGGACATGCTTCCTAGTAAAAGCTTGGCCCAGCAGACGACGTTGCGAACGACGCGCAACTCCTAGGCTGGCCCAAATACCTAACGACTGGCCAAACAGAGGACGATGCTCGCTTCCGACTCTGGCCCACCTCTCTGACCGGAAGGCCTAGCCAAGGAGGGATGACGCTCGCTTCTGACTCTAACCCGCTTCTTCAATCGGAAGGCCTGGGCAAGGAGGGACGACGCTCACTTCCGACTCGGCCGCCTCTCGACCGAAAGGCCTGGCCAAAGAGAGGGCGATGCTTGCTTCCGACTCGACCCGCCTCTCCGACCGGAAGGCACCGAATCTCTGCTTATAGCTCTTCTCCAACCAGCACGGTCGGAGCCGACTGGGGACAACCTAACGGGGACGCCCGCTCAGTAAGGACCCGAGAAATCAGGCAGAGCAGATAAGGCAGGGCTCTTAAGTCAACCATAAAACCGAGGACCGTACCCTACACACCTATGGGACAGTATTGTCTAGGCCATGTCAGAAGGTGCTCTGCAACCTTCCGGACATGTCAGAACACGAACAATATTGTGGGGCGCCAACATTTGTCCTACATTATGGTAGGCGCCGACATTTGCCATACCAGAAGAAGACGATGGAGCCAACCACATGCATTTAGGCATCAATAGTATTGTGGGCGCCGACAAACCACCTTGTACCCAACGGCATGGGCAACAAGGCTGGATAGCACACACACTCTCTTTCTCTAACTCTCTCTCTCTCTCTTGTAAAGTCATCCCCTTCATCTATAAAAGGGGATGCGCTCTCTCCAAAAAGAGGACGACTCACATAGACAACACAAGGATCGATCCCCGGGACGATTTAGATAGTTGATTCCGATTTCTCTCTGCTTGGCTCTAGACCTCTAAAGCCAGATAGAGCACACATTCGAACATTTAGCGCACGTTGGAGCTCCCGTCACTCTTGGCCCTTTGGTCCGGAGTCCGACCGGACCTCTGATACCCCCCATCTTACTCCCTCTCGTTTGTAACCCCACAACAAACTTTGAGCACCTGGTCTCAGGAATAAAGTCACCGACCAACTCAAACTGGACGTAGGGCACATTGCCTGAACCAGTATAAACCCTGTGTCATCGAGTGTTAGGCCACACCCGATCACAACGTACGACAAAACGACAAATATTCACTAGTTGGTCACTTTTCACACCGACAGTTGGTGCCGTCCATGGGGAAGACGCCGTACGTTCACGCTTTTGGTCATCGAATGGACCCACCTTTCCACCATCTTCGGCATGGCGGGCTCAAGCGATTTGATTCGCTTTGGCTCGCTAGAGTTTCCCATGCTCCCACCTGTTGGGACGTGGGTTCCTCCTGTCTTCGAGCCATTCCAGACCTTCCTCTTCGAAAGCCTGGACTTTGTTGCCGACTAGCTCAGCGTGCTTTGCCTCATAAGGAGGCACCCGACACCCATCGGGGAAGGAGCACCCTATGTCGGCTCCGGGACACCCGACGACTTCAACAACGAGGCGCTGCGCTTCCCTCCGAGCCTATGTTGGCCCAAACTCCGCTGTAAGTAACGTACATACTATTATTTACTCGCTATTTACTATCTTCCGACGACTCTCCGGAGGGACCCCGTTGTCCCCGCTGCAACCGCCATGCGACCGGTTCCCCTACGGCCTCACGTCCCCCATGGACGCGTACGCATGGGGGCTCCGAAAGATGCTGACGCCGCCCCCTCTCACATCTGAATTCATGGGGATGGCGGGCTACGCTCCTACCACTTTCCATGACCTCATGGATGACGAGGTTGAGAGCGATGGCTCCAGCATTGGCGACGTTGTGGCACCTAGCCACCCTATGTCCTAGGAGTGCGCTATGGCGGACTCTCCGGACAGCCACCGGTGGTAGCGGAGTCTCTATAGATCCACACCCCTTCTAGACCCTCGTGCGGAGGCCCTCGCATGTGCGTAGGAGCACGGTGAGGAACTACGACAAAGATGGTAGAACCAGCCACCACCTGCGTCGGCGCGGTCGTCGTAGCAAGCTGTGCCCCACGCGCGTAACCCGGTGAGTAGCTCCGGGGTCGCGCCCGCCAGGTCTAGCACAACATCATGGGTAGGGGGAACGATCCCCATAGTTTGCTCGGGCTGGCTAGAACATCACCGCTGCGGCAATGCTTCTGCATGGCCTTCCAGAACCTGTTGACTCGCTAGGAGCAGGAGGTCCACCATAACCTCTGAGCACTAGTTGAAACCGCCGCTGTTCAATAGGTGGAGAGCTTCGCTTCACGACACCGACTCGCGGCCTCTCTCCCCACTAGGGGAACGGGACGCACCAGATGAATCGCTCCATCCGCTCACCACTACAGCCATCAGGAGCGGAACAGGAGGCCACAGCTGCACCATGGCCTGACCTGGCACCGGTCCACACCAACCCCTTATGCGCAAACGCCTCAGGGCGAACCAAGATGCTCGCAGCATCATCAACAACCGGCGTCAAGCGGCATGATGATGACATCCATCATGGGGCAGCGAGAGCAGGCGGCATGGGCCCCGGCCGGACCATCGAGGGGAGCGGTGAAACACACCCCATGCATGGTCACCGGCCAGATGAGCGGAGTCCTAGCCTAGATGGCCCGGGACCGTGGGCTTTCGGCCGTCGCATCCAGAGAGCACCGTTCCCACAGCACTTCCAGCCGCCTACCAACATCGCCAAATACACCGGGGAGACAAATCCCGATATATGGCTCGAAGACTTCTGGCTCACCTGCTGAGCCGAAGGAGTGGATGATGACCACTTCATCATTCAATACCTCCCCATCTGCATGGGGGAACATGTTCAAGCATGGTTCAAATTCCTCCTGCATGACAGATCCGCGCAACTGGGTGGACCTCAAGAGGATCTTTGTTGGGAATTTCCAGGGGACATATGTCCACCCTAGGAACTCCTGGGACCTCAAGAGCTGCCAGCAGGAGCCCAACGAGTCCCTATGGGATTACATCCATAGGTTCTTCAAATGATGCAACTCCCTTCCTGATGTCGTCGATGCGGACGTCATCTACGCGCTCCTCTCCGGGACAACCTGTGAGTCCCTGATCCACAAGCTCACTGTCTAAAGCCCCGTACCACCCGCGACCTGCTCGATGTTGCCATGAACCACGCCTCCGACGAGGAGGAGTCGGAGCGGTCTTCGGTGGAGGCCGGGACAAGGGCAAGGCCAAGTGCGAGGACCAAGATGAGGGCCCCTCCACACAGAGGGGCAAAAAGAACAAGAAGGATCGGCGCCGACTAGCCAACTCCGCGTTGGTCGCCGTGGCCAATCGCGCGGGCAAGCAGCCCCAGCAGGGCTAGCCCGATCACTTTGACAAGCTCATGGATAGCCCATGCACCAACCACGCCTACCCTATCAAGCACCACTAAAAGGATTGTGAGCTCCTCAAGCACTTCCTGCGATAGGCCGACGGGCCAAAAGAAGGAAAGGGCAAGGAGGCAACAGCCAAGAAAGGAGGCGCGGTGGGCAAGGACGGGGATGGCTTTCTCGATCCCGACGAATGCATCATGATCTTAGGATGTTCTGATGCCATCTACTCCAAGCGCTAGCACAAAGTGCGCTACAAAGAGACATGCATCGCTGACATGGCCGTCCCCTCTTTCCTTAGCTGGTCGGAATCTCCGATCACCTTTGATCAGAGGGACCATCCTTCCCACATGCCCAAACCGGGTCGCTACCCACTCATCGTCGACCCCATCGTCTGCAAGAAGCGCCTCACCAAGGTGCTGATGGACACTGAGGCAACGACCTCAACATCCTCTACGTTGACACCCTCGACGCCATGCGCATCCCCCAATCAAAGGTCTCCACTCAGTGAGCTCTCCCTTCCATGACATGATCCCGAGAATGCAGATGTACCCACTCGGGCAGATCGACCTGCCCGTCATGTTTGGCGACCAAGCGAACTTCCACTCAGAGGTCCTCACCTTCGAAGTGGTGGACTTCCTAGGATCCTACCACGCCATCTTGGGGCGGCCATGCTACGCCAAGTTCATGGCAATCCCCAACTACACCTACCTCAAGCTAAAGATGTCGGGACCGAATGGCATCATCACTGTGGGTAGCACCTTTTTCGCACGCCTTCACGTGCGACCACGAGCATTTCGAGCTCGCCATTGCCATCATCAACTTAGCCGAGCTCCCTCAGCTCGGAGGATCATCGACTCCAGTAGTCCTGGACTGCAACAAACCAACCTCCTCAACTGCCTTCCACCCGCTCAAAGAGACTAAGGTGGTGGGGATCGACTCCACCGACCCAACCAAGATGGCGCGGATCAGGACCCAGCTCTCGGCCAAATAGGAATGCTAGCTCACCGACTTCCTATGCACCAATCGTGATGCCTTCGCATGGAAACCTTCTGACATGCCAGGCATACCACGGGAGGTCGCCGAGCACGCATTACGCCTCATCCCGGGCTCTAAGCCCACCAAGCAACGCTGCGTCGCTTCAACGATGAGAGGCGTAGGGCCATAGGCGAGGAGGTCACCAAACTCTGGGCAATGATTCATCAAGGAGGTATATCACTCCGACTGGCTTACCAATCCTATTCTTGTTAAAAAGAAGACCGGGAAATGGAGAATGTGCGTTGATTATACTAGCCTCAACAAGGCATGCCCGAAGGATCATTTTCCTTTGCCACGCATAGACCAGATAGTCGACTCCACCTCGAGATGTGAAATCCTCTCCTTTTCTAGATGCCTACTCAGGCTACCACCAGATCGCGATGAAAGAGTCCAACCAGCTTGTGACTTCATTCATCACCCCGTATGGTTCGTACTGCTACGTAACCATGCCTTTTGGTCTAAAGAACGCTGGCGCCACCTATCAATAGTGCGTGCAGCAATGCTTAACCGATCAAATCGACCTGCTCGACTAGCCTAACCAAATTGAGTGGCTAAAACCAACAATCACTGTCTATGTTGATGACATAGTGGTCAAAACGGCTCAAGCTTACGACCTGATCGCAAACTTGGCCGCGACGTTCGTGAACCTCTGAAGGTTCAACATCAAATTGAATCCTGAAAAATGTGTTTTCAGGGTTCCAAAGGGGAAGCTACTTGGATACATCGTGTTCAAACGCGGCATCGAGACCAACCTCGAAAAAATCATGGCCATCTCCAACAAGGGCCCCATACACAACGCCAAGGGAGTACAAAGGCTCACCGGCTGTTTGGCCGCCCTAAGCTAGTTCATCTCCCGGCTAGGCAAGCGGGGCATGCCTCTCTACAAGCTTCTCAAGAAGACAGACATGTTTGTCTGGACTAAGGAGGCATAATAGGCTCTAGAAAGCCTCGAAGCATCGCTGACGTCAGCCCCAATCCTCGTCGCTCCCGAACAGGGAGAAACCCTCCTCCTCTACGTCACGGCAAGCAACCACATGGTGAGCGCCGCCCTAGTCATCGAAAGGGAGGAGTTAGGACACCACCTAAAGGTCCAGCGACCGTATACTTCATCGATGAGGTACTTACCGACCCCAAGGTTTGGTACCCCCAGGTGCAGAAACTTCTATACGTCGTGCTAACGGCGACCCAAAAGCTCCTGCACTACTTCACCGACCATGAAGTCTCGGTCGTCACTTCATACCCGCTAGGAGACATCATCTGCAACCGCAATGTTGTGGGACGAATCTCCAAGTAGGCACTCAAACTAAAGGGCCACAACATCAGGTATATCCCCGTACAGCTATTAAGTCTCAAGCTCTCGCAGACTTTGTCGCCGAGTGGGTGGAGGTCCTGCTCCCGACCCTAGACGTCACCTAAGAGTATTGGACGATGTCCTTCGACGGGTCCATAATGGCGCCCAGTTCGGGAGCTAGAGTGGTTCTGATCTCCCCAAATGGGAGTAGGCTCTGCTACGCAATCTGCCTCCATTTCTTGGCCTCAAACAACACCACGGAATATGAGGCCCTCATCAATGGACTGCGCATCGCCATTGAGCTCGGTGCTACGCGACTCTACGTCCGTGGTGACTCGGAGTTGGTCATCGACCAAGTCATGAAGGAGTCCTCTTGCAAAAGCCCCCTCATGGCAGCATACTGCCAGGAGGTGCGCAAGCTCAAGGACAAATTCCAAGGGATCGAGCTACACCATGTCCCCCGAAAGGACAACGATGCCGCCGATTTTCTCACAAAATTGGCTGCCACGCGGGTTTTGACTCTAGATGGGGTCTTCATCAACGACCTTCACGAGCCGTCTGACCGCATCCTGGATGGTCCGAACCGACACACCCCGATGCCAACCTGGCGCTCGGGGGCTCCAACCCCGATGGTTCCGTTGTGACGACATCGCCATCGACGTCGCCATGGTAGAACTCGATTAAACCGACTAGCGAGCACCACTACTCGCCTACCTCCTCGAGGAGGTTCTCCCACCCGAAAGAACTGAAGCGCAATGAATCGCTCGACATGCCAAGACCTTCATCGCATTCGGTAACAAACTTTACAAGCGAAGTCCATCGAAAGTACTCATGAAGTGCGTCCCTACCGACCAAGGGAAACAGCTCCTCCTCAAGGTCCATGCTGGAATCTGCGGACATCATGTGGCCTCAAGGTCGCTGGTCAAAAAAGCCTTTTGCTAAGGTTTTCACTGGCCCACCGCGCTACGAGACGCTAGAGGAGGTCATCCGCAGTTGTGAAGGATGCCAGTTCTACGCCCGACAAACTCATTTGCCGGCACAGGAGCTCCAAGCCATCCCCATCACCTGGCCGTTCATGGTCTGGGGCCTCGACATGGTAGGACCCCTCAAAAAGGGCCTAGGTGGCTTCACTCACCTACTCGTAGCAGTGGACAAATTCACCAAGTGGATAGAGGTGAAGCCCATCACCAACATTTGTTCGGAAGAGGCGATCAAGTTCTTTCTTGACATCATCCATCGTTTCGGTGTTCCTAACTATATCATCATAGACCACGGAACCAACTTCACCAGCAAGAAGTTCCTGGACTTCTATGATGGATTCGACATCAGGATCGACTGGGCTTCAGTCGGACATCCACGTACTAATGGTCAGGTCGAATGAGCCAATGGCATGGTCCTCGAAGGACTTAAGCCACGCATCTTCGACCGACTCAACAAGTATGCTGGGCGCTGGGTTGTAGAGGTCCCAGTGATCCTCTAGAGCTTGAGAATGACCCTGAACTGATCCATAGGGTTCACACCCTTCTTCCTGGCCTACGGAGCTGAAGCAGTGCTGCCCTCCGACCTCGACCATGGCGCCCCAAGAGTGAAGGCCTTTGACCGCGACCGAGCCACAGAGGCTCAGCAAGATGTAGTTGACCTGCTCGAGGAGGCCTGCGAGACGGCCATCATCTACTCCGCTCGCTACCAGCAAACTCTCGCAAGTACCACAAAAGGAAAATTAGGGGGAGGATCCTTGAGGTCGGAGACCTCGTACTCTCGAGAGAACACAATCAACCAAGGAGAAACACAAACTCTCCCCGCCATGGGAAGGACCCCATACGGTGATCGAGGTGATCCGACTAGGCGCCTACCGACTGAAGGGCGACAATGGCAATGTTCTCTCCAACACTTGGAACATCGAACAGTTACATCGTTTCTTCTCCTAAAAATTTAGTCTTACCGCTTTCTTTCATTTAAAGGTTTGCTCCTACAAGCGCCCAGCCCAAAAACTCTCAGCTCGGGTCACTCAAGGGCTCCACGGGGGTGCGATACCACCTCTCTTTTTGCTATCATATAGTAAATACTTTTTACCCGAGCAAAAGGGTAGTTCGTTCCTTTAATTACCCTACATAACTTATGCTTTAAACATTCCGACTGATCACACCCCACCACAACTTACGGTTACGAGCAGCTGAGCCTCGCGGGCCACGCTCGGGTTCTTAAGGTTGCAGCCTACGGTTCAAACGGGTAGGTGCGAAAAAGAAAGAATAAAAAACAAAGCTTTGCTAGGGTAAAAATAAGGAACGGATGGCACAAGCTTCCCCTTACGAAGTGATTCCGTCACAAAACAAAATTGATGTATTCATTAATACACAAAAATGTTCACACAAGGGGCTCCCCCATGAAGTTATCCCTTACACATATTGACTATTTTTACTTTACATTCTATTGTGGCCGCCCCACGGAATCGGCTGTCGGCTCAGTCGACGAAGGTCAAAGCTGCTCGGTCTCTGACGGGGCGACGTCCGGCTCGGTCGGAGGTGAGACGACGTTCGCTTCCGACCCAAGCTCCACTCCATCCATAGGCTGGACGATGTCTTCTTGATGCACGCCTTCAGCCATGCTCGCACGGCGAGCATCCATCACCCACTTGAAAGGTCCTTGTTGGTTTTGGTAATTGAGTGACAACCTAGGTGGACTAATTGTGTTTATGTGAGATACACAGGTGATTAGTCCACAGGTACATGTGTATGAGCAACATATGCCATGGAGGTGAAAATGGCTTGGAGATGTTGCAAAGCTCACACATGTAATGATGAAGGAGCTTATTGCACATGAGACATGACATTGAGTCATGTGATCAAGGTGGAGAAGATCAAGACAAGACTTGGCTTGATGGACCGGTTGCAAGCGTGAAGGGCAAGTCAAAGGCTTTGGAGTGATGGACCGCGTGGCGGTGAAGCTTGAGCAAGACTTGGCGCCGATGGACGATAGCAACGGTGAAGAGCAAGTAGAGTCAAGATCGATGAACCAATATGATCATGTGATGATATGAAGTGGATCATATCATTGTTGATCGTGTTGGTGCATGTGTTGCATCGACATTGAAGAAGATGGAATGGAATGCGCAAGGCAAAGGTATAACCTAGGGCATTTCATTTCACCGGTCATAGGTGTGTAGAGAAGTTTATGACCGGATTTAGGATAGATGGCCGTACTATCAAGAGGGGCAAACTTGTTTGCATATCGGTCATCTAGTGCCACTCGAGTGATCTAACTTTGCATTGTCGCTAGGATCGAGTGGCGTGGCAAGTTGAGTGGCTAACATCCTTTGGGAAATGATTGTGAAAATGCTAACACACATACACATGGTGGTGTACACTTGGTGGTGTTGGTACATTTACAAAGGAGGTGGTGTTTGCAGGGGTGAGATGGGTTTGGGTCCATTGGAGCAAGGGTGAGATGGGTTCGGCGCTTTTGGGAAAATAGAATGCCTATTTTCTATTGCGCCGGATGCAGGTTCTTGTGGTTAGCACATTGGAGCAAGGGTGATGAAGTTAGAAGTGAAAATGAGTTAGTCGCGAAGATGCTGGCGTCGGTCAACTGACCGGACGCTGGATCTGAATGCACCGGACGCTGGCAGGCTGCGTCCGGTCAGGCTGACGTACGATGACGCAAAAGCTGGAGTGTGACCGGACGCTGGCTGCGTCCGATCAAGTGTGACCGGACGCGTCCGGTCGAGGTCGGTACCTTACTGGAAACGACCGGACGCTGGGGGTTCAGCGTCCGGTCTGTTGAAAGCTGCTGCATCCGGTCAAGTCAAGTGATCGTTGGAATCAGGACACGTGGCCGTCTGCGGGCGACCGGACGCTGAGGTCCAGCGTCCGGTCAACACGACCGGAGCGTTCGATCGGCCCGACCGTTGCCCAGTGAAGGGGTAACAGCTAGTTTAGCCCTTGGGGCTATAAATAGAAGTGGCCCTCGGCTATGGCTGGGGTTGAGCACCTCAAGGGACTTAGTGTCCATGCTTGTGAGTGCTTGGGAGCCCTCCATCACACATATACTTGATAGTGATCATTCGATTGTGTGAGTGGGCGATTCTAGTGCGATTGCATCGTGAGGTTGCATCGAGTGGCACTAGGTGGTCGTGTTGCAAGCCGGTGGTGCTTGTTACTCTTGGAGGTTGCCACCTCCTAGACGGCTTGGTGGTGGTATCTGTCGAAGCCCGCAAGAAGCTTGTGCGGCGCTCCGGAGAAGTGTTTGTGAGGGGTACTTGTGCTCGCCCCGCGGGAGTCGCGAAGAGCAACTTTAGTAAAGCGTGTCATTGAGCTACCCTCACTCAAGGGGTAGGTTCTTGCGGTGCCCGATGTGCGGGCTTAGCGGGTGATGCTAATTAGCCGCCGAACCACCAAGTGAGCGGTCGACACAACGGGGACTAGCGTGTTGGCAAACACGTGAACCTCGGGAGAAAAATCATCGTGTCAACCTTGTTCTTCCCGTTGGTTTGCATCCCCATTACACAAGCTTGCAATTACTTATATATATATCTTAAGCTTGTGTAGTTGCTCTTGTAATTAGATAGCTTGTGTAGCTAGCTAATTACCTTCTTGCTTGTGTAGCATAGAAGTAGCTCCCTTGCATGGCTAATTTGGTTTTAGTAACCTTGTTAGTCACATTGCTTAGTTTGTGTAGCTAAGTATTTGCGCTCTCTAATTAGGCGTTGGTTGCCTTGTTATTGAGCATTGCTAGTGAGCTTAATTAGCTTTGTGCTTTTGCTTACTAGCATGTGTAGGAGCTCCCTTGTTACTTAAAGTACTAGTGGCATAGGTTTGTGTGACCTTGCTCCTAGAATTGTTTAGGAGAGCTCTAGCTAGCCCGGCACCTTAGTTGCTTTATTAGTATCTTTGCAAGGTGCTAGTGAACATATATAGAGGGGTGTAGTCTTGGCTAGACCGATTGTTTTAATTCCGCATCTATATCGGTTAGCCGACGCGATTAATTTTAGAAAAGACTATTCACCCCCCCTCTAGTACGCCATCTCGACCTTTCACCACTACGCGGAGACTTGCTCGGCCACCATCTGTGCGCGTGGCAACAAGCTCTCCCCGAGCGCATAGATGGCATTCGGGCTCCAGCTGTCGGTGTACCCGCTACAGATAGCAGTGAAGTCTAGGTCCGGGTGGTGCGTCACCACCAAAGTCAGCACCCCAAACATCATGTAGAACATCCCATTGGAGATAAACGCCTGAACTTCGTTTGGGACCTCCGCCAGTCGGATGGCGGGCGTGCTGGTCCTTGGCGCCAACCCAAACACCTCCGAGACGATGACCTGGGCGATGTTGCAGATCTGGTCAAGCTCCCCTTGAGAGCATGTCGCTCTTCAATGGACTTGGCCAGTGCCTCCGTGCTCCGACCAATCATCACCTTGGCCGTCTCCCGGTCCTGCTCTAGCGACCCAACCCTTCCGCTCAGTTCTAGAAGAAGGATGACAAGCTCAGAAGCAAGGGAAAGGAAAAACCAAGACATCAACCAAAAGTGGAATAGGTACATACCGAGGTGGGTGTTCTCAAGGATGGAGAGCCCTTCCTCCTAATGAGTCACCTGCTCACGTAGCCGAGCATTCGACTCCTCCATCCCCCACACTTGGCCCCGGAGCGCGAGCACTTCCTGGTCGACCTTCGACCGGGCCTTCCGCTCCTACTCTAGAGCCTCCAGGGACTTCTGGAGCACCACCTCAGTCTCCGCTAGGGACTTCTAGAGCACCGCCTCGGTCTCCGCCTGGTGGACCTTCGCCGCGTCAAGTCCCCGCTCAGCGATAGTCGCCCACTCCACCGTGAGCAGTTCCGCCGCCCGTGCTTCCGTTGCCTCAGTCGCCCGGTCTTGGGACCCGCCGCAACACCGTGGCCTCCCGCTCCATCCGAGCATGCTCCTCCCAGAGAAAATGGGACTTGCGGCTCGACATCTCCTCCAAACCCTACAAAGCAAGAAGCAAACACGCTGACACAACTAGTGAAAGACCAAGGAGTCAAGGATGAACGCATAAAACTTACCTCTATGACGTAGGGTAGTTCGACCGTAACCGCCTGGTGCATGAGCTTGACCCACTCCAAGGCCTCCTCGAGACTAGCCTTGGTTTGGGTGAGATCGGACTCCATCGCGAGTCCTCTCCCCCCAAGTACGTCCTAGAGCTACACCTCCTCCTCATCCCAAAGGATGAACCGAACCTTCCTCGGATCACCGGGGTAGGGCCACACTAGGTCGTGGCCCCCCAACCCGCTGGAAGGCTCAGCCGATGATCGGACCACCACCAGCTCCTGTGATGGTGGGATGGCCGGCGGCTCCACCCTGGTGCCTACCTCATCGGGGCAGGGGATCTCCACCTCCTCGACCCCACGGCCCATCGGCGGATGCTCTGCCTCTGGCCTAGCCACGTCACATCCCAACGCCTCTAGCTTTGACTAGGAGGGCGAGCCATGCTTCCCCCCACTGGGCAAGGCAGGGAGCCTAGTCTCCCTCCTCTCTTCATCCGCCGCTAGTGTGGGAGGGATCATGAGGGTCACCTCTGACCTGGCCTCCACCAATGCCACCGGGATCGCCGCCATCACCTCCGTTGCCGCTGCCGCTGAGCCCACGACCGACCGGAAGGGTGCAACCCCCCTGAGGGGAAGGTCACACTGCCACCATCCTGCTCTCCCCGCCGCTCGTTGTGACTCGATGCAGGCTGGGCCTTCACTCCTCCCTCACAGGAGGTGGGATGATGTTCAACCCTGTCAGTATCGAGACACTGTCGAAAAAATACAAGTCAGTCGCACTCAAAAAACTCAACTGTGAGATAAAAGAAACATGGGTACATACCTAGACGCAAGGGGGCCCTGAAGCCTCGACCTATCTGGCAATGAGCTCGCTGGATGAGGACCGCTCATGGATCATGACCCATGCCCCCTCACTTCGACCGAGGAGGGAGTCAACCCGGCCGGTTTTTGATCGGCCCGTGAGCCACCGTGACCCACCGGAGCAGCTACCGGGGCATCCCCCATTGTGGGTCACACGCCTGGCCTGGCCCCGATGATGCGGGGGTGCGAGCCCGCTCATTCGACCACCTGGCCTGCCCCGCCACGCCTGGAGCAGGTGGGGACAAGGCCGATGATGCCTCTAAAGGGCGCGGCGACTGCGTCGCTTCGCCTCCTGCTCGTCGACGACGTCCGAGCTCATGGCGCTTCCTTGGCGCGGGAACATAGCCATGCCTCTCTGCATCCTGCCCGCCGCTAGCAGACATGGCCATAGGCTCACGATGCTCAACCGAGGTCATGATGACATCATGGTCTCCATCCACAGAGCTCGCATCGCCACCCAACTCCATGGGCTCCTCTGACTCAAGCTCCGCCTCCACATTGCTCCTATTTTCCCCGGCCTACACCCGTCGAGGCGATCTCCATCTCCTTCCCATGCTTCCTTCGAGCCTTCTCAACTCTCTTCTTCTTCTTGGCGTCCGCCGCCTCCTTTAGGGTGGCTTGCTGAGCCACACCCTCTGGCCCCTTTGGAAGATGCGGCCGGGATTTATAACCGGTGAGCCCCTGCGAAACGAGATGATTTGAAGTCAAAATATAGGAGAGCAAGATCAAAAGGGGCACGGAATAAGGAGAGGAGAACGTACCAGATTGGGCAACTTCCCGGCGTGGAGAGGTCCGAGCTTGACTTTGAGGGTCTCCCGGGCCTTTAGTTGCAGCACCCGGTCGAGTCAGCTCCAGACTTTGTCCTTTGCCAACTCCACCGGTGACGCACAGTCGGAGTCCGTCGGGCCAGAGTACTGCCACATCGGCCATGTCCTTTCTGCCAGCGGGGCGACCCGACGGTGGAAAAAGGTGTGGAACACCCGTAGCCCATCGAGGCTATGCTACAATAGCTTCTGGAGCTCCGCCTTGATGATCCCCAGCTTGTCCTGCCGGCTAGAGGGGCCCCATGACCAGCTCTCCCGCCTCTTTGGCCTCCTACCGGTGAACGATAGGAATGGCGAGTCCGTCGGGTTCCTGATCTAGAACCACTCCCCATGCCACCCCCGCTTGGAGTGGTAGGGCGTGTACGCGGGGTAGGAGCCCGACCAACTTGGCTTCTTCTACAGGGCGAAGCCCCCAACTGGCACGGTCCTCACTGGTTCCCCCTCCAACAAGGCTCACCCGGTGAAGATCCATCGGAAGAAATCCACGTGCGGCTCCATCCCGAGGAAGGCCTTGCAGATGGTGACGAAGCCGGCGATGTGCAGCACCCCAATCGGATTGAGGTGCTACAGCTCCAGGCCCCACTCATTGAGGAGCCCGCGTCAGGAACTAGTGCGTAGGATATCCTAGCCCGCACACATGGAAGGCGAGGAAGGAGACAACCTCGCTAGCCCGAGGTCACGGAAAAGCCTCCCCCGCATGAGCCCTCTAGTGCGCCACCTCCTTTGGTGGAAGCAACCCCTTCTCGGCGAAGGAAGCCAGCACCGTCTCATCTATGTTGGTTGGCCTCCAGCTCGACATTGCGCTCCAGATTTACAAATGGATCTTTGAGTTCTCCTCTCCCCCGTTCTACCCTCTCTCACTTAGGAACCGCCATGGAACAGGAACGTACTTGGCGAGAAGGAAGAAGGAGGAGAGGTGACAGTTGGAGAATAGGTGAAGGATTGGGGCAAAAAACCCTCTTCCTTCCCCTATTCAATATGGATGTGGATGAGATGGGATGCGTCCTGACTGATGGGATGTGTCCTACCTGACGAGACAACGCTTGGTTAGACGGGACATGGCCTAGGCATGGCCCACCACTACCGCACGCCAGGTGTAGGAAACAAGGCACAACCGCACGCAGGCAGCCCTTCGCCTTCCTAGGCAGGACTTGGAAGGGCCCAACAACGGGATCTCCGCCAAGGAGAGACCAACAGGCTTCCTAAGTCGATCGGGCAGCTCAGGCGAATACCGAGAGACAGGTAAGGAGTAGAGGGACGCCCCATGTGGTCCATGCCAACTCCATCATGAACGATGAACATGGATCCCATTCAGACATATCTGATAAAGACTCCTCAAGCCTGTCACTCGAGTTATCAAGGTAACTCTACCAATCCCTCTTACTTTATTTGATTTTCTTAATGCATAAACATTCATTCATCCATTCTCATACACGCATTCACACATTCATCCAAGCATGCATTCATTCATTCATCCCATACATCAAAAGCATCGCATATGCAGTTGATGCATCACAACGCTTTGTGTTGCATCATGAAGTGGTAGTTGCCTCATTCAACATGAACAACGATCAACCAAGGTTCAAAGGCCGGCCCACGAAGGGCTCGAGGCCACCTCACATCAAATAGAGCTAGGGGAGAAAAAAGCAGATGAGCCCTAGTGGCCCTCGCCTAATCTGCTCAGAAGCAGATAGGGTCATCTCAACCTTCTCGTTTGATCCTAACTTTGAGCCATGCCCATAGAATCTCTATCGAGGGGAGGCGGCGGGCCACCTGAGTCGGTCTCTGGAATGACCTGGGCATCTATCGGGACATGGGTTAAGGAGTAGAGGAATGGCACATGAGGGCTATGCTGACCCGTCACGAACGATGGACCCAGATTCCACTCGAACGTACCCGTTAGCGAGAGCGTCGCTCGAGCCATCGAGGCAAGCGACATTAACTCAGCCCCTCCAGTTGTGGAAACCATGGACAAGGTAATGCATGGAACTAGACCAACCCCTACCGAACCAACGGGGCTCAGGAGATTAGGTCGCCCGGCACCGACACGCGAAATCAACTGACCGCGTAGGTCGCGGGCAGGACAAACATGGGCGAACACCCCGGACGACAATTTGCGGCCCTAGATAGAGTACCAAGATGCTCAGCCTCCAACTGACTCACCAGTCGGACGCAGGCTCGAGGGCTACACCTGTGGGTGCGCGCGTGCACCTGCTGTCAAAACAAAAAAATCCCCCGCTGGCAAAGCGAAAAATCCCCCAGACGATTCTACCCGAATCGCCCGAGGGGTCGGGGGCTACACTCGTGGTTGCGCTCACGCGCGCACCCGCTGTCAAAGCAAAAAATTCCTCACTGTCAAAGCAAAAAACCCTAGACAATTCTACCCAAATCACCCGGGGGCTCGGGGTATACACCCACGGGTGCACTCGCGCTCATCCATCGTCACAACAAAAAATCCCCTAGACGATTCTACCCAAATCGCCCGGGGGCTCGGGGGTTCTTGTCGGGTTCATAAACCCAGGGTTCCTAATGGACCTGCTTTCCAGCAAAAGCTCGACCTAGTAGAGGACGTTGCGAATGACGTGTAACTCTAGGGCCGGCCCAAATACCTAATGACTGGCAAAGAGAGGACGATGCTCGCTTCGACTCCGGCCCACCTCTCCGGCCGGAAGTCCTAGCCAAGGAGGGACGACGCTCGCTTCGACTCCGACCCGCTTCTCCGACTAGAAGGCCTAGGCAAGGAGGGACGACGCTCGCTTCTGACTCCAGCCCGCCTCTCCAACCGAAGGGCCTAGCCAAAGAGAGGGCGACACTCGCTTTCGACTCTGACCCGCTTCTCCGATCGGAAGTCACCGAACCTCTGCTTACAGCTCTTCTTTGACTAGCGTGGTTGGCGCCGACTAGGGACAACCGAACAGGGACGCCCGCTCGGTAAGGACCTGAGAAATTAGGCAGAGCAGATAAGGCTGGGCTCTCAAGTTAGCCACAAAACCGAGGACTGTACCCTACACACCTGTGTGACAGTATTGTTAGGCCATGTCAGAAGGGTGCTCTGAAACCTTTTGGACATGTCAGAACACAAACAGTGTTGTGGGCGCCGACATTTATCCTATAGTATGGTAGGCGCCGACATTTGCCATACCAGAAGAAGACGATGGAGCCTACCACATGCATCTAGGAGTCAACAGTATTGTGGGCGCCGACAAACCACCTTGTACCCGACGGCATGGGCAACAAGGCAAGAAAGCACACACACTCTCTTTCTCTCACACTATCTCTCTTGTAAAGCCGTCCCCTTCATCTATAAAAGGGGATGCGCTCTCTCTAAAAGGAGGATGACTCACACAGACAACACAAGGATCGATCCCAAGGATGATTCAGATAGTTGATCCTGATTTCTCTCTACTTGGCTCTAGACCTCTAAAGCCAGACAGAGCATACGTTCGAACACTTAGCGCACGTTGGAGCTCCTATCACTCTTGGCCCTTCGGTCCGGAGTCCGACTGGACCTCTGATACCCCCATCTTACTTCCTCTTGTTTGTAACCCCACAGCAAACTTTGAGCACCTAGGCTCAGGAATAAAGTCATCCAACCGACTCAAACTGGACGTAGGCGCATTGCCTAAACCAGTATAAACCATGTGTCATCGAGTGCTAGGCCACATCCGATCACAACGTACGACAAAACGACAAATATTCACTAGTTGGTCACTTTTCGCACCGACATAAGTATTCTATCAAAAAAATTGAAAGAAAACTAAATCCCACTCAACCTCATACACTTCGATGCTAATTAGTTAGTTGCTAATTTGGTAGTTGTAATCCTGCAACTGACTATAATCCTGCAACTCACATTTAATTTTATTCTGTTTAGTTGGGCTATGGCCCTGTTTGGATCCACCCAAGCTAAATTTTAGCTAGCTAATTTAACTAGCTAAAGTTTAGCTGGGGCTGTTTGGATCTTCTAGCTAATGGGTAAATAATTGACCCTACGGACCACGTCGGAGCAAGCCGCCATCCTGCCTGCCCGCATGTAACACCTCAGGTGTTTAAATACTAAAAACTGCCATGTCATCATATGCATTGCAAAGCAATTGGTCATATTGAAAACTTTGATATGCATTCACTAAAACAAGTTTACATTTATGTTATGAGTGTTGCCTTGTATGGTTCGGATCAAGTTCAAAGATTTGTTGTGATTTGGATTTCCGAAAACCCTGATTTCTAGTGATTTGTTTTTCCCCGAAAAACGTAATTCAAAATTGAAGTACATTTTGGGGTTGAGCCTTAAAGCAAAAATATAGAGCTTGTCGAGTTGTACAAAGTTGGTTTTTGGAGTTTTCACAGTTGTTTAGAAAAATTTGAAGTAATTTGAAAATGCGTAATTCTTTAAATGTCCCATTTTTTAATTTAAATTTGCATTTCAAAATGTAGATCGAATTAGGGGGTGATTATAAAAAGCAAAGTTGTAGAACTTTGAATTTTGAACAACTTTTGTTTTTGGAGATTTTTGAGTTGTTACACAAATTTGGGAGTAATTTGGGATTTGAAACGAAGGGCAGTTTTGTAATTACGGTGAACAGTACTCGCGGAAGCCACCTCACCGTCGGTGATCTTCCGACGTCTTCCAATCGTGCCTGTGGCCGCCTTCGGCTCCACGCTGGCACAGGAAGGACGCGTCGTGGCTTCTATTTGCTTCCTGGCCGCGCTATATGGTCTTCACTGCCGCCGTTCTTCGCCATTTTCTTCTCCTCTGCTTTCCAGTCGCCATCGCCTTGCTCCGTCAAGCTCTCGCCGTCGATCTAGCGCATGTACCATCTCAGCAAAGCACTCAATAGCTTCGCTAGTTCCTTGTGCACCCAGCCAGCCAGCTCTGGTCGCCTGATTCCATCGGGAACCCGCTGTGCGTGCCTTTCTTCCCCGTGGCCGGAAACCTCACCGTCGAGTGCGCGTCGTCGTGGCCAGCACTCCACGGTCTATCCTTGCTCTTGCTGAGCATACCATCAGTTTTGCCATGTTGCCGTGATGCTTTGTATCTTGTTGTTTGATCATTTCCTCCACCACAGCCACTGGAACTCCATCACCGACGTGGTTCGCGCCGTCGTGATTGCTGTGACCGACGTCGAGCCTCTCCGTTGCTCCTCTGGTTCAGCCATTTGCTCAGAAGTGTTGTGGGTAAGCTCCTGAGTCTTCCCGAGCTGTGTGTTTAACCGCTACTGGTCTGGTTTCACCGGCGTTGTGCAGCCGCACCGTCGTGGCCGCCATGGCCAGCGTCGTGCTCAGTCCAGTTTGTGTTTGGTCTAGTTAGTGTCACAAATCGATGCGCCGTGGTGTTGCGGTCATGTTAGTACCTTGGCCGTCGCCGGTGACCTCGTTGTCGGCGAGATTTTGCCGATCAAAGCTGCTGCCGCCGTGGTCAGCGCGGGAGGAAGGAGATGACATGTGGGGTCGGGCTGTTAGTGACTCAGCGGTTTGAAAATGAATTTTTTCTATTTTCAGAGATGAATGAATAGTGTATGTTTTTGTTATTTATGTGTAGATTTATTTAGAGCTCCAAAAATTATGAAACTTTTTGTGTGACTTCTCTGTAATGTATATTATTTAGGAAAAATATGAAATGTTGATTTTCAGTACTTTTTGAATGTGATAAAAATTGCTCAATTAATTAATACATGAGTTTCCATGATTTTTCTAGGCTTATTTATTTATCCAAAAATTATGAAAATTGTTTTGCCACTTAGTTATTATATGATGAACATTTGTAAAAAATTTGAGGTCAATTGGAACAAGTTCATTTATTTCATAATTCTTAATTAAATAATTAATTCATAAAAGCAAATAGTAACCTTTAATGATTTAGTTTTTTTGTTTGGATTTTTGGATTGAGTGATGACCTTGGGTCATTAGTTGATAATGATCCTTGGCAATTGAATTAGGTGTTACAAAAAAGGTTTAGTTGGTTTGACTTGTAACTGTACCGCGAAGGAAAGTTGTATTCAAGTTGTTAATTTTGTATCCATCGTCAAGCATCATGTTTTATATTCCGCATCATGTTAAACATGGCATTGTTACTACGTGTAGTGAACGAAGGTGAGCACATGGTAGTTAATCAAGTGGTTGAGGAGGTTAGTCCGTCTGTGGAGGTTGGATTTGAAATCGGTGGAACGACTCCGGAACCAGACTTTTCGGTCAACGAAGGCAAGTCTCGGATGCATTTAAACCTACCTTGTGTTTTACAACTTGATTTCGCTTTTACTTCTCTTTATTGCATTAAGTGATTAGGAGTAAGTGAAAACCTAATTGGTGCATTACCAACCTTGTTTTTCCATATCTACCCTGTTACCAGTTTTAATTCGTATATGCCTAGTTATGCTTAGCTATGCTTAGAACGATGAAAGTCGTGTGATTACCTGTCACCTGTAAGTTTTAAATGGAACTTTGGTTACTTATGTTATCATGTGATATGGGAATGTGGAGTAACAAATCTAGACCGGGCGGACTCGGTGTGTGTGAGCCATAAGGCATGGAGGTCTTGTGAGCGGGTTCTTTCCGCCTGTGTCGATTAAGGTCCGTCCATTGTTGAATTGCATGAGGTGAGACTTTGTAGTACTAACCACATACTCCGGTAAGCCTTAACTTGGCTATTCTATTACGAGAATGGCTACTCGCGCACTGGGAGTGGATAGATGGCGGGAATAGTGTGTACCCACGTGGCAACGGGCTGGATTGGTGGAGTACTGTATTCTCGGGTGGCGTGGACCCATTCTTGTTTTAGAGGATCCGATGGTAGGTTGGTATATGTAGGTCGGGGACCTGCATATGTCGTGTGGTCTGGAATCCCCAGCTGGGTTTAATCGGTTTGAATCGTCGTTGCTCCTCGGTTATGGAGACTCAACTCACTGTTCATTATCGTAGTTTAATAACTGAAACTTCAGTAAGGTTTGAGAAAGTGTTGGATATGGAGTTTTATGATCTCATTACGGGTCATGTCAGCTTTGTATATGGTTTTATGAAGTTTTAAATGTTGATATAAAGAATTTTGTTAAAAAGCTTTTACGCAAAAGAACTTTGATTATTGCTAAAGCCATACCTTGAATCCCTGAGCCCGCATTCCTGAGTTCTATCAGTTTTTATTTTCGGTTAAGTCTTGTTGAGTACTTTTGTACTCAGGGTTCGTTGACCCTTGTTGTAGGTGAGCCTCATGAGCAGATCTGTTTTGGATCGTGCTGCATGACTGTTGTTCAATGCGATGACGGTAAGTAAATGTGTGGCCCTTGGGCAGGGCAGCTTATTTGTGTGTTCTGTAATATGTTATAATGCCACTCCACTACTATGTTTTGTAATATTAATCGAACTTAGTTGTAAGGTTTGAAACAAATGGTTTGTAAACTATGTTATTGTAAGTCTTCCGCTAATTTTTACTCTGATGTATATATTTGAATAAACTGTTGTATACTGCATTAACTCTATAATGTGATCCTGCTCGAAAATCATGGATGATTCGGGGTTCCCGAGGACACCCGACAGTCCTCTTAAGTTAACAGGAACATATGCATAGTTGTCAAAGGTCGTTGGACAGTGACAGATGCATGTGGGCCCAATAATTTAGGAGGTTCTACCATAGAATGGTATCAGAGCATCGTTACAAGGTCTTTGTTGTATTGTTTTACAAAAACTTCAAAATGATTTGGGATAACTAAATTTAATTTATTAATTTGGTCCAAATTGCTTCCGACTTATCTAATTTCTTTTGCACCATTCATTATTTGATTAAAAAGGCTTTGTGTGGTGTAGTAACCTTACTATGCCCTATATAAAAACAAATGTTGTTATGGGTCTTATAAGCTTTAATGTTTTTGTTCGTAAGAACGATTCATGTGCCATGATTAATTCACTTGTTACTTCCTTCACCTCTGAGTCTGGGTTGAATTGTGTAATCCACCCTTGCTGCTCTTGAGACTATTGTCAGATTGTCTTACTAGGATTAATCTTGCTTCCTATAGTATGGCTCGTACCAAGATGATAGTCGTAAGTCTATTGGGCCCAAAGGAGTTCCTCGCCACCAACTTGCCCATAGGAATGACGGTGCTAGCAGTAGCAGCTCTAGGCCTGAACCGCAGGCAGAGATATAGAGGATTTCTACAGAGTTAGCACAAGCTACTAGGGATAGGACTAGGGATGCCATCCAGGTAGGAAAATTACAGGATCAATAGAGGCGTCTCACCACCGCTCACAGGAACTGCGAACGTATGTTAGTTCGTACGGTGGAAGGAAGAAATGAAGCTTGGCATAGACAAAATGTAGCTAGAGCTAGAACTCATGAGCTAGAATTCTATGTAGAAGATTTAGAAGAACATAATACTTATCTGCATGAAGAAGTTCATAGGCTAAGCAACCTTCTGGATCCAAATCATGAACCTCAAGCTGATGCAATGGACCCAGGTGTTATCCTTGCCGATGATAGTGAATCAGAAGAGGAAGAAGAAGAAGATCCGGAAGAATTAGTAATGGTCGATGAAAGTGATAATGAGGGCGCAAATATTTCTAGAATGGATACCGAGCCCGAAGTTGGAGGTGATCAAGGAGAAGATTAGAGTTGGATAATAGTTAGTTCTAGTTAAAGTTAAGTAGTTTTGTTTAGGTGTGGTCTGGTGTATAAATTAGTAAACCCTATGTAATGTGTTTTGGAGTAAGCTCTTTTTGCAATTCAATAAAGGCTTGTGAGTAAAAAATTGGTTTGTTGTGAACAGATGTGTCGTACGCGGGGTTCGCATATTCCTGGTACTTCACAAGATGAGGACGGCATTCCTGATCCGCCACCAGTTCCACCGAATCTAGCTGATGCTATCGCCGCCCTTGTCAATGTGACTGTTGAAAATGCTTGACTACTTCGAGAGATAGCTCAGAGTAATCAGAATATGGTGCAAGGAAACCGAGGTCGCAATCATAACAGGCAGGAGGCTATGTATGTAGATTTTACAGATACAAGACCATCGGTGTTCACCAAGGCAGATGAATCACTGGAGGCTGATGATTGGCTTCGGACTATGGAGCAGAAATTTGATCTTCTTCCCTGTACGGAGATTCAGAAACCTGTGTTTGCCGCCCAGCAACTTCAAGGTGCAGCTGGTGCTTGGTGGGCAAACCTAGCGGTTATGCAACCAGCTGACATTCCAATAACTTGGGCTGAGTTCCGTACTGCCTTCCGAGCCTAATATATTCCAGAAGGAGTGATGGCTATGAAGCTGGATGAGTTCCTTGCTTTGAAGCAAGGGGATCAAACGGTTATGCAGTATGTGGAAAGATTCAATCACCTGTCACAGTATGCATCTGAACATGTCAATATAGATGCTAAGAAGAAGAGGTGGTTTATGAGAGGTCTGAATACCAAGCTGTAGACAATGATGACTACTTGTACCAATGTCACTTATCATGAGGCAGTGAATATTGCAATTGCTTTAGAGGAAAAGTATCAGCAACATAAGGAGATCAAAAAGAAAAAGATTGTGCCATCTGGATCTTTTGGGGGAAATCAAAAGAGGCAGAGGGTGATTTATCATCCAGTAAATCATAATCGTCCTCCTTATCGTCCGCCACAGTTTTAAGCTGGGCAGCAATCAAATGTTCGTCCTGCTACAACTTATCAGAATCCACAACAGACTAATACTTCTGGTGTCAGTGCTCCAACACCCCAGGGTCACAAGTATCCCTGTTTCAATTGTGGCAAGCCTGGTCATTTCTTGAGGGAATGTTTGTATCCAAAGCAGTCTAATCTAAATTATCAGAAGACCCCTGCCAATCAACAACTAGGTCAGGCACAGAACAAGAATAACAATCAGAATGCTTAGAAGGGCAAAGATGAAAGGAAGACAGGAAGGGTTTTCTATATTCAAGCCAGGGAGATTCTTGAAGGGGAGCCAGTGATGAGGGTATGTTTCCTGTTGCCAATCATCCTGCAGTTATACTTTTTGATTCGGGTGTATCTCATTCATTCATCAATAGAACATTTGTGGTAAAGCATGAAATTTCAATTGGGGCAACAAAGAAAAATTTCTTTATACAGTCGCCCGGGGGACATCTGTCTACTAAGGAAATGGTATACCAGGTACCCATAAACCTAGGTGGGCATATTTTTTCCACTACCATGATTATCCTAAAGGATCAGGATATAGATGTAATCTTGGAGATGAATTGGATGTATCAGCATAAGACTGTTATAGATGCTTTGAATAGGACAATCAGGGTGAGTTTGCCAGATAGTCATTCTCGACTTCTCATCCAACTTCCAACTTTAAGAAGATCAGTGGGCAAAGTTTATGCAACCGCCATCAAAGAGATTAGAGATATCCCGGTAGTGTGTGAATTGCTGATGTGTTTCCTGAAGATTTACCCGGTCTACCACCAGATAGGAATATTCAGTTTAACATAGAGTTGAAACCTAGAACAGCTCCAATTTCTCGGAGAGCTTATAGGATGCCACCCAAGGAATTAGCCGAGTTAAAGACTCAGTTGCAAGAATGGATTGATAAGGGGTTTATCCAACCTAGTTCATCACCTTGGGGATGTCCGACAATTTTTGTGAAAAAGAAGGATGAGACCCTGAGGTTATGTGTCGACTATCATCCGTTGAATGAAGTGACCATCAAGAATTAGTATCCCTTACCTCGGATAGATTTACTTTTTGATCAACTGGCCGGAGCAAAAGTTTTCTCCAAGATTGATTTGAGGTCAAGCTATCACCAAATCAAGATTAAGCCTGAAGATATTCCCAAAACAGCATTTACCACAAGATATGGATTATATGAATACTTGGTAATGTCTTTTGGTTTGACAAATGCTCCAGCTCATTTCATGTATCTGATGAATTCAGTATTCATGCCTGAGCTAGACAAGTTTGTAGTGGTGTTTATTGATGACATTCTAGTATATTCCAAGAACAAGATAGAACATGCGGAACAACTCAGAATTGTTCTGACCCGCTTGAGAGAACATCAACTATATGCCAAGTTCAGCAAGTGTGATTGTTGGCTTAAGGAAGTACAATTTCTTGGACATGTCTTGTTAGCTGAAGGAGTTGTTGTTGATCCAAGCAAAGTTAAGGATGTGCTTGATTGGAAACCGCCAACCACAATTCATCAGGTTCGGAGTTTTCTGGGATTGGCGGGGTATTACCGTCGTTTTATTCTAGATTTCTCTAGAGTATATAAGTCCATCACTGAGTTGTTAAAGAACTAAGTCAAGTTTGTCTGGTCATCTTATTATGAAGAAGCTTTCCAGACTTCGAAGAGTTTGTTAACCACTGCCCCAGTATTAGCCCAACCTGATATCGAGAAGCCGTTTGATGTTTATTGTGATGCTTCGGGTATTGGTATTGGATGTGTATTGATGCAAGAAGGCAGAGTCATTGCTTATGCATCCAGGCAACTTAAGCAACATGAAGAACACTATCCAACTCATGATCTGGAGTTAGCAGCTGTGGTCCATGCTCTGAAGATTTGGCGGCATTACCTGCTTGGTAATACGTGCCATATTTATATAGACCACAAGAGTTTAAAGTATATCTTTACTCAGACAGAATTGAACATCCGCTGACCATTCAACCCCGTTGCCTCGTGCCAAGCGCGATTCTCGAGATCCAAAGTGCCAGTCCTGCCAAATCTCAATCCTCGCCGGGGTCGTGTGGTGGTGGATCTACCGCCGGCTAGATCACCGCCATGGCTTCGCGGGGAGACTTTGGCATTTCACCCATCATCATAAACTGGTTTCGTACTTTTACCATCCCGTAAAGTGGTTTCGCTCGTTTGTCATTATGAGACTGATGTAACCCGCTGAAATACATTTTAGGTAGTTTTAATTCGTGGAAAAAAAGAAGACACATCCTTCCACTTCTACCCCTGCCTGCTGTTTTCTTCATCAAAATGACGAACAACAAAAACGGATCAGCCTTCTCTCCCGTTACTCCCTCTCCTCCATCCCCGATCCCTATCAACGTCTCGGCCCCCGACGCCGATGTTCCCGACCCCAAGACGGAGCCCCCCATCGCGGCACTCCCCGACGAGCTCCTGCTCGAGATCCTCGCCCGCATGCCCCGCGCCTTGCTCACGCCGCTCCCCGCCGTGTGCCGCCGCTTCGCCTCCCTCCTCGCGTCCCAGGCATTCCTCCACCTCCGTCGTGTGCGCGGCCGCCTCCTCGCCATCTCCTCGTCCTCCCGCGTGCTGCTCCTCCAGCTCCATGCCTCCCCCTCCTCCTGCTCGCTCGACATCGCTGCGCTTCCCCTTCTCCTGCGGTGGGGCGGCACGTGTACCTGGTCGGCCGTGGCGCCACGCTGTGGGTGGACCCGCTGACAGGCGTAGCGAGAGAGTGCGCACCCACGCTGTTATCACGGAGCAAGTTCGCGGCGGCTGCCATGGGCGCGCGGATCTACGTCGCGAGCGGATCCGTGAGCACCGCCGTGGCCGAGGAGTACGACCCGGCCGCCGACGCGTGGCGCGTCGTCGTGGAGGCACCCCGCCGGAGGTACGGCTGCGCGGGCGTGGGCATCGGCGGCGGCTGCGTGTTCTACGTCGCCTGAGGTGTCGCTGTGGGAGGACGGAGGGGCGTTGGCGGCGCTGGTGGAGGCGCACGCGTGCGGCGGGTCGGTGGACGCGCTGCCGCGTGGCGTCGGCCCCGTCCTGCCGCCGGGTTCCGGCTTCGCCGCGTCGCGCCGTCGTCGAGTGCTGACACGGTGGCGCCGTTGGTTGGGACGATGATGGCGTGTCCAAGAAGAGTTGACTGGCATTGTAGCGAGGTTTTTGTTGGATTGATGAGATGTGAAGCAACGTCGTCGACACCGTGGGATTGTTGTTGGGAAATCGATTGCTGCTCCGTGCATTTTCTTGGTGCTGCCCTTGAGTCTTGACCCACGGGTAGCTTGATCTGTAGTTGTACATGGTTGGCCATGTCTGTGCTGGGCGAGCTCTTTCTTTCCTTGCATTCTGTGCGGCGCTTGGATGGCTTGGGGCGGCGGCAGCGCTTGGACGGCCGGGCGGAGGCGGGAGGCGGCACCTGGATGGCCGGACGGAGGCGGGACGCAACACCTGGTGCGTCGATCCGTTTTGACCACCAACGGGGAACGGTGACTATCGTATAAAGGAGAAAGCAGGCAGGGGTAGAAGCGGAAGTTTGTGTCTTCTTTTTTTTCCACGAATTAAAACTACTCAAAATGTATTTCAGTAGGTTATACCAGTCTTATAATAGCAAACGAGCGAAACCACTTTATATAATGGTAAAAGTACGAAACCAGTTTTTAATAATGGGTGAAATGCCAAGGTCCCCTTGGGTGTGGGGTGTGTGCGTGGGGGTGGGGGTGGGGCTCCAATATTTACGTTAATCCTTAAGCACCTGTCCTTCCAAGTACCATTCGCATTTATGAGAACATCTGTACATTGCAGGAATTTTCAGGCATGCATGACGAATTTGGCTGGCCGTACCGATCAACGATCGTGCAGATAACCCTTTGGCCCACGGAACACTGGGAAAGCTGGCAAGCGGCAAATAATTAGTCAAAATACAGCTATACATCAATCACATACCTTCCTTGTAGCGTATGATTCCCATGTGAAATGCTTCAGCCAACATTATTGATTCATTTGGTTTTCCAACTGCATCATGGTTTCTCCTTTCCTGTGAACTGGGAGCTTTTTTTTGTTGTTGTTGTTTTTTTGTTGTTTAGGTGCTTATGTTCCTATGCAGAAGCTAGCATTATTCTTTTTGGGTCACAATCACAAATACTTCAACATCTCTCAGATAAGGTTTGATTAAGCTTTTAGAATTTGGACAATCAATAGGCTTCAAATACTTAGTTTGGAACCATGAAAATTATACATGTGGATTGTTCTGAAAAATACTTTCATGACATCATAAACCATTTGGCAATATTGTCCAAAGTATACTGACATGTTCAAAACAGTATTGTTTACGGGAGGGAGTAGAAGTAACATCTGACAACTCAACGATGACCCCTTTTATGTTCCAAATTGACCATCGCTGTAGATCAGTTACTACTTTCTAGTGCATGGAATATTTTGTTTACCTGGATTGCAACTGGTACCGATGGCATGGATAATTTATCTAACTGTTGTTAGTCGACCATCCATTGGCTTGTGAAATCTGCCATGCACGGTGGTAATAATGCAGCTGCGAATTTATTTGTCATGATAGATTCCACCATTTGATTCCTACAATTTGTTAGAAACGATAGCCAATATAAACGATGAAGAACAGTATATTAAACATAGGGGACACGAGATTTTAACGTGGAAAACTCTTCCAAGGAAGAAAAAAAAAACCATGGACACCAACCAACAAATCTTCACCATATCGGATGAGGTTACAATCGTCGAAGATTTACAACTTTTCTTATCCCAAGACGATGGCTTACGTGAAGTATATATAGATGGATTTTTTTTTTTTTTTTTTTTGTGGAGGAGGAACCAGCTAGTGGGGTCCATTTTCTATGCTTTTTCTTTAAACTATATATATGCACTCCTTTGCTTGAGACACATCCAAGCATAGAATTGGAATTAGCCTCTGAACATGCCTGAGGATTAGGATTCTATCCTATTGCATGTACTACCGGGAAAGGCCCATCTTGGAATCACATGTGTACACTTGATGTCTACTTCTGCATAAACAGAAATAGGCCAAGCATAAATAATGGACATAAGTCGAGTTGTATGTTAAATTTAAGAACAGAAAGAGCGGAGACGGAGGTGGTGATGTAGAGGCGGCGGCGGTGAAGAATTGCGGGCACCGCCACCGGATCTAATGAACCCGCCTGCAGCCTTGGTTTAGAGGCGAGACCGCGAGAGGTGTAGAAGGACGTGAGACCAATTCCTCCCGGTAAGTGGGCCCATGGTTCCAGCCCCACGAGGCCGAGAGATGGGTGCAAGCTTGGGCTCGACCTCGAACGGCGGAGGAGCGGGCTCGTACGCGGGCTCCTACGCTGGGTCACGCGGGCAATGGGCACGGGCGCACGGCAAGTGAGCCGTGCCCGTGAGCGGGCAATGGTAGAGTTGTGAGTTGAAAATAAACTGGGGGATCATTTCTGAAAGAGACGCAACTACTGAGTTTGATGCTGGTGAACTGGTGATTGTTTCACGCGACGGTAAGAAATTATCTTTGGCAGGGAAACGATCTGGCCCAAACCGAGATAAAATCGAGATCTAATTCCGAACCCTGATTGCAGAATCTCCATGAATTTTCAAGAGTCTGCAGTAGACAAGGCAGAGGACTCTTCACCTGCACTACCAGTGAGGGCAAAAACGACCCTGCAGCAGCAGCAGCGAGTACCAGACAAGGCAGAGACTGATCCTTCAGCCATCACCTGTAGCTGCCTAGCGACCATCGCATTTAGCAGCGCGGCCCACTTCAAATCAGACTTTTTTTTCTGTCAGGTGGGCTACGGCCCACTTCAAATAAAAATTATGGGCTTATAAGCATTTTATGCTTAAACTGTTGGCATCAAAGATAGAAAAACGCAAAGTCTAACGCGCTGTGCGGGAGAGGCAAGGCGGAGCCCATAAAAGCCTGTCATGCTAGACAAGAGCGCGATATCCGATCTAGGCTGTTGGCCCAACAATGCGAGGCAACCAGCACACGCTGACGTAAGAAGCTAATTGGAGTTTTGAACTAAGCCATCAACGATTTAAAATTGGATAACTTTCTTCCCAAATGTTCATATGGTTTGGAGTTTTGAACTAAGCCATCTAACTCGCTTCGGCCCAAGTCTCCCAACGACGGGCCTCGCTTCACTCCGGCAGAAGTTAGCTTTTATCCTATACATAACTGAATTTGCATCACAACTCAACACAATTTGCAGCCATTCAGGGTTGTGAAGGACTGGAATGTAAACTTCTCTTTCCAGCTTCAGAGTTCTGTTATTATGTTAAGGTTAAGGTGGATCTAGAGTTTTGCAGGAAGTGTGAAGAAGGCACTAACAGTAACAGTTCCACTCACGAGGAGCAACTAGGAAAGCCAGACAGTCAGAGACACAGGGCCTCTTCGGCCAACTGGACCTTGATGTGCCAGTCATGTGCTGAAAGATTCCAAATCCTCAATTGCAGACGTGCCTTCTCAATCATTTTGAACACATAAAGCGATAAGGTAAACAACAATTGGAGTGTTGTTAACAGCAGCCTGGCATGGCCGGATGCGTCGTCATCTGAATAATACTGAGGGCAGGACATTAGGACAGGAAACCTAAGCTCTGGAAATTGTAGTGGCTAGGAGCCACTGATCATGGCCTAAAAGTGCTAACCACTGCATTACAAAAAAACGTGTGGGTGTTGCAGGTTCCAAGTGGCTGTTATCACGGAATGGTATGAAAATGCTAAAGATTCTCGCTGTTTTGTTAAATTTGGATGAGTTGAGCATGACAAAAGCACAAACCTTGCCCACTCCGTATATGGGTAAGACGGCTTGCATGACACATTAGATGTTAACAAAAAGGAAAAGGAAAAGGATCTCGAGGATCTTCATGTTTGAACTCAGAACACCAAATAAACTGTTGTTGATGGTCAGAAGACTATGTAGTCAAGTTTTCTTGTTATTAAGGTAAAGAAATCACCCTTTTACTGCAAACTCCCGACTCTGTTGTATGCAT
Source organism: Miscanthus lutarioriparius (assembly GCA_904845875.1). Taxonomy (NCBI): domain Eukaryota; kingdom Viridiplantae; phylum Streptophyta; class Magnoliopsida; order Poales; family Poaceae; genus Miscanthus; species Miscanthus lutarioriparius. The sequence continues at coordinate 20,840,275 of CAJGYO010000008.1, forward strand.
CATGCATGCTAATGCTATTTTACTTAGGCTTATCAGTCACAAGTTTCATCTTTTCACCACCAGAAGCTTGGAAACCCTCCTTGAAATCAAAAGGGGAATACTACTTAGCTTTAGCTACATTTTATATTCAGTTGTTAAAGAATACCAGAAGAAGGTACCAAAAGGCTTGGTCCTAGCTAATCATATGGTGAAGTCGTTGCCACCTATGGCACCTATGGCAGCATGCAGTACTATCATATTGTCGTGGTTTTCAATTGCTGTACTGATGCAAACGTAATGGGTTTAATATCCTTGCAGCCACCGACTTCAAAATGAAGAGTGCTCATTTGGTCCACGTCACCATCATCGTCCCGAAGTGTCTAGAATGCCAGGCAAAGCTGATTGGACAGGCAGGCTGGGAAAAGAGCACCGATGACGATGGATGCAAGTTCCCACCATTGGAGGGCAATGATTATCAGCCATACGACTTGCTACAGAACAAAAATCTTCGAGCTAAACACTGTCATGCATGCCTCTCAGAAGGAGCGAAAGCCTATGGTCAAGCATGTGTTTACAACGAAGTGAAACACTAAATCATGCTAAAGTGCTAAAACTTTTATCTCTCATGTCGCACTTGCACAAACAGAGAAACGGGACTGCATTTGAAATGAAACTCTTTACTCTTATGCTTTGTTTCCTGATTGACCAACTGACAAATTCCCAAGCATCTGCAAGAACATGACTTCTAAATTTCAGAAGAAAAATAAAAATACAATGCCCAACTACATAAACGTTGAAATAACATATCCTCCTAATGACAGCCCATCTGACACTTGCAGCCGTTCAAATGTACCATTAACAAAATATTTAAGCGTTACACATGAGATAACATATCTTCCAATTAGCGGCTTTGCCCTTTAGTATTGTCATTGGCTCATTGCTTTGGTGTATCCTCACAGGACACTCCATAAAAAGTTCATAATAGCAACAGACATCTGAACAAAGCTTGGTGCGCCTACTCGGCCGGGCTAGCTATAGCTAGTACCAATCATGGAATAAGCTAGTATATTCCTATAGTTGTAATTGAAATGTTTGATGTTTGTGACGATAATCCGCACCGCCCAGAATACTCTAATCCACAAGTTGAGGCCGCCCATTAAGCCTTGAGCGCCAGGACGCGTGTATAAAAGGGGCCTAAGCTGACTGGACTCCTCGCATCAGTGAAGCAGCAATCTCTCAAGCTCAGAGCGCCAAGTCTTCCGCGCCAATCTCTCAAGCAAGATGGTGAAGCTCGCGTTCGGAAGCGTCGGCGACTCCTTCAGCGCCACCTCCATCAAGGCCTACGTGTCCGAGTTCATCGCCACCCTCCTCTTCGTCTTCGCCGGCGTCGGTTCCGCCATCGCCTACGGTGAGTATAACTGTTCCAGCCATGCTCAAATGGTTGACTTTGTCTGTGTGGCTCAATGCATGGAAGTATGGAACGATGCTGAACAATTACCTGTCCGTCCACGTGCAGGGCAACTGACCAATGACGGCGCGCTGGACCCTGCCGGTCTGGTGGCGATCGCGATCGCGCACGCGCTGGCGCTCTTCGTGGGCGTCTCCATCGCCGCGAACATCTCCGGCGGCCACCTGAACCCGGCCGTGACGTTCGGCCTGGCCGTGGGCGGCCACATCACCATCCTGACCGGCCTCTTCTACTGGGCGGCCCAGCTGCTGGGCGCGTCCGTGGCGTGCCTGCTCCTCAAGTTCGTGACCCACGGCAAGGCCATCCCGACCCACGGCGTGTCCGGGATCAGCGAGCTGGAGGGCGTGGTGTTCGAGATCGTCATCACCTTCGCGCTCGTGTACACCGTGTACGCCACCGCCGTCGACCCCAAGAAGGGCTCCCTCGGCACCATCGCGCCCATCGCCATCGGCTTCATCGTCGGCGCCAACATCCTCGCCGCGGGGCCCTTCAGCGGCGGCTCCATGAACCCCGCCCGCTCCTTCGGCCCCGCCGTCGCCGCGGGCAACTTCGCGGGCAACTGGGTCTACTGGGTCGGCCCGCTCATCGGCGGTGGCCTTGCTGGTCTCATCTACGGCAACGTCTTCATTGGCGGCTCCTACCAGCAGGTCGCCGACCAGGACTACGCCTAAGTGCATGCTCCGTCTGGATTGTTTGAATTTGAACCCATCGAACGCAGCGTTTCGATCAGCCTCGTCGTTTGCTTTGCTCTTCGCCACGTCAAATGGTTTGTATGTATGTGTCAATGATGTCTCGTCCATGGTCCTTTGTATTCATTTCCCTTTTTTTTTCGGGGTAAAATCGATGTGAAGATCTCGTCCGATCTGCGGTTTTCGCCTTGGAGTGGAAAGAAAGTGATTTTCGTTTCGTTTATGCATGGATTTCTTGGGTCGTTTATGGTTTTCATTCATCCCCACGTCTGCGCCCCCCAAATCGTGATGGTTGCAATCGCGCCCGTGCAATGGTTACTACCCGCGCAAACTTCCAATCCATTATTGCACGGGCGCGTCTTCGCCTTTTTAAAACGAACAAAGCAGCACGCAGTTCCTCTGGAATTCTTGAACCCAGCACGCAGTTCCTCTGGATTTCTTGTCACGAATGATGATGGTCTGCTTGCAGGTTGCAGCAGTACGTGCTTCTCGCCGTTTGCCCCGCGGTTGTACCTCTTCGTGTTCGCCACCGCTGGCTCCGCCGTCTCTGCACGTTCGTAGCTTTGTTGCGGCTTGCGAGTTACGGCCCACTCATCGCATGTTTCTTGACTTTTGTTGTGCGCCCTGGAGGTATGCTCACGCCGGACGTGACATCCGACGCCTCGCCGCTGCAGGCTTTCGCGCTCTTCGTTGCGGTATTCATCGCGGCTGACGCGCCTGGCCGCCACGCCAAGTCGCCAACCCCGCCGTCACGTTCGCCTTCGCCATCGGTGGCTACATTGCCGTGCCGACCGCCATCCTCTGTCCACGCCTTCTCCGCCGGCGAGGCAACGGAACACCGTCGGCACGCAGAATGTATTTCTCCTGGTCATTTCGTTCCGCCGTGCCGAGGTGGCAGCATGACCGGAACACCGACAACGAGGTTTTTTTTAAGATGTCATCGGGGGTGAGAGCCTTCCGCAAGTAAACCTGGATCTCGAACACCTACAAAGGTCCGAAGCCATCTTCACTATCAAGTTTTGGCACCAAACATCAACTATTTGTCTATCCTGCTGCTTTAAACGGCAGCCCCACAGGCGGCATGCCTCCTTGCAAGCAGCTAAGAGGCGACGTATGCAAGGTTGCTGGTGGCGGAAGACAACATCATGCCTGTGATTCCAGATGTTCCAGCAGCATAGCAGAATCATGGTGTTGAAGTGTAGTCATGGGAGGTCGCATAAGAGGAGAGTATGAATTAAGTAACTTAAAAATCTACTTTTAACCATAGCTTCTAAATTCCACCTTAACAAAACCTATACAAGAAAGTAATCTATCTAAATGTGCAATTATAGCGCTATCTCTTGGTTTTAACAGAGGTATACAAACCTCACTAAGCAACTAGACCTAAAAATAAATTACAAGCACAGCCAAGGTAGCAATATGAACATGATCTAACTAACCTAAGAACTCCCGTCGACGACTCCGGTATTTTTACCGAGGTAAATCATCTACGCGTTGGAGCCTCTCGCTAATCACCAAGTGATCTTTAACTCCGTATGCATGTGGAGAGCACAAATAAGGTGTCGGCAACTCGGACCGCTTCCCCTCTTCTATCTTCCATCGGTCTTGTTCTCTCCCACTTCAAATGGCGGTTGGGGCAAGTATTTATAAGCCCCCCAAGTCGAAACTAGGTTTAGAGGTATACAAACATCACTAGGCTAGAGATCCTGAGCATGATCTAACTAACCTCTCAAATCATGGTCACCAAGTGATCTTGAAGACAGATGCATGTGGACACAAATGACGTGTAGACTAGCCTATCTTCCCTGCTCACTAACAGCCGATCGTGTACTAGCCTCACCAGCTGTTGTGGCGGTGACCTGATTTTAGGGCGTTGCTCACTGGCACCGATCGCCATCTGTTCACCGTCCGGTGCTTCACGCGCTGCCGAGTCCCCCCCATGGTGGTGACCAGGTGGTGGTGCACATGTTGACTGGTGGTGCACATGTTGCTGTCTGGTGCCCCCTCTCCTTCTAGCTGCAGCAGCCCTCTGTTTGGTGGCACCGCCACCCCCTGGCAGTGCACCGCCATGCCTAGGGCGGTGACCCCTCTTGCTATTTCTTCGCGTTTCTTCGTCGAGGCTTTGTCGTCTTCGTGTCTTAGACTCTTTGCTTCTCTCCTAAGCTATCAACACCTCCTCCAATGTCTTCTCTTGAGTGTTGATCAATTTCTTCACATTCCAAAGTTGGTCCAAGTCCGCGTTGCATCCTATTTGACTATAAAATAGACACTAGCAAAACACATTAGTCCAATTTAATTGTGTTGATCATCAAACACCAAAATCAAAGTAAATGGGCCTAGGGTCCATTTTCCTTACAATATCTCCTTTTTGGTGATTGATGACAACACGACCAAAGCAAGCAAATAATAATAGATGCAAAAATTTAAAAACTATCTATTTGCTAGGATGCAATGCAAAGCAAGTTTATATGATGCAAAAAGATACCACTTGTGAAAACTTTGAAACCTTATCTTACCCTTGTAAATGTCCCCATGTGGCATTATGGATTTAAGCCTCCCCTAACTCCATAATCCACTATTCTTCCTATCTTGAACCATTACCACTTGTAAATTATTATGATTGGGCTTGCTTTTGGTCCTATAAATTCTCCCCCTTTGGAATCAAACACCGAAAAGAAAGACATTAGTAGTACAAGGGAGGGTCAAACTTTGTGATCCTTTGTATGTGGAGTGGAATAGATCACAAAATTTGGCTCTCACATTACATAGACTAAACTCCCCTAAATATATGCATACATATGATGGAGGGTGAAATATATGCATAATCGATAAATTAATGCACAAGGGAGTTTAATCTATATAATGCATAAAAAAGACATATAAATATCAAATTAAAGTCAACACAATGATATCGGTTAGGAATACCACATGTAGAAACCAATTTGATTGACACCACTTGAAATGGATGGTGATCATTTGAAGTTTGATGCTTATCTCAGGGGACTCTATTTTTCTTGCAATGAGACTACTACACACATGATAAGCTTAAAAAGGTGTTAGTTTCAAAACATCCAACTTATTGAGTAACCCCTCTAAATTTGTGCACATAAGTATGGAATACTTGTAGGGGACATGCACATTGATTTTAGAATAAAAAAATACCACTTGAAAAATAACATCACATGAATGTGAGAATCATTTTTAAAAATAATATTTGGGAGAAATTATCTACAATTTGGAATTTGGCACATATTAGATAACCAATTGTAGAACAAGCCATGTGCCGTGCTCCTAAGCAATTTAAACCATGTAAGTTTGATCCAAGGGTAAGAGTGGTACCGAGCAAGCCTACCATAAGATATACCTAGTGTATGCATGACAAAAGATTAAACATGCAAATGCAAACTTAGGCACGAAAAGAAACTAGATGCTAATTGAGATTACAAGAAATTAAATCTAGTTACCTAACATGGGGAGGAGAATTTGGGTCCATAGTATTCACTAACCCACTTGGCAATCACCTTTACCATCATAATGCACCCCATGAAATGCACCCAAATTATATCAAGTCTCCAAATTTCCCGAAGTCCATCGAACTTCTCACTTCTCCTTCGAGATCCAAACCTTCTTGGTGCTCTTCATATTGGAAATGATCTCCTTTGACACCCAAATGCGTTTGGTCCTATTGTTAGCTTGCTTATTCACCTTGGTGGCCACCACCTTGTCATTTTTCTTCTTCTTCAAGAGATGAGGTGTGTAGGTCTTTTTGTCCACCTTGTTGGTGTAGGTATTGAAGAGCTTGCTTGTTTCCTTTTTGTTTTTCTCTTTCTTCTTAGCTCCTCCCCCATTCTTCACCTTGCACTCATAGGACTTGTGGTCTTTCTTGTGGCATACATAGCAAACTACAGTTTGTCCTTCATCAAGCTTCTTCACTCCCTTTACGGTGTTATCTTGATGAAGTTGGACTTGCTCTGTTTTGCCTTTTACTTTGAGTCAAGTCCTTGGTAAGGCGAGCCACTTCTTACTTGAGTTGCTCATTCTCCATTGCAACCTCTTGTATGCATGTATCTACAATAACTTTCTCAACATAAACTTAGTTGCACAAGGGTGAGTCTAAACATAAATCATTGTAAGAAGTAGATGCATCATTTTTAGGCATGTCAAAGATTGGAATTTTCTTTTTAGGTGCCTCGGTGGGGTAGTACCAACTGCTTCAAGATTAGCAACTTTATTAGTTAGCTCATCACAATGTTTGCACATGGTTTCCATTTTAGCAAGCAAACATTTATAGGCATTTTGTAAGCTAGCTAACTTTTCATTTTAATTTTTTATTTTTCTTTACAAGTTGCTCATCATTGATTGTGCATGCATTTGTTGTTGTACTAGCCCCAAGTTGCTCAATTTTAGTAGATAGTTCAATATTAAAATTAGCAAATGTCTTATATTGTTCAAACAAGGTTTTATATGCTTCTTGTGAACTATCTAACTTTTTTGGAATATTTTTAGCTTCTTTTGTTGATTAGTGCAACTTTTAGCATATTTAAGATTTTCTTGCACAAGTTGCTCATAAGAAGGTAGCTTATCATCACTATCACTATTATTGTCACTATCACTAGGGATAGATTTTTTTGTTACCTCGTGCCATAAGGCACACTCGTGAAGTACTTGATGATGAGTGCTTGTACCCTCGTCTCTTATGATGATTTTCTTTTTCGCTTGAAGAATCATCCCATAACCTTATTGATGTGAGGGATTTGTCCTTGCATGCCTTCTTTTTTGTCTTGAGTGTGGGCTTGTTTGGACAAACTTCCACAAAGTGCCCCAACTAGCCGCATCCATAGCATCCTTTCTTCTTTTGCTCATTTCTTTGATCGGTAAAATGAAATCTTGAATTTGGATGGACACACCCTTGACATTGAGCCGTTGGATCATCTTCTTCACCTTGTTGATAAGTTTGATTAATTCTTTATTAAGGTCGGAGGTGGAGGAGGAAGATTGATCATCATTACTTGAGGAGCTTGAGCTTGAGCTTGTCTCAACTTGCTTGCCCATCATCTTCTTGTGCTCATTACAAGTGAGAGCTTTGTCTTTGTTTGATGAAGAGGCTTCTTTGTGACCCATCTTATGTGACATCTCAAATACCACTATCTTGTCAATGACTATGGCCGAAGTCATGGTGTTTAAGTTCTCCATGTTGTGAAGGATGGTGATGATGGTTGCATATTTCTTTTGTGGTAGCACGGAGATGATCTTCCTCATGATGTCCACATCACCTAGCTTCGTTAATCCTATAAAATTAAGCTTATTGATAATTAGATTCAAATGTGAATACATATCACGAACAAGCTTATCATCTTCATTTCAAAAGAATCATAACTTTGTTGAGTTAGGCAATGTTTTTGTCCAAAGACATTACTTGAGCCATCATGGGGCTCTTATAATTTTAATCAAAGCCGGAAGCAGTGCTTTGAGTCCTTCCCAGTGGTTGCCGTCCGTCCCCAGAGCCATTTAAGGTGACGAGATCCTTCTTGCCCAGGTAGCCCATGCCGAGTCATCAGGATGGTGTAGGCCATGCAGCAGCTTAAGAAGGAGGCACGCATTCTGTACAGCTAAATCTCGCACACCATGACCACCTTCCTTCTTTGGCTTTTGGGCAATCTCCCAACTGAACAAGCATTTGGCACCGCTGGTTTTGTCAGTGCCCGTCCATAAGAATGCCTGGCGTCGCTTGTCAATTGCCGAAATTATTCCTGGCGGTAGAGCCAGAGCTTGCATGATGTAATTGACCAAGCCATCTAGCACTGAGTTGATCAGGACAAGCCTTCCTTGATGGTTCAGAAGGGCAGCCTGCCAGCTAGCTAACCGGCGGTCCACTTTACAGATGAGTGGAGCGAAAGCAGCAAGATTGAGCTTGACATTGGACAGTGGGAGCCCCGGATAAACCTGAGGGAATGTTGATTGCTGACATTGTAGGATGCGGACAATGCGATTTAATTTTGGGGCAGCAACGTGCATTGGCACCAGTGTGCTTTTGGAGGACAACGAGGGTCGCCGTGGACATGCCTGGTTTCGGCGCGTCGATACTGGAGGCGGTGACGACGTTTCACGGCGCACGGGGCGTGCGATCCCCCGGGCCCCGGGTCCGCCGTTCGGCACTTCGGCAGGAACAGGAAGACTGGGCCGTGTAGTGGGCCGGCCCGATGGCCGGTGCGGCCCTTGCGGCGCTGGTGCTCCCGGCCTCGTCGCTCCGTGAGCCTCGCGGCCCGGCACCGCTCCTTAGGAAGTGTAAATTGATCGTTCAATGTTTAGTAGCCCACCCCGCACTAGGACCTTCGGGCCCGTTAACGTAAAGCAGTAGCAGCATGTTTTAGCACCTGTCTGTGCTCCGCGTTGGATCATCTCGTCTGCACTGTATTTGTGATGTCGTGATCAGGCCATGTCTTGGACCTTGCTCAGCACCTAGGCATGAGACGTCTATTCCTGGCGAGCCTGGCGACACTCTTCTAGAACTGTGGCCGGCAGCGTGCTTTGCCTTTGCCTAAATATCATACTGATACAGATGTATCCTCGTCCTAGATCTCCCCTTCCCTAGTCTCTCCCATCTTTTGCCAGGGTCGGCGTGCTCTGGCTCTGGTAGTGCACAATACAGACGCGTGGTAAATGTCACCAGATGTCCACCGATCCGCACCCCAGGTCCAGACGTCCTGACTCGTGTCCGCTTGCTCCGACAAGCTCGGCGTGAGACCCACCGGTACGAATAAACTAGCACCGAATGTACACTGGCGGGCTCACGAGTCCGAGGAGATTTCAGATTTCATCCCCTAGCATACGTTTTATATGCCGCGACGCCGACAAACCCCGACGCGCCTCTCTCCCGCGCGCCCTCCCACCCCGCCGGTGCAGCGTACGCGCGCGGCAATGGCCACACCGAAAGCAATGCCACACTGTCTAGTGTCTACGTGTCGCTCGATCTGCGCGACAGGGGCGGCAGCGGCGTCAGGGACCGAAGCCTTGGTGTTTCCTGCCGCCCACGCAGCGTTTCCCCCGTGCTCCTTGTCTGCCTGCCTCCGCCGCACCGCCTCCGCGCGGGCGAGCCGCGAGCCCGATGATAAATAGGCGGCGAGGTGGCAGCACCGGCCGGACGCGACGGAATGCAACACGAAGAACAGTGCGATACTACCTACGGTCAAGGCAACGGTCGTCGAGGGGGTGGGGAGGAACTCAAGATGGAGGGGCACTTGTTGATGAAGATGAAGAGGAGGGATCACCTGATGCTCACTGACGGCGGCGCCGGGGCGGGGCCTCTGGCGGTGCAGTCGCCGCAGACGCCGATGGAGCCCATGGAGTTCCTGTCGCGGTCGTGGAGCGTGTCGGCGTCGGAGATCTCCAAGGTGCTGAACGGCGGCGTCGGCGGGAGGCGGAGCTCCAACTTCGTCGTCGACCGCCTGTCCGGGATGCTCATGCCAGAGACGCTCGCGCTCGCCGCCGCCTCCGGCACCAACATCAGCCCTCGCAAGCGCGTAAGGATCGATCTCATCGAATCATTCCGTGCGTCTCTGCTATGCTGCCAGTGCAGCTGAATCAATGGATTGATTGTATTGCGCGATTTGCGTTTGCAGACCCTCAGGAGCAGGAGTGCAATCTCCGCGCACCAGGTCCACCACACGGTCCACGCGATCGGGAAGTGGTTCCACCACTGGGACGCGAGCAGCAAGGTGGACAAGGCCCGCGCCGAGCGGGCGCGCGTGCACGCCGCGGTCTCCGTGGCGAGCGTGGCGGCCGCGGTCGCCGCGACCGCGGGCCCCGAGACGGACGTCGACGGCGCCAGGATGGAGAGCGCGCTGGCGTCCGCGACGCAGCTGCTGGCGTCGCACTGCGTCGAGATCGCCGAGCTCGCCGGGGCCGACCACGACCAGGTGGCGTCCGCCGTGGAGGGCGCGGTGGACGTGCGGAGCCCCGGGGATCTGCTGACCCTCACCGCCGCAGCGGCCACGGCTCTCAGAGGAACCGCGGCGATGAGGCATAGGGCGCAGCGGGAGGCGAGGAGCAGAGCGGCCGTGGCGCCGTACGAGAAGGCCGGCGGCAGCTGCCGCACCGACGTCTGGTGCAAGGAAGGGGCGCTCCTCAAACGAAACCGTAAAGGCAAGCAGCCATTTTTGTTCGCCACGTTACAAGCTGACAGCTTTGGGCTAGAATCTGAATCAAACCGAACTGCTCTTTCCACAGGCGCTCTGCACTGGAAGCAAGTGGCCGTGTACATCAACAAGAAGTCGCAGGTGATAGTCAAGCTGAAGAGCAAGCACATCGGCGGCGCCTTCTCCAAGAAGAAGAAGGGCGTCGTCTACGGCGTCTACGACGACATACCGGCGTGGCCGGCGCACGAGGGCGAGGGCGGCGGCGTGCAAAGCTCGGCGCCGGAGACGTGCCACTTCGGGCTGAGGACGGCGCAGGGCCTGCTCGAGTTCCAGTGCGAAAGCAGGGCACAGAGGCAGGACTGGGTGGAGGCGGTGAAGAACCTGATCCGGCAGGTGGCCGGCGGGACTGCTCAGCTCGAGCACTCCTTCGAGTCGCTAAGGCTGAGCGCATCTTAAGTTTGGTCGTGTAAATCTGGCGTGTAACTCTGACCCCGTTTGTCCACTCGGTTTTTACGCAGGGACAAATCGAGGTGCGATTTGCAGAATAATGTGCAGAATTGTAGTTTTTGCTTTTTCCTGGGAAGGTAATATGAACAGCAAGTGCTGGTGTACGTAATCAGTCTCCAACTCTCCATATACTGTTTATTTCTGGTGTACGTAATCAGTCACCTTTCATTACTCTCCACAAATCCGTTCTCCCAGGTCAAGTTAGGCCGCGTTTAGTTCGGCCCCAGATTTGGCGCCGCCCAAATTCGCGGCACTGTTGCGGCACTGGTGCACACTGTAGCGTTTTGTTTTTATTTGGTAATAATTGTTCAATCGTTGACTAATTAGGCTCAAAACGTTCGTCTCGCAAAGTACAACTAAACTGTGCAATTAGTTTTTAACGTCAACATTTAGTCCATACAGACTGAGAATCTTCTTTTTGCATAGTGCCAAATTCTGGAATTTGGATGAACTAAACGTGGCCTTATTGTCTCAAGTACTACCTCCTAGTAAAAAATAAAAACAAAATAAAATAAAATAAAATACAACTACAAGTTAGACCGAGTCAATTTTTTCTGTTTTATTTAGTTTATGAAAAATAATATCAACATTTCCGACCAAGGATAGGTGTGGAAAATGTAACACCCTCGGTGTTACGTCCTAAACCAACTACTAAATCATGTCATGAGCATCGTGTTTATGTAATAATGCATGTGATAGAATGTGTTGATAAATTTCTTGTAGCCTAAAATAACCAATAAAAATGTTAAATCAATGTTGATTTAATAGCTCATGTATATCAAGTAGGGTTAAAATCAATTTTTATTAAGCAAAAATAATATAGAACATGTGTGTGATACTTAAATAAAGTTTGAAATACAAACTTTGTAAATGACAATGCAACTCTTGCCGTAAAAAAATAATATGACTAGCTAGTATTTCTAATGACTTGGAAATGGAATTTGAAGTCAAATTCAGCTCAAGACTTGGGAGAAATTTTAAGTTTAAAAATAGTGTGACAATAGCATGTTGGTGAATTAATTCTGAAAAATCTAACTTAAGGTCAATGCTATGTTTTTGCTCCTTATGGTAGACTGATGTACCCTTGTTAGCATGGTCGAGCTAGTTTAGCTTCAATTGTGTTAGGTTAGTTTTTAGATGTGCTTTAAAATGTGTGCAAGTCACCTAGGGCAGCCGTTTGGACTGTGCGCGGTCACCGTGTTCGGGTGTGCGGCGTCGCGCGTGGGTGCTCGCGCCGTCACACGCGTGCACCGCACGTGACCTTGCCGATGGCGGTCTCGTCGCCGCACGTGCTGCGCGTCGGTGCGGCCGAGCTATGCCCTGGCCTCGCGTGCACACGAGCGCTACGCCGGTACAACCGCTGCGTGGTCGCGTGGCGCGGCGTCGTCGTAATACGGTTGCTGTGTGCCCCCGTTGTCGCTGCATGCGTGCGCCACCATGTCCGCTGAGCCACGAGCGGGGTCGAGCCAAGGTCGTGGCCATTGTCGACGTGGCAGTCGCCCTGCCCTGCGTCCCACCTACCGCGAGCCCGTCCTGCCTCACTTGCCCCCGCTAGCCGACGCCGGTGAGACCTGCTCGGGTCTGGTCGCTCCAATTCAAGCGCGTCACGCCAAGCCGCCTCGTCTCGTCACCTATGTGCACGAGCTCGCTCTACCACCGTCGATCGGAGCCCCGCTTTAACACGCCCTACCGCTCGAGCTCATCCGCATGTTTTTCTCCAAGGCATGACCACAGTGGGTGCACCATACGCTCGGCCTCTCGATTCGCTTAGCTCGGAGCCTTGCAGTTCAATTCCTTGCACCAGCAAGTGGACTAGAGAGTCGACTAGCCAGACGACCCCTATCGAGGCTTTGCCGCGCCTCGACGCGGACGAAATTGGTGTTTCTGTGGCCACCGGTCATCACATCTCTAAAACAGAGCATGACTTGGGGGTAAGGCCCTACCCCTCGGTAGGGGTTCAACTAGTTGTTTCTATGAGCTCACCTTGGTCCCCTCATGTTGTTCCTCATCTTCATTTGACCAGGAACGATGCGAGTGAGGACCTGACGTGTCGGTGTCAACCTTGGAGCGTCGCCGATATCACTGCTCGCACATGGCCAGGCCACCTCGGTACTCCTCCGCCTCAACCGCCACCGTAGCGCGAATCCCGGTGAGCTACTGGGGCTTACCCGCTATCCCTACCACCCTAATAGAACCTTAGGTCGTCGGAACAGTCGCGCCGCCACCGTGGATAGCCGCTTGCCGCTGTAGCCAGCGACAGTGCGCCTCCGAGTCCCTAACCGCCACCCATCCTTGCATGTTTAGCTGTAGATGATGGTTGGCCCCTTACTCCCGTCGTAGCACGCCTAGGGTGCCCGGTGTAACTGCCTTATGCCGTCGGCCGCCGCGCGCGGCGCATGTGGGGTTTCTAGGGATCTTCCCATGGTAAAAGCGAAAATAACCGAGGGTTTGGTTGCAAAGTTACTGACGTTAGGAACAATGCGCATAGTAGTCGTATTAATCTCTGAAAGCTTGGGGGCCTTTCTGCAAAATAGCCACGTGTGCGGGCGCCCCTGGCCTTGGGCCATACTAGGCCGCTGCGACGCGCTAGGCTACCGGACCTGAAAGGGGTCGCTGCCGGCTCTTTCCTTTTTCTAATGTATTTTCTAATTTAGTTTCTAAGGTAAACTTGTAGATTCAATATAAAATTATGTAGTTAATCAAAAATTGTGAAACCAATTTTGTTAGGTTCCTAAAATCATGATCTATCTGCTACTATATTCTGTTCACATAATTTTATAATATTTTTAGAAGTGATCTAATTAAATTAAGATGCTTAATATTGTTAAGATATAAATTTAAAGGAATTTTTACGATAAATTGGTGATAGTGTTGGCTCTGAAAAGTTTACAGTAAATTTCTAACATTATTGGGTGCTCACTATACTTTTTGTAGTTCCATAATAATTAGTTTGCTAAGGTAGCTAAATGAGCCATAGTTCAAAAATAGATATTTAATCAATAAAATACCGAAACACTTTGGTATTGTAGAACTAAAATACTTGTTGGGAAACAATGCCTTATTCGACAATATGAATATGTAGCCTAGCACGTTAGATCTATCTCATTAGCTTGCGAGGCGTAATCGAATTTCTAAGAGTTTCAGTTGTCGTTGATTATTTAAGTCTATGCGTTGCATCCACGTATATTATAATAGGAACAATGATGGATCATGTAGTCAACTGAAGTAGCGGAAAAGATGGTGCCTTGATGATCGTGTCACCATGATGGAATGCTAACTTTTGGTTATATCTTACCTAGGCAAGCCCCGGTGCATAATCCCTATTATTTTGCACTTTATTTTATGCTTTTGCACTAAGTTTTAAGGAGTTGAATGAAAACCCACTTGCACATATATATATCCTTATCCTATGAGTCCTACTAGTATGTCAGGATCTTGTAGATTGCTATGCTATAGGATTCGGTAGAAGTCGAGTGATTACCTGTCACTCGCGAGAGATAGGAAAGCTATTATTGTTGTTATTATATTACTATCACACGGAATATATATGAATGATAATTGGAGACCGGGCAGAATGGTACTTTTGATCTAGACTTGGTTGGGCATTCGAGCGAGGCTCGTATTGTATTTGTTCCGCCTGTGTCGATTGAGGACCGTCCGTTGCTGTGGATAGTAATTAGGTCACAGACTTATTATCCTGAGCATATACTTGCTTATGGGAGCAGGAATGCTCGTTATGCTCTTGTCGTGGGTTCTGGCTCTTTCCGGACCGACTAATTAGAGGCGGAGAAAGGTAGAGGTCTAAGCACCATACCGAGACCGGGTCTCAAGTGTGGGGGCTTAGAGTCCAAGTTTGGACGGGGACCTAGACCCCGAGACAAGAGTGGAATGGATTGGTCTTGTTTGTGCCTGGGGTACAAACATGGCATGTGTTTCGGGGTACCCAGTTATGATATATTGGTTCGTGAATCACCGTTTCTGTGAGACGATACCGACTTGACCACGGTCTAGCACCGTAGTAAGAACTGGAATATAAAAGATGGTAAAATGGTTTTGATTGCTTACCACCTATTTGAAAGTAGCATATGTGCTTACATAGAATGGTTAGTTAATGAACTAATGTTGACCACTAATAAAATTGACTTTAAGGACGCACGTTTAGTAATGCTTCCGCAGATGCAATAACCCACAAGCCAAATAAGCCTTGCATATCCTTGGATTCTTTTATTTTCCTCCTGTCGAGTAAGTCTTACTGAGTACAATTGAGTACTCAGGGTTATATTTGTGGCAGAACCGTTCGAAATAGCACACTTACGGAGGCGCTCGTCTTCCACCCGACACTAAGCACCTCGAAAGCAAGCTATAGCGGGCGGTGTCCATCGGGCACACCCCAAGGGAGAACCCGAAAGATCCACATTTTTTCCAAAGATCCAATAATGAGAATGAGTTACAATACTTGTCCATTTCATACATCAGAGTTTCTTAAAAAGTACATTATTACAATACCAAATGTCAGAGTGCGGAATGATAAACAACGGAATTTAAAATAAACATCTAGCGATAAGAACGAGGGTCCATCTAAGCCCACCAGAAGAATCCTCCACACAAAGGTACTTCTCAAGCATCATCTATAACATGGGTAAATAAACCCTGAGTACACAATGTACTCGCAAAACTTATCCGACTAATGGGAATAATTTCCCGACTCCAAGGAATATAAGAAGCTTTATGGTTTGCGGGTTTATTTTAGCAGAAAGCAATACTAATAGTGAATCCTTATATAGGTTATTATTATTGGTCGCATTAAGTTATTATTTATCCAGTCTATATAAGCACCTGTTCTACTTACAAGCAAGAGTTAAGCAATCAGTTCTATTTCATCATCTTCTATCTTTCAGTTCTTACTACGATGCTAGAGTTAAGACAAGTCATACCGACTCGGCGGTGATTCGCGAACCAATGTGCCCAGCTGGGTGCCCTGAAAACACATGTCCCGCTTATACCCCAGGCACAAGCAGGACCAACCCATCACTCTCCTGTCCCGGATGTCTAGGTTCCCGTCTAAACATGGACTCCAAGCCCCCACTCCTGAGTCTCGGACTCAGTGTGTTGCAAGGACCTCCACCGTCTCCGCCTCCCATCAGTCGGTCCGGAAAGAGCCGGATCCACGATAAGAGAGCAACAAGTCTTCCCTGCGCCCATACCCAAGTATGCGCTCGGGATAATAGATCTGTGACTTGTCTAACGTCTATTGCAATGACCGGTCCTTAATCAACACGGACAGGGGAAAAGTGTAACCAAGTCGTGTCCTGTTGGCCACAGGACATAACCTCTTACACCCACCAGTACCCAAACCATATCCCTGCTCGATCACTATTTTCCTTTCCACTATTTTTTATGAGTGATCATATTTTATCACCTATTGGCGAGTAATGGCAAATTACTCACACTATCAATATCCTGAGCATAGCAACTACTCGACCTGTACTAGTAAGACTCATGGGTAGATATATTTATGCATGTAGTTTCCATAAAATGCCTGTAACTTAAATGAACATCACATATATATATATTTAGTGATCATTAAAAATATGGGTTATGCACCGAGGCTGACCTTGGGCAGGCGACGGATCAGTAAGGTCAGCACCAACAGGCTTCGGAGCTCCCTCCTGCACGAGGATGTCCTCCTCGTACCCCTCAATCACCTCGTCGTACACCTGCTCGTCGACGGACACAAAATCTACCAGCTTGTGATCTACATGCATGAATGATGATGCAATGCTTAGTAATATAGCAACAGCAACTCTAAAAATAAAGGTACATCTGTTTAACCACTAAGATAGTGCTACTGACCACAGTATTAAACTGTCTATCATTGCCAATAACAAATTCGACATATGGCATCTAATATTATAACAACTACATGTATTCATACTCCTAACGCTGATCTACGCTATATACGATAAAACAAGGGTAATAGCTATTCTATTTCGTAATCCATTCTAAGGCTACAAAATTTACAGCAAGTACATAATAACCTAGCAAGCCTACTGTAAATTTTTTTAGCTATATCCATTCCCTATCTACCACGAAAATTCCTACAATTATTAATCCACATAATACTAAGCCATCTAGTTTGAATTTATGACCCTACCATTGTCACAACTAACTGTAATCTAACTGTACTAACAAGTAGATGGTAATTTTGCGAACCTAACAAACTTGGTTTCACTATTTTTGGACATCTACAGAATTTACTACAATTTATCAAATTTTAGCTCATAACTAAATAAAAAAAGCATTTCTACTTTACTAGAAATTGAAGACACCAATTTCTAACTCGTGGCCCAACTCGCGCGGCTCAGCCCACAACGGCGCGGTGCACGCACGCGCAGCGTGCCCCATGCGCGGGCACGGCCTAGCCGGACGACAGCCCGCAGCGAAAAGGACCCGCGCGCGTCGGTCAAAATGCAGAAACGCCCCCGGACTATCCCGTAATCACCCGAGCACTAACTACACTGTTCCGCGTGTCTACTATTTTACAGCTACGTCCTCGAAAAACCCTACCTTCACAACAGCTACATCCCCGACAACCGCGCGTGCGCTTCGGCGCGGCGGCGTTGGCACCGGTGGCATACGCCGGCCACAGTAGGTCTTCCCTTCCCCAACAACCGAGTCGACCCTTACCTAGGAGCGAACGCGAAGTGCCGGGCGAAGAAAGCGCAAGCCGAGATGTAGCAGCGTGGTCTGACCACGGCGGCGGAGGTCCTGCAGTCACGGCGGTGCTGTTCCGGTGAATGTCAGCAAGGCCGGGGCAAAATAGGTAGATAGTGAGCTTCAGTGACTCACCACGGAACCCTTAGAAGTGGTGATTCATTCGGAGATGGCCCGAGCCGAGCTGGCCGCGTGCGCGTGGGGTGGTGCGGTGGCGCACGGCGATGGCACGGCCGCGTCAGGGAAAGCTGGGCTGCGGTAGCGTTACGGCTGAGGTGCGCAGGGTACTTAGGAGGGGAAGACGAGGCCGGTGGTGCAAGGAATCACCACGGGGTGCTTTGAATAGGTGGCTTGTCGTAGGCGCTTACCCGTCCGGTCTTAAGGACCCGACGGAGCGGTGATTCCAAATTGAGGTACTGTGCGGCGGCACAAGCAGCACGGTGGGGTCTGTTGGGTGGCCGGCTACCTAGCGGAGCTGAGGACATGACTAATTGAATCACGGTACAGTCATCACGGTGAATCGAAGGAAACGGTCCCGCCGGCCATGGCGACAGCGGAGACAGGGGGTTTTGGCACGGCTTGGCTCGGCACAGTCGTGGCCATCAACGCAAAGTACAAGTGCACACAAACGATGGGGAACAGTGAGGCTTGCTCCAGGCGGCTGTCCGCATGGCCGAACCCGCAAGCCGACGAAGCTCGGTACTGCATCACAGCGGACGGCGCCGGACAAGGGAAGCAATAGTGCAACGTGACGCCAAAGTGATGGTGGAGCAGGCAGCCGTCCCACGCACGTGCAGCTATGGCTGGTCAACGGGAGCTGTGCCGCGCGGTGGCGATGGACGGTGCGCAGCGCGACCAGGGTACCGTGCGACGCGACGGCGAGGCAGAGCTGCCAGGACCCGGGCACAGTGCGCTTGCGTGCGTCGTTAGTGCTGGGTAGATACGTCCGCCCGAGCAGTAGCGTGGGACCCAGCGCACGTCTGGCCAGTGCAGGGCAGGGCGCGGGCGGCGTCCCGGACGCAACGCTTCAGCCGTGGCGATGTGAACCCCGCGCCAGCGCGTGGTGGCAGGCGGCCATGGTAGCAGCACAAGGACCACGCGCGCGATGTGCTTGCACAGGGCGGCAGTGAGGACGCGGCTGGCACGACGGCGCACGCTGGGTGGGCCAGCAGCAGCGGCGGTGACCGTGGCTAGCACTGGCTCTATTCAAAAAGGTGACATGCATGCTTTTTAAAGCTATTAAAAAATTCTACCCGATGGTCCAAACGCCAAACCACTTCTTCTATACTCCAGTGGATACGTAGAGCTATCGACCTAAAACATGACATCAAGCCACATCTTAAGCCGACCGCTCTACAAAACTTGCCAAATATGGCTTCGTCGACCCGTTTTCAAACTTACATGAAATGACTTAAACTTCGAACGGTTTCACGTCGCATTTCAATTCTGACCTACCTGATATACTAGCTAGCAAACCTCGTGCTCGACCGCACATATTTCATCATCAACTACGAAGTACGTACTACAAACTTTATCAAAGTTTGCATAACGTTCTATAGCATTTTTGCTCGATAAAAACTTACTCAGGACCCTAAACGATATAAAGTGACATGAAATGTAGCATCTGTTTCGTGTTTTTGATGAACGTTTCAAGTTATGTACATTACTATATTACACACATCCACAGACAAGTATGATGCTCATGCAATGTTTTAACAAAAATAGTACAATGTAACACCGAGGATGTTACAATATTCCCCCTGTTACAGGTAACCGGAGGATACGTAGCGCTGACTCTTGTGTGTGGAAACCTCCTGGTGAACTCAGATATGATTCCTTTCCCTCTACGACCGTAGTGTTTATTTATAACCCTCACTAAAGGTTTTTATAAGAAAAGATGTAAAATATGCTAGCATCTCTTGTATAAAAATGTCCACTATGTTAATACTCCACCATGTCATTAAATTAATTTTGCTTCATCTGTAACTCTGATAACATTGTTATATTCCGTTGTTATAATCAATTGAGGTAATATTCTGTTACTGTAATAAAGTGATGTAAGAAATGACTTAAGAATTTATAAGCTTTATTCTCTCGTTTATAATCCTAATGGAAAAATATGGATTTTAAAGTTCTCCCTTAGGGTGTGCTCGACGGAACTACGTAGTTTAGTGTCCTCTCTTGAGTACTTAGTGTCTAATAGAAGACAAGTATTCCTGGAAGGCATTAGATTAGACGGTTCTGCCATATAAAACATAGGCCCAAAGCATACAAGCCTTTGTCTTAATCTTAGCAAAAACAAAGGAAGAAAAAAGGTGTTATGCTTATGCGAGACTCTTAGTACCTAAATTTTTATTCACCATTTTACAAAATGAATTACAGCTAAAAAATAGGAAATTTCAATATAGGGACAATTGTCTATTGGACATCCAAAGTGATGGTCCTTCGCTGGCAGACACCCACTTTGGAGCATTTTGCCAAAAGACACTCTGGTTCAGTGAAATTAAGCCATATGACACCGCGGACCGGTTGCAGCCGGTTGAGGAGAGAGAACAGTGATGAAATGACATTCTTGCCTCTATCGCTTTCTTCTTCCTCTCTCCCTTTCTCTTTTTCTGTTTCCTGTCCCCGTAGTTCAAGCACGTGGTGGTACTTGATACCTGCTCCGCAACAACATGGAGCTCGATAGAGCAGGGCCCTAGGCAAGCGCGTCGTGGGATGGGGAGCACGGGCGAGGAGGACAGGGAGGCTCAGAGCGAGGCAGCGTTCACGGACTCCGCCTCCGCCGACGGGAGCAACTCTAGCTCCGACGCCGCGTCCACCGACGAGTGACCACCTGTGGCGGCACCGGTGCCGGTGGCGGCCAGGAAGCCAGGCAGCTGCGCCTCCGACACCGATGTGGCCAGGCAACAACACAAGCACAAGCGCAGAGCACCATCAGGTGATCATCGCCTCATATACTATTACTCACAGCATCCTGGATTCTCGGTGGTGAAATTCTCTAATGTGTGCGCGCCTTGTGTTTCGACAACAAAACTGACAGAGATGGAGATGATGGAGCGGTTCGCGAAGCTGCTGCTCGGCGAGGACATGTCTAGGAGCGTCAAGGGCGTCTGCACGGCGCTCGCCATCTCCAACGCAATCACCAACCTCTGCAGTCAGAACTCGCCACCGTGACCACTTCCAACGCCATTGCTGGGAGTGGGGTTTAGTAAATAAATTCATTCAATTCCAAATAACGCAAAGCGTGTCGTGTTCGCAGCCACCATCTTCGGGCAGCTCTAGAGGCTAGAGCCGCTCCCGCTGGAGAAGAAGGCCATGTGGCGCCACCGGGCTCGTCGTGCGTGCCACCCGTCTTCTTCCGCCCTACGCCGTCGCTCGCGCTGCCCGCGCCGCCCGGGTCGTCGACGCCGCCGCAACAGCACTTCCAACACCACCACCACCTCCACCAGGCCACGACTGCCGCGCTGCAGGCCTGGTTCTCGGCGTCGGCGCCGCCGCACCTCGCGCTGTCGTACCACGCCGTGCCTAACGCCGCCATCGCCGCCCGCCCCCATGGCTCGACACGCACGCCGGCTCCGAGACATCGCCGCGCACGCATGACTTCGGCATCGGTGTCGGCATCGGTTTCGTGCCCAGGAGCGTCGGGGGCAGCGGGGGCAACTGCAGCAGCGGCAGCTTCGGGCGGAAGCGGTTCCGGACCAAGTTCACGACCGAGCAGAAGGAGCGGATGCACGAGTTCGTGGAGAAGCAGGGCTGGCGCATCTAGCGGAACGACGACGGCACCTTGGACCGCTTCTGCGACGAGATCGGGGTCAAGCGCAAGGTGCTCAAGGTGTGCATGCACAACCATAAGAACCAGCTCGCCTCCACCTCCGCCGCAGCCGTAGCCGCGGGCATCGGCAGCGGCACGCCCGCACCTGCACCTCCAGTTCGTTGCTTCACCGACGGCCAGGCGCTCATGCTGCCGCCGTGGGCATTGGCATGTCACTCACAGCTTCGACGCGACGACGCCCTTTGGTTTGCTTGGTAGGACACCAGTCGTTCCTCCGCACTGCTGTTTGCTTGAACTGCAGGGACAGAAAATAGAAAAAAGAAAGGGAGAGAGGAAGAAGAAAAGCGGCAGGGGCAATAATGTCATTTCACTGTTGTTCTCTCTCCTCAATCGGCTTCAACCGGTCCGCGGTGTCCTGTGGCCTAATTTTACTGAATCAGAGTGTCTTCTGGCAAAACGCTCCAAAGTGGGTGTCCGCCAGCGAAGGACCGTCACTTTAGATGTCCAACAGACAATTGTTCCTTCAATATTATTGGCCCTGTTCGCTTCTATTATAATCCGTCTTTTTCGGCTTGTTTTTCAGCCGGAACAGTGTTTTTCTCCCACAACAAATTAGTCGGAACAGTGTTTCGGCTTCTTTTTTCAGCGAAGCGAACGGGGCCAATATACTTGCAACTATGCTGTTAGCAAAAGTTCAAGTGTGGGCGTGGGGGAGGGGGGCTATAAGAGCATTTGAAATTTTGTAGATAATTATCGTCTTAAGACATAAATCTTGACTTGAAACTATGGCATCAAAATTCAAGTGTTTGGAGAGTTGGAGCTCTTTAGAATACTAAGGGTCCATTTCGCAGAGCTCACAGAGCAGTTTTCTGTTTAGGAGGAGCTCTGCCAAGTAGTTTTATTTAAAGAAGTGATTCTATATTGGTTTATCAAGTAGCTCATCTTGATTCACTCTACATACAGAGTAACAATTTGCAGAGAGTTTATACAAAAGAATCATGGAAAAATAACAAACATAATTTTAGCATCTTTGTGTTTTGCGTGAGGCTGAGCCGCAACGAGAACAGAAGTACCACCTAGGCACCAACTAAGGTCCTATTTGGCACAGCTTCTCCACCGGCTTAACAAGTTGTTTGAAGCTATTTTGTGCCTAACAGGTCTTTTGCAAAACCGCTTCACGGGTGAAGCTCCAGTCAGATTTGCCCCCGCAAGGCGCATGCGCGCGCTCGGCCACCGGGGTGTGACTGGCACGGCTGTCGGTGCTCAAGTGCGTCCATCACCGGCATGGTCGACGGGGGGGGCACCGAGGCTGGCGTCGGTGCGCCACCGCCGCCAGGCGTGGGGGCAAGGACGATCGTTGGGGTAGGGCTAGGGCGCTTGGGCCGTCATGGGGCAGGACGCGAGTGGATTTGAGGATACTGGTGGTGAAGAAGAACGAAGAAAGCCGAGTGTAAAAAGGAAGAAGAAATAGCATATGAGGGAGGGGGGAGAGAACAACATCGTGGTCATTTCACTATTTTGTGTAACTTAAGAAGTTGTTTTACCTGATGTGTAATCAAAGCAACTTCAGTTTTACCGATAGAGCTACTCGTAGAGCCGAAGAAAACAACAACTTCATTAGTGAAGCTGATCTGAAACGAGGCCTAAGGGCAGGTACATAGCTACACGTCAATGGTCACGTACGCCGTCTCATGCAGTGCCACGTAGGATTTTTTTGATGTGGAGGAAAGAGAGAGGTGAGAGAGAAAGAGGTCGTTGTTTCACGAAACAACTACGTCATGAGCTAAAATTTAGGATTATAAGACAACTATTCTACCATTTATATGAGTTGGTGTTGTCATGCAACTCATAATTTTACTTTTGTTCTATCCATAAATTAAGGAATTGTGAGTTACTACGTTACAACTTAAAAAAACAACCATTGTACATATTATCTATTAAATTGTCTTAAAATTACGTAGCACTGTACAAGACAACCATGGTACATGTTGCCCTAAGTGAGCGGAGCGTCAAGGTGGTCTCGGCAGCGGCTTCGGCCTCATAGGCCTCCGTGGACGGTGGACTCGGTGAAGGCGCAGGGCAGGCTAGCGCCGGCCGGCGTTGGCAGTTGCGTCATCCGATCATCGTGCGATGTCTTGCCCGCTTGTCCCTCGCTTATGTCCCGTGCGGCCGTTGCCTTTGGTTTCCTTCGCGTCGTCGTCTATCGTCGTCGCTCGTCGGGGGACT
The DNA here is from genome assembly GCA_904845875.1 of Miscanthus lutarioriparius. NCBI lineage: Eukaryota > Viridiplantae > Streptophyta > Magnoliopsida > Poales > Poaceae > Miscanthus > Miscanthus lutarioriparius. The sequence continues at coordinate 20,863,768 of CAJGYO010000008.1, forward strand.
CTGCCGCTACGCCACGTCACACGGTCGCCCGGCCTCCTCCGCACTGCTTTTGCCGTCCGGTGTTTGGACTGCCGTTCGTCGGGGAGGAGGATGAAATGGTTGGCTCCGAGCTTCCCGGCCTGTCGCTGTCTCCCGATTCCTGAACCCCGGCGCACGCTTCGTTCCGGGTTCTCGCAATCTCGCTGGCGTACATCAAAACGCCCGCGTGCGGTTTCGAAGCACCGCAGCACGCGTTCTGCTCCGATCATCCATGCATATATGTCGCGTTACGATTCCGACGTGCGGCGCGTCATGGCGTGAAGACACCAGTTAACACAATCGTGACCTAGTTCGCGATCGGTCGACTCTGAATCCGTCGCAGGCTAGGGCTAGCGAGAAGAGAACTCACGGCTGAGATCAGGCAGCAGAAGGTTATTTTCCGTGCAGCCGCGTACGATCTACTTGCCTTGACGCACGTGTCGTATTCGCAGCGGATTATGTTTGCAAGGTTTGACAGCATTGCGAGCTGCGATTCTGCGAATCACCGGGGGTAGAGTGGCGTGTGCCAACTCAGAAAGCAACGGCGTGTGGGACCTGAAATTTGGTTGGGGCTGCCGGCTGCGTGCACCAGCGATCAGCGAACCCGCGAACCCCCGTACATACCTGGAATATGGTTTTGCTCCTTGGGTGGGAGCCGTGTTTGGCTCTTTGTGGCGCAGGATCTTACGGCTGGGACCGAATGGCGACGTGGATTAATTCCGCCCCAGCCCATAACCGGGAGCGGAGAAAGCAACGGTTGCTGGTTGCGGCGATGGAAAACCGTTGGTGCACAGCTGAAGCTACATGGTTTTGAATTATTCTAGCCTTTTATAAAATTTCTGCTTGCTACTACTTCAATCCGGAAGCATCAGCTACAGATGTTTGTTGTTGTGAATACGAAACATTCTGTTACATAAACAAATGTTAAGTCATTTCTAGGAAAGATCAAAGGGAATAAAAATCGTTTTCACAAAGTAGACCTTTGCTTTCTACATGGAACTCGTGTCTGATTAACTATTTTGTTCACACAAATTACACAACACAAAAAATACTAGAGGGTCAAGGCTTATTTTGACGTTTCTTGTCGTGGTTACTGTACATCTAGGTTTGAGCCTTCGGTTCAACATAGGTGCTTGCATTTCTCGATTAAGTATTGTTTTTTACAAGTGATGTGCATATCGATAATAATTAAGGTGTACATGTTGAGTTTGTTATATCAAAGTTCGTCAGCCTAATCAACATAGATGTTCGTAAGAGCAGGCTGTGCATGCATGTATATCCTGGAAATAATGGATTCTGGGCTCCTTTGGAACGTAGGAATTTCACACGAATCAGTTCATGTTCACATAAAAATACAAGAAATAGGGGAAAAATCCCACATTCCAAAGGGAACCCTAATTGCGTCCTTAGTAAAACTATGCAAAGTTTGATCAAGTTTATAGGAAAAGAATAGTGATATTTAATACATCAAATAGGTATAATGCAAAAAATATATTCCACAAAGAATATAATAAAAATATTTATTTTGTGAAGTATTCATATTTTTTATACAACCTCGGTCGAATTCAAGATGTTTTGACTTAGCACTATGCTAGAATTGTATTGAGGAAGTATGTGTGTTCGTAGAAATGAGTTTATGTTTAGTTAAAGGAAAATAGTTTTGATGGAGGGTTCTTGATCGAGAACATGAAGCTGATTAGCCTCAAAAGTGTGAGAACCAAGGCAACTTTGAGAACATGAAGCTGATTAGCCTCAAAAGCCATTGGCCCGTTCGTTTCGCTGAAAAAACAAGCTAAAACACTGTCCCGGCTGATTTGTTATGAGAGAAAAACACGGTTCCGGTTGAAAAAACAAGCTGAAAAGTATGGATTATAAGATAAAGCGAACATGGCCTATTGGATAAACGTTTGATAACTTCAAAATTATAGCACCTTAATAATTGCCCATTGCAGAATATAAATCAAAACTAATTTGATGGAATCACACTGCTAGGAGAACTGAAAATTAAAGCAACCAATAAGCATGACACCACAAGAAACCGCACAACTAGTATGGGTGACCCCTAGCAATACTCAACCCTCTCCAAATATATATTGGAGCATAATGCGTTCACTCGAAGATTTTTGCAACTCCTCAAAGCTCCAAAGACCCCAAAACTACCTTCCTGCTCAAGCCATTTTTTTTAGTTATCCATTCCGTTGCGCGTAGGCTGTTGGATAGCGCGCGGTGCAGCCGAGGAGACCTCGCAGTCGAAGCACGAAGGCAACCTCTGTTTCCGGCGAGACGGCGATGAGGAAACCGCCGGACAGGCACCTCCTCCGCCTCAGCAGCCGCGCCGTGCGCTCTTCATCCTCCTCGTCGGCGCTCGGCCCCGGCGCCGGCGCTTCCACCTCCGCCGCGTCCCCACGCCCGCGCGCCGTCGCGGGCGGGCGGCCCCTGCGCGCCAGCTCCCCGCCCCCGCCTTCCGCCGTCGCCGCCGCCGCGTACTGGGAGTCCCGCGCGCTCCGCCGCGACGGGGAGGAGGGGGACTGGGAGGAGGTCGTCGCCGGGGCCCCCGGTACCGGGGAGATGGGGGAAGAAGAGGAGGAGTACAGGGTGGTGTTCTGGTCCCCGCCCACCATAGACGAGGTCACCGGCGCAGTCACCAGCATCCAGGAGTAAGATTTGCGTGCTCACCTCGTTAAGGCATTTTTTTCGCGCACTGTTAGATTGGATCTAACTTTGCGTCTTGATGTTCCTTGTGTTGGTGACGCGCTTGATTGTCACGACCTAGGTTAACCTTTGCTTCCATGGATTAGATTCGGTAGAGCTGTTTTTGTATGTAGTTTGATGCGACATAGATAGCTTCTCATGGGGACATGGTAGCCTTGCATGGTTCAGTTCGTTTAGCAGTGGTTAGCATTCGTTGTCGTATATGGGGTCCCTCTGCCATCTTAGTATAGAGTATTATGGGTGGGGATGGGGGTGGGGACGGGCTATGGGGGCAGGGGTGGGGGCGAGGGATGCATGGATAGACATCCACATGAACTTGCAGAGTTGCAGTATCAATTTTTTCTCATGCAGAATTCATTAACTATTGATGTTGTGTTCTTGAATCATAGTTCTGTGTACCTTATTGTACCCGTGTTGTAGGGACTATTATAGAACATTAGATCCACCTAATTACATCAACTTTCAATCATGATTAGTAGCAACTCTATGAAGAATTATAATTGGAATTATGGTAATTCCTCAGTGTTTGTTTTCTTGTCACCTTTTCCAACCCTGTGGATTGTATTACTTGCTCACTTTGGTTCATTCTTGCCAGGTGATCCCCAAGACTAGCTTTGTTGTGCTAACAAAATTTGCATTTGTCTTTTAACACTCCCCCCACCCCACCCCACCCAAAAAAAATACAGAACGATTGGTCTGAAAAAAACTAAAAGATTTGTTCTTGTTTGTATTCTAATTAGAACAAACAAAAACTAATTAGATAGAAAAAGGAGCGGAAAAGGTTCTATGGATTAGACTCCTTTTCTTTCCAGGGTTTGTATTATGCAACACCTTGTTCTGACCATATTGCACTATGTACCATCATTTGATAAACCGAAAAATGCTTTTTTTTCTCTGATTCAAGTTTGTAGCATGAAAACAAACTTTTTTTCTTTAAAAAACTATAGTAGACCTTTGCTCATTAACTCATACCAAAGAGTTAAATCTTATGCATTGCTGTTCTTTGCTCCATCTAATCGAGTTATCGTTTCCTTCAGGGTATTTGAGAATCCTCTTGGACAGGATTCAGATACAACTGATAGACAAAGAGCACTGCTGTCTGCATCAGGACATTCATCTGGCAATTCATCTGGATCAGATGACTGGATTGAACCTGCTGCCTATGTTCTTAACTCAACTGCTCTTCTTTCAAGGGAACATAGGAATGTTTTGGATGCTTTCCGTCTGTTGCAAAAGGACCCCACCGTTCAGGTTTAAACCGAACATATTCCTTTTATGTATTTTCAGTGTTCACCTAAACACTAGATGCTAAAAATGGTCGGTCACTTACTGCGTAGCCTTTTATTCGGGCTCAGCAGCTGTTTAAACAAGCAAAATGGCTGGTTAAATGGACACAACTGGTGACCATGTAGTGATTAAACAAGCTAAACGGATGTTTAGGCTAGCAGAGGTATTTTGTAACACTTAGTTAGATAATGATACATTATTACCAAATCATCTTATAGTGCACTGTCATATTTTGATGTACCATTCGTAATTTCTGATCTGAGCTGTCACCTAGAAGTTTCTCAACAGACTATCTGTCAATCATTGTGTTAACCTTGTCCATTATGCAGAAAATGGTTATGTCTTTGTCATGCGATAAGGCTGTTTGGAATGCTGTCATGAATAATGAGGCAGTTCAAGACTTCAGGAGATCTTTACATGATGGTATGTTGCATGAAACTTTCATGTACATGCATGAATCATATACAATGTTCTGTTTGTTAATTCTAAACTGTACTCAGATGAACCATTTGACCTTAGCCGTGTAACATTTGCAAGAAATATCCACTGCTTTAGCTTTTCTTTCTGGTCTACATGTTTTAACATATTCCAACTAACAACATCGTTCAGGAAAAGAAAATGATAAAAAGGGAAACACTGATGGTCCTGCTGAAGTGCTTAAGTGGATCCTGGAAAGTGCCCAGGCAAAAATAGTTGAATTCTTTGAGAATGTTATGAAGATAATCAACATGTTGATCCACCCTGAAGAGGATGAAGATAAGCCAGATGCATACAGCGATGCAGTTAAGGTGTCGTTCATGCTCACGGTATTCGTCTTCATCGTGGTGGCCATTGCTCGTATCAAGTGAGCACAACAATCCGTCGACTTTATATTTCTATATGTTTTATTGTCTCTTGGTTATACACGGAGCAAGTCTAGTCAGTTAGTCAGGTCAAGATTGAGGCCATCCAAAGGTTGACTGGCCAAGAATTTGGAATTTGTTATCGTGCCGTTGTGTGGAATTATGATATGTCCTAGTAATATTAACATTATTATGCTTGCATTCAGCGTGCTTATGCTTTTCATTTCCTGGTGATTTTGGCTACAGTTATGAACATTGGGATTTCAAAGTGTGGTGAGGCGAGATTCTGGCATTCTACAAGCTCGTCTGTATATGTTTTGTAGAACAAACCAAGCTTCATAACTTAGCCTACTCAAAATTTTACCCTATGGTTTGGCTGTTATCATTTAACCCGGGCAGTGGCAAATCATGCAAGGGAATGTTGTTGTTCTGGGTCATATTTGTGTGCTCAACCATCGGAGCCGGATGGACCTATGTAGCTACGCCTCTACTCCAGCAGTCCAGCGTCAGCAAATTTCTTGTCTGCAGTCCTTCATTTTAAGGATACAACATTAACTGTAGAAATAGCCCGCATAAATGTCAATTGATAAAATTCTTTGTATAAATAAAGTTACAGGCTGAGTTTGATTTGATTTGTTCCATTGAAATAGCCCGCATAGATGTCAATTGATAAAATTCTTTGTATAAATAATGTTTGATTTGGTTCAGTTCACAAGCTCATGCTCATCTTTCGTTCGCGGAAAACAGACCGTTGGGTGCGTGTGCAAACAATTCTGACCAATGTCAATGTCCCACACTAACGACTAACCCCTGTTGCAAACAAATAACAAGGCTTAAGATAAGCAGCTTTAGCCGGTGATCATGGTGCCGGTGCCCTCGTCCGTGAGGATCTCGAGCAGCAGCGAGTGCGGGACGCGGCCGTCGATGATGCTGGCGGTGCGCACCCCCTGTGCGATGGCACGGACGCAGCACTCCACCTTGGGAATCATCCCGCCGCCCACCTTCCCCTCGGCCACCATCCGCCTCACCCCGGCGACGTCCGCCTCCCTCACCAGGCTCCCTGGGTCGTCGCGGTCCGCCAGTATGCCGGACACGTCCGTGAGCAGCAGCAGCTTCTCGGCTCCCACCGCCGCCGTGTCGGCGTTGATGTTGTAGGCCTGCCCGGCATCGTCGGCCGCCACGGTGGCGATGACGGGGATGTGCCCGGACGCGATGATGGGGTGGAGGACGGCGGGGTCCACGCGCGTCACCTCGCCGACGAAGCCGAGCGAGGCGGCGTCAGGGGAGGGCCGCGCGGTGAGGAGGCGCGCGTCCTTGCCGCACAGCCCGACGGCGGTGGTCCCCGCGAGGCTGATGAGGGACACGAGCTGCTTGTTGACCTTGCCCGCGAGCACCATCTCCACGACCTCCATCTCCACGACCTCCATGGTGACCGCGTCCGTGACGCGGAGCCCATTGCGGAACTGAGGCTCCACGCCGACGCGCGCCAGCCAGGAGTTGATCTCGGGCCCGCCGCCGTGGACGAGCACGGGGCGGAGGCCGACGCAGGACAGCAGGACCAGGTCGCGGATCACCGACGCCTGCAGCTCCGGCGACTTCATCGCCGCTCCGCCGTACTTGATCACCACCGTCTTGCCCTTGAACCTCTGGATGAACGGGAGCGCCTCCGACAGCACGTCCACGCGGCTCAGCGCCGCTGCAGGAGACGCCGCTGTGGGCTGCGCCGCCGCCACGGAGGCGGCGGAGACCCGGAGACCGCCGCTGCGGCTGGAGGCCGACGGGGTCAGGGCCACAACGCGGTTAGCGTTCAGGCCATGCTTTGGGGTCGGCGTGGAGGAGGCGGCGGCGCGGGGAGGGTGGGGCTTGGTGAGCCGCATGGTTTGCAACGGGGTTGTGTTCGATGAAATGCCTCGCTTTGGTTTGGGTGTATGCGGAAGCGAGCTTGTTGCTCGGCACTGGAAGTGTGCCGCTGCGGCGCAGCGGAAACGGGTAATTGTAGATTGGGACGGCGGCGGAGTAGTGGCGAGTGGCGACACCGGAGCACGTGTTTTCGTTTGGGGATCGACTTTGCTTTGCAAATTTGAGTATGTATGTTGTTTTGTGCTCTAGTTTTGATTAACTATTTGGCACGGTGTAGCAGCACATTTGATTTGATTGAAAAATTTGGATAAAAATGTGAAAAGAAATGAGGGCAATTCTCACATCTGGAGAGGTTCTGATTCATATGAACTTTCTGGTCGAGTCTCTGTATTTACATCGGAGACATCCGTTGGATTTTCTGCATTTTAAAACCCGTTCGACAAAAATGAAAGGTCAGGACTAAACAAAACCAGTGTTGCCTGACAGGCCTGATTGGTGTCTCGAGCATGGCGTGAAATATGTTTGTTTCTGAGATGAACCGACTGTCTTGACATGCCCAACGGTCTGCCAGGGACACGACTATTGTAGCATTTGGGCTTCAGGGTCTGATGAGTGGCTGGGCCAGCAGGCTGGAGTTTTGGCCCAGCAATCAACTCTTGGACTTTTTTTTAATTATTATTTTCCAACTTAACGAAAAACAGAACGACGAACTGATCTTCTATTCTAGTTAGGCTCTCCTCTTCCCGGTTCTTCCTTCTCAGCTGATGTCCTTCTTCTTCAAATCTTCTAGAAAACTCTCTTCTGATTGTATCGTGGTCTGACTTGATTTGCTCAAAATTGCTCGAGTGGTTTGTGACATTGCAATGTGAACTGCCAGTAAGTATAGCCCGGCCCAAAAACAGACTGGATTAGGCCTTGTCGCGTCAGTCATTGTGGACACCAACCATGGGGAGAGCCCAGTATCGTCGTAACCTAGTTTGTTGGGCTATGTGGATCTGTACCGACAGTGGCTTTCCTACTTTTTTTTTTGTCAAATAGTACTGTATCTGTCACCTCACCTGTTGTTTATATCTAAATTCCAAAGAGCCCTGCACAGCCAATATGTTAGATCCAAAGACGTATGGTTAGTCATTACAGAACATAACATTACATTGTATAATACATAGTTTGCAGCTCTTCTTCGCTATAACTGATTATATGCAGGTTTAAGCTGCTGGTCATCATTGTTAAATGTTCTGTGTTGTAGATAGTGATATTACAGTCAAACGCTCTGTGTTCGTGGAAGAGTACAAACTTCCATTACTCCCTGCATCCAAAAGAAAAGGCATTTTCAGATTTAAAATAATTCAAACTTCGTTAAATTTCGACCAAATTTATGGAAATTTTATACTAATATTTATGTCTTTAAATAGATTCATTATGAAATATATTTTATAATTAATCTACTGATACTCATTTGGTGTTATAGATGTTAGTTTTTATTGATTTAGTTAAAGTTTTAAATTGTTACTCCCTCCGTCCAAAATAAGTGATGTTTTTTTACTTTGAGACATCTCGTTTGACCGTTTGTCTTATTCAAAATTTTTGTATAAATATTATCTATTTTTTTATGACTTATTTTATCATTAAAGATACTTTAATAATGACTTATTTATTTTACAATTTTCATAAAAAATTTACATAAAACGAACGGTCAATGTGATATTTTAGACTCTTTGAAAAAAAAAAAATGCCTTTTTTAGACGGAGAGAGCACCGAGCACCTTGAGTATTTGGGGCTTATTGTCGTCTGAAATTCTTAGCCGTGTATTGGGGGCTGTCGGCATACGCTACAATGTGCATCGAGTAATCATGAGTTTTTTGGCCGTGTGTTTTGGACGGGCCCGTTTGTAATTTCTGACCTTTATACAAGCTCCATTCATTTGCTGGCAGCAGTAGTACGGTAATAGCTCATTGATGATCTTCTTTGTTCCTCTGTGGAGACAGGTTGGTAAAGACTGCAGCTCCTTTTTTGCCTCTGCCATACTGCTACGCTGGAGAGTCATGCATGTCATGCAGTGATGCTGCCCAGTATTGATTGCAGACTGGAGCCTGGATATGATCTGCCATTCCCCGTGGTGCGGGGGCGTGGTTGGTCTCGACTCTCGACGGCCAGATCCAGATGGGACATGACACGAAAGGCAGCCATTGCAATGCCCGAATGGATGGACTTGAGGACGTCCCGTCTTGTATACTCCTACTGTACAAGACTTTTATCATTCATTTTTTGACCGTATAACAGTGCTTTGTTGCCACAAACACCCTGCTCGCTTGTTGGTTTCAGCCAGCTTAAACCAGCTAGCCAACAGTGTTTTTCTCTCACAATAAACCAGCACCAGTCAGCCCAGAAATCAACCAGCGAACAGGCCGAAAGTGTGCGGCTGTCTGCCCATTAATTCAGGCTCGTGTATAAGCTGCGTGCCACCTGTTTTTTTTTTGGTACTGTAACGCTGAATGAGAATGGGACTGCAAAATCCTCTTTCGCATGTCTTCCTAATCCCATTTCGTGCTCCACGTTTGTCCATAACCGGTGCCGCTCCACAGACTACATACAGGCATTTAAAGGCCGTCGTCGTCCCCTACTCTCCCTTTCCCATTCATGACATCCCTTGAACCCGTGTCGCGCAGCAGGAGCAGGAGCGCCGCGCGAGTCGGCGAACAGTCGCCGGCTGGGCTCGTGCTCGTCGCTGGACCGGTCGGGCGCTCCTACTGCCAATCGCGTGGACCTATCGAGAATCCGAGGCGGCAAGCACGCACGGCCGGGCGGGCGCGCGGCCGGCAGCACTGCTAGCCGTGTCATGCCCCTTGCCTGCCTATTGGCTACATTGCCTACCGCGCACCTGTGCTGGGCTGTGGATGGATCGAGCACTCGTCACACAGTCACACACAGGCTTTGGCGTTGCGCCGGTAGGTGCAGTGAGATTGTCGTGGCAAACCGGCTGCACTTACCCGGCAGCGGCACCCACACCACACGCGCGCACCTCCCTCTCTCTCTCTCTCTCACTCTCACTCACTCATGTAGTAGCGGACGGAGATGGGTGAGCTGAGTGCGACCATGAGAGCGCCCTGTCGAGGAGGAGCAAATTAATCATGTGGGCGCCCGGGCCAGCAGAGCCAGAGCGATCGAATGGGGGTGCACGAACTCCGGTTCCGTGACCGTGAGAGCTAACCAGCCGCCCGCCCGGCCACCCACGTCCACGTACGTACCTCCTCTCCTGCTCCCACGCCTCTACTCCAGCAGTTCCTTCCACGCGAGCGCTTTCGTTTTCCCATGGTAGGTACAGGGAGCTGTAAAAAATGCCTTGCCGCCAATGAACGCTGTATTGGTGTTGAATGGGGTACCTGTAGTGGTACCTGTACAAGCAGCGACGGAGCCAGCGGTGGGGCTGGGGGGGGGGGGGGCTCTAGCCCTCCCTACCGATCCTGGGCACGTGGAGCCCCCCTAAGTCCTCTCTTAAAATTTTATGCATATATGTATTAGGTGGGAGGGGCTAAGGTTAAGAGAAGATAAAAAAGTCTCTATTCTTTTGTTCAGCCCCTCTTATTTTTTTTTTCTGGCTTCGTCCCTGCTACGGAGTACTACATGGTCATTCCTTCCGTGGACTGTGACTGTGAGTAGGGGACCAGACCACCCAGATGCTTTGCCAATGGCGCACTCTGGGAATTGTTCCCTGATGCCCAGTAGTACAAAAGCAACTTTATGCTAGCCGTAGGACAGTAGGAGGAGTAATAACATTCGCCCACTGTTTTGCACGGTACGTACGTAGTGAAGTTGACCCCCTATATACTGGGGAGTGGGGATCCTCTATTCCTTCCTCTCGGGTTAATTAAAAGCCACGGAACAAAACTGTACTGCACTGTGCGCGCGCGGACTAGCTCAATTTATTAGTGACGCGGAAACAAAATGCGTCTGTGATGTGTGATCGCAGACGTGCATGCATGCTTTCCGCTTTCGTACGTGTATTCAGTAAAAACACAACTTGGGCGCTTGTCCCAACTAAACGTCGCCGGTAATGTAATGTAACCGAGCACGCGAGGGACGATTTCCCTTTGGTTTTGTTCTCCCCCCTCTGGCTCTCTCGTTCCGACGTAGCTGCTGAATCGTGCGTTGCTTTATTCCGGCCGGCACTCTTTTATCATTTTGCATTTTTCTCGGATTCTCTCGGCGTCGTTCAGGCTCCAGCTGCTATTCCATCTAGAAGCGAGGACCATTTCTTTGGAGTTTGGGCTGTAGTAGGGGCCTGTACACTCTTTTTGTGCTTGTGCGTATATATATCTACATCATCTCCTTTTTTTCATTTTTTCCGGCTTTTGCTCATTTGCTGTGGTTATATTATTAGCAAGCAAGGACGACAGCTACGCATACCTTACTACTGCTCCTAATCAATGGATCGAACGAATCTATGACCAGTGTGTAGCGTACTATCAGCGTAGCTTTAGCATAGCACCCGGCCGGCCGGCCTCCTTTTCTGCCTACGGATTTTTGTCTCGCTCCACGATCATCTCGAACACAGGGTGGGAGAAGAGGTATATGGACACCTGTAGTTTAGGGCATATCATCGTGGCTAGATCTTCCTGCCCACTTATTATTATTACTACACACCATCTATCAACAACCTGTATAAGTGCGTGCGTGCATGCATGGCGCAAGTGGTGACGTAGCATGCACCCGTGGCAGCGTCCAAGTGCGCAAGTGGGTTGCTTGGATGATTTCCTACCACGCACACGCACTCGACAGATGAGCCAAACATAAAAACGCCGGCCGATCGGTCGACCCATCCACGACGTCGCGCGCTGCCTTTTTACTATCGCCGCAGGAGGAAGCTTCAGCCTCCCTTTTGTTCATGGGGAGCCGCGGCACCCGCGCAGGCACAGGCACAGTAGCCATGCATGCGGTCGATCGCCTCTCCCGCACAATCATGGGGGGAATCTAATCTCTTTGCATTGAACGCCATTGATCCACGTCATTATGCACGATGCTTTATTCACCCTGTCTCTACGTGTGTCTAGCAGTGTCTCCCCATCAAAACCGAGCTTTAATGCTGGTGGGTAGGCCGTGCTTTTCCCATGGTACGTCACACCCCGGCCCCTTGCAACGCCACACCAACGTGCATGCAGAGTGGAGTATTGCAGAGAGCCTCTATGCATATATGATATATATATATATATATATATATATATATATATATATATATATATATATATATATATATATATATATATATGGAGAGTATATTCAGTAGCTAGCTACAAAATAAGTTATTCTGTAGCCACCTTCATTTACGATAATTTTATATACTAATTTACGATAATGTCAATACATATTTACGATAGTTGGGTTACTATAACATATGATGATATTTACCATAACGTTATAGTAAACCACTTAGTAAGGAGTTACTATAATCTCGTAAATTAATACAGGATTGTGTGTGTGTGTGTATATATATATATATATATATATAGGTACCTCTAACCCGAGATCTAATATACTATTGTAGTTTTATTTTACCCTGTTAGAGCATGAATGTAGGCTAATTCCTTTACCTACAGATATATTTTCCCACAACAACGAAACTATTCATAGTGTAATGGTTGTGAGTTTAGTAGCACCTTTAGCGCCCGGTAACTCCCGTGAGAGCAAATTTCAAGGCTGGTTAAAAACCATCCCTTGTCAGCAACCCCAAATAGTGGCAAGACATCGACCTATGGTAACGGTACGGTGGCAGTCGGCGTTATATGGTCTAAATTGCTAGGGTTTGGGTGTTTCTCGCTTTGTAAGGTTAAGGCCTTCTATCTTAATAACAATGTCCGAGGGAGGTCGTATCCTTGAAGGGTCAAGTTTTTTTCCCACAACAATAAAAGCGAATGTCACTACCATGCAACAACAAAATTACATAAGTTCGAATATTCAAGCCTAGATAACAAGGAATCAACAATCTAATACGTAAAATCTAGACATCAGATATCGGCTGTGACAGAACCGCCTAATTTATAAGGGCTCAAGTACAATGGCTGTCATCCCGAAGACTAACTGGAGCTACGCACTTGAACCCATATATATTTTTCTAGTCTGTCGAGTGCCCCGAAAGACCTCGATGAAACCATCTTTACAACAAGATCACCGTCCGGGATAGAGTACAACACATCCATACATAGGTTTCAGTACAAATAGTTTTTACAAATCAGAGTGCGGAAGTATAAGTTATTACAATAACTTGTTTCAAATACAAATAAGGTAAAACAACATAAGTTCAAAAGTGCTCTTTTCATAGATTGAGATATAGTGCTAGGAAGGTATGAAAACCACGAGAACAAAAGCTGAGGTAAGTTCAAAGGATTATCCTGCCGAGAGTAGCTACAATATGATTCCAAGTTTGATCATCTAGGTGCCATGAGGCCATTTGCCCTACCTATAGGTATGTCAATGAACAAAAATCCTTAACCAACTGATTCCTTACCCATGGGTATGTTAATGGTTGAAAATTCATTAAAATCCTTAACCCTCGAAATAAAAAAAATCATTAACCTCTTTTGATTTTGTTACAATCTGATTCCTTACCCATGTTGGTTGATTTATAATTTGTTCATATTGTCATAGTTTGGTACATGTGAGTATGTGACCTATTTCTTTTGGGGGTATAGGCAACCCATTGGTTACCTGATACCTACATGAACATGGGTACATGCATGAAGTCTGTACATAGATATGTTTTTTTTCATAGATACTCCCTCAGTCCTAAAATAAACGCACATATCATTTATTGAGTCAAACTTTTATAAGTTTAACTAGAAATATAGAAAATAGTATCAATATTTGTATCTCCAAATAAATTTGTTATAAAAATATATTTCATTCTCAATCTAATGATACTTATTATACATCATATGAATAGATTTTTTAATATAGTTAGTCAAAATTTAAAATGTTTAATTTCTTGAGAAGCGAAACATGTATTTATTTTAGGACGGAGGGAGTACATGTTTGGGTGATATCTATTGAGTATAAAATCATTGCCATCCTCATCCTCTTACCACTACGCAACAGTGCAAGCCCTCTGGCGCTAGCTACCTAGCTAATCTCCTCCAAAGAAATTAAAGTGTGTTGCTAGTATGCTATGCTAGTCTTGTCGAATATATTTAGGGGCTCTGGTGGTCTGGTGGAAAAGGAGGAGTGCACGCGTGTGCGAAGGCATGTTGCACGCGACGGGAAATGAATAATGCTAGCGACGAGTCCGTAAAAAACTTGGCAAAAACGTTTTACGTGATACGGACTGAATCGAGACGTGCCTTGCATGCATCTTTCGTCGCCTCACCTGTGGGCAATGGGCATCAGCATCATGTTATGTCGCATCACTGGTTATGCATGGGCATGGCATAGGCGCCTGGCGCGCGTGACTTTTCCTTTCCTTTTCACTACGTCAAATATGATTTCTAGGGGCAGCTACAATGCATTTGTAGGGGCGGTTCGGTCAGCCGCTCCTATCATACCGTCTCTACAAATTATGCATTTGTAGGGGCGGTTCCCAGACCGCCCCTACAAATCGATTTGTAGAGGCGGCTGGTGTTACCAGCCGCTCCTACAAATCGATTTGTAAAGCGGTTAATCTTGTAGCCACCCTACAAATCGATTTATGAGGTGGTCCGAAACACCAGCCGCCCCTACAAATCGATTTGTAGGGGCGGCTACAGTACCAACCGCCCCTACAAATCATTTTTTCGCCAAAAAAAATTAAATTTACAATTCACGTTGTTCTCCATACAATAGGCTTTAGAGTCAGAATCAGAATAAGTAAAGCAAGAACATATGAAGAAACATAAATATAAGTAAATCAGTTACTTAGTCAACAACATCTTATACATAGACAGTTAGACACAATAAACTGAAATGGCCCACCCAACAAATACATCATAAGGCTTCCCACAATCAAGTGTCTCTAGCTTAGCTAGCTCAGGTTTCCTCTCAATTAACTGAATAAAAAGACATTTTACATGCAATGATGATTGATGAGCTAAACTGTGGCAGTTGGGCAATAAAAAGAAGAGTGACCCTTTTCTTAAGGACTACAAATTAGTATTACAAACATGGCAATAGTGCTACTCCCTCTGTTTCAGACATAGCATATATCTAGATGCATAGATACATAGTTTTACTATGAAGCTGGCCATCCTAATTGACACATAGCAATACTAGATCACAAAATATTCCTTAGACATAGACTCATTGGTCAAGTAAGATTCGTCTCACTGCCTTTGGTCATCAGGATACAACACTAGATCACAAATTAGCATGCACAAGGAAACTTAGTGCAACATCCATTCAGAATATGGACAATTCTTCCATGTCGCATTAAGCGAATGCGGTTCTTCATCAAGAAAAATATTTCAGGATCGCCATGTTAGCATTATCAAGGGTCTGCATTTTGTAAATTAGCTTGTTGAAATCCAAGTGCTTTGGAAAAATAGTAGCTGCAGGCTGTAACTACACAAGAATCGAAGTTTATGTATGAATACTTAACCATATATAAAATTGGGTCAATTCCAGGACTCGGACTGTAGGACTACTTTGCCAAAAAAACTAGACCGTTCAATCTCACATGAACAAGCATTACTATCAAAATATAGACCTTTCACACGATATATAACAAATATCAGGGCTCAATTTGTATGGCAATCGACACGATATCTAAAAAAATAGTATTTATATAGCCTTGAGTAATTGACAACTTTGCTCAACTCAATAGAACATTTTAAAACGACTATGCAATAAGCACGTTGCTTTCAAGTAGACATGCATTCTCAATAATTACCTTGGATGATGGCAGTGATCACAAGCCCAAGAAAGTTAAATATCGCACCATAACCATACAGAAACAAGTTCTGAAAAGATGAGATAAAAACCGCGATCATTAGCTTCACACAGATCATAAAAGCATTAGCAAGATAGCTTAGAATAGAATGCCGAGGCAAGACAACTAACCAAATGGACACATACCGAAGGTAAACATGGTATCAAAGCGGCTTTTAGAGCCTTTTCATTGTGGCCTGAAGCCAATGCGGAACTGTTACGTGGTTTTACATAAAGTTGTAAGAAATATCAACTAAATGAGGAAAAAAACACATATTGTCTCTATGTGAAGCCGTTATACTAGTAAATTAGTCCAAGAGTGCTTAGACTATTCTAGTTCGAATCCTTGGTTGTGAATATTGTTGTTTTGGAAAGAGATAAATGAACCTAGATAAGTTATATGACTAAATAGAAAATGGTGGAAGCTTCGAAACACGAGGCATCATCAAAGACGGGGCCAATGTGGTAGCGTTAGAATTTAGATAACACATGCAAAGTGACTCAGAGTGCACATCTATGATGATTCAAAGACGTTGAGCACATTCAAAATCACTGAGAAGGCATATATTGGTCATTCAAGTACATGCTAAGCCGACGGTCCAATACACAATGACAGAAAAACCATCAAATAGTCGAAGTTCAAGAAAGTTATTGCTATACCAACCTTTGCCATACCAAATCGGTTTGGCTTATAAAACCTTGATCGATTGCTAGGAGATATAGACTTTCGTTGTACTGCAGAATAAATATACATAAGAAATAAAGACAACTCCAGTTCAAGTACTCAAACTACGGAAGAAGACACAAAGCTCACTTTCGTTAAGTCCCTCTTGTAAACAGAAGAGACCGCGACAATGAAATTTGACAATGTGATAAATGAGAATACAATTGAGAACATGTATTTAAACCATAGATTATTAGAAATATACCCATAGGCAATACGACTAGTTAGCGTGTGTTCTGCAGAAAATTATCAATCAGCTCCCCTAAAATAAATCAATTTAAGTGTGAAGCCAAATATAGTAATTCTTGCATTGTACAAAGAGATTCACGCATGTACAAAAGTCAATAACAAAAAAAATCTCACATTGATGTTCGTGGCCTTGTCATCCACGGAAGGGTCTGCTTTCCCAGTCTTGTCACCGCTTTCAAGCAAGAACCACCCCCCCTCATACATCTGGCTCTTGATTTTCATACACCATATTTGTGGTGCCAAGTACGTGCTCTTCACCTTGGTATATTGGTTCACATTCATGAATGCTTGAAGGTAGAGGCTCAGATTTATCTAAAAATCACTTTTCACATCCAGTTATGTTGTAGCATGACCTGGAACAGCTCCACAAGTTGCAACTGATCATAACCAGCAAATAACTATCAAAGCAGCAACTTGTGTTTCATCTAGTTTGATAAGTACTGACACTTGCAAGTAAACAAGCAATCTAAGCACAGATGGGCATAACTGCACGGATTGAGTAAATCAGGAAATAATACATCATGTTTTACACTTGATTAGCGGATTAAAGTACATCACCTTAACCTTACAATTCCAGGTGATCCAGTCCAGCATATGAATTCTTTAATTTCATCATGTAAGTAATATAGCATCCACTTAAAATGATCAGTTGGATCAAACTTCTGGAAAACAAACCGCATCGACAGCTTGGCTAGATCGATCTTGCCTAGCGCCCATGGCAGAAAGCGAAGAAGCTAAAAGAGGTACGGGGGAGAGATTAAGAGCTAGCAAGCATCACTCTCTCCTGCTTCAGACTCGCATGACAAACAAATCCAAAGGAGCAGATTTGGATCATTGACCAGACCGCCACGGCAAAGAAATGCCCCAAGAACAACTCGAGCTCCTAGATCGAATCAACCGGAACAAGGAAGCTAGGTTCACTTACCACCAAGCAGGAGAAAAGCGGATATGAGTCCAAGGGCGCTGAGAGGATTAGGGTTCGATGGGGAGGCATCCGAGTTGCGTCAGCGTGAGAAGGGGATGGGGAGGAGGAGATACCGGATCTACGGGCATGGTTCAAGCAATCAACGATTTACCTCAGAGAGCAAGAGATCTGGCAGGGCGACAAGACACAGGGTGGGGGCGGTGGGCGGTGACCACATGGCTGGAGGCCTTGCACTCGGCTCAGATCCGGGACAGAGGGAGGAGCCGAGTAAGGAAATGGTGCAATGGGGAGGAGAAGGTGGAGAAAGGCGGCCGCTGGCGCTGCATGCCCTTCAGCGCCAGCCGCCGCCGCCCATCTGTCCCGCGTCGAGGAGAGAGGGAGCGAGAGAGAGAGAGAGAGAGAGAGAGGAGGAAGGTGAGAGAATTTTGTGGCCGATATATACAAATGGCATTTGTAGTAAAGGCGGTCGGTGATTGTAGCCTACAAATAAAAACTTGGGCGCTGGTGAGTGAGCCGCCTACAAATCGACCCATTTGTAGGGGCGGCTCGTATCACCAAACCGCCCATCTTATTCTATTTGTAGAGGCGGTGGTGTCTGCTGCTCTCGAAAGACGCCACTGTAGGGGCGGCTCCATCACCAGCCGTCCCTAAAAAAAATTCCTCCCATTGCTAAAAATAGTTTTTTACGTACTCCCTCAGTCCCACAAATAAATGCAATTCTGGGACTTTTACGATTCATGTTTGACCGTTTGTCTTATTTAAAAAATTTAAATAAATATTATTTATTTTGTTATGACTTATTTTATCGTTAGAGATATTTTCATAATAATTTATTTATTTTATTATTTGCATAAAAAATTTAAATAAGACAAATGGTCAAACAGTAATCATAGCAGTCAAAGAATTGCGTTTATTTGTGGGACGGAGGGAGTAGTGTTTATTTCTCTGAACTATCGCGCGCGTGGCTTTCGTGCTACAAGAGAATCGACGGCAACGATGCGTCGATCGATCCCGTGGGCGGTTGGTCGCTCGTGCCGCCGTACGACGACGACCGGTCGGGGCGTATCGTACACATGCACATCGTTTTTTGGGGAGGTTGTTTGCCGATGGGCATCACGGTCTACGTGGGAAGACAATAGCGAGCGTGACGCCGACGTGACACCCACCACCGTAGGCTAGCTACCTCCGGCCGTATCCTCCTCGACGACGACGACGTCCCCTCCCTTACTATACTTGGCCACAGCAAGACTAGTACTGTCTTCTTGTTCTACGTGGCCATGCACTGGCACGAGTGCTACTGTTGCATGGGAGAATCCTGTCCTGATTCGCCCGGCCGCAGGCGAGACAACCCAACCACTGGCCGCTCCGCTCTATCTCGGCCCCTCGATACGACCGTGGCAGCGCCAGCGGCAAGGGATTTTTGTTTGCCCTTTCACAGCGTCCCCGCCGTTTTGCCGTGCCGTGCAGTCCGTCCGTTCCCGTCCACCCCGTGCGCGCGCGGGGCACCCGCCCGCATACCGCGTTGCAGCCTTGCAGGCAGGCGCTGGCGCTGCCTTCCGCACAGGCGGCACAGCCCCTGCTGGTCTTTGCTGGCGGCACACCTGGTCTGCCCAGTGGCCGCGGCATCTCGACCGCCTTTTTCACATAGCCACCGGCAGCGGCAGGTAACTACGCGCAGATCGAAACGCGCATCACCGGCCGTACCGCGGGGGGCGGCCCGGCGGGCGCGGGTGCAGGCGCAGCACAGCACAGCCGGCCCGCGCGTGCTGCCGCGCTGGCGCCGCTATTGAAGTTGAAGCATGCCCACCTACTCCAGCGCATCATAATGGCAGACGCTACGGCCGCGGGCCGCCGGCCGTACGATCTGAGTCTGGGGCCTTTTGGCCATTTCTGGGTGTGTCCAAGCCACCCCTTGCACGAGGCTGGACTCGCCTTGGCTGCTAGTGCCAGTGCTGGTACTGCTACCACATTAGTAGTCTGTCTAATCTCATGATGATGAATGATGAAGAATAGAAACAACCTGTATTTGTAGGACTCCACATTTTCCACCCTAACCTGCTAGGCTCCAGCTCCATCCGGCACTAGAGGAGGAGTACTCGTACCCGCTAATCAGCCGCGAAGCGACACGACAGCATGGTCCCTGGCTTTGGACCGGAGCACGGAGCGGAGCCGAAGAGAGGACTGACTAGTGACTCTGGAGTAGCGCTAAAAATGCATACTGTGCGGGCTTTGGCTTTGCATGTGTGTGGTGGGCGTAGCTCCGCGTAGGTCGCTACCTCATGGGCCGCCAGTAGGACCGCCCCGACGGCCCCATTTTAGGGAGGCCCACCGCACCGCCGCACGGTAGGTGCAAGGACGTTAGTACGTAGACCATGCGTCATGTTTCTTGGACGCGCAGGTACGTTCCGAAATCTCCAATCTCTCTGTGTAGCTGCGTTGCTCCTAGCGTTGTAGCTACTAGTAGTAGATTTTTTTGACATGAGACAAGAATCGGCCATGATATGAACGAAAGAAGATCTGTTCTCGTTTCTTCTCGACCGATAATAATAAATAAATAAATAAATAATCGGTGCGCCTAAGATGCTGCTCCGTCCCTTTGTTCTTGAAGGCGTTATTTATAGCACAGACAAATAATAAAGTTGTTTTTGGCATTGCATAGGCCCCCCTACTATTACAAAATAAACGATGGAATATTGTCGTACAAGGATGCAACCTGATGATGAGTTGTCGTGTCAAACCGGATCGGAGCTACTACTTGATTAGCGATCGTAATCTCTGAATACCCCCCACGTACAAGGAATTAAAAAACATGCCCAAGTGGTTCCAAGAAGTACTTAGATTCGTATCGAGATTTTATGATGGTACCACAGCGCCACCGATCGATATATACCCTAATCATGGTACTAGAATAGTAGTACTATTTCAGGCATGATCATGTGCAAACATAAATATGTTTTGGATTTTATTAGATGGTACTGTTCTCGACAACACAAAGAAGACGACGCCAATACAAGTGTACTTGATACTTGTAGTAATTAAGTAATTCACCAATTAAGATTTTACTGCGGTCATTATTACCGATGAATGATGTGGATGCTCTTATGAAGGTTGAGCCATGGTCTCCTAAAATTGGAGCCAAAGGGATGCTGCAGACTGGCTGGTTTCGTGTCAGTGATATACCAGGTGATCAAAGATCTATCAGGACCATAGTCAAGATTGGGGGCTTGGTGGGTAAAGTGGTGGAGATAGATGAGAAGACCAGGTTTAGAGCTGATTATGTCAGGGTGAAAATTGCTTGTAGGGATCTTCAGAAGGTGCCAGGAACAGCTGAAGGTACTTTGGGGTTGTGTATTCATGATTTTGGCTTTGAGAGAGAGATTCAGGAGAATAACACGGTGAAGACCCTGACTAGTGGCATCTGTTAGCCCACAGGATCACCAACTCAGGTGAGTCAACCACTCACCAGTCTTACCGAGCACCCGCTAGTGTTGCCGAGCACTCACTAGCTATGCCGACCACGATGGGACGTTGTCCGACCACACACACTATGGCTAGAGGGAGAACAGAGCATACACACAAGATCAGCGTTGGCCAGAGCCTGTATAGTAGATAGTAAATCTGAACTCTCTTTATTGAGTTGCAGTGGCAAACTATATATACAATTCTATCTATCTAGTCCTAGTACAGCTGCCCTGCTGCAACAGTGACTAGATAACACAACAGGACTGACTTATGCGCCTGTCCCTGTACGTGGCTACAGTACGGCAGGTGAGCCATTCGGTGCCTGCCTCTATAGCGGCTACAATACCACAACAGAGAGCCTTTTCGGCGCCACCTTCCCTTACTGTGTGTTCACACAAGGAAGCAGTGGATTATCTAACAATTCTTCCCCTAATCCTACTGCTATCCCTTGTACACCCTCCATGCCGATCATCTCATTCAGCTCCATGAGTCGAAGACGTTCGAGCGGCTTGGTGAGGACGTCCACGAGTTGCCGACCAGTCTCGACGAACTCGATGACGATCTGCCCTTCATTGACACAGTCCCTGAGGAAGTGAAACTTGACGTCGATGTGCTTGCTCCGGTCGTGTAGAACCAGATTCTTCACGAGGGCGATGGTGGGCTAGTTGTCCACCATCAGTGCCGGTGGGTGAGCTTCCGCACCGGTCAGCTCGCCCAGCAGCCGACGCAGCCACACAACTTGGCACGCCGCTGTGGCCGCCACTGCGTACTCTGCCTCGCACGTAGATAGCACCACCACCTTCTGTTTCAGTGACAGCCATGAAATTGGGGCTGGCCCGAGGAAGACGAGCACTCCAGAGGTGCTTCGTCGTCCGTCGATGTCCCCCACCATGTCTGCATCGCTGAACATGGTGAGCTACAACCCCCGATCCACTGTCCCCTTGACGTAGTGCAGTAGCCGCTTTACCGCAACCCAGTGATCCTCTCTGGGATCCTCTATGAAGCGACTGATGTAGCCCACGACGAACGCAATGTCTGGCCTCGTGTGGACTAGGTAGCGCAGACCGCCGACGATGATCCGGTAGAGTGTTGCATCTACCTTCGCCGCGGTGCTGGCCTTCGTCAACTTCAGCCGCTCCTCCATCGGAGTCACGCATGGCTTGCACTTAGCCATGTCGCTCCGCTCCAACAGCTTCAAGGCATACGCGCTCTGACCGAGCGTGAGTTCCTCCTTCCCCTATCTCACCTCGATGCCGAAGTAGTAGGAGAGTGCGGCGAGATCGCTCATTTGAAAATGAGCCACCATCTCGCGTTTGAAGCTGTTGATGTCCTCCGTGCGTGCGCCGGTGATGATCAAGTCGTCCACATACACGCCGACGACGAGCTCCTCCTTCCCCCGTTGCCGCGTGTAGAGCGCGTGCTCGGTTGCGCACCGCTGAAACCCAAGCTTGCCCAGCGTGGCGTCAAGCTTGACGTTCCATGCTCATGGGGCCTGCCGTAGCCCGTAGAGCGCCTAGTGTAGTCGGAGCACCCTGTGCTCCTCTCCCTTGACGGCGAAACCTGGAGGTTGCCTGACGAAGACCGTCTTCGCTAGTTCACCGTTGAGGAAGGCCGATTTAACGTCCAAGTGATGGACGTGCCAGTCCTTTGCTACTGCCAAGGCTAATAGCAAACGGACAGACTCCATGCGCGCTACTGGCGCAAAGACTTCCTCGAAGTCTATGCCCTCGCGTTGAACAAAGCCTCGGGCAACGAGGTGCGCCTTGTGCTTGAAAATGGCGCCGAGCTCGTCCCGCTTGACCTTGTACACCCACTTCAGGCTGATCGGACGGCATCTTGGAGGTGGATCGACGAGCTGCCATGTCTCGTTTTCCTCGACCACCTTCATCTCCTCCAGCATCGCCCGTCGCCAGTTTTTGTCGCGCTCGGCCGGTGCGAACGTGGGTGGTTCCTCTATGCTGATGAGTAGCAGCTCTTGATCATTGAGCAGCCGACCAACCAGGCCTGAGGGCCCTGTGCCAACGATGATGTTTGTCTAGCCTTTGGAACCGCACCTCCTCACCTTTGAGGAAGGCATCCACGAACTCAGTGATGTCACTTGGAGGTGAGGCGAACTCGATCAGTGTTGATAGAGTTCCCTGTTCCGCCTGAGTGCTCGGCATAGCACCTAGAGTGCTCGACACCCCGGTTGTAGTGCTCGGCACTACTTTTGGATAGCTCATCACTACTCCTGCAGTGCTCGACACCACTATAGGAGTGCTCAGCCTTAGTCTTGGAGTGGTTGGCACCACTGCAAGACCTCTTGGTTCCGCTACGGGAGTGCTCGACACCCATCCTGGAGTGGTCGCCACCACTGCAGAACCTCCCGGCACCATTCCTGCGTGTGCTCGGCATCCCTCCATGAGTTCTCGGCACTCCTCTCGGAGTGCTCGGCATCCTCTCGAAGTGCTCAGCACTGCCCCAGGAGTGCTCGGCACCTCTTCCCCAGTGTCTCCACCACTGTGGATGACCACTGTGGATGTGCTCGACGATGAAGGTGCTGGTGAAGCCGCCAGCTTCCCCCGCGCACGGACTATTCCAATCCCAAGCCACCTTCTCGTTGAACACGACATCGTGCGAGACAAGTACCTTGTCTCCGCGTGGGTCATAGAGCCGGTATGCCTTGGTACCCTCCGCGTAGTCCAGGAACACCATCGGTGTGCTCCTGTCCTCTAGCTTGGTGAGGATCGGCTTTGTCTTCCTGATGTAGCCGATGTCGTCGAATGTCCGGAGGAAGGACACGCTCGGCATGCACCCATACCAAGCTTCGAACGACATCTTGCTCGTCAGGGCCTTGGTTGAGCGTGGTTGAGGATGAACACCGCCGTAGTCACCGCCTCACCCCAAAACCTTGTCGGCATGCCTTTGGCCTTCATCATGGATCGAGCCATGCTAATCACCGTCTGGTTCCGTCGCTCCACCACGCCATTCTGCTTCGGCGAGTACGGCGCGGTGTGGTGTCGCACCACACCCTGATCCACGCCATACGCAGCGAACTCCACCGAAGTGAATTCGCCGCCACGATCAGTCCTCAGCACGCGGAGCTTCTTGCCGCTCTCGGCCTCCGCGCATATCTTGAACTTCTTGATCACCGCCGCCGCTTCGTCCTTGCTCATCAGGAGTTGCAGCCACATGTAGCGACTGTAATCATCCACGAGCAGGAGGAAGTACCGCCGACCACCGTTTGTAGCTGGCGTGATCGGCCCATAGAGGTCACCGTGGATGAGCTCAAGAGCGTCCTTCGCGCGATACTTGACCACCTTTGGGAATGGTAGCCTCCTCTGCTTCCTAGCTAGGCAGCTGACACACAGCTCGCCTCCATGCTTGATGTGGGATAGCCCTCGGACCATCTTCTCCAGTCGACCAAGTGCGTCGAAGCTGAGATGTCCGAAGCGGGCATAGCCACAGCCACGGTTCCTCGGTGTGCCTTGCCGCCAGGCACACCGGCTGCTCTACCTTCTGGTTGAGCAGGTACAATTGGTTCTAGGACATCTTCACCTTG
Organism: Miscanthus lutarioriparius; assembly: GCA_904845875.1. Lineage (NCBI taxonomy): Eukaryota > Viridiplantae > Streptophyta > Magnoliopsida > Poales > Poaceae > Miscanthus > Miscanthus lutarioriparius. Next base: position 20,888,274 of record CAJGYO010000008.1, read on the forward strand.
GCGAGAAGTCGCTGCTCCCGGTCCCTGATCCTAAGGACTCCGTCCTTGATCAGTACCTCGCTACCGCGCTCATCCAACTGACTAATGCTGATGATGCTGGAACGTAACTACGGGATGTAATATACATCCGTTAGCATGCGGTGCTCCCTGTTCTGGCACCCGAAGATGATGGTGCCGCGCCCTCGAATAGCCACCCTTGAGCCATCACCAAACTTCACCGTACCGATAATCGTCGTCGAGCTCAGAGAAGGCTGCCTTGGAGCTCGTCATGTGATTATTGGCACTAGAGTCCAGATACCACCGCTGCTCCTGGTCGGCGCCCACACATCCAAGGTGGACTTGGGCGCATGGTTCGTCGAGGTAGACAACCTTTAGGGACTTCCTAGGTCCTTTTCCACCGTCATCGCCTCTTCCTTCTCCTCGGCCTTGACACCGTGTAGTGCACAGAACATCGCCATTAGGATAGTAGCCTTATCATCATCATTAGCTTGCGACCAGATGAGCCTCAGCCTTCTTCTCCTGTTTGTGATTTGGGCACTCCGTGCCCAATGGCCTATCTTCCCTTAGTGCCGGCAGGCGTTGGGGTCGACCTGCTTCTTCTTCTTCCAAAGAAGCCTTGCCGCAGCGCTTGCCATCACCACCGCGGCTGGAGGAGGCTACCCCGGAGTTCCTCTGAGCAGCCCACTTCTCCTCTATCAGTAGCAATTTGCCACTGTCCTTCGTTGCTGTCGCCTACTCTAGGCGCTCGTCCATCGCTCGCAGATGGTCTGTCACATCCTCAATGGTGAGGATGGACAAGTCCAGCATCGTCTCTATAGAGAGAGCGATCTGAATGTATTTTGTCGGCACGGAGTGGAGGTACTTGGAGATCATCTCCTCTTCGTCGATGGTGATGCCGTGGCTCTTTAGCTTGCTGATGAGTGTTTGCAGGCGGAGGGAGAAATCCTCCACCGTTTCACCATCCTTGGACTTGAGGTTGGCGTACTCCTGCTTCAGAAGCTGGCCCATCGCCTTATTTATGAGGTCAGAACCGATGCGCATCGCTGCAATAGCCTCCCACGCCTCCTTAGCAGAGCTCTTTGCCCCCAACAGCTCCCTGTACTCTACCGATATAGCAGCGAGGATAGCCTCCAACGCTAACATGTCATCTTCTTTATTTTTGGTGCCTTTGTCAACAGCATTCCAGAGCCATCGTGCTCTGAGCTTGACCTTCATGGTCACCGACCACTCTCCATAGTTGGTGCGAGTCAGCGTCGGCCAACTGGTGCCGCTGACCTCCCGCACCGTGCGAACAACGACCTCCGGTCGTGGCTGGGCAGCCACAGCAGTGCCACTGCTGTCACCCATCTTCGAACCATTCATCATCGCCAGCGGTTAGTCCAGCGACGACATTTGTACGGCTCTGATACCACCTATTAGCCCACTAGATCATCGGCTCAGGTGAGTCGACCACTCACCAGTCTTGCTGAGCACCCGCTAGTGTTGCCGAGCACTCACTAGCTATGCCGACCATGATGGGACGTTGTCCAACCACACACACTATGGCTAGAGCATACACACACAGCACCAGCGTTGGCCGGAGCCCTATATAGTAGATGACAAATCTAAACTCTTTTTGTTGAGTTGCAGTGGCAAACTATATATACAACTCTATCTATCTAGTCCTAGTACAGCTACCCTGTTGTAACAGTGACTAGATAACACAAAGATGATGACTTCTACCTTTGTCACGCATGTGGCTATAGTTTAGATCTGGCAGTGAGCCATTCGCTTTGCCTCTATAGAAGCTTCTGATTACCACAATGAGGGAGCCTTTTCGGCGCCGCCTTCCCTTGCTATGTGTTCACACAAGGAAGCAGTAGATTATCTAACAGCATCAAGGTTGGGTACAAAGAACCTCCAAACAAGAAATACAAAGCCTGGAGAAAAGAACAAACCTGTACTGCAACTTGGGTCATCTAGTCAAAGTGAGCCTAAAGTACCTTAAGCTAGTTCTAGCAAGAACAATCAGCAGCAGCAGGTTGCTCAGATCAATAGTTCTGCTCCTCCTAAAATGGCCTGTAATGTTGCTATTAAGAACAAGTCTGAGAATATGGACCTGACAAAAGCTGGTGAGAAATCAAAGCAAGTTGTTGTTGCTGCAGTTGCAACACCAAGTGATGTGGTTGGTCAAGCTAAGAAAGTTCATATCCCTGACTCTTTTGATGATTCTGATGCCGATAGTGAGACCCTCAGTGACAAGTTACGGCGGATTGATGCCTATATAGAGGTTGGTCAGGGAAGTAAGCAATATGAGAGAGAGGGAGATCACCAGGTTTGGCGTATGGAGGTGGATGAACAATCTGAGAATGCTTCTCAAGTCATGCATGCAATGCTAAAAGATCAAAGTTTATCTAAGGAAAAAGTTGCAGAGACCGAGATTCCTCAATCTCAGGTTGTATCTACTCAAGTTAATCAAGTAGGTCCTTGCTGACAATGTCTTCAACTCTCAAGAAAGTGTCCTTACCGATGATGGTGGTGAGAAAGCTATGGAAGTTGAGGACAAGATGGGTGCTGCCAAGATGAGTCAAAATAAAGATCTAATTAAGAATGACCAGCCTGAAAGAAGGAGAAGCGAGAGGCTAAAGACAGAAGTTCATCTATCTACCATGGAGAAGAATGAGGCTATGGCTAAAAAAAGAAATCTGGAAGGTAACTCAAAAGTACCTCGCAATTTATCTGATGTTGATAACTTGGTTCTTAATGATTTAGCTAAAAATATGGGGGTGGTAGTTCAAAAAATAACTTTGCTACGTTTGATATGCTTAAGGATCTAGAAGCTTCTAGAAATTGTTTATATTCAAAGCAGCAAAAATAAATAAATATCTCTGTGCCTAATTGAGATTGTTGAATTTAATCCTGAGAATGATGACTCTGCTGAGATTGTGGTTATTGAGGATGATTCTGATGTGAATGAAATAATGATTCAGCAATCACATAAAAAATTCATCTAATAAGAAGAAATTTAGATTCTCCCCAGGGGGGAGAAAGCAATACCAGGAAGATCTTGGCTTGCCAAATTCAAGGAATGTCTGCATTCATGTGAATCTGAATAAAAGGAAAAAATAAAGGAAAAAATGGTAGTCCAAGGCCTAATCTGAAGCTATTGAGGCCTTAGGAAAAAGGGGTCTCTACTTTCTTAAAAAACCTTATTCTTGAATATAAATTCCATTTTGTGGGCTTACAAGAGACTATAATTGAAGAATGTGAAGATTCTTTATTAAGAAAATTTGATATGAATCAGGATTACCTTTGGTTGTGGAATGCTTCCAAAGGAAAATCTGGTGGTATTTTGGTAGGGGTGTTGATAGAACATTTCGATGTCGGTTCTTTTAAACAAGGTGAGTTTATGATTCAAATGAACCTTTGGGATAAAGTTTTGAGGTTAAAATAGAATTTGTTGGTAGTTTATGGGTCGGCTCATGATGAGAATAAGATGTCCTTTTTATCTGAATTGTCTCATTTTTGTGCAAGTAATACTGAACCCATGATTATAGGAGGTGATTTCAATATCATTAGATACCTGAAAGAAAAGAATACAATGGATGGAGTGCATAGGCACACTGCTTTATTTAACTCTTTGATTCATTTTTATGAATTGAGAGGATTGGTCATGAATGTTGGTCTTTTTACTTGGTCTAACAACCAGGATCCCCTTGTGTTGGAAAAACTAGATAGAATTTTGATGACAAAAGAGTGGGAAGACATTTTTCCTCAAGCAATTGTGAATAAGTTGCCTAGGGCGGGTTGAGACTATAATCCATTGATTATTTCTATTGGAAAATGTGACAATCTTTCTCATATACAATTCAAATTTGATCTTAATTGGCTTAAAAATCCTGATTTTTTACTCAGGTTGATAAGATTTAGAATAAGCCTTGCAAGGCTAAGACTACAATTGATAGAATTCAGCAAAAGCTCAAGTTATTTAAATAGTTCTTTAAAGGTTGGGGTTTTAACTTGCAAGGAGAAATCAGGAAAAAAAAAAAGATTACCAGAGTGAATTGGGTGTGCTCGAGTCTATTGAGGAGGAAGTTGGTTTATCTGCTGACCAAATTGATTGGAAAACTTGGTTGATGATTGAAAATCTAAAAAGTTTAGAGCAAGAAGAAATATATTGGTATGAAAGATCACATCAAACTTGGCTTCTTAAAGGTGATAACAACACATCATATTTTCACAAATGTGCAAATGGTAGAAAAAAGAAGAATAATATTATAAGTCTGGAAAGTGATGGTCAGTTAATTGAAGGTGATGAAAACCTTTTAAAGCATGCTTCTGAATATTACACTGATCTCTTTGGTCCACCAGTTGAATATGAGGTTCAAATGGACCTTGAAATTTGGGAAAATATTCCTAGAGTCTCTTCAAGTGATAATGAATCTTTGTGTAAACCTTTTACTAAAAAAAGAAATCAAATATGCCCTTGATCAGATGAAAAAAAAAACAAACCTGCAGGACCAGATAAAATCCCTATTGAGTTTTATCAAAGTTATTGGAACATTGTAAAGGCTATTATTATACAATTATTTGATGATTTCTACAATCAGAAAGTTGACACTAGCAGAATTAATTATGGGATCATCACTTTGTTACCAAAGATTAAAAAAGCTTCAATGAATACAACACTTTAGACTAATCTGTTTATTGAATTGTCTGTATAATTTGATTACAAAAACATTGACCCTTAGGCTGGAGTTGGTGGCTGATAAATTGATTCATAAAACTCAAACTGCCTTCATGAAAAATAGAAATATAATGTCGAGAATCATGTGTTTACATGAAATCATACATGAAACAAAAAGAAGGAAAAAAATTGGAATAATTCTGAAGTTAGATTTTGAGAAAGCATACGACAAGGTAAACTGAAAATTGCTTTTTGAATGTTTGGAAAAAAGGGGTTTTCATAGCAAATGGTGTTATTGGATCAAACAAGTTGTATCCGGCGGTACTATTAGTGTAAAGATGAATAACAAGATTGGTTCCTATATCAAAAGCTTCAAAGGGGTTAGGCAAGGTGACCCATTGTCACCAATTCTATTCAATTTCGTGGCTGACTGTTTGACTAGAATGGTGCACAAAACTCAGGAAAGCAATTTAATTATTGGATTGATAAGTCATGTCATACCTAACGGTGTGGCTATTTTGCAGTACGCGGGCGATACTATCCTCTTTCTTAAACATGATTTGGAGGGTGCTACTCATATGAAACTCTTACTATACCTTTTTGAAATGCTTGCTGGATTGAAAATTAATTTTAACAAAAGTGAAATTCTTATGATTAATGATGAGGAGAACTGGGGTAATCAGTATGCTGAAATTTTTAACTGCCAAGTTGGACTTTTTCCAATTAAGTATTTGGGGGTGCCGGTTAGTCCAAGCAAATTAAAAGTTAGTGACGGATGCTATTAGTAAAGAAAGGTAATAAAAGTCTGGATGTCTGGAAGGGTGGAACCCTGTCTATAGCTGGGAGGTCAACCCTCATAAGTGCTAGTTTGAATAACTCCTCAGTTTATCATATGTCGGTCTATCTGCTTCCTAAGTCAACTATCAAGTGCTTGGATAAGACTAGAAGAACTTTTTTCTAGCAAGGAGGTGGGACAAAGAAGAAATATCATTTGATTAAGTGGGAAACAATTTGTAAAAATAAATAGAAAGGTGGTTTAGGGATAAAAGATTTGAAGAAACTGAATATTAGTTTAATGTGCAAATGGTGGTGGAGATTAGAAAAAGAAGAAGGCTTGTGGCAAGATATTATAAAGTTTAAATACTTGAGATCTAAATCGATTCATGAGGTTAGCCATAGATTGAATGATTCTTCGATTTGGCCTGATTTACTCAAAGTAAAAGACATTTATTTACAGGGTAGATGTGTATCCATTGGGAATGGAAATTTAACTAGGTTTTGGCTTGATCGTTGGGTATATAAGGAGCCTCTACATGTATCTGCTCCTGTGTTGTTTGAATTGTGTGAAAACAAAAACATCACTGTTGCGCAGTTTTTTGGTGGGATGTCAGTTACTTTTAGGCGATGTCTGTTTGAGGAACTGAGAACTAGCTGGAAAAATATTCTGCATGATACTTCGAGCTTTACGTTATCTGACAGTAATGGCGATACAGTTCTATGGAGATTAGGTAAGAAAGGTAGATTTACTGTTAAATCGGTGTATGATGCTTTGACTAGCTCTACCACTGGGGTGTATCACAAACGAATTTGGAAAGGGAAAATCCCAGAGAAAATTAAAATCTTCTTATGGCTTTTAGCAAATGATGCCATTTTTACTAGAGAAAATTTAAGAAAGAGAAAGTGGCAAGGTGATCCCAGTTGTGTGTTCTGTGATTCAATTGAGACTGTTTCTCATCTTTTTTTCAATGTCCTGTTGCTAAGATTATATGGGTTATAGTTGCCGAATGCTTTGGTGCTTCTAATGTTCCTATGAATCTCGATCAGTGTTGGTTATGGTGTGAGAAGTGGTTCCCGTTTGGCAAGAAATTTCATCCTTGGGGAGTGGCAGCTATTTGCTGGGCTATTTGGAAATGCAGAAACAAAGTTGCATTTGAAGGAAAAGCGTTAAAAAAAACCCGTTGGAAATAATATGTCATGCTTGTGCGCTCATGATTTATTGGTCAGGTTTATTTGCAGAATTGGACAGAGATCAGCTGGTGGAGGGCGCAAATACTATGCAGTCGCCAAGGAGATTCTCGCGTCCCAAACCACAAGACAGGTGAATCAGTTGCTCCTTGAAGATGGTGAACGATCTAATCAAGACGATGATTCTGCTTAACTCAGCTCCCTTGCGCTGTGCGGGCATCAAGTGCGTGGAAAAGTGCTTGTTCAGAAGACAGAACCTGGGATGGTTCCTGGCTATGGTGTGGCCTTTTTGGATGAATAGACATTGTTAGTTTTAGCAGTTGAGTCTTCGTCTTGGTTCTATAGAAAATCTTGTTATTGTCACTGTGGTTTCTGGTCAAGTGGTTTCTGGTGGTTGTTAGGTGGCTGTTTCTTTTGAGCCATGCTTAGTCGTTTTCGTGATAGTTTGCTACTTCTGGAATCTCTTTTGTCTTCTGTCTGTAATCCTCACTGTGTATTTCCGTTATCTCTAATGAAAATGGGTTTGCCCGCGTGGAAAAAATTACCGATTAAGAAGCGAAACACCTCTAGCCTATGGGCCCACCCGTATACACGTTATTATAAATTCATTTAATAAAATATTTAGACTGTAATCGTATGAGATCTATGTTTTCATCATCATGTAGTTGACACTTGCATACATATTGTTTAAGTGTAGCAGAGGTATAGTTGTACGTGGATTGTAAATAACATTGTTCAACAGGACAAGTTAAGTCTAACCAAAGCACCACAACATTGCCGCTCCTAGTACGAGTTGCTATAAGGGTACATCCATCCTCAGCACCATCTGAACTGGTCTCCCGTCTCCGTTGCTGTCGCATGTGTGCATGACGGATGGATAATACTCTACACGACCTAGAACCCGAATTCTTGCAGGAAATGCACAGAGCTAACCCGTAAAACAAGGATCCCCTATCCCGCGAACACGGATAATAAATTGAACAGTATAGTACTCGTATATATATAAAAAAAAGATGAAATGTCCGTAAAAAAAAAGATGAAATGGCGACCAGCAAGAAGCATGCCCACAAGTGCGCGCCATGTCAAAGATCTCGTGCACGGAAAACAACGACGACTCGCCAGCAGTGCCGTACAGCAGAACCCCGGCAGGCCTCACGCCAGGCACCACCCGTGTTCACCTCCGTGGCGGCCCACTCGTGCGGCCACCTCTCGCGCTTGTGTACAGCCACACCACGATCGCCACAATGCAAGACTGCTGCTGTGTCGTCGTGCATGGTTGCCGTGCGTGCCAGCGCGAACTGTCCTCCACGAAGGTCCAAAGGAGCAGTATGGTATGGTCACTTGGTCAGGTCAGCAGCAGTGGCATTAACTCGTCGCTCAAGGTGGATAAAGCGAGCGAGCTGCTGTGGGCGACGACGCCGAACAGAGAGGACGGACGGACGGACGGGAGGCACGCCCTCCAGATCTCGCCTTATTCTCGCGGTAAGATCGACGACGCCGGCCCGCCCGCCCGTCCCCCCGGCCCGGCCAGGAAACCGTGCCATTTATGCGGGCGCAACCACTCCGCTGTCCTCTCCTCGCCGCGGCCCCGTTGGCGCCGTGCGTGCATCTATGGCCTGGCCGTCTGCGTCAGCCAGGCTTGCTCGCTAGCGTCGACGAAAACGTCCAACGCGCCACCGCCGATCGAGCGGTGCCGCGCGCGCGTACGCCGCACCGTGTGCGTGTATGAACGCCAGGGCAAGCGAGCGAGAGGCGAGAGCACGCACGCGCGCGATCGGTGGAGCCGGCCAAGGCGTCCGATGGCGACACGCGGATACGGCCCGGCACTGCTGCCACCGCTTTCCTTCTCGTCTTACAGCAGCCCGGCGCTAGCTCTGCCGGGATTCATGCACGCCGCTTTCCGCGCAGTCGCCGTCGCTCTCCATCGCGCCGCGCGCCTCGGCCTAGCTCCGGCCGGTCTCCATCCCACGGCTTTTGGTTCGCGGTTACAGGCTGCATGCGACCGTCGTTGTTGCGTGAAAAGGCCACAGGACAGGACAGGTTCCTCCTGCTGGCCCGGGTCGGGACGTCGGGTGAATTTCTTTCTTCATTCACTTCTTTGATTGACGATGGGTGGCGTGCGCGCGCTTTTCATTTCGTGCTGCGTTGGAGATGATCGGTGGACGAATCCGGCCGTAATTTAAAAGGTGTGTGCACCTTTCGCGAAAGCGTTTCGTGAGGGCATTAGTCCAAATCGGGCTAGATCACCTTTAAATAGCACTAGTGCTTGCTACTTGCTACTACTAATTAAAAGATTTATTATATATATAACCCCATTGAGCAACGGAGAATGAATGAAAGGAAAGGAGCTAGATGCGCGGTTAGTCGTGCACCATACCATATTCTTGCCCCACAATCCAAGCAAAGATAGACAGACTGGACACTGGAGGAGCGATAGGAACGGGCCGGGGATGAATTGGTTTTTTTTTATACATGGTTTGCTTTCTAAATCTGGAGGAGCAGACGCAAAGGAGAAATGGCTCTAATTAGGTTCCATTTCTGCTGATCCAGCGCTGCACTGCATGGTTTACATCGCTAGTTCCTTCCTGGTCCACTGATGCAATTACAGTCCATAGCCACACACACGAACGAAGCAGCTCGAAGCCGCGTGCTCTAACTTGATTCTCGTCGTCGTCGACGACGACTGAGCAAAATATTCTATTTTTATTGGACTCAGTACTCCCACAGCAGCGGCGGCTCCTCCAGGCGGAACGCGCCGGCACCGGCGGCGACGGAGAAGCACACGTCGTCGTACCACGATGGCGCGCACGAGAGCTGGCACGACGAGGCCCCGTGTCTTAGGTCCAGGAGGAGGTCGGGGAGGTCGAACAGCGCGTCGTCGGGGTTGTCCAGCGCTGGCGGCGTCGAGGCGGAGACGTCGTCGGAGGCGACGCTGGCGTCCGGGCCGTCATCGTCGGGGTCCTCCCTGGCGGCGCCCGCCGCATTGGCGGGGGCCGGGAAGTCCGCGGCGGCGGCGAGCGCGGCGGCGGCCTGGACGTCCTTGGGCGCCGCGGTGGCCGGGCGCGGGAGCTCGCTCGCGAGCTCCGGGAAGTTGAGGTGCGCGGCGCGGCCCTTGATCGCCAGCGCGGCCACGTCGTGGGCGCGCGCCGCCATCTCGGCGGTGGCGAAGGTGCCGAGCCAGATGCGCGACTTCTTGCGCGGCTCCCGGATCTCCGACACCCATTTGCCCCAGGCTCGCATGCGCACGCCGCGGTACGTCGGGTGGTGCCCGTCCTTGGTGCGCCGCCGCTTCTTGCTGCTGCTGCCCGCGGCGGAGGCGGAGTCGGAGGACGACGCGGTCGGGGACGCGGGAGCCTCCACGGAGGACAACGAGGTGGGCTCGGAGGAGCCGGAGGACGAGTCGTCCATGGCCATGGATCCTCGGCTCGTCGTCCCCTAGCTTCCTCCTGATGTTGTGGGGTGTGTGTGCGTTGGTGGAGTTGATTGGCAGCAGAGAGCTGCTGCCTGGTGCCGGGAGGAGAGTGACTGTGCGAGAAGGAGGAGGCGAGAGTGGCGTGGTGTGGTGAGGTGGGAGCTGAGACCGCGGGAGCGAGGGGGTTTTATGATGAGGCGATGAGGTGTAGGGAGACGTGGAAAGAGGACAGAAGCTGCTCCGTCACTCTTCCCTGCGGGCAAGGGAACAGTAGCAATACGGGCAGAATGCCGATTGATCATGCCCCATGGGACACTACCACACAACATCACAGGTTTTTGGGGCGGACCTTCCTGTTCGGCTGCTGCGGCTGATAAACCGATAAACCGGCTGATGCCGATTTATTAGAAGAGAAAAATATTGTACTATAGCGGATAAGTTGAACTGATAAGTTCAAGCGAATAAGGTGCAGGAAAACATAACCTCTGGTCACCTACAATTTAGTGCAATTAATGCTAAGGATCCGTTTGGATTCTCTAATCTAAACTTTATAGTGAGCTAAAGTTGAGAGGTTAAACTTTAAACCACTTTAGCTCATTCGTGTAGTCCAAACTTTCTATGAAGTTGGCTGAGGTTTAGACATTATTTTAAACCTTATGTTCGAAGCCCAAAAGCTAAAATGATCTAGTGTTCAGTGGCTAAACTCTAGACATGGAATTCAAATAAACTGGGTCCTAGTATATTCCAAGTGTCATGTACAGACAGATTTAGTTCTTTTTTGACGTCAGTGTTGTGGCCTTGTGGGCACTGCCACGTCCTGCCAAATGCGCGCGTGTTGTCAAATCACAGAGCGTTTTGCAATGATAGTCTCTGAAAACCACCGTTCTGTTTGTACGTACAGCATGCTGAAGGGAACATGTACGTACCGTAGCATACGTAGTAGCAGTACACAGCAACCGCCGGTAGAATGATACTCCGTACGTGTGTAAGTAGTACGTGCGTTGCTGGGCATTGACGTCTCTATTGTAGAGAGCTACTGGTGCTGACCACGGCCGGAAACCATGGTAGATTTTTAAATAAGCATGATTCAATCGAGCCATGTGCGTTTTGCCTTTGATTTTGTTGTTGGTGGGAGTTGGAGTCTTGGAGAGTTAATAACGAGCATGTCACGGCGACATCTGTGCAAGCTACGTAGCACGCTATGTCACGGCGACATCTGTGCATGCTACGTAGCACACATAGGTGTGGTCCGTGGTGCTGTTGGTTCATTCATCCATTATTCGTCCTTGCCGCATTTCGTTTTTGAGTCCACGCATGGAGTGAAATATATTCGTCCATGGACCTGCTGTGCATTTAGTATTCGAAAGGTATTATTGTAGATAGCGAAATGTTTACCATGATTTCCTCAATACAAAAAAAAAAACTCGGGCTGCGCGTGGGGTAGTCACCCCAAGCTATTTTAGCTTAAGGTACCGGGCTTATCACCCAGCCCGAGAAAACCTCAAAACCCCATGCCCCTAGCCCCCATACAGGGGTCAGTTACCTGGTGGGAGGATCGGTCCATTTTACAAATGCTTTGGAAGCGCGGGATAGGCGATGAAGTTTTTTTTCTACACCGCCGACCAAAAATTCGCGACAAAGATTCGAACTCTATCACGGGGGACACCACCCAGAGGCCTGACCAACTGGTATAGCAACCATTGGCTCCTCGGTACCAAGACTTGTTGTTTTATAGTGCTTATATAGATTGGACCTAGTGTACCTGTATGTGTTCATAACAGTGAGCATATGTGCACGTCGACATGTATACCTTTGTTACGTACAATGTTTTGAAGCAAATATGAAGTTAAAGAAAGTAAAGATATATAAGAATGCAGCACCCGATGATTCCGTCTAAAAAAAAGATACAATTATAGAATGAACACGCTTAAGTTTAATTAAATTTATATAAAATTCTATAATTTATCACAGTAAATATATATCATTAGATTCGTTATCAAATATATTTTTATTTTATAAATATTTGATTTTTATAAATTCATTAGCCAAAGTTAAGATATTTGGATTCGAATTAATCCTAGAATCATATTTTTTAGGACGGTAGTAATATAAACAGGATGTAACAATCGATGAAACGTACTCAAGAGTTAAAATAACATGAAGAGAGGACTTTTCTGAACTTGTTACGTGCTTGCAAGCTGCATTTTTGGTGTCTGCTAGTTATAGTTGCAGTGCACATTAATGAAGACCGAGGATCAGTGGTTGCAATTCTGTAGCGTGTTACTTTTGATTATTATTATATATAGGCATATATAGGAGCACACTGGTTTACTTTCGATTATATACTAATAGTAGCGTGGCAGTAAAAGACATGTGTGATGTCACACTATTTTACTTTTGATTATTATTTACATACTAATCTATCATCAGTGTTCTCGTACAGAAATGTTCGGTGAGCACGAAATTGTATCTTGTATGTTTTTTCTGCAAAAATGTTCAGTGAATAGGGTTGTAACAATTTCGTGCTCACTGAAAAATGTTATAATCCAATCACTAATGGCAGGATTAAGGGTTGACAGCAATTTGTAGTGGAAAATTTGTGGATATATCCCCTTTCAGTCATTCAGTGTCGAATTCACAATGACCATTTGGCCTATGGAGTGGCTACCTTGGGCAATCAACCAACATAATCATCCGGGTGATCGTCTGATGGAGGCAATCGTCCACGGGCAGTATCATGCCGCTACACTTCTGCCCTCGCCTCATTTTCAGCATCCCGTACCGTCCTTTGGCCTGATGCTCTGATCCCCGGGGCATCCGCGTTTCTCGCCCCCTGGACCTCCTGCCCATCGTCTGTCTGCGAAACCCCTCGTGTTTCGTTTGACACGGCCTCGAGACATTTCCTTGTGCTACTACCCTTGTGAAGGGAGGGATTCCATGACCATGAACTCGCTGGGGGCCGGTAACAAGTCACTGGAGTGCAGAGCGGAGACTACCGAATCGATCAAAATTTACTGAGGTGAAATCGATCCACCAATACTCCATGCAAATCAGTCCAACACGGGCCAGTAGATCTTTGACAGTTTAAGCACGCCCATCACTGGATATCATGGACCTTGACAGTGTCCGGTAAACAACAAAAAACAATTTGTTCTGAACTTGATGAAGAAGAGGACAGTTAAGAATTCTCCCACCATACAGATAATATTCAGTCTAGCAGTGACAACTCTGCACTCTGCAGGCACAAAAGCCAACCAAGGAGGTAGCGTTACTAGACCCATTTGGACCGCAGCAATCACAATCAGTGGTTCACCATCATAGCCTGCATCTTTCGGAAGCTCCCAGCTGCAGTCAGCACGCATTTCTTCTCCTCAAGACCGATGCGAGATGTGGCTGCCGTAACCGCCACCCTAGTAATCGTAACCATAATCATGCATGCCTTCAACGCTCCATTAGTCCCTGCATGATTGCCAATTTTTGTATTGTTATTAAGTACCAGTACAGGCACTGGCAACTACAAGTAGTAGGGCATATACAGTGACAACTGAAAATCAAACCATACCTGTTGCCCGTTGCGATTTTATTTATATTTTTAACACTTTTTTTAAACTATTCTTAATTCTAACACTGTTTTTTCTTCTTCAAAAGTAACACTTTTGGCCACGCCTATTTCCAGGGCGCGGAGAAAGAACTCTGCCGCGCCATGCATGGCGGCGCGGTAGGGGTGCGTACATGGCAACATCTCGCCCCGCTGATCGCTGACATGGCACGCCTTGCCGCGCCACCGATCAGGGCGCGGCTGTGACGCGCCACCCGTCAGGGCGCGACAGAGCCAAATAGAGGCCCGCGGCCCAATCCCTTTCCTCCGTCTCTGTTTCACTCCGCGCTGCACAGCAGCTGCCTCCGAGCCGTCCAGCCCCCGCCGCCGCGCCTCCCCCGCCGGCTCCCTCTCTCCCTTGTCTCCCTCTCTCAGTCCCTCCCTGTCCCCACTGCGCCGCCGCCCCTCCCCGTCGCCGGCGCGGCCGCCGTTTTCCTGTGGCGCGGCCTCCCTCTCTCCCCATCCTCTTCCCCCCTGCCACCCCATATCCTTAACCCTCCTCCAACTTTGGGCGCAGAAGAAGCCCGCCGCCGGCCGGCCATTGCCGCCGCCGGCCAGCTCGTCGCCTTAGGTGGATTGGGGTGATCCTCTTGCCGCCGGCCGACCATTTCCGCTGTGGTTTGTCGAGGTAGTCCTCTTGTGCATTTGTTGCTTCAATAGAATTGTTGTTAGCTAGGGTTAGGATTCAAAATTAGCCAATGAAATTAGTAAAGTTGGCTAGATAGGTATAGTTAGTGAAGTTAGTATAGTTGGTTAATACAGTTAGTTAGTATTGTTAGTATAGGTACTAATATTAATTAATGTATTTAGTATAGTTAGTTAGAATTGTTGTTATAGGTATTAATATTAGATTAGTTAGTTTTCTTATTTAGTAGGCACGACGATTTGGACAACTGATGAGGTTTTTTGAAATGCTTTTGTAGATGGATTGTTGTGTTAGTTTTTTACGGAGGAAGTGTTAGGAGAGAAGATTGTATGTTTGAGGATATGGAAGAAGAATTAGAATAGTTTGATGAACCTCCTAGCTTCAGCGATCTTTGTGTCCATTTGAAGGAAAAGTTTGACGGTGATTTCACACTGAAGGGAAGGTTTGATAGTGCAAAGACTAGGGCACACTATGTGCTGATGCCCTTACGCGACCATGCTCATTGGTCTCACTATAATAGGGTAATCCAAGCTTCCAATGTGGTCATGGCTGAGGTGGTGGTGGAGAATGGGTACATGATGCGTGGTCTTCAGGAGGAGCCGTCCTTCGACGGTGATACTCAACAAGAATGTGGGGTTCATGTGGAACCAACTATGGGTACTATGGATTTGGATGGCCAATTGACGCAGGAGCAGTTTCATTCAAGTCAAGTAGGTTGTACAAGCAATGACTTCAATTGAACGAGTTCGAATGGGAAGAGGAGTAGCAGGAGGAGGAGGACAGGATCGGTGATATAGTTAGTAGTGATTCAGACGATTTAGATGATGACCAGAGAGGTAGACATGCTATGCCCACACTGGTTTATGCCATGCCATTACTTGTTCATGGTATGCCATTACCAGTACCAACTGAGATTTTGCAAGCTATGACGGCTCAGGGTAGACTAGTCACAGATTTGCCAGCAGATAATACTCCTATGATTCATGGGGCAGAATTAGCAAAGCACATCAGTATGTTCCACCACCACCTTACACAGCGACAAAGCTTGAGCAACTAAGGTCGATGAACGTACCTTTCAGGGGCGTTCCAAACTATAGGGATATCAGCATGACAGACATGGCAGTTTATGACACCAGTCTCCAGATGTGTAGGAAATCATTGTATGACCATGAGAAAGAAATCCTTAGTAAGGGGATGATATTCAATACAATATCAGAGATGAAGCTCTTCCTTCAGGACTATGCTGTGTATCACCATAGGCCGTACAACGTCACTCATTCGAACCAGGAGTTAAGGTACCACATGATATGCAAAAACGGTTGTATGTGGAGGTTAAATGCACGAAAAGAGACAGAGTGATGGCAGGTGGAGGATAAGTAAAGTGGTCGAACCCCACACTTGTCTATCAAATAGAGGAAGGAAAATCATCAGCAACTCACTGCACATTATCTTGCCCGTCGTATATTGGGGCTCGTTGATGACAATAACGACATTTCGGTGTCTTTGTTACAACAGTCCATATCTAAATTCGTTAAGTATGATGTGAAGTACGGAAAGGCTTGGCGTGCTAAGCAAATTGCTCTGGTGATTCATTGGGGTAGTTGGGAGGAAGCATACAACAGTGTGCCCCGCATCTTAAGTGCAATGCATTACTACAACCCTGGCTTGAAATAGTTTGTGGACATCGGAGGGATGTATTTTTGGGACCCGTTGAGGCATGTCCTGCATCGTGTGTTCTGGTCGTTCGCGCAAACGGAACATGCATTCCAGTTTTATCGGCAAGTCATACTTGTTGATGGCACTTTCCTAACCAGAAAGTACAGGGGCACCTTGATGATGGCTGCTGCTGTTGATCCGTAGGACCAAATAGTACACATGGCTTTTGCTTTGGTAGAGGGAGAGAACAATGAATCGTGGTCATTGTTCATGCGGCTTCTACGTGTACAAGTACTTGGCCCATCTCGCACTATATGTTTGATCTTGGACCATCACCTAGGGCTTCTTAATGCTGCAGCTGAGCATATAGATGGGTTCCCGCCTCTAGTGCACAGATAATGTATGAGACACTTTGCCGCTAATTTTTGGTGGCGTCAGAGGAAGAAGGAGGTATGTGACAAGGTAAAGGCTCTATGTTGTGTACGTACAGAGCACCAGTTCAAGGAGACAAAGAGAGAACTAGATAAGATGCTAAATTAAGCAGGCAATGCCTGGCTAGAGGCGCGATGGAACAGAAGGCTAAGTGGGTGTTAGCATATGATGAGGGGGGTTTGAGGTATGGCATCATGACCACTAACTCCATGGAGTCTTTCAACCGTGTATTCACCGGAGTTCAATCGTTGCTTGTGTCTGGAATTGTTGAGTTCTCCTTTCATAAGTGCAACGAATATTTTGTCAAGAGGTGGAAACTTGCGTAGAGTAATATAGCTGAGCAGGGGTAATTTGGAAAGGCCAGAGCAGAACATTTGAAGGAGGCTGAGGAATTGGTCAAGCAACATACCGCCAAGCCGTATGGACCCCGCCGCCATATCTTTAGTGTACAGGGCAAGGGTGGCACAAGCTTGGGCGGCTAACATTATGGTGGACGAAACTACCAAGTTGATCTTGACAAAGTAGAGTGCAGTTGCAACGTCCCTCAGATCATGCATGCCCCTTGCTCTCATATGATCGTGGCCTGCAGGGTTCGCGGGTATAACTTTGAGGATCTGCCATATATGTCACCCTTATATCTCCGTTCGAACACCGTTAGTATTTGGGAGAGGAGCTTCGAGCCATACCTTGACCCAACACAGTGGCCACCTTATTATGGTTATGACTACATGCCGCATCCGGATCTAATGAAGGTAGGCAAGGGTAGGAGGAAGAAGCGACTCAAGGGGGACATGGACGCTATGAGAGGATATGACGAAGACATGTATGGAGAGGGAGACTTCAACGAGACCCATGGCAGGAATCTTTGCTTCATTTGCAAAGAACCTGGTCACAAGGCTAGCAGGCATAGAAGACAAGGGCAGCAGGTGCATATAGCATACATTTTATTATATTAATGTTAATTGTTTGCTATGATATTTAAAACTACTATGTTAGTACCAATTATGATATATGTTTATTCTCTCATTTTGCATAATAGTTTATTCCTTTTATATTTACTTTGTTTTTATGCACTAATGTTCCATCATATTATAGTACTCTTAATGTTTGTCCTAACACATCCATTTGAAATTTGAACCAGGATGGGGGATCATCATTCGCAGTACCCCATTCTTGAGGACCACCGAGCCAAGCAGTGTGCCGGCTTCCTTGAGATCGTCCGGATATAGTATGTCGAGTAATGTCGAACTTATGTACTGATAAACTTGTGTCGTAGTTATGACTTGTTGAACTTATGTCGAACAGAGGTATTGTCGAACTAGCGATGAACTTGGGACGTGTACAAGTTAGTATTGCTGAACTTGTGTACTGATTGTCTCGTGCACTTAACCTTCCTGCTGACCTATTCGTTAAACCGACACGACAAAATAACTTAGCTCATGTGAGAACATAACAGAAGTGCCTTGTTCCATTTGCTGCCACCGCTTTGACCGCCGCGCCATGGCTGGGGGGCGTCAGCCTTGCCGCGCCATGGCAGCTGGTGCGTCAGCCTAGCCGCGCCATGGATGGTGGCACGGCAAACCCATGCTGGGCGCTGGCCAGACTCTCTTCTGAGCGTATCAGCAGCAGCAAGAATTTGATGCATATAATTTAGGGGTTTCGAAAGATCGCAATGGTCATTAGTGATTGGTACAGTCTTCTAGATAATGTTTAGACAAAATGGGCACCAAACAATGCAGCACCGAGAAAGTTCTACTACAATACAGATACCAAATATAAAGCATTGAACTAGCACACCTGTACCAATCCTCTACCACACCTCTACCAATCCTCAGTCTGAAACATACTTAGTAAGCAACTCGTCGTCCGAGTACCAGTCCTCTACCACTACCTCGTTGCTGTGGCTAAGCTCACCTGCGTTGCCCTGATCTGCCTGTCGTCTGTAGTAAGCTGCCTCCGCTTCACCTACGGCCTCTATGGCCTGAGTCAAGAACGCATCCTCCTCCGTCTGGCTCATGTGGCTAGGCTCACCTACATTGCCTTGATCTGTCTGTCGCCTATAGTAAGCGGCCTCCGCTTCATCTGCAGCCTCTGCGGCCTAAGTGAAGAACGCATCGTCATCCTCCTCCGCCTATAAGCCTGCCTCTACTAGAGCGATGAGCTCGCTCAGTCTGCCAGTGTCGTCCTCAGCCTCCTTTGCCTACAAACCTGCCTCAGCTAGAGCGATGAGATCGCTCAACCTGGAAGTGTCGTCCTCATCCTCGTCCCCCTCATCAGACAACACAATCGGAGATTGAACGATGCGACCAGCTCACGTTCTGTGCTCATGTAACTTCTTTTCCTCAAATCTTGCACGGGCCACCTCTACGGCATGGTCCTCGCTACATCCAATCCCTTCATGTATAAAATGCAACAAGTTAGCAACACGATTATATTATATTTAAAAGCAGGCAATGAAAAGAACAAGGCTTCCAATGACTCACTGGCACACAATACAACAACACGGTCGTTCAAGACCTGCATCTGTACTCTTTCCTCCTTCCTTGCCTCCTTCCTTGCCCTCTCCTCCTCTAACGTCCTCTGTCTCTCCAACCCCCATTTGTCAAGCCCAACATCAATCGGGTTACGAATACCGCGCTGTCTAGCAAACTCACGCATCTTGTTTTTGTGATGTTTAACGAATAGGTTGACGTTGTCAGGTCCATATCCCCTCTTCCATGCAATTACTTGCCCCCCTTCAGTTCATCCAAGAACTTAGCTTGACCATCATAACATTCCCACATGCATTTTCTAGTGCTCTGTTCAAACGAAAAATTATATTATATATGTCTTAGCAAAAGAAATAAAATACGATTTCATGTTTACTACAAAAATAATCAACTTCATCATAGTTAACCATATGGCTGCAATAATGGCCTATTCCAGGCTCCAAATAGACTAAACCGTAGTTGAATTTAACACCATATTCGCACATGACTGGAGGTGCTTTATAAATTAACCTTCCTTTTCTCTTTTCCTTTGGCTTTGGTGGCTTCAGCCATTGATTCTTAGGACCGTAGAGCCACTCATTGAAACGACACTTCACAAATCCATAACGCTACAAGAGAATACATTAGTACATGCACACATATAGAGATAAATATTTAAACAGATACACTTTCCACTTATTTCGTGCTTGTTCGGACACACAAACTCCAACGTATTCTTAGGGTTTATCACAGCTTGATCTCCGCATTCGCACAGAGGAGGTTCATCGAGTCGTCTAACTGCGGCTAGGTGCTTCTCCTTAGCCGTCATTGGCGGAGGGTTAGGGGGGGTGGAACCCACCGCTCGAACCCATCACGTGGATGTCTCCCTCTACACCAATCGTCGAAAAGGAGGTATCTATGGTCAAACTTGTCTGCACCGTCGATTCACTAAAAGAAAAGGCACCTCTCATGGGCCTACACAATAAGATTCCAACAAAATATTAGTAGCCTACTTACACAAAAAAAAGAAAAAAAGATAGTGGAAATAATTACTTACATTAAAACGACTGCATGTGTAGAAGCAACGCGCCGCTGTGTCTAAATGTCTCGATTGAAACACGTCGGCCGGAAAACCACAGTCACAGTTTAAGAAAGGGAGGTCCGGAGGGACGGGGCATCTTTGTAAGACGCATCGGGGTATAATTCTCTAGGACGACATCGTTTTCGCCAAAACTCCTCCCGATACATGTCTTGCATCTAACAAAACGGTTGTAATTTAAAAAATAAAAATTAAAACATCACAAATTAATATCAATGAGAACTATTTGCATTACAACAAATAAAATATAACATACACTTTGGTGCAAACTCTATCTTAGATGTAAACATGCAAACTATATAAAAACTATACTTTGATCACTAAAAAATAAAATTTGTTACATCAACAATGTGTCCATATATTTATTCACATATAAAAATTGAGATGCAAACTCAAACAAGCAAAATTCATATAAAAATTGATCTTAGAATACATGGTAATCATGATTCTAACTAACCAATTAACCTTAACATTGGCAATTCTAATCATAATCCTTCGATCCAACGTTCTAACGAACTCATATTTTCCTCCATACCCTCACTACTCATTCAAATCATTCGATCCACCGTGGAGCCCGAGGAGGAGCTTTATTACCTTGATAAGGCCGAGGAGGAGCTTCGGGAAAGGTAGGGAGGGGGCCGGCAAGGGAGGGAAAGTCGGCGGCCGGCCGTGGGGGATCCGGGAGGCAATGGCGTGGCGGTGCGGGCTGGGAGGCGCGGCGGCGGGGGCTGGGCGGCGCGGAGGCGGCTGCTGTGCGGCGCGGAGTGAAACAGAGAGGGAGGAAAGGGACTGGGCCACGGGCCTCTATTTGACTCTGCCGCGCCCTGACCGGTGACGCGTCACAGCTGCGCCCTGATCGTTGGCGCGGCAAGGCCTGCCACATCAGCGACCAGCGGGGTGGGACGTTGCCACGTACGCACCCCTGCCGCGCCGCCATGCATGGTGCGGCAGAGTTGTTTCGCCGCGCCTTGGAAATAGGCGCGGCCAAAAGTGTTATTTTTTAAGAAAAAAAACAGTGTTAGAATTAAGAATAGTTAAAAAAATGTTACTACACAACCATGTGTTTTATGTAGTTTCAACACATGAATTTTTTTGCACCAAAGGATTAAGATCCAACAGCCTCCACCCTTCTTCTACCTTCACAGATCTCAGATCACAAATCATATTTTTTTCTATGGGAGGACAAATCACAGATCCGCCGCCGCCACCACCGCCACCGCCACTGCCATTGCCGGTGCGGGCGCGGGGGCGGGGGCGAGCTCGCCGGTCGCCGTCGCCGGCGCCGGTGGTCACCGGTGAGAAAGAGAGAGGGAGAGAGATAAAAAAAAATCCATGTGTTTTTTTTTTCTAAAACACATGCGTGTTGTATAGTATTTCTGTAAAAAAAACCGTTGCTCTCTCAACAGTTATTTTTTGGCGAATATGTCTTAGCACGTATTTCATTAAGAGGGAGTCTCTCTCAACAGTTGAGGATCGATGCAGGGTTATTTAACGAGTAGCAAGGCATTATCATTGAATCGGTTCCAAATCAGAGAACATCTGCCGTGCCGTGCCTTTACTGGTCGCTCATGATTCATCGCGCAGGCACGAATCTGTCTCGATAACATTTCTTAAAGCCTGATCTCTGTCTGATCAGTGAGCAATGGATCAGGAAGTCAAGCCATGCTTCCTCTTTCTTGCAAGAATCCTATTCTCTGTCTGTCGAGGCCCAGGAGATAGAACAAGGCTGTTGCAGCATGCTTTGGACAAGCTAAGATGATTCCGGGGGAAAATATTTGTTAGGTAACGTGATAAAGAGGAATAGGGTCATGAGGGCTTAATCATGGATCGCCCATTAATTCGGTCGACCAGGAAAGGGCATTGCTGGACATACAATACAGGAGATTAACAATTACTGGTGGCACTGGCACCCTGATTCTGATTGTTTATGTATGTATGTGCTGCTACGAGAACTTTATTTGAAGGGCTGGCTTAGCTTTGGTGATCTGTCTTGGTGTTCTTGGCGGGGTCCGGCAACTGGTAGCTTAGGACTAGGACAATTTGCGATTGAATAGCAGCCCGCCCGCAGGTTTTATTTAGAGGTACGCAAGCGATCTAGCAATCTTTTCTTTACAAAATGCGCGGGGATTTTGTCGCCGATCGACCACTCTCAATTAACAAATGTCCACGTGGAGCTCGTTAAGTTTCGCCACTACGCTATAGTATATATATGAAGTTATGAACTATACTATATGCATGTCAATATATGTGTCGCTGTGCAAATCTTGCCTCTTTTCCTTTTTTGCAAATTATTAGTTAGAAAATCTACGGTTTTATTATTATTACTAGTATACTATCAATCAATAATGTATTGTGCATGATTAGACCACTCAGCAGTATTCTATGCAGCACTAATCTTGCGAAGATCATAGTTTAATTAGGGCACACAGTGCGCCACACCTCTAGTGATTTGTACCTGAGAAGATGATCGATCTACACTACACCATCGATATCGGACTGAATCTCTGATCAGCTATTTTAGTTTCCCCGTTCCGTCCTGAATGTGGTTACAAACTGGATTTGCTTTTCGCATCAATTATTAATCGCTTTTAGCATCAATTAGACTGACAGACCCAATGCAAAGGAAAGCTACCCGGCACTTGCTAGCTGCTGGCTGACGACTCCTCCTAGCATGGGGCACTTAAAAAACAGCTAGCCCGTTGCCGTTCCCATGAACACGCATGATTAAAGCCAAATGCAAATGGGAGCAGGAACTAAACACTAAAGTATATTGTTACAACGTCCAAATTTAGAAGGGAAGTCGCATGACATGGTAGCTAGAGCGCATCCGCATTACTGCATATGGTCTCGGAAAATAAAAATGCAACATATGCTGCTAGTCTCTACTACCAACTGGGTACAGGACAGCATATTAGACAGGGAAGATACGGATATGTGTGCGTGATCACTAAACACAACGGTTGTTAGACTGTGCCGTGAGATAATGACACAGTGGCCATGCACATAAGGCGTACCCAGTGTACAGAGCTCCCGCTCTGTACTGGGTTTGAGGAAGAGTGTAAGTGACAAGCCTTATCCTCGTCTGTGCAATGCGTGGCAAAAAAAAAAAACTTTGTTAATCAGAGCAAGCCACCACATGATCGTACGTCCTAGACTATTGCGTAACTGTAAACATGAGCCCGACCCCTGCTGCCAGCTATACTCCGATCTTTTTTTCTTCTTCTTCTTTTGCTGCGAAACTCTACACCTAATGCTGCACAGGAACAGAGTGCCATTCTTGTCTTCTGCCCTCCTTAGATCTATCTGATCGATTTACCGCGCGATCGATCCTAGCCGATCGTGCTAGAATTAGCATTCCAGATCCGATCTTTCATCCCACAATTTTGGAAACAATACTCATCAGACAAATAATAGCACCCCAATTCAATTTCAATCCTGTGGCTATTATTATTGAATAACGAGATGATCGCGCATTCTATTTTGGAAAAACGTCGATCCCGAATCCTGCTATTGAAATTGAAATTCAATTCGCCGGTAAACGCAGTGCAATTGAATAGCGCTTTCATTTCGTTCGTCAACCGCGAGCTGCCTGCGAGCGAGGCCACAACCGCCGTGCGGTTTGGCCTGTGCACGGTCGCCGTCGTTCGCCGGAGTTGGCACTCCACATGGACTCGCCACCGAACTCCACCACACCTTATCTCGCCGATAAAAAAAAATCAATGGAAGCTGTTTGCTACTAATCTGATCTCTACACTGTCTCCTGCATGGGCAGTTAGGATCGAGCACACAATCTCTCCCTTTTGGCGGCCATTACGGTATGGTTTTGTGGAAATGATGCTGCTGCAGTGCGTGCGTCATATTTTGGCCACGAGCTATTGGCCTAGAAAGGGAGCGAACTAAAGACAGACAAAACAATGTAGAGTGGTGGTTAGCTTAGCTCGTTCCAATTTTTCTCTCTCTCTCTCTCTTTCCATCGAGAACAGGGTCGTCGTCTCTGTAGTTTATGCTCTCTTGCATGGCGCATAGCATGATTGCAACAGTGGCCAGTAGGATACGGACCTACATTCTTTAGCGGCTGCTGCTGTGGGGGACCTCTCAGTTCTTCACACGTCTAGAAGTGTATGTGTATCTTGTCTTATTGTCAGTGCGGGCAGAGTTTCTTATAGACTAGATACTACGTGACATCTTGGGGGTGGAGAAGCAATGCAAGGGTAGTAGTACTGTACGTAGTTTCTGAATTCAAGCCTCGCTCCTCCTACATGAACTTCATTTCGACAGCTCAGATGTGACAACGGCGACAAAGAGAGAATAAGCTGCAAAGGTGGAAATGGAAACGAGCAACTAACGCAACGCTCACATCCACCTGAACCATAGACATCGATCACAAGCGCATGTGAAGATTGGACTGCACATGGTAATTCCCTTGAGCATTGCATCTAGACCCTGCATCATGCATGCCATCATCACATTCTCATATAGTCCAGACACCACGCTAGGACCTCCGATCCTAAGCTTGGTGAGAGTGGTGACCCGTGCCCTTGTTAAGTACCAACCCTATCTTGTAGACATGATACCAACCTAAAAAACAGCCTTGTGATCCTAGCATGCGTCCTGTCCTGTCCCCCCTCTATTCAGAACCAAGCGTGCTTACTATGTTTTCTTGTTTTTTTTTCCCTCAAGGACACAACATGTATTGAAGCGTTAATTTCTGGAGAAGTTTCCCCTAACTAAAAGTAGCAGAAGTGTCCCCATCGGCCGCATTTTCTCTCTGTGCAGAACCAAGCGTGCTTACTATGTTTTCTTGTTTTTTTCCCCTCAAGGACACAACATGTATTGAAGCGTTAATTTCTGGAGAAGTTTCCCCTAACTAAAAGTAGCAGAAGTGTCCCCATCGGCCGCATTTTCTCTCTGTGTTAACAGAGCAATGAGCAACCTAATATCAACAGGCCCAATGAACAGCGCAAACTAGTTATTCTCCGCGCGAAGAAAAACTACCTTCCCTTTATTTCTTTATTTCTTTATGGCTAGAGCAGCTTATGTAATCTGCCTCATCTTTTTTCTTTCTTTCTATGTCTCTTGAATTTCTCTCCATTAACTTTGTTGGTTTGTAATTCTGTTTGTTTTGTTAATATATGCCAATAGGGATGATCGGCCTCCGATCCCTCCTGTTTCCTAACAAAAAGTGTTGGAGTCTATTATTTGTCTGATGGAGGCACTTGCATTTTCCTAGAGTTTATTATAGGATTTAATGTTTCTATTCTTTCAGTTGTAGGCACGTGCCCATTGACAACCAGTTGCCTATGGCAACTTTGCCAATCTCAAAATCTACAGGTGACTTTGCCAATCTTAAGATCCAATTTAGGGGGGGGGGGTGAACAAAAGAATAAAGGCTTTTTTATCTTCTCTTAACTTTAGCCCCTCATATCTAATACATATATGCATAAAATTTTAAGGGAGGGCTTAAAGAGGCTCTATGTGCCCAAGATGGGTAGGGGGGCTAGAGCCCCCCTAGCCCCACCGCTGGCTCCGTCACTGTCTGGAGGTGCTCATAGGATTAGAATGTGTTTAGGTGTGCGCATAATCTATAGGGATAATCATATAACTTTGATATATGGCAATGAAATAGAACGTTAACGGAGCTTGGGCCTGTAATCAACGAACCAACTAAGAAAGGTATAGTGCGCAGATCGCTCATGGTCCAACAACTATTTCTTTTTTTTTAATCATGCAACAACTATTTCTAGTGACAATAAACGGTAATGAAGCCATTGACTTTAGAGTAAGAAATGGGAGTAAAAAAGGGTGAAAAGAGTCCAAGCTAAGTGGCACAAAAACTGAACTATATACTAGCCACACAATTTGAGCGGATCACCTGCCAGTTCATGTGACTTTATCATTTGGAAAAAGATGTCCAAAGTAAATGTCAATGTCATGGATTGCAAGTCCTGGAATCTTTTTTTTTCTCGAATACGCAAAAGATTTGCGTATCATTATAATTAAGAAGAAGTAGAGTTTAACCATACACACGACGCGCTTCTAACGAGCGTCCTAGGAGGCCTTACAGTTTGACTGGACCTTCCTAGCAGACTGTTTCGAACTTCGATCTTACATAAAAGCAAACAACCAAACTACGAGTAGCGCAGTAACCAACGGAGCTTTGGATCTCCGCTAATGGCCGCGCGACTCAGCTCCGTCATCCGAGAAGAGCCTTGTACCAATCGTAGCAGCGGTCGCCGGGAACAGCTCGTCCCGTGCTTCCACTTCGCTTTACGTCCAGTTGTCCTGGAATCTTGATCACAAGCTGGAAAGTTTACAGTTGAGGAAGTTTATTGGGCTGTTACAAATCTGTGAATCGATAAACTATGTATTTGCTACCATGTTGCACTCAGACATCTGTAAGTTAGCATCACGATTGACGCAAGAACAGAACGGATCAAAGCTGATTACTAACAGTATGCGGAACATCAGCACCTATCTAACTTCACAATGGCATGCATGTCGCGTCCCCCTCTTGCTCGTCAGTGCTCCCAGAGCAGCAACGGCTCGTCCCAGGACAAATCATAGCCACAAGACGTCAACGGCGGCGGCAGCGCGAAGCCGAACTCAAGTAGAACGTCCGGCAGCTCGAAGAGCGCCAGGTCAAGGATGTGCCCGTCCGCCAGCATCGAATGCTCAGACGGCGGCGCAGCCGGCTTATCGCTCTGCGCACTGTCGTCAGCGTCGTTGCCGGAGGAGCTAGATGCGGCCGGCTCTTCACTCTCGTCAGTGCGGGCGCCGTGGCTAGAACCGCTAGACGCGGGCGGCGCCACGCTCTCCCCCGTCTCCATCGCGGCCGCAAGCGCCGCGGCGGCACGCACGTCCTCGGGCGCCGCCGATGCGGCGCGGGGCAGCTCATGGGACATCTCCGGGAAGTTGAGGTGCGCCACGCGGCCCTTGATGGCGAGCGCGGCGACGTCGTGCGCTCGCGCCGCCATCTCGGGGGTGTCGAAGGTGCCCAGCCAGATGCGGGACTTCTTGCGGGGCTCCCGGATCTCGGACACCCACTTGCCCCACGCGCGCATGCGCACGCCGCGGTACGTTGGGTGCTTCAGCTCCCGGCGCGGCCGCTTCCGGCTGCTCGAGCCGCCGCCGGCGCCGCCGCTGGTGTCGTCCAAAGGCTGCGACGACGAAGCGACGGGGGAGCCCGGGCCGGTACCGCCGGAGCTGCTGCTGCAGGTGGTGCAGGCATCGGACACCGGGGACAGTGCTCGCTCTTCTTCCATGGTGGGCGTTGAACACTGTGCAAAGCTGGCAGTCACAAGCAAGCTCATGTCATGAGTGATGACTTTGCTACGAGCTCCGAGTGTGAGCCAGTGAACTATATACTCGCCGGGAGGAATTAACAATTTCGCTTCGTCAAAGTGGCGAGTCCCATGGCTACAGTATTTTCTGCATTCCCGAAAGAAATGTGATTGGCATGCGAGTTGCGAGGTGGTACTATATAATGATTTAGATTAGAGAAAGGCTAGACAGCTTATTAAGACGCGCTTTGCTCCAAGGTCATGTATTACTGCGGCATGCAGTGAGTTGCTGACTTGGTCATCCTGATGAACCTTCATCAGTGCTGGGTATTGGATGGCAATCTCTGCAGCAATAAACGTGATCAGATTGGAAGATGCCATTTCCAGCTAGCTCTGTTAGTACCAAGAACCATGGGATCTCATTTTCACAAAAAAAACCTGGGATCTCACAATTAACGGCCATATGTTATTTCTTTTTAATTAATTAGAAGTACAATTCTCATGTCAGTTGTTTACTACTTCCTTTGTACACATAGCGTCTAAAGTTTGTTACGGAGATCCTAGGCGCGCCGCGCACCCCATCGGTCGGCCTCCTGCTCGTCGCGCCCCTTCCCACGGCATCTAGAGCCGTACCCAATGACTCTCTGAGCATATCTCTAAAACATGAAACACTTGCAACATGAAACACTTGAATGCAACATACATCTAAAGCAGATGAAGCTTTTGAAACGTACACTTGCAACATGTATGTGAAATATATGCAACATCTAGATAAAACACTTGCAACTTGCAATATGAAAACACTTATTGCAACATAAGATTGAAACAGCTGAAACATTTCGAACATACTCTTGCAACATATGTGTGAAATATATGTAACATCCAGATAAAAAATGCTTGTAACATACGTCTAAAACATATGAAATATTTTGATCAAACGCTTGCAACATGCCTCTGGAACACTTTGCAACATATGCAACATCCCGATCTACTTTTGCAACATCCATATAAAGCATTTGCAACATATATCTGGAACATCTGAAACACTTTAAATATATGCTTGCAACATGTCAGGCCCGACACTCTAGTGGGAGGTGGCCACCATGTCAGGCTCGTTAAGGAACTCGATAACCGCCTCAATGGGCAGATCAGGGCTGGGAGGTGGCAGAGCGAAGAGCACCACAGGCTTGGTTGCCGCGAGCTTCTTCCGCTGGGGGCACCGGGGCGCGCAAAGCCTCGATGCGAGCGCGAAGTATGGCACGGCGACGACGCCCTCGCAATCTCTAGCCAGCCGCAGGAGGAGGTGACGATGAGGACGCCGACTCTAGCGATGATGGTAGCAGCGAGCGGCAGGTGCGACTCCAGCACCGCAATCCGGCGTCGCGGAGGCGAGTGAGGGCCCCGGGGCAAAGGAAACAGGTGGTCGCTGTTGGAGAAGGCGGGGCAGCGGGCGGGTGGTAGGAAACGCTCTGATGGTCGAGCTAGTTGGGAATGTCGCTGTCTTTTTTTCTATTTTTAATAACGGTGAAAGAATGAAGGTAAAAGGAAACATGCCTATTGGGCTAGTAGTGCACAGACCCAGAAAGCGGGGCGTCCGGATGGTCGGATGCCTGCACTGTAGCATTTATGTTTCTAGATACATATATTTTGCACTTACATATATACTATGTCTAAATATATAGTAAAAGCATGAGTTAAATACACAAGTAGCCCTCAGACTTGTAAGGGTGTGTCACTTAGGTCCACAAACTTTAAAAATGCATTTTTGGATCCCTAAACTTGTTAAGTGGTGCATTACAGGTCCATGCCAGCCACGTGGAGGTTTCTTGCTGATGTGGCAATACCAGTGTGGCATATTTTTCTACATTTAAGTGCGCATCATTTCTCTTCTCTCACGAATAGATCCTTTCTTCTTCTTGCTTCCCTCTTCTCTCATGGCGATTGCAGCCCATGGACATATGTGGCGTCAGACGGGCTAGGGTCGGCACGAGAGATGAGGGAAACAACAATTCATTGTGTGTGAAGAGGGAAGGAGAGGGATTAAATGTAAAAAACATGTCATGTTGGCATGCCACATTAGAATGCATTCTCAAAGTTTATGAAACTAAGTGACACACTCTTATAAGTTTGAAGGCCGCTAGTGCATTTAACTCTAAAAGCAATATATTTAGAAAAGTCAAACTGTATTATAATTTGGAACGGAAACGCAGTAGACAGACAACACAAATAGGATTAGTCATCTGTTCTAGTTACACTGCCAACCCATAAGTATTATCCCTACCAACGCTAATTATGTGTCGCTAGGGATACTCTATGGTATGAATAAGAGTATCCATTCTAACGCCAATTGACAAATTACATGCCGATAGGGATAATAGTGTCCCTACACATGCCCTTATTGTTATAAAAAATGCAGAATACACACACAAACATCTATTTTGAACATGAATGCATGTCATGCATGTTAGTTGTTCATAGCATACAACTTCACTCTTCAGGTACTACTCATTGTTTGCCTAATCCAACTTTACAATGCAAGTAATGTGGCAAACATCCATAAACAAATACTTAGCGGTTTCATGTCTAGTCGAGACCACGGAGAAAGTGAACTGCTCGGCGCCGCTGCAGGATGACCATCCGGTCGACGACAGCGACAACTCTACCGCACGCCGCCTCAAGCCCTCAAGAGCTTCACCAGGCGAGTGATGAAGAAGCGCGACTCTCCGCTAATTCACTAGCCTCCGAAGTAGCCGTCACCTGCTAAGCAGGCGCTTCAGCGCGGAGCAAGCGGCTGGTGGCTCAGAGCCTCTCCTGAGTTCTGGCTTCCAAGCGAAGTGAGGTTCTTGTCATGCAGCGTATGGGCTACATCATAGCTCAGTCAACGCCAAGCATGTCAGGACAGAAGGCCTACGAGATGCTCTTCGAGGGTAAGCTGACGTTGTCCAACATAGAAGCATTGGACGCGCTCTTCGCAGACGCCGGGAAAGGCTCAAGCAAGCAGCACTAGAGACACAAGGCCACCTCTTAGGTTGCGTTGTAGTGCTTTTATTTGTTGTATACCATTTGTGTAATATCGAAGTTTCAGTCCGCATGCTAGGACGGTCCAGCCTCAGGCTGTCGTTGTCAACCTCCTAGGGCACTTGTTGGAGGCGCGTCGTTTGTATGGTTAAATTTTTCTTTTTAATACAATGATGCGCAAATATTTTGCGTATTCGAGAAAAAAACAAAATGCATACACTCTACTTCATGCAACAGTGTCTCAAACATAAGCTAGGTAGTAATTTTCATGCAATAAGAAAATATTGCTGAACTTCAATGGATAATAACTAAAACTTGGTAAATTCCATACAAGTAAAAAAAACATCCATGTACTTCATGCAATAACAAAATACTCACTAAACCAGATCTTTGTGAATTGAACATTAAATAATTATGAAATAGTATAAATAGTTCATCATCAAAGTTGACAACTTTTTAATTTAAGATGATTTACGTATATAAATATTCAATATAAATTCTCGGATCGGATTCGAGATGGTTAACAATGTCAAATGGTGAGACAAAGTCAACATCAAAGTTGTAGTATACTCAACAAAATCTACAACTTTGCAGTTAACAACTTTTCATTTGAGATCTTTTAGAGTGTCAAATATATAATATAAAAGAATAGCATCACTTGTGTATAGTCACATGTGTCATGTGCTCAGCTGGTATGGACAAGAACATGAACGTTGAGGTATTGAGTTGCAAAATACATTTTTATCACTTATCACTGCTGGACCAATCTGCTGAACCAGCAGTAATAGGCTCACTGTTGAACCCAAATCCGGCAGTGATATCGAATTTAGACCTGACAGTGATGGACCAATTTGATGTGGTGATAGCAAAAACTACATATTTAGAAAAGCCAAAATATGTTTCAAATGAAGTATCAATTGTTACTGTTGTGTAGATTCAGATTGAACATTTACAATGTTATGTTAGATTTTCCTTCACAGTTGTTTCATAGTCATACTATTTGTCGTGGGAGTTGTGTTCCGGGGGCCAGTATGTTATAAAAAATGTTACCCATTTGCGACTAGGAGTAAAACGGTCAAAGCAGAGGCCTGGAAACCAAGAGTCCCTAACTATCGTAAAGATTATAAACCTATATTTTTTTTAGGGTTACTCTAGCCGATGTTTTTTCAATGTGTCCTGGATCTCGTTGTCAGCTAGACCTAAGATAATCGAGCCCAGCCTACGGGCCTGACCTGAGCCCAACGAGTTTTGACCTGCCCATGAACCTTACTAGACAGGGCCTGGGCATAAATCCCGCTGTCCAGATTTTTTTTTCTTGTCCCAGGCCTGGCTGTACTATTTTTAGCTATTTTACACTGTAAATGTGCAGGTGGCCCGCCCAGGCCTAGGCCTGGCCCAAAAAAATTAGGACCGATTTGCTCAGTGAGACGGTCATGGGCGGGACTTTTTTGGCCCAAAATAACCGGGCTTTTTTCGGCCTGGCCTGAACCCAACCCGGCCCCTCAAAATGCTCAGGTCTATTGTCAGCGATGAGTGCATTTTTGCGGTCTTCAAAGTCTTGTTTGGCGAGGGTGTTTGTAAATGTCTATTTTCTTTGCTATCTTTTCAATGCGATCTTCAAGCTCCGGCAATGCATTGAACGACTGAAGAAAAAAGACGATTGATTTGGTCTTTGATGTACTCTTATTTTTTTAAGATCATTTTGTGTCTTGTTATCCATCTTTTATATCATTTTTTTTTTGAGATATATCAGATATGAGGTACTCTTTTGAGTGTATTTATATAAAAATAAAAGTATATACCGATAAAGGTTGTTAGCGCTCAGAACTCAAGAGTCAAGTCATCTGGAGATTCAGACCCATGGAATGGCTGTGTACCTATACGGGCGCCATATATCTTCAACAGTTCGTCCGCATGGTACGTATACGGACGCCATTGGCCTGGTTGGAAGTTGCAGACTTGCAGCAGCTTGCGAGCTGTGTGGTACTAGTACCAGTACCAGGACCGACTTCTGTTCTCTGGACAGCTAGTATCACGACCTACTAGGAGCACTAAATTAGGCTCGTGCAGCGATTAAAAATGCCCCGAATCTTCCACCCAGAGATCCTGAAGATTTGGATCTTGCTCGCTATGGGCCGCAGGCTTGCAATAATGCAAACTACTGCATATACACCGATGGAAAAAGCACCGCTAAGTACATGTTGCATCACTGTATGCAGAAGCTCGATGCATGTGATTAGTAGTAAAAGGCAAGCTCATGAATCAACTCCCATTGCGGCTCTCACTCTCAGCACGCATGTGTCTCAGGCCAGTCTTCGGGACGAGTTTCGTTGCGTTGTTTTCAAGATCGCCATGTCATATATAATAAAATAAAACTCGGATGAAATACCACCTTTCAATATACGACCTGTTCGCTTGGTCGTAATCGATCGTAAATTTCTAGCCAGAATAGTATTTTTTCTCTCACGTCAAACCAGCCAGCAGTAATAATCCACAATCGTATACGATCGTTTCAGCCCCAGCCGAACAGGCTGATAAAGTTTCATTCTAGAGTTTTATAGGCATTTGATTTCTTGACTCATAGAGAGTTAGTAATCGTGCTAAGAGAGTTTCATCATTTCTTCTCTTCCTTCTTAAATACAGTGTCATATCATTAAAAATGCCTACGTGACAACCTATTTAATGTAAATAAAACTCACGCTAAACTCCCACGGAGACCGGCCTTAGAATCGTCCTTAGTCTACATTATGCAGCTAGCATTGCTTAATTAAGAGCAATCCCGAGGGCGGAAGAACACTGTAGCTGCACGCCGGGATCGATTCCCTGACCAGATCCCATATTTTGTGATGCCCGTATCGCCATTCCACGTGAATAGAAAAGAGGAGCCAGGCGCTCGACATGAATACATGTATCCCAGCTCACCGATCGGCGAGCTGCTGGAGGAAAAAGAAGCCCCTTGTTTAATCGTGATGGCGCGCGCCCCTCGCGATTTGCATACATATAAACAACTTAGCCCCACCAATTCCTTTGTTTAATCTCGCCCAAAGCGCATCATCTGTGCTTAAGAGCCTTTTCCAAAGCTAGCTGGTGCTGGCTAGCCCTAGCCCCTAGCCTCACATGAACACTGACTAGCTAAGTGACTAAACCCTAAACAAATCCCCCTCATGTGCCTCGCATCGCTAAACTACTGCCTCGCCTGCCGAACTTAAACTAAGACCAGCACGAGTTAAGTAACCAGCAATCGACATGCATGCGATCAAGCAGTGTACCTGCATATTCGAAGAAGCGTCCAAGCGGTAGCAGTCCGCAGAAAGCTCGATCTGCCAGGTGTAGAATTGCACGGAGCACGGTGGTTAGCACGTCGATGGGTCCATGGCCGGTACGCTGCTGCTGCTAGTGTGCCGAAAGCTATGCGTCAAGGAGGGTCGCCCGGCTTGATGGGCAGCGTACAGCATGGGCACTGTCGTCCGATGCGGACGCGACGGCTCTCTGCTTCTGCAGCTAGCAGTTGTGTGGAACGACCGCGCCACAAAGGCCGGCCGGAGTCCAAAGCCACCTCATCTTTGCATGTACAGACTGCTGGCATGTGTATATATGGCCGCTGTGTAATGTACAGTACGTATACATGTACTGTACTACTGTACGTGTAGCTAGGGTCGTCGACGGTACGCAGCAGTGTTACTGTTACTGTACGTATCGATCAGAGGGTCGTAGACCACGTTTCTCATGCACGCCGGTGTGTGTGGTGGTTGCATGAAGCTGAAGCAGTCGATGGGTCTCCTTTTTTAGGCCATACATGTAGGTACTGTATGTGGCGTAGCAAAAGTGGCCTGGATAATTACGTGTCATCCTTCTTTTAACGTGCACACTTTGTTCTCAGACCAAAAAAAAGCAAATAAACCTATATAAATGCTCTCGCTTTACATCCTGTGGCTAGTGCTTTTCCATACGGATTGTCGATCGTAGCTAAAGTGAAAGAGCTAGGATGAGACGGCGATCCTTTGCATGGACCGCCAGATAATCTTCTTAATTACCAGGGGCCGTTACATGTAGTCATCATTCATAAATCAAGCATCATTATTGAGTTCAAATAATAAACATTAGGATCCCAGATCTCATGAGATGAGCTTGTAGCTAGATCAATCAGATGTCTTTCTGAAAGACCGGAACGACGACCATCTCCTGTGTGTAGAGCCACGTACAGCTATATCACATTCTGTCTGGATGCAAAAATATATTTTGAGTTGAAAAATACCATCTTTTTGTGCCTCGTTCGCTTCACTGAAAAAACAAACCAAAACACTGTTTCATCTGATTTGTTATAAGAGAAAAACACTATTCCGGCTGATTTTAGTTTTAAAGTGCCATAAAATGTTTGGATGCAACCAACTTCCGGGTTTTGAATACCACGGTTTACTATAGCGGTAGTCCTTTTGAAGTATTCAAAACTTCACTCTATGATTCTTTTTTCTAAGCCATAGTTTTGCACACATCGATAGGTTCTAAAACTACAGCTATATATACGACGCCCGATTGAGTTATTGAACGCCGGCGAATTGGCACGCTACGTCTCACCTACCGTGAATACCACCCGGCCAGCTGCTTTCTTTCTTTCTTTGGATGCCCAAATCAGACGGAGACAGCCCCGGGGCCCGGGGCCCGGGGCCCGGACGTGGGCACTTGGCCATGCCCACTCGGCACAAACAAAACGCCAACGGTGCATATCCCTCCTACAGCTGCGTGCGCCTCTTGAATCTTAAGCCACTGATAGCGCTTTTTTTCCCCTCGCGATTAAAATGCGCTGCGTATATATATGTTGTCGTGTAGAATTTGAAGTTGTTGGCCTTGCCCTTTCGCCATGCCATCATTCTCTCGTATATATGCTTGCACTGGCTACACGAGCCGTGATCTTAATTTCGAGTGCTACGTACGTGTTATGAATTGATGAGGATGTTAGAGCTCGGGTCCATTTTTCTTGACCGAAAGAATATGATTATCAAATTCCTAGAAATTAATGAAGTAGGAGGAGTAGCTAAATAATGATTTGATAAAATAACCTTTAACAAATCATATGTATGCATGTCTCACAAAAGAAAGCCATTTTATAGCCAAAGTTGCTCGTGCATGTTGGACCAAAGTTTTGTCTAGTAGGAGGAAAAAATATCAGGTGGCTGTCATGAAATATGTCGTGTTC
The DNA here is from genome assembly GCA_904845875.1 of Miscanthus lutarioriparius. Taxonomy (NCBI): domain Eukaryota; kingdom Viridiplantae; phylum Streptophyta; class Magnoliopsida; order Poales; family Poaceae; genus Miscanthus; species Miscanthus lutarioriparius. Next base: position 20,923,708 of record CAJGYO010000008.1, read on the forward strand.
GGTGACAGGGGAGATTAGTACGGATTCTTAATTGTACTATAATGCTTGTTATTTAATCTTCTTTTTTCTAATCTGAACTAGAAATTTTGTTTGTTGTGATTCTATTTTCTTCTTGATGAACTTTATGATTAGATTATTAATAAATAAATAAGAATATCTAGTAATGTATGGCATTTTTCGTAAGCTTTGGGATCACTAGATTTTGACTAACAACATTGATTGCTTAAGACTGTAGGAACCTAAGCGTAACTAACGCGTCCGGTGGTAGTGGAATATATAACAGCCAAGCTAGCTAGTGGACAAAAACTAGCAAGTATTAATTTTTCACCCAAAACTAAAATGTGCCAATCTAACTAACTTCATATCTTGATTTTGACTGCTAATCCTTCATTATGCATATAGTACATCAACCATACAAAACTACTCCCAAAGATACTTCCACTAACTAATAAACTCATGTGAATGTTATAGGAAATGTGTCAAGATACATCAAGATGCTCATTTACAAATGCCCCACATATGTGCGCGCATACTCACGCTTACTCCTATATATGACTCCTATGAGAGACTAGAACGAGAAATCTTGAAATTAACGAAATCGCCATATAATTAGTTTCACATCGCCTAATGTTGAAAGAATAATTAGTTGAAAATACGTGAACTAGAGAAGTCAAGGTTGATATATATGTGCCCTTGACTGAAGAATGACGAGTCATTATGAAGATGATTTGAGGCTTTCTCGGTGCTCTTAACTTATATATACTAGATTAGGCCAATGGCTAACGGCTAACCAGCGGTGTAGTGTTGTGTTGTGTGGGAAAACATATCGTGTATTGTATCTCTTGTCTTTTGAAGTGCATGTGATGGATGCAACAGGTTTGTCGGCTAGAATGGGTGAATGACAAGCAAGGTTCACGACAATGAACCAAAGCGGTGAAGGGCAAGCGAGGAGAGGCTTAGGACTGACGGATCAAGTAAGACCAACAAGGTCATCATGGACTATCCATATCGCTCACACGAAAAGAAAGAGTGCAAGGAGTGAAGAGAATAATGAAGATGGTGTTGACCAAGTCGAGGACAAAGGATGATGGTGTCATGAGCACTTGGCAGAGACCGGACACACGTCTACATTGTGGATGATGGAGATAGCGTCGATCAAGACAAGAAGGAAGGCAAAGGCATTGAACCTTACCGGAGGTTGAAAACACATCGACATTTGTGAGTCACCACTTGTAGGGTATGCAAGAGGGTTTGCTGGTTTGATCCTCAAAACTAAGCATGGAGGTATTGGCGGGTTGGATCCTAAAACTATTGGCGCATGGGTTTGAGCGATTTGGGCTCAAAACCTGCTTGACAAGTCGGAAGACATGTGTGGTCATCGTAAAGCTTGCATCGAGGCAAAGCGAAGTCACAAAGACGATGGGTCCATCCGATGCATTGACAAAAATCTTAACAGTTTTACCCCTAGGGATAATTGGATTGAGTGCTTCATATAAGAACATTTTGAAGTGTCTATATACAGAGAGATAGTAGGTTGTGTGGAGCACAACTTGGGGATTAGGCTCTCGTTTGAGTGGTTGACAGTTTTCCTTAGGGTTAGAAAGAGAGAAAAGGAGAGGCTCTTGTTGTTAAGTTTTGATGTGTTATGAGTAGCTTGTATCACAACGTCTAGAGCTAATCCAAAATTTAATTTCGTTCTCCATTCCTCAAAAAAAAAACACTCGCTAATACGATCAGTATTACACTTAACATGAAATGTTGAAGATGTACTTAACAAGATCCTTGCCTATTTCATTTTCCGCATTACAATATATACGGAGTACGTATTGACAAATTAAAGAAGCCGGGTACTCAACTATATACAACTGAATCAACTGATGCTGTAATACTGACATTCCCAAGTTATTACTTGGCCAAAGTCATTTTAGAAACCAATTTTTATTGTCTGGTCACACAGGCAAGTAGGCAAGGCAAGCCTCTGTTTCACCGCATTCTACAACGACTTGCCACCCGGAGATCACAGCGACCCCACAAGCAAGCGCCCACGCCCGCGCGAGCGTGACCGGCCGGCCATGCGTTTCTCTCTCTCTCTCTACAGTTCTGCACAACGCACACACGAAGCTAAAAGCACGTGGCATCGGTCGTCCGTTGCAGGCAACCACCACCGGCAGGTCACGGCCGGCCGTGCGTCCGAACCGAACGGCTAGTCCGGCTGCACCGGCGCGGAGGCAGCGTCCATCCAGCAGTGATCGTGGGCCCACAGAAGCGGCTCGCTCAGGCTGTCGCCGTCGTACTCTTCGGCCGCCGCCGCCGGAGCTGCCGCCCAGAAGGGTGACCAGAGGCCGTCCCTCAGGTCCAGCAGAAAGTCGGGCAAATCAAACAGCACGCTCTCCTCCGTGTTGCTGGCCGCGGCTACCTCCTCCGAACTGGCGGCTGACGACGACGATGGCGTCTCGGCAGCATGATGGGAGGACGACTCGCATTGCTCTACGTCGGCATCGGCATCGACGGCGACGGCGGCGGCGGCGGCGGCAGCCTTGGCTGCGGCGGCCTGGATGTCGGCGGGCGAGGTGGACGCCGGGCGGGGGAGCTCGTGCGCGAGGTGCGGGAAGTTGAGGTGCGCGGCGCGGCCCTTGATGGCTAGCGCGGCCACGTCGTGGGCGCGCGCGGCCATCTCCGCGGTCGGGAACGTGCCGAGCCAGATGCGCGACTTCTTGCGGGGCTCCCTGATCTCGGACACCCACTTGCCCCAGAGCCGCATGCGGACGCCGCGGAACGTCGGGTGCCTGGTGCCGGCGCTGCCCCTTTTGCGCCGGACGCCGCTGCCCTCCTCGCCGCCGCAGTCGTCGTCCACGGTGGCCTCGGGCGCCACCGCCACGCCGTCCCCGGGAGCAGCAAGCGGGGACGCGGCTCTCTTCCGTTTCACGTTCTTGTGGGGCTTGCCGCCGGTCTTGGACAGTAGCTCCTGCGCGCCATTGATGACGCACGAGCCGCCGCCGGAGTCGGAGGAGGAGGAGGAAGAGGAAGAGGTGGTGGGCGCATGGAGTAGTGCGTCAGCTTCCATGGCTCTTTCTTAGAGCTACGAGACAAGGCAGGGGCGCACTGGACCGGTGCCGTGGAAAAGCGCGGTGCTGCACCGAGAGAGCGCTTCCGGTTACCGGGCATAAATAGCTCGAGGGCTCAAAAGCTTGTGTGCTGCTAAACGCCACCATCACTACAGTACACAGTGGTAGAGACTACAGTCACCGGCACTGGGTAGCGACAAAGTTGGTGAGTCTGTCACTGTATAGGCTACAGAGTTAGTTAGGACGTCCTTAACTGGAAAAAAAACTGACAAATTCCATCTCTGAAACTCTCTGTTTACATTATTTCCAAGTGGTATGTAATGGTCAGACCGTCAGAGTATAATGAAATGCATTACAGGCCACTGGGCTGACAATTTGTGGCAGTGTGATGCTGAAATTGTACAAGCCTCTGTCCAGACGATTTTCTTCTGTTTATAGAGTGCGGCAGGAAGGGGTTTAGACAGGCAAATCGCCCATAGAAAAGCTGCGTCTCAACCACTAGCCGTTACGTGAGGTGGACGTGTGCAGCTGCAGTTAAAAGAGGGACGCGCAAACGGCAAGGAGCACAACGTGCACGTGCTGCCCGAGAAAATTCAGAAACTCATAGAAATAGTGCGTTGAACATCTTATAGAATACGGAGTATATACGTACTTTCAACGTCCAGTCACGCAACCCCCTGGTCATGCAAGTATATGCAACATGTTCCCAGGCCAGTCCCACGTGAGAAACCTGCCTGGATTGCGTCTTTCGAGCAAGCCGCATCAAGACTAGTACGAATCGTCGAGGCGAATCAACAGTCCGCCCGCCCGCCCGTCGTGATCGACAAACGACGCAAGAAAGCATCTCGAGCAGCAAGATTCCCCCAGAAAGCAGCCGAAAAAGTTCGCAGCTTTTCGAGCGGCCACCTGGCAATCACACCACACAGTGAACCGGATGCAAAGGCTGCAGCGGCAAGCACAGCGACGTAACAGTAGCACGATATCACGATAGGCCAACCAAAATGGCGTGGGCAGATGTCAAAATGGCCAAACTATCATCAAACAGATGAGCACGGACTCCAAAATAGCCAAACTATCATCAAACGAAGTGCACAGACGACGCCCGGTTTAGACAAATCAGATTAAAATCTAAAACATACCTCGGCAGCTTTCGCTTCCAAGGACCATCACGGTGCACGGCAAATCATTACCACCAACAAAATCAATGTTTCTTACACATCAAATAGTAGCACACCATGAGCTGGATACTTTTTAGACGGGTACACAAAAGAACATCGACATGGAGCTTAACTAAGCCAGTCACGCATTGCACAGGCGTGATCAGTAAATTGTAGCTGAATGACCAGGGTTGAACCCTGGGGCTCAATTTTTCCTGACACTAGTAACTACACAGTTTCAAGCATTTTTGCCAAAAAAGAATCGAGATGATCAGATGGATAAATCCTGCGGAAATTTTTTGGAGAAGTGATCTGATGAACCCAAATTTTACTGCTGAGCACATTGCACCCTTGGGCCAGCCGCCTCCTCGTCTTCATCATAGGCTTCCTGCCGCTTCTGCTGCTGCCTGCGCCTCATCTCCTCTTCTATGTTGACATCATGCAGGGTGGTCTCCTCGCACTGGTCCAGCTCCATGTCCGACAGTTGGCTCCCTGGTTTGGGTGGAAGGATCTTCTCCAATGATCGGCACTGGGCAGCGGAGAGCGCACCAGGCTCGGGAAACTCGACATTGAATTCAACAAACAGACGACCCTTCATGAAAGGACGGCCATGCTGAGGCATACCCTCATCATTAATGGCCTTGTGTTGACCTATTCAAACAAAACAACAAGCAGAACTGAGATTTTATTGGATAGGATAGCTGAGCTCAAAGGAGAAAATAACAAGCAAAAAAGAGAATCAATATATCTTACCTGGTTTAATAACCTCCCCAGGGTTAGATTTGATCAGAAGCTGCCGGCCATCAAGATGAGTAAGAACAAACTGGAAGCCACACAGTGCCTCAGTGAGAGAGATTGTGTGCTCAACGTATAAGTCATCATACTTCCTCTTAAATTTTGGATGGTCTTTAAGTTGCAAAACAAAAACAATGTCTCCTGTAACTGTATCAGGCTGAAAAAAGCGAAAATTAAAACATTAGATAGATACTGACAACATGCAGATATGTGTGCATGTGTGTAAGTTGTAACAGAGACCCACAGCTTCATCAGCTTGACCCTGGAATACAATCTTTTGGCCATGTTGCATTCCTTTCTCCACATGAACCTCCAAGACCTTCTTCTCATGGACTACCTTGCTTCCTTTACAGCTTGGGCATTTATCCTTGTCACTTATGATCTCGCCTGAACATTGAACAACCTTAAGAACAAACTCAGTGGAACAATATTTTCAAATGAAAGATAAAAGAGCAGCACACCTGATCCTTTGCATTCAGAGCAAACAGTGTTCATCTGTTGGATCATGCCAGGGCCTATCTGTCTTGTTATTGTCCTCATTCCAGCACCACGGCAACCATGGCACGTTCCTGATGCCCCACTCTTCGATCCTTTTCTGAAGGTATAACAAACAGTGAATGGTGAGATCCATACAGATGAATTCAAAAGCAAAGGCAATAGGACATATTTGGTCACGGTGAAGTAAGCATCTCCAAGAGATTAGCCAAAAAGATGAGCCAAATTTACTGATTTAGCTACTCTCTAAAATAGATTTGACAAGAAAATACTTGAGTATTCAACAGACTCTGTAAAACCAAGAGGCTAGATGGCCAGTGAGGTAGGTTATCCAAAAGTAGAGAGCGAATGAGGTGTGATGGAGAGCTACTAAATTTGGAGAGTCATTTACAGAGTCTGTTGATGACATTTTTCCTTTAATAATAGCCCAATTTACCTTTAGAAAATGATTTGGCTAATCTCTTGGAGATGTTCTTAGGGTGTGTTTGAGAGAGCTCCTCCCCAAGGCTTCTCTGGAGGAGCCGGAACCGTTTTAAAGGAGCCACAACTATACGACTATTAAAGTACTAAACCAGACAAACTTGCAGTTTCATTTGAGGGGGATCACTGTACAATGCAATTGTGAAAACACTTCTGGTTTGAGCACCAAATAAACTTCATCAAATCAAATCAAAAGTAATAAAAGGGGAAAATTTGCTTCTTGTATTACTCTACTGATGGAGAAAATTCCAAGTTAAGTCCACTACACATTAGAACTAAACAACAGAAACTTCTGACAAATGGCAAAACAAAAGATATAAGGGATAAAAGGGCAAATGTCAATATCAGCAAACCATAGATTTTTTTTTCTCATCTAGCACATGGTCACATTAAGAGTGTTGTATGTTTTAGAGATCAAATTATACTCCATAGACTACATCAATGTTTTCAGAAATTTTCCTTGCCAACTTAGTGCCTAAATACAAAGCTGAAAACATCTTTCCATAGTTTATTGCACTTAATATTTGGATTAATTGCAAGAGAAACATCCGCAGCAATAGAACATTGGAACCCTGAATGAGTTGCAGCAGAAATCCAACTGTACACTATTGTGCTGAGACGGAATGTTAAGTACAAATCATGATATATATAATGCAGGTGAATGAAAAAAAAAGTGAATGACAACATCATGAGTATTCATTTCACAAAATGTCACAAAAATGTGTTTATGGCCCTTAATGCTTTTCATGAGCCAGGATTCCGGGGAGTGGGCAATGAGAATACTAAGTCAATAATCTACCGAAATTCAATTCCAGCCACAACAATAACCATTTTGTAACTTCAAATAATCATCATAGCTAATTACTGAAAAATTTGTGGTAGACAAAGAAAATTTAAGATTGCAATGTAAAGTAAAGTTGAACGTAAAAGTTTATGACCGTATCATATAACAGAGAAGCAACTTGACAGGCTACAAGTTCAAAAGAAGAGATTATTGCATAGACCCAAAGGAACTACGCTTCCAGTCATATTACTATTAGTTAGACCAGAAGACACTACTTTCAGCAACCACAGCTGGAGAGAAGCAAGTTCAACACAACAAACTAGAGTGCATAGAAAATTGCAAATGTAACCCTCTTCTTGTGAAACAAAGCTATGCTGCATAGGACCTACCACCCTCCCATGAAATACTCAATGTGCGCATAGTAATGTTCATGTCTGATTTTTTATTACGTTAAATTCAACATGAACACACATAAATGAAAGCCACTAAGCCAGTGATGCATCATTTGAAAGTTGAGACATTAGTATATTTGCAGCACTTGCCACATATCAACACAGCAAAACTGTTCATCTTTAGACAATTTATCTACTGAGAACAAAGAAAAACTTTACCCCTTGCACTTGGAGCACAAAACACTCCGCGATAAAGATAGTTTCTTGGTTGTCCCATTATACAGATCTTCTAAGGAAACCTTCATAGTATGCACCACATCTTCACCACGCTTTTGTCTGCGTCCTCTTGAGCTACCTCCTTATTAACCATAAATAGATATATAAACATTGTAGTATTTTTAATCTAAAAGGGAAGCATGAAGCAACTATACATATAAACAACACAAGATATTCTGATTACCCCCAAAGGTGCTAGAACCTGGAAAAAGTTGCTCAAAAATGTCGAATGGGCTATGGAAATCACTGCCGCCGCCTCCTCCCATTCCCTCCTTAAGGGCATCTTCTCCATACTGGTCATAGATCTCCCTCTTCTCCGGGTCGCTAAGAACATCATAAGCTTGAGACAACTCTTTAAACTGCCCAGTTCATCAAGAAAAACCTGGCGATGAGAACACCTACAATTGCACATACTAAGATAATAGTACAGAACAAACCTTCTCAGGGTCTCCACCCTTGTCAGGATGGTTTTTTATGGCAGCTTTTCTGTATGCTTTCTTTAGCTCATCTTGACTTGCGGTCTTAGACACACCAAGAACCTCGTAATACTTGGTATTGTTACTGCTCTTCCTTGGCATGCGTCCAAACATGGTTGATAATAGGTACTTGCTATGAACGGAAAACTCGAATCAAATCAAGCGATTAATAATAATAATAAATGATAAAAAGTGCCAGTACTTTTCAAAAGAGAAGCTACTCTGTATAGCAGTGAACTTATATACAATAAAAAAACATCGCCTTATCAAAAATAAGGAACGGCAAAAGATATATACGAGGACTAAACCACGGGCGGACCAGACTAGCGGCATAGGGGTTCAGTTGAACACACGAAAAAATTGGAGGATATGCTGCTATTACTACGCTACCGCCCAAAACACGAACCCACAACACACTAGACGGATCGACGCATCCATACCAGATCGAAAGATCTGACAACTCGCAGCAAACAACGGATTATTCCACAGAACAAACCAAAAGATGCATCCAGGTGAGCTAGGGTTTCCTTACCAGCAAAGGAAGAAGTCAGTTCGAGCAAGGATGGATCTCCACCGCACGCCGGCCCACGGTGAGGGCGAGGGCGAGGGCGAGGGCGACGACGCGGGGAGGACGAGATGCGGCGCTGCAGCGGAAGGGCGCCTGGATCTGTAGAGGCGTGTACGGCGCGGAGACGCCTATAATAGGAGTTGGGACAGGAAGGGAAGAGTCGTAGTACGTGGGCTGGATTGGTGGGTGATATAGCCCGGCCCATGGAAATAATATACTCCAGTACAACTTGATTGAGTTGCACTTGCACCATGGGCTGAGAGGGGGTCATCCTAAAATATCTCGTCAGTCCATCTTACTACAACTTTCATCATCATAAAGGAAAAGGATCAATTTTATTTTACTTTCTAAACTATCACACAGTCAATTTTTCTCTTTGAATTTCATAATTAGACATCTTACCTCTTCAACTTAAAATCATTTAAATTACATTCCTACTCTAGTTTGAAGTAGTTTAAAGATGGTTTTATCCTCTTTTTAGTTAAAAAATAGTAAATGCTTGATAAAGTTTTAAAACTACAAAAATACCTAGAGACAGATTGAGATATGAAAAATCCAAATAAATTATCTATAATTCCTTGAAAATATCTCTAGAAGCTTCTAAAATTTGTTTTATCCCTAGGAAAATGGAAAAATATCCAAAAAAACTCTAGAAATTTCTCAAAACATTATAATTGATGTATAAATATAATTTGAAACTTTACACAACATAAAAATAAGACACGACCAACATGAATCCATAGCATGAATGCATTCAACATTAACATATGTTGCATCCATGATAGTTTCATCTCGTATTTTTATCATTAAAAGCTCGCAAAACATATTTGTACATTAATCAGAATGTCTGAGAATTTCTAGGTTTGTATGGATATTTTTCCCATTTTTAAAGCTAAATCGAATTTCTAGAAGCTTGTAGAGATATTTTCACGAGCTCTAGATATTTTATTTGGATTTACTCTATCACAATCGATCTCTAAGATTTTTTCCATAAGCTTTATAAGCTAGAGACTTTTTTGTGGTTTAAAAGACTTAACTATTCATCGGATTATTCTTAACTAAGAAAGACAAAACTACCTTTAAACCCACTTGAAACCAAGGCAGGGAGATAATTTGAATGGGGTGAAATGTCTGGTTTTAGAGTTTGAGGGGGGCAAATCAAACTATGGAGATAGTTCATGGAGGTAAAATAGACTTTTTTGCTTCCACCCATGCCGCCAAGTGTATCCGCAAATCACGCCCTAAGTCTGACGTTCTCTTTTGCACACTCATATTTCCTATAAAAAGGATGCTTTTATCTGTCCTTCAACTATTTTCTCCAATAAAGTCATGTTTTTCTCCACCATCAACAAAATTGGTTATTTATCACTTTTGTCTTCATCAACTTCTAAAACCATTTGTTTTCCACTATAAATGACTTTGATAGTGCTTTATCGTATATGGCATATCGTTAGGCATCCTACGAGGCTACATGTCAGGCGCAAGTTAATTGGACTACATTGATACTTTATGGGTCAAATAAACTTTACCACAAAATCTACATAAATATTATTTTTAAAAACATTATCCAATTATTTTATTTAAAAACTATGCAATAGAAATCCAAAAATGTCATTTTTCTGTTAGAGATTCATTAGAAATGTTTTAGCTCAGGAAAATATGAAACCAACATTGTCACAACCCAACCACTCCGTCTTGTTTAAACTTTTGCTCATCACATTGCTAAGCCTAATCAATCGACTCCTTTTTCACATGGGTACAGAGCAATGCGTGTCGTTGGATCATATGACAAGACGTGGATGCTACAATTTATTTCAGAATTTAATAACGTTATTCTTTCAGCTAGTGTTATTTGAAAAATATATTCCCATGTCACATGGGTATGAAGCAATGCATGGCACTTGACCATGTGACAATCCATCGTGTGGGGTTGAGACTGAGAGTTTGAGACATTAGAACTGACCATTTTCTTTGAAATCGTAGTGAGGAAGCAAATCACTACGTACACTCTACCTTACAAACACCCTTACACCCTATCTCATGAGCACTTCTGAAAAGACTAAACCGATAGATCTCAAAACTATTAACAAATCATCGTAAATGTCTCACTGTCAGCAGACATATTGCTTACCGTTGAAAGAATAGAACCTAAATCAATCTAGGAAAAATTCGAACATCCTCACCAAGTCGAGGGTTTGAAGATGGATGGCTAGGTTCCACCACACTTAACCTATCAATTCAAAGGGGGCACTCGAACTCTAGGAAGCCGATTTGTTCACATACAAGATGCGACCAAGTTAACACTTAAAGACCACTTATATCGTTTGCCGTGCTTATGTTTAGCATTCCCAATCCCTAGTAAGGATACAATAAAAGTTTTTTTTTCTTGCTTCGTGAAGAGCCAATTTGATTTGCTAGGCTCGACAAAGATTTACTAACCTGGCCAGACAAGGCAAGCTAGACTAGAAACCGAGCACCCCTTTCATTTCTTATTTGGAAAGCAAGAATGTAGGGTAGGGCCACAAAATACTTCTGTGTGTTGTCTCTCTGATCGTCGAATCTTCTTCCTGTTACAAGGATATACTCCTCCGTCCTAAAATAGAAGTCGTTCTCGCTTCCCGAGAAGTCATTTTTTACTTTGACCAATTATATATAAAAGAATATTAATATTTATACATAATTAATATCATTAGATAGATCGTTGAATATACTTTCTAATAAACTTTTTTGGGGATATAAATGTTACACGTATTTTCTACAAACATAATCAAAGTTGAGAAAGTTTGACATACATGCATCCCATAACAACTTTTTTTCTAGGATGGAGGGAGTAGGTGCTACTGACCTGTTGAAAAGGTCCTTGTTTGGTTTTGATAATTGAATGAAAATCTAGGTGCATTAATGTGTTTAAATGTGATAAACACAAGTGATTAGTTCATAGGTACATGTGTGTGAGAATACCTGCCATGAAGGTGAAATGGCTTGGATTTGTTACAAGGCTCACACATGTGATGAAGGAGCTCATTGCATATGAGACATGACATTGAGTCATGTGACTAAGGTGGAGAAGATCAAGACAAGACTTGGCTTGATGGACCGGTTGCAAGCGTGAAGGACAAGTTGAAGGCTTTGTAGCGATGGACCGCGTGGCGGTGAAGCTTGAGCAAGACTTAGCACCGATGGACAAAGACAACGGTGAAAAACAAGTGAGGTCAAGATTGATGTACCAACAAGGTCACATGATGATATGAAGTGAATCATATCATTTATGATATGGTTGGTGCATGTGTTGCATCGACATTGAAGGAGATGGAATGGAATACGCAAGGCAAAGGTATAACCTAGGTGTTGGTATATTTAACGCACCCAGATAAATCTATCAAGCGCACGGATACCGCTATAGCTTTCATCTAGAAGTATTCCAAGTATCGTATCCATAGGAAAACATGTGAGAGTGACTACGTCTAACATAACCCGGAGTAGCAACAAGACTTAAGATAACAGGAGTATAGAGGAGACCACAAAGGTCTTCTAGTTCTAACTTCGGTAAGATATGCCTTCTATTGTTCAACTGGGATATTACTAAGAGAAACACAAGCAGAGTATGTTTCCTATAGTAACTAAATTCTGCTAGGCCTACAAATGGGAGGTGGACTACAAAGGATTCAATGAGGCTATAAGAGTCACCCTCACGAGCTACCACCGATTTGGAATATAGGGTACATACACAAGTAACCCGGTCTAAGCACCATGCTTACACCTACAATTACTACTTTAACCTAGAGTGTCCTATAGATTAAAGCACTCAAAGAGTTCTGAACCTGATGAGCAATATAAACATGATGCTTACTTGAATTAGAAATTCATTATCAGAGAATCCTCAAAACAAGCTCAAGTATAACTTGATTCCGCTAGGGTACAAGCAGTAGAGAGAGCACTGATAGGCCAGCACTTCCTCCAAACTCTTTCCTCACACTCTATCTCACTATTATTTACAAGACTAGATCCTATGGAGAACTAATCTTCTCTTGATAGCTGGCTCTAATCCTGACGAGGAGAATATGAATTAGGGCTTTAGGATAGCTCTAGGGAGGAGGGTAGGGACTGCTATATATAGGCCAAGGTGTAGTAGGGGACAAGGAATTGCCACGTCATCGATCCGCGTCAGCTACTCCCTCGATCACCGTTGGATAAACCGACCTAGAACCACCTTAAAATCAATGGTGTAGATCTTAGGAACGAGTACAAGGCAGCGAAGGGCGAGCATGCTTCGTGGTAGGTCGGCTGGCCTATGGGCTGGGCTGGCCGGCCCACTTTCATGGCTGTTTGGCCTAAGCTTCGGCGTGGTGTCTTCTGGAACCTTCTAGAGTTATCTTTCGTAGTTTCCGTGGGTTGAATCACCTGTTGTCGTCGGTTTGCTTCTTTGGAGTGTATGACATTGGTCCCGGGAGCTGTTTTTTGGATAAATCCTCCTGCAGTCATGAAATCACCAAAGCTCGTGGAATTCATTAGTGTAAACCCATATACCTATGTTTGGTGATGGAATTAAATATAAATGCAGATTATGTTGACGGTTTATAATTGGTGTTTGTGATCGTCAACAAGCTCCCCTAAGCTTAACATTTGCTTGTCCCTGAGCAAAGCTAAACTCAGCAATGGATCCAGAGTTGCTACAATGCGTTCAATCAAAAATTCTCCTTTGAATTAAAATAAATTGATCCAACTTTCAAACTTACCCATATTACCTTCAACCATGGGGCTTTTTAGCCTTCACTTGGGTCTTGAACAATTGAAAGACAGAATGATCAAGTCAAGCACTATGTCTCAAGTTCTTTGTTTCACCACTGTTCCAAAGTTTTTAAAAGTTTTCAAAATAAAACTCAAGAGATTCCTTTGTACGACACTCTCAAGTCTCTCAATATATGTGGTATTTGTGGATCTTCACAAAGGCAGCAATGATGTTATGTCTTTTCTCTTCCTACAACTAAAGTTATGTGGAGTTTACGTGTAGGGAGAAACTAGAGCATACTTACAATGCATATACTGTAAAGTTAAACAATAGATACAAAGAGAGTTGAGCCATACAATCAAATTAAGATGTGCATGTGTGTGGATAAATGGTGGATATATATGGTGGCTAACCTAATTCTACTTTGCTCCTTGAAAACTTATCTCTTTTAAAACTTGAAAATAATTTTGTAAGAGAACAAGGGCTATCTTATTCATCTCTTTCTTTTTTTAGGTGGGCATCTAATTACCCATTGTTTTAGATATCTCGGACACTTGTCCATTTTTTTCTCAACTCTCTTTTTTCTCTTTTTTATGAATAATTTTTGCATAGCCCATATCTCTTTTTTGCAACAAAACTTTGAGAGAGATATTAACAAAAACTTTGGAGCATTTATTTTGAGTGGATGGAAAACCTATCAAACATGTTTTTGTATTCACTACCAGTATAGGAGTAAAACATTTTTCGGTGAATCTAGATGGAAGGCATGTTTTTGCGCCTACCCCCAATGTAGGAGTAGTGCATATCTAGGTGGTGTGTACGTGATCTTGATTTTAAGAGCATAACAAATCTCTCATAAGGATCAACAAAGCTTGACAAAACTCAATGCAAAAACAAGCAGTATATATGTGGAAGTTTTCTAGCCTAAATAACATATATGGCTCTGGTAGGAATTCAAGCTTTGTTATACAGGAACTCATCATACAACATTTTTATGTTTTTCAGAAAGTAAATCTCTAGAACTTTAGTGTTATTTGGAACAAGATAAACAATAGCTCAGACCTTCTCATATCATTCCGTCAATTACCTAGACTTAGATCAAGCAAATGCTACCCATGAGTTTCAAGTTTAGAGTAAATCCTTATATCAAAACAGTCATATCCAAAACTCGGGAGAATTCAAGACTGAAAACTAGGTACTTGAAAGGAATTACAACAGAGCAACTATTCATCATTTTCATTTAAGAGATTATTCTAAGTCCTTTTTATTTTATTCAGATCTCAAATTAAAGCAACCTAGATACACACTCTTTTTATTTTGTTTTTAATTTTACTAGATCACACATTATTACTATAAATGACTAATGCAAAGATAAATTTTTATTTTGTTTTCATTCATCATTCTTTTAACTATTAAAAGAAACCAAAACTAAAACAAAAGGGGAAAAATACTTGCCTAGATACATGGGAGTGCTTCTCCCCTAAGCTAGCTCTTTCGGTGAGGGTTTGGTATTGTAAGTTCTTCGAACCGGATTTCTCCTCATGAAGTTTATTGACCAAATACCTCGGTTTGCTCTGAAGAGGAGGATTCTTGTGATGACGCCTTTAATGGTGATGTCACCTCCTTCCGCCAAATCCATCTTGGTTTTGAGTTTGGACTTTGGTTTGATAGGTTCAAAACACTTGTAGAAAGTTAGAGAATCAACTAACTCTCCCATACTTTGCTTAAAGTGTGTCCTGCTCATAAGACAAGGTAGAGATCAAGTGTATGGGCTCTATTGGTGAGAAAACACCAATAGATCCAAAATTTTATTCTTCTTCTCCAACCTTAGGCACATTAAATATGATAAAGTTGATGTTTATGTGCTTTGTTCAATTACAATATGGGTGATAAGATTAGAAGATTGAGTACGAATGTAGCATTTAAGTACATTTGGCTAAAATGGTTGAATTGCTTAACTCATGGAAGGATCGTCTATCTGTGCATAATGTATCAATCTTTACTTGATTATGACTATCATCTTCCAAAGATAGGATATGAAATGTTTTATCTCATTTGATTAAAACTATGAGATCAAGAAAGTAGTGCTAGGAACAAGCTTAAAGAACATGTTGAGTTAGTTAGGTTGGATTAAGTGATGGAGTTGTAATTCAAACATGTTTTGTTTCTTATTTATGTGCATGCCAAAATCAAGAAAAAGCCTTTTAAGTAATGACCATTTACCTTAGGATGTTACCTTTGTCATCAGAGCGTGATGACACCATGTGACGAAGAGTAAGTGACTCGTGATGGTCTTTCCCTTTTTCTTGAAGTTTTTCTTGTTCGGCTAGCCTCGCAGCTTGAGTGTCCATGAGCTTTTTGTTTCCTAAATTGCACCATTTCTTTCTCATCCTTTTGTTATGTCATCTTTTTGCTCTTTGATCTTGACATCTTGTTGGACCTTCCGCTCCACTCATTCATTGTTGTATGCCTTAGATCTATTGATTTGCTTGTCCACTTCCTATGAGTGAGTGCTTTGATTACTGATCGTGTTTTATGGCACTCATCCTCTTTTTCCATAGCTGCAGTGGTGGCTGGGTTTGGAGATTCATGCCAAACCATGGACAAGCGTAGCTTGTATTCATTCATCCCTACAAAATATTAGTGGAGACATACCCGAGGGAATACAATAAATTTAAACTATGGATTGTTGTCCATAAATTTTATGAATTACATCTATGCTAATGAAAAGATGATTTTAGGATTGCTTTAGCATAAATTTTGTTTATCATATTTTATATAAGCATGGCTCAATGCAAAGGTAACTTACAGTAGAAGACAAAGTGAATAAACTTTGATACTTACAATTCTTCCATCATGATGAATGAGTTGTGTCTTCTTTGCGCAATGTTATTAGAGTTCATTATGTGCCTGACTTTATCTTCAATTTGAATTCATCTCATGACTTATCAATATTGAATTAAGAGTTTATTGCATAAGGTTAGTCTAACAAAATGATCATTATCTACTATAGTATATTCTTGGTTCAAAATCAAACTAGATACCATGTCTAATTTAATCTAGGAAAGCATTTTAACCTAAGCACCACGCTTAATTTTAAAAAGCCTTTAAAAGTAAGATCAACACTCCTAAACTAAGCACCATGCTTAATTTATGAGATGTATGAACAAACTCCAAACCTTGAACATACTATAGTAAACAAAAATAGCATGAAAGCATTATAGAGATTTATTCAATTGAAGATGAAAGATCATGATTGTTATTTAGCAAATTGAGCATGGCTTAAAGGTAGAGACAACAAAAAATTAGCTCATCCCCCGCACTTGAATTTTGTAGCAAAATCAAGTTTGGATGATAGAACTCTCATGTGTGAATGTGATTTAATGTTGCATGATAATTGGTTGGACATACCTTGCGTCGTCATCCTTCATCCTTTTTGCTTCAAACCTAAAATAGTTAGTTACAAAAATACCCGAAGGAATATTTTTACAATTATATTTCTATGCCCATTTCACAAGGGCATTATAGCAAAAGGTGAAGGCTCATGTTATCTTCCGAAAGTGCTTGTTTTAGGATAGAAGCTTGTCCTTGGGAAACCTTTGAATTGTTTCTAATTGATGAAGTGGTTTCTCCTCCAACACCAATCTTTGGGTGCCTATCTCAAGATTTATGCCAATGAGATTTGTAATATTTATGATAAATATATTCATCTATAACCATTCTTTTAATGTCTTTATGAATGGGGGTATGAGGGGATTGAAGATCTTGTGTGTGGCAATGTTAGAGAGACCAAATGATTCAGGAGATTTCTTATGCGAGCATGGATTCGATGAGGTGTTAATGAAATGGCTTCCATGCTTGATGATATAATCTTCCTTTTTAAACTCCAAGGGTGATTCTTCATGAATGTCCATAGGCGAAAATATTGTCTCCATCATTCCATGCCCATGACATCGATTGGACGTTTTATTGTCCAAGATTTCCCATGGATTGGTAACTCTCGGGTTGATCTTGTCTAAGGTCTTCTCCAAACTTAGATGGGTCATGTTTATTAAGGAGATTGACTCAAGCTCACCATTTGGCTCTGAATTAAGTTTGGATTCTACCCATAAGGTTTCATCCTTATCCATCTATTCTTTAGCAACGGCATATGAGTTTTAATATATTCCAGCCATTATCATTGCTCTTCTTGATCATCCTTGAGGTCTTCATGACTCCTATGCTTCAGTTGTCTTAATGGATTTCTAGAATCATCATGAGACTTAGGAGAAAGATCATAAGGGGACTCATCGGAATCAAGGATGGGTTTAAAGGTGGGTTTAGATGAGACATCTAATGTGGGCATAGAAGGAGAGAAGATAGGATTGGCTAAATGACTCAGCTCTCCTTCTATAGCATCACTTGACATGTCACCCTTGAGTTCTTCCCAATGTCCTACATGGGAATAAGGATGCTTCCTAAGAGATCTCTTCTTGAGAGGATTTGAATTATATTCGCTCGAAGACCTCTTATGTAGCAATAAGCTTTTTCCAAAATCAGCATAAAAAAGATCATCCTTAAAAGGGATTTCTAAAGGTTGAATTTCTTCTTTCTTTGGAGGATTTTGGGGTGTTGATGGTTTGGGATTGATAGCTAAATCTTGGAATTGGAGTGGTTGTGATTTGGCTATCAAAACTTACTCTTCTTGTTCGGGAGATGATTCCTTCTCTTTCTCGGGGAGTTCATTATGAATGCTAGTGTAGGGAGTCTTTCCACTAATTTTATCAAGCATAGATCTTGCTTCACTAGCCAACAAATGAAGGAAAGCTCCTCTAGAGGCTTCATCAAGGGTTTTTGTGAGAATCCGTGCTAAGACCCATATAAAAATATTGAAGGAGCATTGGGTCTAAAATAGTAAGGTCTAGGCCAGTGGTAATGAGGTCATTAATATGATCCGTGTGATGTGTCAAAAGATTCTTCTAGTTGTCTAAAATTTAGAACCTCTTTTCGAAGGCTAACCACCTTAGAGATGGGAAAAAACATAAACAAAATTTAGAGTATAACGTTTTTCAATCTCCTTGCATACTTTCTACAGTTTGACTATACCATTGTTTAGCTCTTCCTATTAAAGAGAACGGAAACAACTTCTATCTTAAGGTCTCGTCAGACATGCCAGCGATACGCAAGCATGCACAGGTTTGTGCAAACTCCTATAGGTGTGAGTATGGGTTTTCATCGCCTTCTCCCGAGGAGGATTTATCCCGAATCAATTTTATAAAACACGGGTGTTGCTCATAGCTACATGTTAGGATGGGCTTTGAAGATTCTAGGGGCTTTAAGTGCGCGCTCATAGGTGCAGCGTATAGGTGGATAGGAGTGGAACTCATGATAAAAGAAAAAAAGAATAAAAGAAAGTAAAAGATATAATGTACAAGGTTAAGCTAGGTTCAAAGTTAACTTAGCAACCGTTTTCCTGGTAACGGCATCAGAAAGCTTGTTGGTATATTTAACGCACACAGATAAATCCGTAAGCACATGGATACTGCTGTAACTTTCACCCAGAAGTATTCTAAGTATCGTATCGATAGGGAAACATGTGAGAGTAACTACATCTAACTTAACCCGGAGTAGCAACAAGACTTAAAATAACAGGAGTATAGAAGAGATCACAAAGGTCTTCTAGTTCTAACTTTGGTAAGCTATGTCTTCTATTATTCAACTAGGGATATTACTAAGAGAAACACAAGCAGAGTATGTTTCCTATAGTAACTAAATTCTACTAGGCCTACAAACGAGAGGTGGACTACAAAGGATTCAACGAGGTTATAAGAGTCACCCTCACGAGCTACCACCGATCCGGAATATAGGGTACATCCACAAGTAACCCGGTCTAAGCACCACGCTTACACCTATAATTATTACTTTAACCTAGAGCGTCCTATAGATTAAAGCACTCAAAGAGTTGTGAACCTGATGAGCAATATAAACACGATGCTTATTTGAATTAGAAGTTGATTACCAGAGAATCCTTAGGAGCAAGCTCAAGTAGAACTTGATTCCACCAGGGTATAAGCCGTAGAGAGAGCACCGATAAGACGACACTTTCTCAAACTCTTCTCTCACACTCTATCTCACTATTATTTATAAGACTAGATCCTATGAAGGACTAATCTTCTCTTGATAACTGGCTCTAATCCTGACAAGGAGAATATGAATTAGGGTTTCAAGATGGCTCCATGGGGGGGGGTAGGGGCTACTATATATAGGCCGAGGTGGAGTAGGAGGCAAGGAATCAAGGTAGAGTAGAGGACAAGGAATTGCCACATCATCGATCCACCTCAACTCCCTCGATCACCGTTGGATAAATCGACCTAGAATTGCCTTAAAATCAACGGTGTAGATCTTAGGAACGAGTACGAGGTAGCGGAGGGAGAGCGAGCTCCATGGCAAGCCAGCCGGCCTATGGGCTGGGCTAGTCGGCCCACTTTCGTGGCCGTTTGGCCCAAGCTTTGGCATGGTGTCTTTTAGAACCTTCTAGAGTTGTCTTTCATAGTTTTCATGGGTTGAATGACTTGTTGTCGTTGGTTTGCTTGTTTGGAGTCTATGACAGTGGTCCCGAGAGCTATTTTTTGGATAAATCCTCCAACAGTCATGAAATCACCAAAGCTCGTGGAATTTATTAGTTTAAACCCCTATACCTATGTTTGGTGATGGAATTAAATATAAATGCATGTTATGTTGATAATTTATAATTGGTGTTTGTGACCGTCAACACTAAAGCATTTCATTTCACCGGTCATAAGCATGTAGAGAAGTTGATGACCGGGTTAATGATAGATGGCCGTACTATCAAAAGGAGCAAGCTTGTTTGCATATCGTTCATCTAGTGCCACTTGAGCGATCTAACTTTGCATACATGTTAGGATCGAGTGGCATGGCAAGTTGAGTGGCTAACTCCTTTGGTAAAAATGTTTGTGAAAAGCTAACACACATGCACAAGGTGGTGAACACTTGGTGGTGTTGGCACATTTGCAAAGGAGAAGTCAAAAAGTGAAGAAAGGAGGCGAAGCTAGGCTCGGGCTACTACCCTAGGGGCACCGCCCCTACCTGTCCAGTGCACCGCCACCCCGGTGGCGGTGATGAAAGCTCTAGTTTAGTTTTGGTGAATTGATGAAACCCTAAGTCTAACCTAGTTTATCAAAGTGATCATGAGATAGGTAGCACATTCCAAGTGGTGAAGCAAATGGTGAAGATCATGTTGATCAAGTGCTTAGACTTGAAAAATAAGAAAGAGAAAAACAAAAAAAGATCAAGGCAAAGGAGAAACTTAATAGAAGCTTTTTGGTTTGGTGATCGAGACACTTAGTGAGTGTGATCACATTTAGGATAGAAGGTTGTACTATTAAGAGGGGAGCTCTTATCGGACAACTCGATCATCTAGTGCCACTAGGTGTTGGAAAAGTTGCATATGCATTTTAGGCCTAGTGCACATTCGGTGAGAAAGTGATTAACCTTTGAAAAATGATTGTGAAAATGCTAACACACTGTACGTGATGGTGAAACACTTGGAGTGTTAGCACATTTACGCGTGGGGTTCTTGTGCCTTCCTCATGGGAGATCACGAAAGGCATCTCTAGTGGATTGCGCATGGCTTGTGTGATCCTCATCTTGTGTTGATTGTGTCACACCCTATTGAGGGTTTGGCATGTGATGCCAATTAGCGCGTGAACCTCCAAGTGAGTGAATCGCCACAACGAGGACTAGCTTGCCGGCAAGCAAGTGAACCTCGGTAAAAAATCATTGTGTCATCATTTGATTCCAAGGTGATTGGTCTTCATTGGTATTCATTTTTGTGATTGATTGGCTCCTTTGGTGATTGGCTCATTCCTCTACACGGTGGTATAACACTCCATCCTTCCTGCGCATTTACATTTCTTAGTGTAGCTTGGCCCTTTAGTGTAGCTAGTTTTGAGGGCAAGCAAGAGTCATGTCTAGTGGTTAGTGAGGCTCTTTAGTTAGTCTTTGAGAGCTCACTAATTTAGTATAGTGGCATAGTCTTTGAGTTCTTATAGACAATAGCAACTAGAATTGTGATAGGTAGCTTGCATTCTTAGTAGGCTAGCGCAACATTCACTTTGCCTCATATTTATCCAACCACTTTACGTAGTGTTGTTGTAGAAATTTTTATAGGCTATTCACTCCCCTCTAGCCATGTCCGGTGTGCACCGCCATGGGGAGGGTGGTGGCACCGCCATGGTGTGTCCGGTGCACCATTGGGGAAGCGCCTCTTTTTGGTAGAGAGCAAGGGAAGGCAAGGGGCCACCACCATGGTGATGGCAGTGCACCGCCCTAATTTTCTAGAGACGTGGTGTTTTAGGTGGCTGGGTGGGTGGTCACCACCACCCTGTCTAGTGACCAATGGCTAGTTGGAATTCGACCATTGGGAGGGGCACCGCCATGTCCAGTGCTAGGCACTACCATGTACAATGCCCTCAGAGAACCAGCAACTTTGCTCCAATGGCTCTTTTTGGCTTGGGGCTATAAATAGAGTTGGAGCTCGGCCTTGGGCTGATTGCTGAGCACCCTTAAGCCTTGGTGGCTTGTGTAGGAGTGCTTGGAAGCCCTCTAACTCACATACACTTGATAGTGATCATCCGATTGAGTGTGAGTGCGATTCTAGTGTGATTGCATCATGAGGTTGCATCGAGTGGCATTAGGTGATCGAGTTGCAAGGCGATGGTGCTTGTTACTTTTGGAGGTTGCCACCTCCTAGATGGCTTGGTGTCTTGTGACTCTATTAAAGCACGTGAGAAGATTGTGCGGTGCTCCGGAGGAGGATTTGTGAGGGGTATTGTGCTCACCCCACGGGGATCATGAAGAGCAACTCTAGTTGAGCCTGTCATTGAGCTACCCTCACTTTCGGAGTGGGTTCTTGCGGTGCCCGACGTGCAGGCTTGGCGGGTGATACCAATTAGCCGTCGAACCACCAAGTGAGCGGTCGACACAATGGGGACTAGCATGTTGACAAGCACGTGAACCTCGGGATAAAATCATCGTGTCATCCTTGTCTTACCATTGGTTTGCATCCTCGTTACACAAGCTTGTATTTACTTCCATATACTTGTGCTTGTGTAGTTGCTCTTATAATTAGTTGACTTGTGTAGTTGGCTAGTTACCTTCTTGCTTGTGTAGCATAGAAGTAGCTCCCTTGCGTGACTAATTTGGTTTGAGTAACCTTGTTAGTCACATTGCTTAGTTTGTGTAGCTAAGTAATTTGCGCCTCTAATTTGGCTTATATAGCCTTGTTGTTGAGCATTGCTAGTGAGCTTAGGTGGCCTTGTGTAGGAGCTCCCTCTGTTGTGTGAAGTACTAGTTGCATAGGTTTGTGTGACCTTGCAAGCTAGATTGGTTAGGTGAGCTCTAGCTAGTCCGGCACCTTTGTTGCCTAATTAGGACCTTTGTAAGGTGCTTGAGAACTTAGATAGAGGGGTGTAGTCTTGGCTAAACTGATAGTTTTAATTCCGCATTTGTTTTGGTTAGCCGACGCAATTAATTTTAGAAACACTATTCACCCCCTCTAGTCTGCCATCTTGACCCTACACGTGGTATCGGGGCTAGGTCTCTAATTTGTGGTCTTCACCGACCCAAGAGGATGGCGATTAGTGGGCTGGATGATTGTGACTCACATATTTTTGATGGCACAAACTTGCATAGTGGAAAAACCATACGATTGATCATTTTCGTGTAAAGGGACCTGAGTTTTGGTGGATGGTTATGAATGGCATTTCTCATGTGCTAGATCATAAAAATCTTAGCAAGGGTCAAAGGGTATGATTTAAACTTGATGCACATGCTTATTGCTTTATGATGGATGCTTTGAGTTTGGATGTGTTTTATAGGGTGGATTGCAAAGAAACCGCACATGAGTTGTTGGAAGCAATCAACCGACTCTGATGATTCCTCAAGTAACGATAACCAAGTAAAGGAGGATGATCCCAAGGAGGAGGCACATGAGTGTGTCGAGCATGACCACAATTTGGTGATTGTGGAAGATTGCTCCACCTCATGGTCAAGTGATGATGAGGATGATGATGATGATGATCGATCTACCACAAGTTCACTTGACAAGATACATGGTGATGCCCCAAGTGATGCAAATGATGATTCTACCTCAAACACACTTGGTGATAATGATGACGGCTCATGCTCGGGCCATGATTGTGATGCTACTACAAGCCCATCCACTACACTACATTGCTTCATGTCACTAGGTGACACAAAGGTACAAAATGTTAATGTGGTTGATCATGTTGATTCATATGATGAGCTTGTAGATAGACTTGCTAGCATGACCATGTCTTTAGAAAAAGAGATGGCTAAAATTGAGAAATTAAAAAATGAAAACTCTTTTCTAAAAAAAATATGTGAACAACAAAAGCATCTACTTTATGTTACTACTTGTTCACATGAGGAGCCAAAATTGGCTCATGAGGTACTTAGTGTTGCTCATGATAACTTGGTACAAGACCATGCTTTTCTTACTAAGGAGCTTTCCAATGGAAAAACTAAAACTAGTGAGAGCTCATCACATAGGTCAATTGATCAATCACACAATGTTGCTAACCCTTGTGATGTAGGCAAGAAGCATGTATCCACCTCTTATGATGAATTATTATTAGCCATGCCATGTTCTTCAATTATAGATGTTTGTTCTACTTCCTTGTCTTGTGAAACTAACCTTTTGAAGGAGAACAATGAACTTAAAAGTGAAGAGAAGAATTTGAGCAACAAGTTAGAGAGGTGCTACAACACCAAAATCACCTTCGAGCATCTGTTGAACAACAAAAGAAGCTATGGTGATATGAGTGGCATTGGATTCAACAAGAGCATGACAAAGGGCGAAAGAAAAAGAGAGAAAGATAAAGAAGCAAGAACAAAAGAGGCTATCCTGTTTCATGTGCTTCAAATGTCATGAAGTGGGACATCTTGCAAATGGTTGCCCAAATAAAGAAAAGCTCAAATTGAAGAAAGAAGAAGAGAGGCTAAAGCATGTCAAATGCTTCAAGTGCCGCAAATGGGGTCATCTCACCTCTATGTGTCCAATCAAGCAATTGGTGAAGCAACAAGTGAAGCCTCAACTAAAGCCACAAGTTGAGCAAGAAAAGACACCCCAAGAGCAAGTCAAGATCAACCATGAAGATGGTGGTGACTTGATGATGATGAAGAAGAAAACAAGAAGAGGTGGAAGAGCAAAGCATCCAATGCTTATTCCAGATGCCAAGATGATGAGCAAGAATCAAGATGAGAAAAAGGTATATGCTCATATCAAGTGCTTCAAGTGTGAAGATTGAAAGGATCAAGATGCCCAAGAGGGGGGGTGAATTGGGCTAATTCTAAATTTCTTTGCAATAATTAAATCCTACGGTTAGCCCAATTAACCCCTTGTGCCTAGAAAGTATTTCTAATTATTCTACCACACAAAAGGCTTGCAACCTATGTTCCAATCCTACTCTAGCATGGCAATTCTAAGAATGTAAATGACAAGAATTGAAATGCTCAAAGTAAATGCTCAAAGTAAATAGAGAAGGATGAACGCGGCGATGTTTTGCCGAGGTATCGGAGAGTCGCCACTCCTCACTAGTCCTCGTTGGAGCACCCGCGCAAGGGTGTAGCTCCCCATTGATCCGCGCAAGGATCAAGTGCTCTCTATGGGTTGATTCTTTGACACTCCATCGCGGTGAATCACCCACACCCGCTCACAACTTGAGTTGGGTCATCCACAAGCTCTCCGGATGATCACCAAGCTCCCAATCACCACCAAGCCGTCTAGGTGATGGCGATCACCAAGAGTAACAAGCATGAACTCTCACTTGACCACGACAAGCCTAATGAGAAGGGTGGATGCACACTTTGCTACTCTTGATCTCACTAATGAGGGCCCTCTTTGGGATCCTCAAATCTCAATCACCTCACTAGGACCTTGCTCTTCTTGGCACTCTCTAAGGTGTTTCTCACTATTGAATGAGCAAAAGTACCCCACACATGAATGGAGGTGGTATTTATAACATGGGCTAAAAAGCGAACCGTTATGTGCCCTCTGCGGGGTGATCGGACGCCCAGTCAAGTTGACCGGACGCCTCGGGTCAAGTGCACCCGAACTCCAGTGTGTTAAAGTGTGACTTGACGCTGTCGTTGTCGTCGTCAAGATCGACCAACGCGCGTCGATCATGATTTTCCCCTCTCTGGAACCTTATTGAGTCAACCGGACGGTCTGGCTCTCGGCGTTGGGTCACTTCTTCATCATCCGTCGGTCGCAGAGACAATTTCACCTTGGTCAAATGAACTGACCGAACTCTGAGCCGGCGTCCGGTCACATCGAAGCCAGCGATCGGTCAGTATTTGACCCTCCATTCACTTCCAACTCTCGATCATGCGTGAATGAAGTTTGCTCCATTGGATCTAAGGGCTATTTTGGAGCTACCTAGTGCTAGTTTTAGCAAGTGTGCACCACACCTAACCCACTAGACTCACCTAGGTCAAGCTACCCATCCATACCCCCCCTTAATAGTATGACCAAAGAAAAAACAAAGTCCTAAACTACTCTAAGTGTCTCTTCAACTCCAAACGATACTTAGAACTAGTCCATCCTTAACCTTGTCGTCCATCCTTTGAAAATCGAAATGATTTCCATCGTAGGGGCATGACCACCATGATTTCCCAATCGATCTCCATTACCGTGACCTAACTTAATTGCCTCTGCAAAACACACGTTAGTCACAGTAATCACGTATTGTCATTAATCACCGAAACCCAACTAGGGGCTTAGATGCTTTCAATCTCCCCCTTTTTGGTGATTTATGATAATACCACCTCGAGTATGTGAAAGAGATGAGGTTTTTAACATGCTTGGTTCATATATGCTTTTGGCAATAAGAACAAAAGTGTTAGGCAAGCTTATATGACCCAAGCCAACATGATGTACTCAAAAGATATAAAATAAGCATGAGTACAAGTAATAAAGCTCATTTGCATCAGAGTAAAACACGAAAGCAAAGCAAATGAGCATAACACAAGTGATATGACATATAAATAATTCAAAGTAGAGAGCACACATGTCATATATCACAATCACGTAGATATCACTATCACATAAATATAGTATAATGCATAAAAGTAAACACACGACGAAAGCATAATAGTGTATCACACATAAAACTTCAAATGTAATAGATAGTCTAATAGATAAACTAATCTCCCCCTAGATAAGTCGCTCCCCCTAAGTCTAACATACTCGATCCCTCTCCCCATTTGGCGTCAAACACCAAAAACTAAGGGTCGGTCGGCGGGGCTGCAGCGGATGAGCCGGGCGCTGAGGTACGAGGAGCGAGCTAGAACTAGGCGCCGTCATCATCTGACCCTGAGCTCTGAGCTGTCTGACCCTCTGTAGCTGGAAGCGATGCTATAGCAGTCTAGGTCGGATCAACAATTGGTGTTGCTGTAGGCTATGCTGGTATGACTGAAGCAGCCGGCTCTGATGATGCCACTAACGAAGGGGGCGTCTCTATAGTCTCGTTAATTGGTGCAACTATAGAAGGACCTGAGACATATAAATATGGTGGAGTAGGCTACCCAGTCAACTCACTAAAGGATGCACCAAGACTCCTGGACACTGTATTCTCTGACACTAGCAGTGAGGAAGTCTGAGCCGGTGTGAAGCCCGTCTGAAAAGGTGTGAACTGCGGGGCTGGCACTGGCGAAGCCAACCACTAGGGCACATGCTCTGTAGGTGAGGCAAACTGTGCTGGTGGCTGTCCCTGACTCTGAAGCCCATTAGGCTTTAACACTGGAGTCGTAGAAGTGGTGGTAGGCTGACCAAGCTGGGGCGAAGGCTGTGGCGGTGGAGCCCCAATAGCTGTCACAACATGCTGCATAAAGTCAAGTAGCTGCTGCTACATGAGGATCTGCTGCTGATGCATGGCCTACTGCTGCTGCTGTAGAGCCTACGTCTGCTGCTGAATAGCTAGCAGCTGTCGCTGGACCTCGTCCTGCTGAGTCTGGAACTGTGCAAACGTGACAGCTGTTTCCTGTGCCTGGCGAGCCTGATCCTGCCTCATCCGCTCAAGTATGGCAAGAAGAGCGGGGCCTGTCTGCGGTGCAGGTGGAGCTGAACTGGAGCTGCCGGCCTCATGATCATGTCGACGTGCATGCATCTGAGGAATGTCCCAGTAGTCCTCGTCTAAGCTGTCACTGGGGTCGCTCTCGACCATCCCCTCCTGCTGAGCAAGCTCCTCCTCCTCTGTAGCTGCAATTCCCCTGATAATATCATCCTACTGGGCTACAGACTCTGGCACCTCAGGACGACGACGCGGCTGACTAGGTGCCTGTGGTGTACTATGGTGAATCATCTGAGTCAGGTTATAAGTAGGGAACTCTGTAGTAGCACCACTGTACTCAGCTAGCATCTCAGGCGGCCTTACTATAACTGCCCTGTGAATAAGAAATGTGATCCAGTGAGTATAGGGCAACTGACGGTGACCTCTGAATCCCTCAGCAATAGTATCCTCCATCTCAGATAGAAGGAGATCCCAAATGTCAAACACTGTCTGTTGTATTAGGGAGTTGAGAAGCCATAGCTGAAAGTGAGTCAAGCCCTCGCGATACCCCATCCTCAGAATCAGGGTCCTCCTCATAATGGCATCCAACACTCTAGCTGTAGGAGTGAGATCACTGGGAGTCCTGCTCGACCCTTCGCCAAAAGGCTCCTTGAAGCAGTGGCGGACTAGATCTGTAGGAGGTATCATACCGCCATGAGGGTGTCTAGGAGGCGTGGTTGGTCCATAGCAAACCTCATGTAGCCTGACGGGCTGCTCCTACAGCCTGAGAATCTCCCTGACTCTAGTGCTCGTCAGCCTATAATCTCTGCCTTTGAATGCAAAGTGAATATATCTATGTTGCGGGTCAATCCAGAGAGTAGCATAGAACTGATGGACCCAAGATGGGACATATAAGCCAGTCCGTCCAAGTAAATCTATTAGCTCTGGTAAGTAAGATAGGTACTGGCGAATGTGCTCTCCGGCTGCTGCTACAATAAACTCAATGTTGCACACCCTCTGATATCTGAATACGGCACCACTGTTAAGATATGCATTGTATAAATCCTCCTGGAGTGGTGTGTAGAAGCCATCTGATGCTCTGTCATCCCTCCTCGACGGGAACCACTGCTCAAAGTCCATAAACCTGAGCTGTTGCACCTGCTTGGCCGTGGCGTCCCACAAGTCCAAGTGTGTCACAGGAGGCGGGCCATGTGGTCTAGGCGGTGGATGAGAACCCCTCCGCTGTGTATCTACCCTCGGTGTGACTGGAGCACAGGTATGACCAGAGCGGCGAAGCTGAGGCTAGGGTGCCTGCTCTGTCTCCTCGGCCTACTATCCCTCCTGAGTCTGCTCTGCTGGCAGTGCCTACTGCTGTGACTCCCCCTGAGGCTGACCCTCATCAATAGCAAGATGCTGTCCTACAACCATGACAGTCCCAGCTGGACCACCATGATGGAGCTCAACCTGCTCAACTGCTTCTCTCATCGCTGGTGGGAACTGCTGATCTGCAATGACAACACCACTGCGATCCCCTCCTCTCTCGGCATGCTTTGCGGCCTCTGCAACTGCGACTGCTCTAGCTGTCCCTACATCTGCGTACTTGAGCTTCTTTGTTGCAATCTTCTTTGTCGCCTTGCCTTTTGGATCTGCAGGCAAGCGAGGTGGACGCCTTGGATCCTCATCACTTGGACCACCTCCGACGTTCTTCACATGAGCCATCTGAAGAATTTGAAGAGAACAACTACCACTGACAAGAAACAACTGCCAACTATCACTTTTGAGGCTTGGCCTCAATCCGTACTCACGAGCTTGGCCCCGAGTTGACTGACAACTGCAAATAGGACCTCAATAGTACCGACTCGCTGCACGATAGAATAGATAGGATACACAAATAATTTTAATTATTCATCTAGAGATACAAAACCCTAAGAAAGCAAGCAATTAGGTACGAAATTAGAACCGAGGGCTTGCTACCTGACGAACCGACGAGAAGAGGAACGAATCGGGGAACCACCGGATCGGCTAGGGTTTGTGGTGAGTAGTGAATCGACGGCCCTGGATGCAATTGAAGTCAGTGCTATGATGCCGAGCTAGGTCACGGGCGAGGTTGCAATGTGGGTGCTAGGGCACGACGGCGTTAGGGCAGGGCCTTACCAGTGCTGGTCGTGGATGGCGCTGCTGCTGTGGAGGCATGGTGGCTTGGGAGCTCAGAGAGGAGTAGCTGTGCGGTGGCACTGAGAAACACGGTGGCTGCGCGGCGGCGCTGAGCAACTCGGCGGCTGCGCGGCTGCGAATGTGGTGCGTGAGGCGAGCAGCGGCGCACGGAGCCGGCGCGAGAGGCACAAGCTCATGGCGGGGAGGCAAGGCGGTGCGTCGGGCGGTGCAGGCAAGGATGGCGATGTCGGCGTATGTGGCTAGGTCAAAAACATCGGCGCGGCAATTTATGGTGGCCCCCTAGCGGATTAGAAAAGGAAACGGAGATAAGAGATTGAATCACGCACGTTTCCTATTGACCGGACGCTCCGGTGGCAGCGACTAGACACTGCCACCCAGCGTTCGGTCGATTCCAGTAAGGTCCAAAACCCTTGGAATTGCGACCGGACGCGTCCGGTGATCCCCGACTGGAC
This sequence comes from Miscanthus lutarioriparius, assembly GCA_904845875.1. Classification (NCBI taxonomy): domain Eukaryota; kingdom Viridiplantae; phylum Streptophyta; class Magnoliopsida; order Poales; family Poaceae; genus Miscanthus; species Miscanthus lutarioriparius. Next base: position 20,953,624 of record CAJGYO010000008.1, read on the forward strand.
GCAGCCAGAGTCCGGTGCAAGCTGTCTCCTTCGTCTTCGATCGACCGAACGCTGGATCGCCTTCTGACCGGACACTGGGAGAACACTGTTTCAGCGTCCGGTCACTCCTTCTCAACAGCAGTTCACCTCCTATGAACTGACCGGACGCTGGACTTTAGAGTCAGTGCAGCATCCGGTCACTCCTTTTCTAGCAAATCTTCAATGTCCTTCATGCTGCCTGTTCTCAATCAAGTCCCAACTTCAATAAGATCTAAATAAACACCAATTGGGATTGATGGGAGTGACCTCTCTCAAACCCTCAATTTTTTAAAAAAAAATATTTTGCCTTAGGCTATAATTCTTTTTAAGAAAATAGGCAATAAGAGGGCAATTTGAAGATAAACGACAAACAACATTCATGCATATGCAATGCAATACTTGAAAGTAAATCTAGTTGCTTGTCAAGTTTGATCCAAGGTTAAGCTTCTTCACACGCTTTTCAGTGGTTATCTTAACCATGTTAGACAAGCCCTATATGCATTACAAAACATAAAACATGTTGTATATTACAATGTAGTGCAAGGGACAACACAAGCTCATCTTTTAGTAAAGTTGCTAAAATCAAGAACATTGAGCTCATTCCGCAATCTACAAAATGTTGCCTCATCTAGCGGTTTAGTGAAGATATCCACCAATTGATCCTCGGTCCTTACACCTTCTAATGATATATCATTCTTTGCAACATGATCTCTAAGAAAGTGATGGCGGATATCTATGTGCTTGGTGCGAGAGTGTTGAACAGGATTATTTGCAAGTTTTACTGCACTTTCATTGTCACACAAAAGAGGTACTTTTTATAGAACTACACCATAGTCTAGCAAAGTTTATTTTATGTAAAGTATTTGTGCACAACAAGCACCCGCGGCAATGTATTTCGCTTTGGCGGTGGACAAGGCTACACTATTTTGTTTCTTGGAGGACCAAGACACAAGTGATCTACCAAGCAAATGACACCCTCCGGAGGTGCTTTTTCTATCAACTTTGCATCTGGCATAATCCGAATCGGAATAACCAACTAATTCAAATATAGCTCCTTTGGGATACCAAAGGTCAATACTTGGTGTGTGCTTAAGATACCTAAGGATTCTTTTTCCGGCAATTAAATGAGTTTCCTTAGGATTAGCTTGAAATCTAGCACACATACACACACTAAACATGATGTCGGGCCTAGATGCGGTTAAATATAACAAACTACCAATCATAGAGCGGTAGAGAGTTTAATCAACTGTGTTACCTCCCTCATCTAGGTCGAGATGTCCATTAGTTGGCATTGGTGTTTTGATTGGCTTACATTCATCCATTTTGAACCTCTTGAGAAGATCTTTTGTATATTTCTCTTGAGAGATGAAAATCCCTTATCTTATTTGCTTGACTTGAAAACCAAGAAAGAATGTAAGCTCTCCAATCATTGACATCTCGAACTCCTTCGACATCAATTCACCAAACTCTTTGCAAGAATCTTCATTTGATGATCCAAAGATGATATCATCAATGTACACTTGACAAATGAAGATATGCCCATCAAGCTTCTTGGTGAATAGTGTGGTGTCGACCTTCCCAATGGTGAAGCCCTTCTCAATGAGGAAGTCCCGAAGGCGCTCATACCAAGCTCTTGGGGCTTTCTTAAGCCCATATAACGCCTTGGACAACCTATAAATATGATTAGGATATCTAGGGTCTTCAAACCCAAGAGGTTAATCAACATAGACTAGTTCATTAATAAAGCCATTTAAAAATGAACTTTTCACATCCATTTGGTATAATTTCATTTCATGATGTGATGCATATGCAAGAAGGATACGAATGGCTTCTAGTCTTACAACCGGTGCAAAGGTCTCTCCAAAATCCAAACCTTCAACTTGAGAGAACCCCTTTGCAACTAGTCTTTCCTTGTTCCTCACAATAACACCTTGATCATCTTGCTGGTTTCGGAACACCCACTTTGTTCTAATGACTCTTGCACCTTTTGGCCGCTCTTCAAGAGTCCACACTTCATTGTGGGTGAAGTTGTTCAAATCTTCATGCATTGCATTTATCCAATCCAGATCTTGAAGAGCTTCTTCTACCTTAGTAGGCTCAAAACAATAGACAAAAGAGTGATGAGCAATAAATGAAGCAAATTTTTGTGAGCGAGTCATCACATCCTTTGATGGACTCCCTATGATGAGATCTTGTGGATGATCTTGTAGTAGAGGTGTATTCCTTCTATTGACCACTTGGGGAGGAGGTTGTGGAGCATCAACATCTTGTGCTTGTACCACCATCTGCTCATGGGAGACATGAGTATCTTCATTTTCAACTCTCCCATCTTTTTCACAATCTTGTGGCACATTTGTTGAAGAGGGTGGATCAATCACTTGTACATCATCTTCATCATCTTTAGGCTTGATGTCTCCAACCAGAATGTTCTTCATAGCCTCCCTCAATGGTTTATCACCTACATCATCAAGATTCTCATGTGCTCCTTGGGAGCCGTTAGATTCATCAAATTCCACATCATATGTTTCTTCAACCAAGCCGGTGGCATGATTAAATACTCTATATGCTTTGGACTTTGATGAGTAACCAACAAAAAAACCAATATCACAACGTCTTCGAAACTTTCCTTGGTGTTGCCGCTTCTTGTAGATGTAGCATTTGCAACCAAACACCCTAAAGAAGGAGACGTTCGGCTTCTTCCCATTGAGCAACTCATAAGGTGTCTTGTCAAGGAACTTTTAAAGGAATAGGCGGTTGGATGCATAGCATGCGGTGTTGATAGCTTCCACCCATAGAGCTTCAGGGGTGTTGTACTCATCAAGCATTGTTCTTGCAAGAGTGATCAATGTCTGGTTCTTTCTATCAACTACACCATTTTGTTGAGGAGTATATGTTGCGGAGACTTCATGTTTGATTCCAACTTCATCACAATAGGCTTCTATGTTTGTGTTGTCAAATTCCTTTCCATTGTCACTTCTAATCTTCTTGAGCTTCACTTCAAATTCATTTTATGCTCTCTTGGCAAACTTCTTGAAGCATGATGCAACTTTGGATTTGTCATGAAGAAAGAATACCCATGTATACCTTGAATAGTTATCAACAATCACAAGACAATAAAGATTTCCTCCCAAACTCTTGTATATTGTTGGTCCAAATAGATCCATGTGAAGGAGTTCTAGCACTCTTGTGGTTGATATGAAAACTTTGGTTGGATGAGTATTTGCAACTTACTTGCCGGCTTGACATGCACTACAAAGCTTGTCCTTCTCAAACTTCACATCCTTCAACCCTCTCACCAAATCATTCTTCATTAGCTTCTTGAGTGAGCTCATCCCAACATGAACAAGTCTTCTATGCCATAGCCACCCAAGAGTTGTTTTGGTGAATAGACAAGTCTTCAAGTTAGCATCTTTGGAGGTAAAGTCCACTAGATATAGGTTGTTGTATCTAAATCCTTTGAATATCACTTGATCATCATCCTTCTTGGATACAACAACTTCCTTCTCGGTAAACAAGCATTGAAAGCCAAGATCACACAATTGTCCAATGGATAGCAAGTTGAAGCTCAATGAAGCAACATATAGCACATTTGAGATTGAATGATTATTTGATATTGCCACTTTGCCCAATCCTTTAACCTTGCCCTTTGAGTTATCTCCAAATGTGATTCTTTCTTGTCCATCTACTTCTTCATCAAGTGAGGTGAACATACGAGGATCACCGGTCATATGTTGTGTGCAACCACTATCAATAACCCAATGACTTCCACTGGTCTTGTAGTTCACCTACACACAAGAGATCAAGCTTTAGGAACCCAAATTTGTTGAGGGCCCTTCACCTTCTCAACAAGTGACTTTGCAACCCAAATTTTCTTAGGCATATTCTTGTTGGGGGTCCTAAGAACATGACTTTCATTTTTCCACTAGAATCCTTTCTAAGCATGTAGTGAGCATTGAAGGTAAAAGGTCTAGCATGCTTGGGCAAGGGTTGTGGTGGTAGAGTTTGGCACTCATGAGCAAAGTGGCCTTCTTATCCACACTCAAAGCATCTCTTTGGCTTTGGCTTTAACTTGTGTTGTTGTTGAGCTTGAGCCTTCTTCTCTTGGTTTGCTAAGTACCCAATGCCACTTCTATCTATCTTCATGACGGTGTTCATAAGTAGCTCACTTTGAAGATGCTTGCCTCTTGTAAACTTGCTCAATCCAATCTTGAGATGTTCTTTCTCCAAGTTGAGCTACTTGTTCTCTTCCTTAAGAGCATCATTGTTTTTCTCTTCTTTGAGCTTCTTGTTTTCTTCTTTGAGCTTCTCATTCTCAAGCATCAACTCACCATTATGATCAAGAGTTTCTAGCACAATAGTGTTGTGGCTTTTGATCTCTTCAAGATCTTTCTTGAGCTTTTCATTGTCATTCTTGAGCTTGACAAACTCATCATAATCATCGGCCTCAACCACTTGCTTGCCCTTGCTACTAAAACTTTGCTCAATGCTCTCAATGATCAAATCATCACATGATGTAGCTATATCAATCTTAACAACATTGTTAGTAGCATCATGTGGCTCATTGGATAAGTATTCTTGAGCAATAACAAGATTATCATGATTAATCTTAAGAGTAGTATATTCATCTTTTAGCATATTATGGCTAGTGATGAGTTCTTTATGCATCCTCTCAAGTTTATCATGTTTATCTTTAAGCTCTTTCTTAGAAGATTTGAGCTCCTTGAGTTTGGATGGCATAGCTTCATTTATTTCTCTAAGCTCAACACTAGCCTTTTTGGCTATATCACATTTAGCTAAAAGAGAATCATTTTTAGCTTCTAGCTTGTCATTCTTAGCTCTAGTCTTTATAATGATCTTGGAGTATTTATTTAGCAATTTAACAAGATCATCATAAGAAGGTGATTCATATTCATCATCATCACTATCGCTATCATCATTACTAGCATGTTCATCACCACTACTCTCATCATCATTTGATACCTTGCATTCACCCTTGGCCATAAGGCATAGGTGTGTAGAGGATGATGGCGATGGTGGTGGTGAAGATGATGAAGAGTCAATAACAATGGCGGCCACCTTCTCGTTGTCACTATCATCATCGAATGAGCCACTAGATGAATCAATGTCCGTGAGCTAATCACCGATGATGTATGCCTTTTCACTCTTCTTCTTCTTGTGAAAGTCCTTCTTCTTGCCATCTTTCTTCTTGTATGGCTTATCTTTCTTCTTCTCATCTTCATCACTTGAGTCATCTTTCTTGCCCTTGTTCTTGTTCTTGAACTTGTCTTTCTTGGGCTTTGTGCATTGGTGAGCTAGATGATCAAGTTCTCCACAATTGTAGCAATCCATTTCGGAGATTGGCTTCCTTCTAGAGCTTGTGAAGAACTTCTTCTTGCCATCAAACTTGATGCCACTCTTATTGAGCTTCTTTAGCATCTTGGCGGGTTTTCTCACCATGAGAGCAAGACTTGCATCATCAACTTCATCATCGCTTGAGCTCTCATACTCAAGCCTTGCTTTGCCCTTCTCTTGGCTAGCTTTGAATGCTAAGTCTTTTCTTTCTTCTTTGTAGAGGATGAGCCATCTTGAGGTGTGATATGTATGTACATCTCATGAGCATTGATCTTTCCCAAAATTTGTGTTGGTGTAGCGGTGGAAAGATCACCTTGATAAAGCATGGTCACAATATGCCCATATTTGTCAATGAGGAGGACACTCAATATCTTTCTTACAATGTCGGATGGTTGCATTTGAGTAAGTCCAAGCCCATTGACTTTCTCTACAAGAACATTCAAACATGAATACATTTCATTAGCACATTCTTTAGGAAGCATTTCAAAAGAGTTGAGCTTTTTCATGACAAGATGATAGTGTTCCTCACGCTCACTCTTTGTTCCCTTATGGAGCGCACAAACGTCAGACCATAGTGCATGGGCGTCTTTGTGGTTCCTCACCCGGTTGAACACATCCTTACAAAGGCCTCTAAATATGGTGTTTCTAGCCTTTATATTCCATTTTTCGTAATTCAACTCATCGTCTTGTGGGTGTGCGGCATCCCGAGGTTTTGGGAAGCCATGTGAGGTGGCTCTAAGTATTCCAACATCTAGAGCTTCTAGATACGCCTACATGCGGATTTTCCAATATGAAAAATCATTCCCCTCAAAGATAGGAGGAGGTCCATCCCCATAAGACATCTTTCACTAGGCGGTTAAGCCTAAATACGTGAGCACGAGACTCCGATACCAATTGAAAGGATCAAGATGTCTAAGGAGGGGGTGAATTGGGCTAATTCTAAATTTCTTTGCAATAATTAAATCCTACGGTTAGCCCAATTAGCCCCTTGTGCCTAGAAAGTATTTCTAATTGTTCTACCGCACAAAAGGCTTGCAACCTATGTTCCAATCCTACTCTAGCATGGCAATTCTAAGAATGTAAATGACAAGAATTGAAATGCTCAAAGTAAATGCTCAAAGTAAATAGAGAAGGAGGACCGCGGCGATGTTTTGCCGAGGTATCGAAGAGTCGCCACTCCCCACTAGTCCTCGTTGGAGCACCCGCGCAAGGGTGTAGCTCCCCCTTGATCCGCGCAAGAATCAAGTGCTCTCTACGGGTTGATTCTTCGACACTCCATCGCGGTGAATCACCCACAACCGCTCACAACTTGAGTTGGGTCATCCACAAGCTCTCTGGATGATCACCAAGCTCCCAATCACCACCAAGCCGTCTAGGTGATGGCAATCATCAAGATTAACAAGCACGAACTCTCACTTGACCACGACAAGCCTAATGAGAAGGGTGGATGCACACTTTGCTACTCTTGATCTCACTAATGAGGGCTCTCTTTGGGATTCTCAAATCTCAATCACCTCGCTAGGACCTTGCTCTTCTTGGCACTCTCTAAGGTGTTTCTCAGCTGTTGGAATGAGCAAAAGTACCCCCACACACGAATGGAGGTGGTATTTATAACATGGGCCAAAAAATAAACCGTTATGTGCCTCTACGGGGTGACCGGACGCTTCGGTCATGTTGACCAGATGCTCCGGTCAGTGCACCCCGAACTCCAGTGTTTAAAGTGTGACTGGACGTGTCCGGTCATGATTTTCCCTCTCTGGAACCTTACTGGAGTCGACCGGACGCTGGCTCTCAGCGTCCGGTCACTTCTCTCAGCGTCCGGTCATGCCAGACGATTTCACCTTGGTCAAATGAACTGACCGGACTCTGAGCCAGCGTCCGGTCACATCAGAGCCAGCGTCCGGTCAGTATTTGACCCTCCATTCACTTCCAACTCTCGATCATGCGTGAATGAAGTTTGCTCCATTGGATCTAAGGGCTATTTTGGAGCTACCTAGTGCTAGTTTTAGCAAGTGTGCACCACACCTAACCAACTAGACTCACCTAGGTCAAGCTACCCGTCCATACCTTCCTTAATAGTACGGCCAAAGAAAAAACAAAATCCTAAACTACTCTAAGTGTCTCTTCAACTCCAAACGACACTTAGAACTAGTCCATCCTTAACCTTGTCGTCCATCCTTTGAAAACCGAAATGATTTCCATCGTAGGGGCATGACCACCATGATTGCCCAATCGACCTCCATTACCGTGACCTAACTTAATTGCCTCTGCAAAACACACGTTAGTCACAGTAATCACGTATTGTCATTAATCACCGAAACCCAACTAGAGGCCTAGATGCTTTCAAAGATATGGGACACTTTGCCTCGAGGTGTCCTACCAAGCTTGAGAAGAGGATTGAAGTAACTCGTGAGAGGCAATGTAACGAGAAGCAATACAAGAGCAAGGAAGAGAAGGCTCTAACCAAGAGAAATTGCTACTCATACCGGAAAAGGGGACACATGGCTAATTTATGTCTCTTAGGTAATAATTCTAAGCCTATTTCAATTGATGATAATATTGTCCTTAGAAAGGATGACAATGGTACCTCATTGGTTGTAATTGCAAAACATCCCACTATTCATATTAAGGCTATGCCTAGGTATGTTGCCCCTAACTTGAGAGGACCCAAACTTGTTTGGGTACCATCAAAAAGTGGATGAATGTGTGTAGGTACCATCAGCATTGGAGGCTTGATTCAATGGAATTATAATTGTTCATCACATGTTGAGTCAAGTTACAAAGCTTAGTGCACATCCAAACCCAATGCCACGATAATTGGGTGAAGTCCAAATGTGCTACAACATACAAGTGTCATGTTCAAGTTGTGAATGATTTATTGGATTTTTTGATGGCTTGCAAACATGTGAGTTGAAGCTTGCTAATTGGATGATCATAAGCTAACCAAGGTATATCCCTTGTTGATCATTTCATTTGGGTGCATATGAGTTGATTGAATTGGATAAATATGCAATGTTGTTTGCTATAAGATGTTTGAATGGATAAATGCTTAGTAATCAAGTTTGGATTGATTTGTGTTGGATAAATTCATGAAATAACTTTTAGTAAGTGGATTGAATAGATTTATGTCTTGTAAAAATATTCAAACAAATTGATTTCAAATTTGATTCACATTTGATGAAGTATAGCTCAAGTGATTGAAATATGTCCTATATTTGAAAAACTGAGTTAGCTGAGATCAAGTCTGAGTTTGAGTGATCAAATCTGTTTGGATTGGCTTGAAATTTGGTATGCATTCTCTAGAATTATGGTACAAGTTTCTGTACAAATCTCATGAGAATTGGATAAGAATTGCTTCGGTTTTGGAGTGGATCTTGTCAGCTATAGTGCAGCAGTTTTCAGCATAGAGCAGTGGTGGAAGATTTGATTGCTGGCAGTTAATATGAGGTCAAATTAAGCTCAAATTTTAATAGCTGCTAGAAGACTTAGTGAAACACATCTCCACCAAATTTCGTGGAATTTGGGTCTGTACATTGGAAGATATGCATTTTTCTTTGAAGGATAATAATCTGTCAGAAAAGTGACAAATATTGAATTGATCTAGGGTCACTTTGATTGAAAGGTCATTAAGTTAGAAATATGATTATAAGTGGTTGAGGTACCTAAGTTTGGTTTTGAGATGAGCTAGAAACATGACAAGCAAAGAGTACAAGGCCATTTGATTATGGAGTGTCCTTGGCACACATGTGGTACTCAAGTTGAAGATTAAGATCAAACTCAAGATGAAGATGGAGTTTAAGTTCTAGTGACAATTAGAGATCTTTTGGTAGAAAAAAGGACATAAACAAGTAGAAAGAAAAGGACTTAAGGAAGGATTCAAGGTTTATCATCAAATTAAGTCCATCACTTGGATCAATCAATCAAGTCATTTCAAATGAGTATCAAGAATGGTTCATTGGAGAGAGATCACTTCTCCCTATGTGTAGGGGCTTGCCGCTTTTTGTAGGTAAACCAAGTGTGGTACTTAGAAGGCTAACATGGAAGTGGTAATATAAGGGACATTTGAGATGCTTAGTTGAAGCAATCAAAAGGGTTGATCTAGAAAGCAAGCAACATCCAAAAGAGAGCTAGTCATGCAAATTCGAGTGGTATTCTCATATTTGGTGCTCTCAAGCAAGTAATGGTTAAATGATGAAGCAAGCCAACCACAACAAGAGAGTGCACTTGATCATATAAGTGGTTCTCATTTCTTATGGGTGAAGAATGGATTTCATTATTGATGATTGGTCTTCACCAAGCCATAAATTGGACTTCATATTGCTATTGGAGAAATGAATTGGAATCTATGTGACTATCCTCTTCTCCAACATAGCAAAGGTATCATTGTAATGTGCATGATCATTTTATCCCTTACTAGTATGCGGTTAGTGCATATAGAACGTGCTTATTAGGATCATGCATAACAAATGAAAAGTTTTAATTTCATAGCCTATCACTATTGCTTGAATGGTTGATTGATCTAGTGGTAGTGTATGAGTTTGTTCATGAGCTAGTGAACCCAAGTGCTTGATCTATATTAGATTGCTAAACAAGTGACAAGTACAACCTCGATAAGATAACCGCTTAATGTGTGTGAAGAAGATTAGAGAGGGTTCAGATCGGACTTGGAAGCTTAGGCAACTCAATTTAGTTTAAGTCAACATTAGAAGCTCATATGATAGCAACAAGAGTATAAGCACAAGACAACAATACAAATTGATATCTAGTTTGGTTGTTTCAAGTGGTATCTAGATTCATCAAGTGATATCTTATAAGTGGTACTCATGAAGATAGCAAGTGTTCAAGAAATGGTTTTTATTGACAAATCCAACAAGTGGTTCCATGCTAGTAAATTCTTTCAAGTGGTATCACATTTCTACACATGGTATCAATCATATAAGACGGTGGTTCCACAAGTGATCCTCAACTTTAAGTGATCATCAAGTAAAGAATGCATCCCTCATACAAGAGCTCAAGATTATCAAGTGAATGACCCATATGATGACATAGGGAGAGGTGTCCCACCAATTGGTATCAAAGTCAAAGATCCTATGTGTGGTATCTCAAGGGCTACAAGTGGTGTCATTCCAACATATGAAGTGATGTCCATAAAAAATGCAAGATTCAAGTGTCAACCATTTATCCCTAGTACCACCTTTATATCAAGTGATGCACATCTTTTATGGAAATTGATGACAAAGGGAGAGAGATTGTACAAAGATATGAAATATGCAAGAGGCATTAGGGAGAAGTTGGATTGGACATGACATGGATATGGACAAAGAGGGAGCAACATTGAGGAATGGAGAAGGATCAAAATTCTTGGACAAGAGAAGCACACAAATAGGAGAGCAAACTCATGAACTTTGATTGTTTGTATTTGATATGTGCATATTCATGTGCTTGCTTGCATTGCATAAGTTTTTAAATTTGATATGCATACTTGTGTGTTGTATGCTAGTTATAGAACTTGAATGATGATATGATAACTAGCATGCATAGGATGGTAGCTAGACTTATGTTTTTACAAGTGGTACTAGAACCTTACTTATAATGTTAATCTCATGGGGTTTCTAGTGTTTTTGTTGTCTAACTACTTATGATGCTAAGGATGGTGTTAAAAGTGCAACTCCGATTGGTATCATACTTCAAAGGTTATTCTATACACCTTAGCATCACTTAGTAGTGATAACACTCCCACAAATTTCATATTTATGCATGTGTGCAAACTTGAAACCAAACCATTTGAGCACACATGTAGGGGAAGTTATCACTACCAAATCAAGTTTGTGGTACTTGTCCAAAATCATTTATATATGGTAAAATTGTTTGGGCAAGCAACATGAATCCAAAAGAGCTTAATTTCAATATCTTTGTAGAGTTATCATCAATTACCAAAAAGAGAGAGATTGAAAGGTCCTTGTTTGGTTTTGGTAATTGAGTGACAACCTAAGTGGACTAATGTGTTTAAATGTGAGATACATATGTGATTAATCCATAGGTACATGTGTGTGAGCAATACCAGCCATGGAGGTGAAATGGCTTGGATTTGTTACAAGGCTCACACATGTGGTAAAGGAGCTCATTGCATATGAGACATGACATTGAGTCATGTGACTAAGGAGGAGAAGATCAAGACAAGACTTGGCTTGATGGACCGGTTGCAAGCGTGAAGGGCAAGTTGGAGGCTTTGGAGCAATGGACCGCGTGGCGGTAAAGCTTGAGCAAGACTTGGCGTCGATGGACGAAGGCAACGGTGAAAAGCAAGTGAGGTCAAGATCGATGAACTAACAAGGTCACATGATGATATGAAGTGAAACATATCATTTGTGATATGGTTGGTGCATGTGTTGCATCGACATCGAAGGAGATGGAATGGAATGTGCAAGGCAAAGATATAACTTAGGGCATTTCATTTCACTGGTCATAGACGTGTAGAGAAGTTGATGACCGGGTTTAGGATAGATGGTCGTACTATCAAGAGGAGCAAACTTGTTTGCATATTGATCATCTAGTGCCACTTGAGCGATCTAACTTTGCACACGTGTTAGGATCGAGTGGCGTGGCAAGTTGAGTGGCTAACTCCTTTGGTAAAAATATTTATGAAAAGCTAACACACGTGCACAATGTGGTGAACACTTGGTGGTGTTGGCACATTTGCAAAGGAGAAGTCGAAAGGTGAAGAAAGGAGGCAAAGCCGGGCTCGGGCTGCTGCCCTGGGGGTACCGCCCCTACCTGTCTGGTGCACCACCAAGGTGCATCACCACCCCGGTGGCGGTGACCGGTTGGCCGAGGTTGAGAGCACCGTGTTGGAGGCTGGCACCGCCATGCTGTGTCCGGTGGCACCGCCACCCCTAGGGCGGTGCCCACCTGACCTCGGCCGAGAGCGCGTCAGAAGAGCTAGGGCACAACCATGTCTGGTGTGCACCGCCATGGTTTGTTTGGTGCACCGTCGGGGCACCGCCTCTTTTCGACAGAGAGCAAGGAAAGGCGAGGGGGTCACCGCCATGGTGACGGCGGTGCACCGCCCTAATTTTCTAGAGACGTAGTGTTTCGGGTGGCTGGTTGGGTGGTCACCGCCACCCTGTCCGATGACCAACGACTAGTTAAAATAGCCGTTGGAATTCGACCGTTGGGAGGGGCACCGCCATGTCCGGTGCCAGGCACCACCGTGTCCGGTGCCCTCGCAGAAACCAGCAGGTTTGCTCCAACGGATTTTTTTGGTTTGGGGGCTATAAATAGAGTTGGAGCTCAGCCTTGGACTGGATGCTGAGCACCCATAAGCCTTGGTGGCTTGTGTAGGATTGCTTGGAAGCCCTCTAACTCACATACGCTTGATAGTGATCATCCAATTGAGTGTGAGTACGATTCTAGTGCGATTGTATCGTGAGATTGCATCGAGTGGCACTAGGTGATCGAGTTGCAAGCCGATAGTGCTTGTTACTCTTTGAGGTTGCCACCTCCTAGACGGTTTGGTGGCTTGTGACTTCGTTGAAGCACGCAAGAAGATTGTGCGGTGCTCCTCGAGGAGGATTTATGAGGGGAGTTGTGCTCACCCCACGAGGATCACGAAGAGAAACTCTAGTTGAGCGTGTCATTGATCTACCCTCACTTTCGGGGTAGGTTCTTGTGGTGCCCGACATGCGGGCTTGGCGGGTGTTGATAATTAGCCACCGAACCAACAAGTGAGCGATCGACACAACAGGGACTAGTGTGTTGGTAAGCACGTGAACTTTGGGATAAAATCATCGTGTCATCCTTATCTTACCGTTGGTTTGCATCTTCGTTACACAAGCTTGTATACTTGTGCTTGTGTAGTTGCTCTTATAATTAGTTGATTTGTGTAGTTGGCTAGTTACCTTCTTGCTTGTGTAGCATAGAAATAGCTCCTTACATGACTAATTTGGTTTGAGTAACCTTGTTAGTCATATTGTTTAGTTTGTGTAGCTAAGTAATTTGTGCTCTCTAATTTGACTTGTGTAGCCTTGTTAATGAGCATTGCTAGTGAGTTTAGGTGGCTTTGTACTTTTGCTTACTAGATTGTGTAGGAGCTCCCTCTGTTGTGTGAAGTATTAGTTGCATAGATTTGTGTGACCTTGCAGGCTAGATTGGTTATGTGAGCTCTAACTAGTCCGACATCTTTGTTGTCTAATTAGGACCTTTATAAGGTGCTTGAGAACTTAAATAAAGAGATATAGTCTTGGATAGACCAATAATTTTAATTCCACATTTATTTTGGATTTTAAAAAAAACTATTCATCCCTCCTCTGATCCGTCGTCTCGATACTGCACCTGTACATGACCTGACGCAGTGATGTGCGGAATAAGCAAAATGTTCAGCCAGACATTTTGAAGCATAAAGACAAGAGAATGACGATTTGCCAGCGTCGCTTGAGAAGATGTGTCCCTGGGTTGCAGGCACCCACCCCATACGCTTATGCCCCAGTCAGTGGTGGTGGTGGTGTGTGGTCTGTGGTGGGTGTTTCAATCGGAACCAGTTTAATTTAAAAAAAAAACAAATCGGAACCAGCGGTCCCTGTCAAGCCCATATCCATAACACGAGGATGACAGATTGATTATGTCGGATGTGTAAACCCAGGCGTGAAGTAATGGGTAAAGTATTGGGCTTAAGAAACAGAGACACGAGGACAGAAGCAACTTGAAGTAGATGACAACGACAGCTCTCATTCTACTTAGGTGTACTCCATACTTAACAAGAAAGATCGACAAGAAGTATCACGGCTGGAAAAAAAACATTATCTTACTCCCAAGCATCCGTTATACATCGTTGGCATTCGTCATTTGATTGGCGTTCCAATATTCCAGTCAACCATCATCAACTACCAGCACAAAATGGAATGTCAATGAACCTGAATGGTATTGGCAACGAGTACCTGATAATGTTGCAATAATGGATGTGACTTACAACAAATTCGTATGACCACGTAATCTAACCCCTTTGATAAGAGAACCACCATCAAGTGAACCATCACAATTTCAATGTCTAACCATTTGATCTCCTAGTTGTAACACGGTAGTACCCCCTCCGTGGGCAAATGGATGGATTCATGGAATGCGTATATCAGTACTCGCATAACTAGTATGTGATGCCTCGCGGCAACAAAATCGTGCGCTTTCACTTTTCAGGCCTGCTAATGAAAAACTTTTGTAGTCGTGATAACGACGGTTTAAAGCCACTTGCTCAACAAACCTCGCACAGTCGCACCACCGTCAGAAAGCAGGGAAGACAGGCAGGTGCCAATTCGTTTTGCCCGAGCCCATTACACTGAATGACAGTAACATATATACGAAATAAATTTGCTAATTCTGCCCCAGAGAACCGAAAGGAATGTTCGGTTCAATGATAGGAAGTGAAAAAAAAAAGAATGGCCAGAATTTTTACGTCTGCGTCTGTTCAATGATAGACACCATCGATCAGATGGCAGTGATAAAACAGGTTGGGAGGGTAGGCCAAAGGAATGCAGGAGTAATAGCTCAACAGCAACCACGAACCGGGAACACTGTACACACTTTACAGAAGCATCTATCGTAAAAAATGATAATGGGGGGAAGAAACCAACAACACGCAAACTTGCATCACGCATCACTAAACAGATTTATTTTACTTTATTCCCATGATACATCAAGTACAGTGTGTAAAGTAAAACCACATCCTTGCCCTACAATCTATCTTTTTTATTTAAAAAATCGCAATGATTAATTTTACAAAATGGCAAGGCAAGGCAATGGACTACTGTGATGACAACTAGACAAGCAATAATGTAACATGCAGATCGCACACAAGGCAAAGCAAGTCTCCCAAGGAAGCTTATATATGCAAGCAACCATGGGGAAAACACTAACCAGAGTTGTCCGGTGAAGGAAACCAAACCCACAGAGATTTAGAGCTCTCACAGACAAGGCAGCTATGCTGATATTTGCGTTAGGGATCTGGCTCATTCCAATGACGCTCATCTTCGCACCATGCAGGCGCCTGGTTCTCCTTGTTGCCAAGCTCCAGGTACTAGAAGCGAGCATCATGCGCAGTAGGTCATCATATCCAGCAGTATGGAGTCACATAGCGAGGATACAAACAATAAGCATCACGCTGTGAAGGAAGATTGGAAGTAATTCCCAATCGAGATATGCAATTGAACTTTCAGGTGGGCAGCCCTCATTAGTCATTTCCTTCAAGGCCTGGTTGTTTGAACTGCAGTTTTTGGGGTTTTGGCTCAAAGCTGGCTTTCTAGCTTTTGGATTCTAGCTGTTGCCTTTTTTTTCTATTGACTTCTGTAATTTCAATTTCTAGTTTCTGAAACAAACAGGCCCAGTCATGTATCGGGTGAGTGCCACCTCAACTACCCTAGTTCATGGCTAGTCTCACCCTACAGATGTTTTCTTGAAAGCTGAAATTCCTCCTCGTATGCAATGCAAGATGGAAATAGTAAGGAAGCAATGTTATCTTCACACTTACTGTCCAATTTTCCCGACCAAATAACTTATCTGCGGGTGGACTTTACAGTTTACAGTGCAAAATGATCAGTGTCCATTGATGGAAATCCTGACTGTGACCTTTTTATCCCTTGCAACATATTTTTAGCAGTCTCCTTCTCCTGCACATATTGAATGCATATCAGCATATGAAAGCAGTGGTGGCATGTAACCAGAATCATGGGAATTAATGCAAGCAGAGATGATTATCAGTGAACAGTTTCATTAGATGCCTTTGTTTCACTTGTAAACGTTGTAGTACTAAATGTTAATGGAGTTAACTTGTGTTGCTCAAAATAACTAGGTTCATGTTGGTTTGAACAATGGATTATACTCAACATTAACTCACTGTAAGCTAATTTCGGTGTAGAGATTTGGTTTTCTATGTTCACTTATTTCACTCCTTTGAGAAAATAATATATACAAAGAACTTACTGGGCCAGTGTAATCCAAGAGCCTTGTACAATAGTGCTCTGCTTCCTCGAACCTGCCTATGCTCTTGTAATGCTTAGCAAGGAACAGCAGAGCTTCAACAAAATTCTGGCCTTGCCTTTCCTCAACCTCCATTCTCTCTAAATCCTTCTTGTAGTAGAACGCAGCTTCCTCAGATTGCCCCAGCATGCCATGCAATTTTGCTAGTCGGTGAAGTGCTATTCCTTCAGTGTCATTGCTATTTGCAGCTCTCTCATAGCACTTGATGGCTTCTTCGATCATTTGAAGTGGATCACTTTCGTAACACTGAGCCATGGCAATCCAGAGACGAGCATCATTGGGTTGCAAGTATGACGATTTCCGGAAGTAATGAAGTGCATAAAACGGCATCCCCATCATCTCATAGATTTGACCAAGACCATACCAAGCACGGAAATCTCTAGGATTAATATCAACAGCTCTTCTGTAGGCATCAATTGCAGCAGGAGTATTTTTCAGTTCAACATACTCATGCCCCATCAGGGTCCAAGCTGAGAGGTACTTTCGATTAAGCTTTAGTGCCCTTTGAAAGTACAAAACTGATTTCTCATGCTGACCCTTCAGACTGTAGTAATTTGCAATTATGCAGCAAGATTCTGGGCGATATTTATCTGTCAAAAATACTCTGTGCGCAAGGAAACTCAAAGCAGTCAAGCTTTCTTTTGCATATAGTAAATTTGAGTAAATATCCATAGAATCCACACGAAAAGGATCAGTCCTGAGCAGATCTTCGAATTTCATCTCAGCTTCATCAAGGTCCCTCATACTGTACTGAACTGTTGCAATTTGAGCCTGAATGTAACCACTGCAGCGGAAGACCCCCATCAAGCGCTCATATCTTTTAAGAGCTTCTTCATGCATCTTTAGTTCCAGATATGCACTAGCAAGAAAGAAGTCTTTCATCCAGTTATTCTTCAGATTTAAGTTGTTTAAAATGTCACTGCTGGTACATAAAGATTGTAACTCTGACCAAGCACTCCAGTTCCAAGGATAGCTATTGACAGATTCTACCAAGATCGTTCTAGCTAGATCTTCACATCCTTTATCACGTAGAACAATGCCATACAAGTAGAGTCCAAACGAATCAATAGAGCCAGTTCTTCGGTGTGTTGAGAGCTCTTTCTCCAAAGCAACTAGTTCCTGATTAACAGCATTACTCTTGCCCAACGATCCTTCAAGCTCTATCATCTCTGCCTCTTTCCGCTTCTCACCAGCCTAAAATAGCAGAGCAAATAGATCATTAATTAAACTATGGAACAAGTGGGAAACAACTTGGGGCCATTAGCGAACTTTCATAGAGTCAGTGGACAAGGGAAGGGGGGCACATTAAATTGCACACATAAATCCTTTAGCAGAATAACAGATTAAATGAAAATTTGCAGATAATGTGACAAATACTACTACCCTTACAATCCCAAATCAAGCATAATCAGTAAAACAAACAACTTGACACTAAAAACTAAAACAAGTACCTGTAAAGGAGTTTTAGCTCGTAAATGTTACAATTCTTCACATTAAACAAATATTACCAGCCAGCAGAAAGGATTTTAATGCTGAGGATTATTCTGACATGGAAAAATGTTATTGTTCTAGAACAAATACAGATAATTTTCATTTAGCAGTTACAACTTACAAGTGGTGTAGCCAGAATTTATGGCAGGACATAGCTTTCGTGTACAAGTATCAGCATTGAATAGAAATTGCCAATCATTTAAGGGACTTAGTTTTAAGCCCTCATAAGTCATAATTATAACTTCTTGAATGTAATATATCCATCAAATTCTATCATCACAGCGAAACTTCCCTATTAGTGTGGAATACATGGCCATAGAGCTATCATTGGTTCACATCTGCCATTATTTCTGATGCTCATAGAGCTAACAACTTATCAATAAATAGCAAGCCAATAGCTATGTGGAATGTGGAATACATGGCCAGAGCTTTTACAAATGTCAAACCATTCTATTCGCTTAAAGTACATGAGCACAAAGCACTATACAGAACCCATAAATTGGACCATTGCAAGTTGGAACAGCTCTTATTACTCGTTAGTCCTGCAATCCAGTTCTGTTCAGTCTTTTAGGTAAAATCACAGTAAACCAGATTTTCGTAACCACTCCATTCTCACATGAAAGTAACTAAACAGACTTCTGAGCCACTTAAACATGTCGATCCACCTAAATAAAAGACAAAGAAGTATCAATTAAACCATAGGCAGTCCCATACCTAACCAAATCTCACCTACAATGCAGCAGCTCTACTGAGGCATTTCATCAAACACCACTCGCCCTATCCCAGATCTCGCAGATGCACAAGAAAATAAACACAGCAAGTAAGAAGCCGATCCTATCTCACCATGTAGAGCGCGTAGCATCGCAGGAACACAGCCTTACGCCCGACCTGCTTCTGCAGCACATGCGCAGCGCGGCGGTACTCCCGACAGTCGAAATAGGTCTTGGCCAGCAGGTATTTGTCGCCGCCCGAATCGAACGCATCGTCGTCGGGGATGGGCGTGCTGACGTACGACACGCCACCGAGCGGGGTCCCGGCCTCCGAGCTAATGCCGCCGCCGGGGCGGGGGCGGTGGCGGAAGCTGGAACCCCCACTACGGTGCAGGTGCAATAGCCGCCCCGCGGAGGTCGCGGACGAGGAGGATGGGGTGTCCATCGCGGCCGACTGGACCGGGGCCGCATCCGGCTCTACACCGACGAGCAGCTCGGCGGCCCTGCGGAAAAGAGAGGGGATTGTTAGGGTTCGGGGTTTAGGGTTTGAGGAAGGGGCATTGACGTGGGGCATACCATTTAGCGGCGGAGTAGAGGCAGCGCTCTCCAAGCTGGCGGGCGGCGGCGAGGAGCTCGGCGCGATAGGTCTCCTTGGCGTAAGCCATTGCTCCGGTCGGGTCTTTGCTTGGAGCGGATCGACACAGTGAGAGCAAAATTTGTGCGAGATGTGGAACCGTGGAGTGGAAGTGGACGATGATGATATTGAGCTTTGTGCGGGTGTGGGAATTTGGAGTTGGGAGGCTCCGTTTGGGAGAGCTCCGCTCCCCGGTTCTTCGGCTCTCGTCTTGATTCTCCGATAGGCAAGACGAGGAGCTGACAAGAATTGATTCTACGATGATCTCCACGAGAATATAATAGGAAGCAAGGTAAAAAAAAAAAAAAGGTTATTTTAGCTCTAGCTCTATTATAAATGGAGAAGCGATTCTCTGCTGATGCCCACTTGAATCAGTTAGCATTTTAAATATTTAGCTACTTAGGAGTGATTCTCTTCGAAGAAGCTGATGCTAGACCTCTCCTAAATGGCCCTTTGGTTGGATATTTGGGTTAGGCCTAACCACGAAGAATGGTAAAGGGCTTACTATGGTTGGTCAGTCGTCGTTGGAAAAATATTATGTGCAAATATATACTCCTATCTCTACTAGATAATATGGGGATGTTTGGTTGCCTGGCTAAGTCCTGGCCAGGCTCTAGTTAGCCATGTTGTCCTTGTTGGTTACCTATGGAGGGCCTAGGGCTTGGCTTGGGAGAGCTAGCTGTACTGGGCTAGCATGGCCCCGAAAGAACGAGGGGCACTCATTTTTCTAAAGCCAGGCTAGCCCGACCCTCACACGCCCCTCGCTGTGGGTTCCACTAGCTAGCGCCGGCCACCAGTATATAAGTGGAGCGTCACCGCCTGGCTAGGGTTAGCCTCGATACTGTTCACTCGCGTTCTCCCACTCAGCCGCCGCTCTTTCCTCTCCCTCGCTCGTCCCCTTCTATCTCTGTTCTTATTGGTGCTCCACCGGCGGCGGTGCCATCCGACGGCTTTTCTGGTAAGGCGGGACTAGGTCTCGTACGCGGTCTCATTCTTTTCTCTTGGTTGTGTTGTTGTTTGGTTCATGATTTGTACGCAGTTTGTTCTTGTTCGTTTGAATCCATTTTCTTAGCTGAGCTTTAGGGTTTGGTCAATGATTGATGCGGAACTAGGTGTTGCACCATTGGTGTCAGAGCCGTTCCTGTGATTTGCTTAGGGTAGTTGTCATACTGTTGTATTGATGGTCTATTTTGTGCCTTAATTTCTTGTCTCTGCTCCTGTTGTGGTCCGGATCCATCGATTTAGTTTTGCTCTTTAGGGTTTGGTCGATGATTGATGCGGGTCTGGGTGGCGCATCACTTGGTGTCGCAGACGTTCCTTACACTTGCCTAGGGTTACCAGCTCAATTTTGTAATAATAAATACCCCAATTTTGTTGTTAGCTTCATGGATCCTTCAATTAGGTGTCTCCTGCTAATCATTAGAGACACAGCCTTGGTTGCAGTCATTAGTGCTTGGCTCTTTATTAGATTCAGACGCATTTCAAGAAGTAGGAGAGGAATTTGTTATGGCCCAATGAGTGCAAGAGAGGGCAAACAACCTTAGGGCCATCTACCACAGCGACGACAGTAATTGTGTCGAGCTTCTTAGGATGAAGAGAGCTCCTTTCTTCCAGCTTTGCAACTTGTTTCGCACTAGGGGTTTGCTAAAGAACAGCATCAACAGCCAAATTGAAGAACAAGTTGCCATGTTTCTACTAGTGATAGGCCACAATTAGAGGTTTCGTGTCATCAAACATATTTTAGGAGATCTACTGAAACGATCAATAGGTACTTCCAGGAGGTTCTGTATGCAGTAGGTGAACTCAAAGCCGAGATGATACTACCTCCATCCACTTCAGTTCATCCCAAAATCCAGCATAGCAGGAAATGGAATCCATTTTTCAAGGTTGAAATCCATTCCTCATCTATTTGTTTATTCCTGTTAGGATATTGTCGGTATGAAAAGTGACCAACACGTAAATATTTGTAGTTTTGCCGCACGTTGTGATCGGATGTGGCCTAGCACTCAATGACACAGGATTTATACTAGTTCAGGCAACGTGCCCTACGTTCAGTTTGAGTCGGTCGGTGAATTTATTCCTGAGCCCAGGTGCTCGAAGTTTGTTGTGGGTTACAAACGAGAGGGAGTAAGATGGGGGTATCAGAGGTCCGGTCGGACTCTGGATCGAAGGGTCGAGAGTGACGGGAGCTCCTACAAATAGATGGTGTATTTAGTTGCACGTCATTCGTAACGTCATCTGCTGGGTCGAGCTTTTGTTGGGAAGCAGGTCCATGAGGGACCCCGGGTTTATGAACCCGATAGATATCCTCATTCATTTATCATTTGTGTTTAGGACTGTGTTGGTGCGATTGATGGCACTCATGTTCTTGCTAAAGTACTTGAAAAACACAGAGCAGCATTCATGGGCAGGAAGCACACAACTACCCAAAATGTGCTTGCTGTAGTGGATTTTGATCTGAGGTTCACTTATGTGTTAGCTGGTTGGGAAGGCTCTGCTCATGACTCCCTAATACTTGCTGATGCTTTGCAGAGGGATGATGGACTTAGGGTACCTCTAGGTAATAGATGGTGTATTTAGTTTCATAACCCCTCAGGTTTGTCATCTGTCTACCTTTTCTAATTCTACTCCTCTATCCTCTTATCTAGGGAAATTCTACCTTGTAGATGTTGGGTATGCTATCAGGCCTGGATTTCTTCATATAGAGGGACAAGGTACCATTTAAGGGAGTACGATGTTAGGAGTCCACAGAATGCAAGAGAGTTGTTCGATCTGAGGCGTTCTTCTCTGTGGGTCACAGTTGAAAGGGCTTTTGGGGCTCTGAAGAATAGGTTCAAGATCTTATACAATAAGCCCTTTCATCCCTACAAAACACAAGTGAAGCTTGTCTTAGCATGTTGTATCATCCACAACTAGATTCTTAGGTACGGTGTCGATGATGTTGTGCCACTTGAGTCAGAATGGAAAGCAAACCCTGCTAATGTGGCTAGACTAAATTACAATGTCGTTGACAACAATGCTTGGGCTACCAAGAGGGATACTTGGGCTCAACAAATGTGGCAGACTAGGCATGTGGGTCATTGATTTAGGCACTTGCAGCAGTATGGTTTTACCTAATGCATGAAACCTGTTATGTAGGATGAGACCATTTCCTAAGGCAATGAAGCCATGTAATCTAAATTTTATTTGCTATGTCTATATGTTGAACTTCATTTGGTACTATTTGAGTTTGTTTTATGCTATGTCTGTATGTTAAACTATATTTTCTATTTCTGAAATGGTATGATTAGTAATGTCAAATGGTTACTTTACTATTTATGCATGTATTGTTTGAGTTTGTCATAGCTATGGCTAGTGTTGATGCTTTTGACATCTTTGGTGAAGAGGTCCCACTCAATCATGGTGAAGAGGTTGCAGAGGTGGTAGAGGTCTAGCCTGCACCGTAGCATAATGGTGCAGCACCAAGGCTGAAAGGTCCTTGTTTGGTTTTGATAATAGAGTGACAACGTAAGTGGACTAATGTGTTTAAATGTGAGATACACAGGTGATTAGTCCATAGGTACACTTGTGTGATCAACTCGTGCCATGACAGTGAAGATGGCTTGGATTTGTTGTAAGGCTCACACATGTGATGAAGGAGCTCATTGTATATGAGACATGACATGAAGTCATGTGACTAAGATGGAGAAGATCAAGACAAGACTTAGCTTGATGGATCGATTGCAAGTGTGAAGGGCAAGTTGAGTGATGACTTGGCACCGATGGACCGAAGCAACGGTGAAGAGCAAGTGAAGTCAAGATCGATGAACCAATATGGTCACGTGATGATATGAAGTGGATCATATCATTTGTGATCATGTTGGTGCATGTGTTGCATCGACATTGGAGGAGATGGAATGGAATGTGCAAGGCAAAGGTATATCCTATAGGGCATTTTATTTCACCAGTCATAGATGTGTAGAGAAGTTTATGACCAGGTTTAGGATAGATGGTCGTACTATCAAGAGGGATGTTGACCGTAGTTACCATCCATCATAAACCGTCAATAAAATATGTATAAGGGCATACATATGATCACCACCATAGACTTAGAGGTTTAAACTAACAATTTTCACGAGTTTTGGTGAATCTGTATTTTCTGCAGGAGTTATTCAGAAAACCATCAAGGAAGACCAAAACATCAAATAAAATTGCGCTTATCGCAGCGAAAACTACTCCAGAAGGTTACAGAGGACACCAAAAGCCACACCACCGAAGCATACCTACAGAGGGGTCGGCCCCACCTGCAGGTCGGCCAGCCCCCTGGTCCCACCTGTCAGGCCCCGTTGTTATGTCGGTTCTCCACCGCCTTAAGGATTGCATCTATATCGTTTATTCAAGTCGATTTGATCCAAGGGCTCAGGATTGACGCTCTGACCTATATAACCAACCCTTGCCCCCCCCTCAGAGCACGCTGCCATAAGTCAAGATCGGACCAAAAATTAGGGTTTCTAGAGAAGAGAATAGAGCTCCAATTCTTCAAGTTTCTAGTATAGGCTAGCTAGCAAGGTTCAAGTAGAGTGTGGGTTATTGCTCATGATTCTGGATCTGCGTCCTAGAGACTGGTATAGCCATTGTATCCATTTATTTATGACTTTGTGCTACTTCAATATTATGTCGCTATTTATTATGTTCCAAGTTTGCTCTAGTTATATACTTGATATAGTTGTGATTGATAATGAGTTTATGCATATGTTCGCAAAGCGCTTAGCCCAAGACACGCGTGGGTTAAGTGGTTGACATTATGTAAGCATGGTGCTTAGATATTATTTACCTACGGATGCATTCTGCACTTTAGATCATGTGGTAGATCGTGGATGTGACACTCCTGTTGAGTACTTTATAGTCCACTCCCCGTTTGTAGAGCAAGTAGAACACGGTTGCGAAGGGAGACAAGCTCTGTTCTTGGTCTTCCTTAGTAATGTTCCTTAAGCATAGATCCAAAGTTAATTATGTTATAGATGAGAGTGTATATACTTGGGTGTACAAAAGACTTAGTAAATAAGGAATGACTTAGAAATCTTTTGCTCTTACTGAATCTCCTGTCTAGCCATACTACATTTTATGAGTCTCTATTTCTAACTCTAGAATTATTATCAATGCTTCATACTTATCATTTATTTATCATTTGACTTACCCCTGCCATAGCATGAGAGTGGTTTAATCATAAGTATATATATTTGTCAATATCTCTTTGCTAACAATCACATAGCTCCTCCCTGTGGATAAAATATAAATAACGATACTCGGTATACTCCCAGGTGAAATGCTACAATGGTATATTATCTGTGTGCTTGCGGATACTTTACTTTAACATATATAATTTTCTCTGAGTTTACAAGTGTCATTAATAATTATCAACCACGCATTTCTGGCATCATGCTAGGGATGACAACTTAGTAAAGAGTGATGCTAAGAAATGTCAACAAGGGGCAAACTTGTTTGTATATCGGTCATCAAGTGCCCTCTTGAGCGATCTAACTTTGCATACGTGTTAGGATCGAGTGGCGTGGTGAAAGAAGTGACTAATCCTTTGGGAAATGTTTGTGAAAAGCTAACACACGTACACAAGGTGGTGTATCACTTGGAGTATTAGCATATTTGCAAAGGTGTTGGCAAAGGTGGAGAAAGAAGGTGAAATCGGGCTCGAGGTGTTGCACTAGGGGCACCGCGCACCTCCTGTCTGGTGGCACCGCCACCCCTAGGGCGGTGCCCACCTGGCCTCAGCCAAGAATAGCAGAGAAGAGGGGTGGCACTGCCATGTCCGGTGTTCACTGCCGTGATAGTGGCGGTGCACCACCACTCCTAGGGTGGTGCCACCGCCGTGGGCACCGCCCCATTTTTCCAGAGGCTGGTGAAGTCGGCTGGTCACCGCCATAGGAGGATGGTGCACCGCCGCTTTTTCTAGAGAGGAGGAAAATTGAGGGGTTGGCCTTGACTATTGGAAGGGGCACCGCCCTATCCGGTGCCAGGCACCACCCTATCCAGTGCCCTCACAGGAAAGGAATACTTTGCTCCAACGGCTCTATTTGGCTTGGGGGCTATAAATAGAGGTGGAGCTCGGCCATGGGCTATTTTGCTGAGCATCCTTAAGCCTTGGTGGCTTGTGTAGGTGTGTCTGGAAGCCCTCTAACTCATATAAGCTTGATAGTGATCATCCGATTGAGTGTGAGTGGCACTAGGTGATCGAGTTGCAAGCCGGTGGTGCTTGTTACTCATGGAGGTTGCCACCTCCTAGATGGCTTGTGGTGGTCTTCGTCGAAGCACACAAAAAAGATTGTGCTGTGCTTCGGAGAAGTGTTTGTGGGGGATTGTACTTACCCCGCGGAAGCCGTGAAGAGCAACTCTAGTAGAGCGAGACGCGAAGGGTGACAAGTGGTCCGGCTGGGTCAAGTACTAGAGCTTGTGGTAAGCACTCCACGTGGAAGAGTGTGACTTGTGGGTCACCACTAGCAAGAGGACCAACAACAACCTTGGAGCTTGTCTCAATGGGGACTAGCATGTTGGCAAGCACATGAACCTTGGGATAAAATCATCGTGTCATCCTTGTCTTCTCATTGGTTTGCATCCCCTTTTTACACAAGCTTGTATTTACTTTCATATACATTGAGCTTGTGTAGTTGCTCTTGTAATTAGTTAGCTTGTGTAGCTTGCTAGTTACCTTCTTGCTTGTGTACCATAGAAGTAGATCCCTTGCATGACTAATTGGCTTGTGTAGCCTTGTTAGTCACATTACTTAGTTTGTGTAGCTAAGTAATTTATGCTCTCTAATTTGGCATTAGTTGCCTTATTATTGAGCATTGCTAATGAGCTTAGGCTTTGTGCTTTTGCATACTAGTTGTGTAGGAGCTCCCCCGTGCATGAAGTACTAGTTGCATAGGTTTGTGTGACCTTGCTTCTAGAATTGGTTAGACGAGCTCTAGCTAGCCCAGCACGTTAGTTGCTTAATTACTATCTTTGTTAGGTGCCATAGAACTTAGATAGAGTGGTGTAGTCTTAACTAGACCGTTAGTTTTAATTCCGCATTTATTTTGGTTAGCCAACGCGGTTAATTTTATAAACAACTATTCACCCCCCTCTAGTCCACCATCTCGACCCTACTGATGCTCAATTGGACAATAGTTATGTCTGCATTTGTCTTAACCAAGTTTTTAGATCTTGTTGCTCAAGGAGTCCGAACAGATAAGGGATTCAAGGACAACCATGTGAACGTTGTTGCAAAGGAACTACAAGCTTTCGTTGGCCAGCCAGCGATAGCTACACAGGTGTACAATCACCTCCGCAAATGCGTGCCAAGTGGGTCAAGGTGGGCAAGCTCAAGGATCTGAGTGGCACAGGATGGGATGAAGATCTATACATGATCACTCTAGCTCCAGAACACTATGTAGTACATGTGAAGGTATTATTCAAATCTAAACAATATTTGTGTATTTGTTTGTTAACTATTTTGGACTAAACATGATGCTGACTGTTCTTCTCACTTGATGCAGGATCACACCAAAGATGCAGAATTCCTCAATACCCCCATTGCTCACTACTAGTAGATGCAAACCATCTTTTGTTGTGGTGTGGCAACTGGGAGATTTGCAATGGGGTCTAATGAAGCCCTTGGACAAGCTACTGGTACGCCATAGACTGTGACAATGAGGCACCTCTAGCGCCTAAGGAAGATGGACCATCTCACAGGGACAAGGTTGATGACAAGACTAAAAGGTCCTTATTTGGTTTTGGTAATTGAGTGACAACCTTAGGTGGACTAATATGTGTTTGAGTGAGATACACATGTGATTAGTCCATAAGTACATCATGTGTGAGCAACCTATGCCATGGAGGTGAAATGGCTTGGATATGTTGCAAGGCTCACACATGTGATGAAGCAGCTCATTGCATATGAGACATGACATGGAGTCATGTGACTAAGGTGGAGAAGATCAAGATAAGACTTGACTTGATGGACCGGTTGCAAGTGTGAAGGGCAAGTTGGAGGCTTTGGAGCATTGGATCGCGTGGTGGTGAAGCTTGAGCAAGACTTGGTGCCGATGAACGAAGGTAATGGTAAAAAGCAAGTGAGGTCAAGATCGATGAGCTAACAAGGTCACGTGATGATATAAAGTGAATCATATCATTTGTGATATGGTTGGTGCATGTGTTGCATCAATAATGGAGGAGATGGAATGGAATGTGCAAGGCGAAGGTATAACCTATAGGGCATTTTATTTCACCGGTCAAAGGTTGTGTAGAGAAGTGCATGACCGGGTTTAGGATAAATGGTTGTACTATCAAAGGAGCAAACTTGTTTGTATATCGGTCATCTAGTGCCACTTAAGCGATCTAACTTTACATACGTGTTAGGATCGAGTGGCGTGGTGATTTTAGTGATTCACTCCTTAAAAATGTTTGTGAAAAGCTAACACATGTGCATAAGGTGGTGATCACTTGGTGGTGTTAGCACATTTGCAAAGGTGTTAGAAAAGGTGAAGAATTGGAGGCGAAACCGGGCTCGGGGTGCTACCCTGGGGGCACCGCCACCCCTTGTCCGGTGCACCAACACCCCTGTGGTGGTGACAGGCTCAAGGAGGCCGAGAGTGTGCTGTTGGGTTGGCACCGCCATCCCTAGGGCGGTGCCCACCTAGACTAGGCCGAGAGGAGCTGGTGCTGGGGCTAGCACCGCTAGTGGCGGTGTGCACCGCCCCTGGGACGGCGATGCACTGCCAGGTTGTGTCCGGTGCCACCATCGTGGGCATCGCCAATTTTCAGCCAAGAGGAAGAAAGCAGGGTTGGTCACCGCCATGGTGACGGTGGTGCACCGCCCTAATTTTCTAGAGAGATGGGTTTTTGGGTGACTGGCTGGGTGGTCACCGCCCCCCTAGGGCAGTGCCACCTCCACTGTGTTCGGTGCCCCTGCGTTAGTCAAACTAGCCATTGGGGTGACCATTGGGGGCATCGCCACCCCTAGGGCGGTGCCACCACCGCCGTGTCCGGTGCCCTTGCAGAAAGTGCAGTTTTGCTCCAACGACTCTATTTGGCTTGGGGGCTATAAATAGAGGTGGGGCTCGGGCATTTGGCTAGTGGAGCACCCTTGGGACTGAGTGTCCATACTTGGGGAGTGCTTGGGAGTCCTCTAACTCACTTGTGCTTGATAGTGGTTATCCGATCGAGTGAGTGAGTGATTCTAGTGCGTTGCATCGTGATGTTACATCGAGTGTCACTAGGTGATCAAGTTACAAGCCGGTGGTGCTTGTTACTCTTGGAGGTTGCCACCTCCTAGACAACTTGGTGGCGAGTTCTCCGTTGTGAAGCATGGAAGAAGATTGTGCGGTGCTCCAGAGAAGGATTTGTGAGGGGTATTGTGCTCACCCCGCGGGAGCCGCAAAGAGCAACTCTAGTTGAGTGTGTCATTGAGCTACCCTCTTTCAGGTAGGTTCTTGCGGTGCCCAACATGTGGGCTTGGTGGGTGATGCCAATTAGCCATCGAACCATCAAGTGTGCGATCAACACAACAGGGATTAGCTTGGTGGCAACCAACTGAATCTCGAGATAAAAAATCACTGTATCATCCTAGTCTTCCCATTGGTTTGCATCCCCTTTACACAAGCTTGTATTTACTTTCTTATACATTGTGCTTGTGTAGTTGCTCTAGTAATTAGTTAGCTTGTGTAGCTTGCTAGTTACTTTCTTGCTTGTGTAGCATAGAAGTAGCTCCATTGTGTAACTAGTTTATTTTTGTAGTAAATTAGTTGCCTTGCTTAGTTTGTGTAGCTAAGTAAATTGCACTATCTAATTTGTCTTGTGTAGCCTTCTTATTGAGCATTGCTAGCGACCTTAGGAGCTTTGTGCTTTTGCTTACTAGATTGTGTAGGAGCTCCCCGGTTGCTTGAGTTCTAGTTGCATAGGTTTGTGTGACTTTGCTACTAGAATTGTTTAGGTGAGCTATAGCTAGCCTAGCACCTTTGTTGCATCAATAGGATCTTTTAAGGTGCTTGAGAACTTAGATAGAGGGGTGTAGTCTTGGCTAGACCGATAGTTTTAATTATGCATTTGTTTCGGTTAGCCGACGCGATTAATTTTAGAAATAACTATTCACCCCCCTCTAGTCCACCATCTCGACCCTACAAAGACCAGTGGGAAAAGGAAGAGGTTGCTCAGTGAGGAAGACTCTGTGCTGCTAACTGGGGTTACTGATTCCATTTAGGGACTGGGTGCTGCAGTGAGTGAGGGAAACCATTCAGAGGCAGCACTAGGGATCTATGAGGCTATGATGGGGTGCACTAACTTCAGCAGATCAGACAGGATGATATGTCTGGATTATCTGATGGGTCACAAGGGGCTAGCTATGGTGTTTGTGGGAATGGACCTTGAAGATAAGGAGCTATGGGGCAGGACTTATCTGAACAAGCTCTTTCAAGCCTAAAGAGTCCACAAGTGTTGACAATAATGCATCATTTGATCCAGTAGTGCCCTTTTTGATATCTAACTATTTATGTAATAAGGCAACATCTTATGTGTGTGCTGTGGGTAGATCTTGATAGCTGAAACATTTGTCTGATCCTACCATTTATGGCTGTTTCCTGATGCATTGTAAACTGGTACTAATTGGTTCTATGATCTGGTAGTAATTTAGAGTATTTGACATTTGGCTGTGGTTGTTGTTACTCTGATTCTATGATCTAGTATTTGCTTCTGTGATTCTATCTTATGTTTCTCTACTGAAAGTCTACATTTGGGTCTGCATTTGTATGTAGTGGCAAAAATGAAGTGCTATGTTGTGTTCAAAGGGAGGAAACCAGGGGTCTACAACACCTGGGTGGAATGCCATGACCAGATTTCTCGGTTCTCAGGAAACTTGCACTGCAGCTATGGATCAAGAAAAGAAGGTGAAGAAGTATATGCACAGTTTGAAGCAATGGAGTCAGCAAAGAGACTTGGCTATCCTCATCCTGGTGGCACAGATGGAAGGGAGTTGAGGCATGTCAGGCAGTTTGCAATCAAGGATGTCATTCTCTGTGTTCTAGTGATAGTGGTGCTGATTCAGTCCTACCTTCTGTACAAGGATGTCATTCAAACTGGAATGTGTAAGTGCTTTGTCACTGAGCACCATGTACCCAGATTTGTTATCATTTGACCTGTACCGTGTAACTGAGCAACATGTAACTGAGTTTGAAGAACACAATTGAGTCATTTACAACATGCATAGTATAATTGCATCATTGCAAAATAGGGAATTAGACTTCAACAGACATCACTACATTAAACTAGTCAATAGCAGTTGCATTTACAAAAGAGGTGCACAGCTGAGCTGGGCACAACCAAAAGAAGCCCATTCATGGCATTCATCCATGTGAGTGATGACACACTCTAGCAGGACCATTTCATCGCATTCGCAAAAGAACTCGACTAACCAAAGTTCCAACTAGCAAACTAAAAGCTAACAACTAAGACTAATTCAGTCACCACGACTACTTGGTCCCAACTATCATACATGAAGACACTACTAGCTAACCAAACTAACAGGTAGCAGACCAGGATGACATCCATTAGTTGGCTTTGAAGAAGAAGGCAACCGGTAGAAACACGATGATCCCCAGCAGACAATAGATCAAGCACATGAGCTTGCTCTTGTCGATGGTAGCCACTATAGCCTTCCTGTGATATTCTAAACAGACGCATTGTGCCACCCTCTTAGTGTGGTTCACTTCTTCTTGAAGGGCAACTCTTGCATCTGTGGCAATGTCATTGAGGTTGAAGGCATCTTATAGAGCTTCTTCTGCCCTTGACTCTGCTCGCTTGGCTTGTTTTAGCTTCTTTCAAACCTCCTTGAAGCTCTCCTGGACACGATCAGGCCATGGTTCATCAAGCCACTCCACATATTGACATTGATCCATTTCTTCCTACTAGAAGCAAAGGCAATTGTTACACAAACAACAGTACTTATGTTAGTTGCGAACAAACTGAAATTAAGTTCAGAAGATGGTGAAACCTGAATGGGGCCACCGAAGAACCGGCGGCCAGTGTTCTTCCCACCCTAGACCTTCTTTAGGATTGCATGATGCCCATGTTCGCACTTGCAAACCCTCACAACACCTAACTTGGTCCAATCCCACTCATTGACAGCATCAGGGATTGCAGTGTCACTGTTCTCCTATTGAATAATGGGGAAAAGTTCAAAATTGGGCTAAATAATCAAACGATTTCGTAATAAATGATAAATTCAACTATAGTTTCGGATCCAAAGCATGAAACTATGAATCTTGGAAGGGAAATCCATCATTTGGCCCTAAAATTGCAAACTTAACTGGGTTGGCTAAAACCCTAGGGGCGAGGCGGACATGAATCGTACCTGGGAGTCGGCAATCTCGCGTCTTGCGCTGTTGTTGGAGGAGTCCATGCCATCGTCTTCTTGAGTGTGCGCCGATGGGCTCCGGGACTAACGGTCTAGCGATGGGGCATGAGCTGGCAGAGACACCCAAGCACCAACGTGCACGGCAGCGCCCGCCACTGGAGCCACCACCCTCGCTAGAAACTGCCATCGGAAACCCTCGGACTTCCTCGATGATGACGGAAGCGAGGAAGGAGAGGGAGCACAAGTGGTGAGCGAGAGGAGAGAATGAACGCATGGGAGAGGGGAATAGTATAAATAAACACGTACGGTCATCGGTGGTAACGTTACCAGAGCATAGAACATGGTAGTTGCACCCTACTCTGACCAACAAACCAAACAAACCCATACTTGGCCCCACTAGTGCAGCCAAGACCTTAGCCACCCAACCAAACACAAACATAGCTGAACCAGGCCAGATATAGGCAGACAACCAAAAACACCCATGTTGGCTAGGTGGGAGCAAGCTAAGTGTAACACCCTCGGTGTTACACCCTAAATCATTTACTAAGACACATCATGAGCATTATATTTATGTGTTAGTGCATGTGATGGAGTGCATAGATGAAGCATTGCAATTAAAACGATCAATAAAAGTGTTAAACAAAAAGTTACTCCATAACTCATACAGTTAACAAGTAGGGTTGTAAACCAATTTTTCTTGAACAAAAACACTATAAAACACACATGTGACACTTAAATAAAGTTTGAAGTATGAACCTCGTAGATGACAGTGAAATACTTGCTGTTCAAAAATGATATTACTAACTAATATTTCTACTAGCCTAGAAATTGCAAACTGAAATCAAGTTCGGCTCAAAAATTTAGAAACATTTTCAAGTTTGTCAACAGCTAGACATTGCTATGTTTAGCAAATTATTTTGAGAGATTAGGTTAAGGGGTGTTGTAGTGTTATAGCTCGATTTGGTAGTCTCTATACCATCTTGAGTGTAGCTAAGACCGTTTAGGTTTTGTAGCAGCGGTTTAGTCGCGGTTGGAGCTTTAAAAACCGTGCACAGCACGTCCTAGCCCTGTTTCCCCGAGTGGGCGTGGTCATCGTGCCTTAGGGGCACGACGTCGTCATGTCGGTGCATCTTGAGCGCGCCACACATCTGTTGTAGGGTCGAGATGGCGGACTAGAGGGGGGTAAATAGTCCTTTCTAAAATAAATCACATCGGCTAACCGAAACAAAGTGCGGAATTAAAACTATCGGTCTATCCAAGACTACACCCATCTATCTATGTTCTCTAGCACCTTCCAAAGATACTAATTAAGCAACAAAGGTGTCAGGCTAGCTAGAGCTCACCTAACCAATTCTAGAAGTAAGGTCACCCAAACCTATGCCACCAGTACTTTAAGCAACAAGGGAGCTCCTACACATGCTAGTAAGCAAAAGCACAAAGCCACCTAATGCTCACTAACAATGCTCAATAACAAGACAACCAATGCCAAATTAGAGAGTGCAATCACATAGCTATACAAACTAAGCAATGTGACTAACAAGGTCACACAAACCAAATTAGCCACGCAAGGGAGATACTTCTATGCTATACAAGCAAGAAGGTAACTAGTAAGCTACACAAGCCAACTAATTACAAGAGCAACTACACAAGCACAATGTATGCAAAAGTAATTACAAGCTTGTGTAACGAGGATGCAAACCAACGGAAGAACAAGATTGACACGGTGATTTTTCTCCCGAGGTTCACGTGTTTGCCAACACACTAGTCCCCGTTGTGTCGACCGCTCACTTGGTGGTTCGGCGGCTAATTGGCATCACCCGCCAAGCCCGCACGTCGGGCACCACAAGAACCTACCCCGAAAGTGAGGGTAGCTCAATGACATGCTCAACTAGAGTTGCTCTTCGCGGCTCCCGCGGAGCGAGCACAATGCCCCTCACAAAGCTCTTCTCCAGAGCACCGCACAAGCTTCTTGCGGGCTTCGACGGAGACCACCACCAAGCCATCTAGGAGGTGGCAACCTTCAAGAGTAACAAGCACCACCGGCTTGCAACTCGATCACCTAGTGCCACTCGATGCAACCTCACGATGCAATCGCACTAGAATCGCTCACTCACACAATCGGATGATCACTATCAAGTATGTGTGAGATGGAGGGCTCCCAAGCACTACCACACAAGCCACCAAGGCTCTAGTGTGCTCCGCTGCCGGCCCAAGGCCGACCATGGATTCTATTTATAACTCCACGAACAAATAGAGTCGTTACCCCTTCACTGGGCAAAAGCCCCTCCTTCAAACGTTGTTCTTCCGATCTCAATGGTCATCTGACGACCAGACGCAACAGCTTCAACTGACCGGACACTAAGCCTCCAGCGTCCGGTCGTTTCTAGTAAGGTTCCAAAAATGATATTTTACAACCAGACGTGTCCGGTCGATCACGATCGGACGCAGCACCAGCGTCCGGTCACTCTCCAGCTTCTGCTCTGCCTGTGTCACCATACGTCAGCTCTGACCGGACGCAGGACCCCAGTGTCCGGTCACTACGTGACCAGTGTCTGGTCCACTCTGTGAGACCCTGTCTTTTCTGTCTAGGGCGCTGGTGGCACCGTCGGACTGTCCGCACTCTACGGGCGGACACTCTGCCGGTGGAGTTCCTAACCCTTCTTGCCTCCATTTCATCGCCGAGTTGATCCACATCAACTTCAACTTCATCTCCTTTGTAAATGTGTCAACACCACTAAGTGTACATCATCATGTGTATGTGTGTTAGCATTTTCACAATTATTTTCCAAAGGATTAGCCACGCCACTCAATCCTAGCGACGATGCAAAGTTAGATCACTCAAGTGGCACTAGATGACCGATATGCAAACAAGTTTGCTCCTCTTGATAGTACGGCCATCTATCCTAAACCTGGTCATAAACTTCTCTACACACCTATGATCGGTGAAATAAAATGCCCTAGGTTATACCTTTGCCTTGCGCATTCCATTCCATCTCCTCCAACGTCGATGCAACACATGCACCAACACGATCAACAGTGATATGATCCACTTCATATCATCACGTGATCATATTGGTTCATCGATCTTGACTTCACTTGCACTTCACCGTTGCCATCGTCCATCGGCGCCAAGTCTTGCTCAAGCTTCACCGCCACGTGGTCCATCACTCCAAAGCCTCTGACTTGCCCTTCACGCTTGCAACCGGTCCATCAAGCCAAGTCTTGTCTTGATCTTCTCCACCTTGATCACATGACTCAATGTCATGTCTCGTGTGCAATAAGTTCCTTCATCATCACATGTGTGAGCTTTGCAACATCTTCAAGCCATTTTCACCTTCATGGCATATGTTGCTCACACACATGTACCTGTGGACTAATTACCTGTGTATCTCACATAAACACAATTAGTCCACCTAGGTTGTCACTCAATTACCAAAACCAAACAAGGACCTTTCAGCTGTCCATGCTCGGTTAGCCTTGCCGGCCGGCCGGTCCGTCGGGGGGACGCCATGGTGTGTGGGGTCATTGCTTCTTGCTCGCAAACCAAGCGGGCGCGCCCCCTATCCAGCTGCTGTCGCCCGCTAGCCCTAGCCCATCATGCGTCGCGACACACGCCGTTGCCATTGCCGTCGATCATCCTCCTCTTTGTGCGTCGGCTTGGTTGGATGCCGCGTGCACATGGCCTTGCTTGCCATCACCATGCCATTCATGACACTACGGCGCGTGAGCCACGCCAGTCGTGAACGCGCGACACCTGTCTGCTAGCACCTAGACATGGGTCTCCACGGTCGCGCCAACCACATCTAGCCAAGGCGCGCGCACACGCCGAGCCACCGGCAGTACCCCATCACCCTCTCTCTATTTCTCATCTCTCTACCATCGTCGAGCCGTGCCCACGTGCGAGCCAGAGAGCGGTCACCTTCGCCCTCCCGTCTTCTCACCGCCCGACCCCGCACAACCATGATGACACTCGCCAAGCGCCAATTTGGCTCCTTTCCACTGGCGTGCCATTAAGGCCATGCCTCGGCCATGATCGAGGGTAGATCTCCATTCCTCCACCTAAGCCCAATTACTGGCGCCACTACATTTGCCTTGCTCTCCTCTTAGCCCTGCGCACCCAGTCTAGTCGCTACCGCCTCTACTCCACCACTGACGTGACCGTGCCACCGCGTACGCCGTCGCACGTTTTGCTGCATGCAGCCGGCCTCCCTCCGTCGCTCTCCGCTCCAACCCTCACTGTGGCTTAGCTTATGGTAGTCCCTTGATGCTCTCATGGTAGCTGGTTGGGACCGTAGCAACTCTAGTTGGTCAGGGCGGCTGCGCCACCGTCGAGGGCGACCACGCACCGCCGTAGCCATCTCTAGCTCATCCCGTAGTCCCGCGTCATTGCAAGGTGTAGGTAGTGGAACCCTAGATGAGTGTCGGCCCGACCGACAGGCTGGAGTGGACCTCTGGTGGTTGGCGTAGCTTCTCCATGCTACCGCTCGCTGCGCCGCCACGCACGAGGTCACCGGGGGATGTGCGCGGGAAAATTTCTAGAATTCTGGGGGGTTAAGCGAGAGTAGCTGTGAGTGATAGGAATAGTGATAGGACTCTGGTGCAGTTTGGGAAGAATCCGGGGTGCTGACCACAAAAGTGCCTTGCGCGCGGGCTCTCTCTCTCCACCGCGGGCTAGCCTACGTTGCGTGGGCAGGGTCAGCGGACCGCGTGCGCGCGCGCTGCGCCACTTAGGCCACGCGTGTGGGCCAGCGGGAGATTTCGTTTTTTTTCATAAGGAATTAGAAATAGTTTCTAATTTAATTTCTGAGTTGATCTTTGGCAATTAATATAAAATCGTGTAGGTATCCAAAAATTATGAAACAAATTTTGTTAGGTTCCTAAAATTGTGCTCTATTTGTTGGTGTATTTAGTTCATATATATACATGTTGATACCCGGAGCTATTAAATCATTTGAGAGTGCTCAATATTATTAGGTTAAATATTATAGGAATTTTTGTGGTAATTTGGTATAGCTTTAGTCCTAAAATTTTTATGGTACATTCATTGTATTATTATGTGCTCACTGAAATTTTTATAGCCTTAGAGTAGACTAAGCATTAGGATAGTTAAATGCTCTTTATTTTAATATACATTAAATCACTAGTAGCGATAAAGATATATCCTTAATTTGTCAAGCTAAGGGTTTGTTAGTTGAATCCAACACCTTACTTAATGAAGATGATAGTTAGCTTAGTACCTTAGTCATTAAATCTAGCTTAGTAGCTTAGTATAGTAGATAAGTGTTGCATCATCATCGCATGCATAAAGAGAACGAGTTGGTGGAGATAGTGACCACAGACGATCGTGAGTTTGAGGAGATCATTGAGGAGCACGAGGAGATTCTCGTAGGAGGAGGTTTCGGAGCCACCGACGACTGACTCAGCTGACACCGCGCCTGCCCAAGGCAAGCCCCGGTGCATAACCTTTATTTTTTATAATCACTTATATATATATATATATATGTGTGCTATGCATGTACTACAGGAACTTTATGAAAATCACATGCATATATATATCTATCCTATGAGTCTTACTAATGTAGGTTCTAGTAGATGTTATGCTTAGGTTTTCGGTAGCGTGAGTAACCTGCAGTTACTCACAATAAATGATTATTATATTTACTCTCATGATGAAATGATGAAAGAAAAAATGGAGATCGGGTAGGGATGTGGTATGGGTATTGGTGGGTGTGACGAGTTGTGTCCCACGGCCATGGGGCTTAGCTTGGTTACACTATTTTCCCTATCCATGTTGATTGAGGACCATCCGTTGCTGTGGATGGTAGTCAGATCACAGATTTATTATCCTAAGCACATACTTATTTATGGGAGCGGGAAGGCTCGTTACGCTCTTGTCGTGGGTTCCGACTCTTTTTGGACCGACTGATTGGAAGTGGGGAAAGGTGGAGGTCTAAGCACCATATTGGGACTGGGTCTCAAGTGTGGGGGCTTGGAGTCCAAGTTTAGACGGGGGCCTAGACCCCTTAACATGAGTGGAATGGGTTGGTCTTGTTTGTGCCTAGGGTACAAACGATGTGTGTGTTTCAGGGTACCCTGCTATGATACATTGGTTTGCGAATCGTCGTTTCCATGAGACGGTACGACTTGGCTATGGTCTAACACCGTAGTAAGAACTAGAAGATGAAAGATGGTAAAATGGTTCTGATTGCTCAACCCTTGCTTGAAAATAGAACATGTGCTTACTTAGAATAGTTAGCTAATGAAGTAATCATGACTGCTAATAAAACTTGACCTTAAGAACGTAAGGACGTACTCCTAGTAATGCTTTTCACAAACAAAAAGAAAACAGTAAACCCATATTGCCTATCATACCCCTTGGAGTTGGAAAACTATTCCCATTAGTTGGGTAAGTCTTGCGAGTACATTGTGTACTCATGGTTTATTTTACCCCCGTTGCAGGTGCAGCTTGAGGAGTAACTCTTATGTGGAGGATTCTTCTGGTGGGCACAGACAGATCCTTCTATCATTTCCGCTAGATGTTTATTTTTATTCCACTGTTTCATTATCGCACTCTGAACTTTGGTATTGTAATAAATAATTTTCAAGAATTCTTGTTGTATGAAATGGACTAAGTATTATAAACTCATACTCATTATCGGATTCTAAAGGTAAAACGTGGATTGATTTGAGTTCTCCCGTGGGGTGTGCTCGATGGAACTATTCGGTGTAGCTAACTTTTATGGTGCTTGGTGTCTAGTGGAAGACGAGTGCCTCTGAAAACGTATTATTTTAGGCGGTTCTGCCACACTAAGGCTGCCCAGGCTAGGATTGTAGCTAGGCTAGGATTGTAGGCAGGCAACCAAACACACCCTATGTGTCCATGCGTGGGGCACAAATTTTTGTCCACGCCTACTGCCAAGGATTTGATCGTTATCAGAAAATAGTAAAAAAAACTATTAAACGATTTTGCATTT
Organism: Miscanthus lutarioriparius; assembly: GCA_904845875.1. Classification (NCBI taxonomy): domain Eukaryota; kingdom Viridiplantae; phylum Streptophyta; class Magnoliopsida; order Poales; family Poaceae; genus Miscanthus; species Miscanthus lutarioriparius. The sequence continues at coordinate 20,992,204 of CAJGYO010000008.1, forward strand.
GGAATCTAAACTATTTCCAAATGCATTTAGACTTTTGGATCGTATTCGACATAATTCACGCATATACCAATTCTTTTTTTAGATTGAGTATGACCCTGACATCGAGCCTCTTCTGGTCCACACATGCAGATTTTATATTCCTGGCTTTGGAGTTAGACAATTTTCAGGCTTTCCAAACTGACTTTGGAGCAGTTTGTCCATGGGTGATGGGTTGTACATGCCCTTAAGCTTTTCAGGATTTATATTTCACACGCAATGACAAGGTTACGCTCTGCAGTCGAAAGGAACTTGACAAAATTTGAATTATAATTTTTGGATTTGATTATGATTTTATATAGATTTTATAAGTTCGAGTCAATTTGTGCACTGCTGGGAAAAAGACAAGAAGCTAACAAAACACTTTGTATTGGAACCCCAAAGTCTATGTAAATCTTGATATCAACTTTTACAATTCATTTCCTGTTTATATTTCTTTGCTTTTTTCATTTGAAACCCTCCACTTTTTCCTATTCTTGCCATCGGGTCCTTACTGAATCAGATCACAAACTCACGTACTCTCGATCGTAACAGATGGTATGGCCCGCCAGGACTGACCTCGCTGCCGCTATGGCCCTAGAGGCATGGACAGGCGTGACTTAACTTGTTTTGATGGGGGCACGGGCAGGAGCCTATCTGAGTCGTAGCAGAGTTGGAGTTTTAATGGAGAAAGCGAGAGGAGGGGCGTAATGGGATTTTTTGGACGAAATTGTCCAATGCACCACCAAAGCTTTGCACAAGAGAGTGGGTCCAATAAAGATGTTTTCTAACCGAAACTCGTTTTGAACTCACTAGTTTTCTCCAGTGCTCCGCCAGAGGGATGCATAGAAGCTTGAATACAACGAGCATGTTTTTAAAGCAAGGGTTGTAGAGTTCATAGGGGTGCATCATCGAAGAAGTCACTAGAGTTTATAATGACTATGACATTGTGTCAGTTACCGTTGAGTATTTCTTCGGTGCACACAATTTCTGCACAAACAGAGTATAACTGCTAGTGTGTATTTGGAGGCTACACCCGGTCATAGGGACCACTCTTGGGCACTTACAAAGCCTCAAACACATACTAGAGCATACATTGAGGATCTACTTTGATACACTTGCATAGGATTTTATATTTGGAGAACGTGAGCTAGATTCTAGTGTAGATTGATTAAGTGGCACTAGAAGATTATCGGGGACCAATACTAGGATACCCGAAGAGGAGCTAATAACCATCAACATTGATTCATCTGAGCAGTTAAGAGCGCAACTACAACTTCAACCGACCTCTAGGTGCACAAACTCAGCCTCGCCCGATCCTCGAGGGCTGGCTCCGCCTCGCTCGACACCGAGGCCGCGGGCTCCGCCTCGCCCGACACCGAGGCCACGGGCTCCGTCTCGCCCGACCCCTGAGGATGGCTCCGCCTCGCCCGACCCCTAAGGGTTGGCTCCGCCTCGCTCGACCCCTAAGGGCGAACTCCGCCTCGCCCGACCTCTAGGGGCAGGCTCCATCCGCCCGACACCAAGGCCGTCAGGCTCCGCCTCGTCCGACCTCTAAGGGTTGGCTCCACCTCGCCCGACCCCTGAGTCGAACTCCGCCTTCCCCGACCTCTGGGGGCAGGCTCCATCTCGCCCGACACCAAGGCCACGGTCTTCGCCTTATCCGACCTCTAAGGCTCCACATCGCCCGACCCTTAGGTTTGGGCTCCACCTCGCCCGGCCTCTGGGGAGGAACTCCGCCTCATCCGATCCCGAGGCTAGGGGCTCTATCTCGACCCGACGGAGACCCATACCACCACCAACCACTATAGGTCCAAGCGTATGGGCCTGGGTCAAAGCTCTAACGCTAGGGAAGAGACTGGCATGCCTCGATGTAGCCCGCAACCCACGACGGGACATACCTGGGGGTTCACGTCAGGAACAACATCGGGCGTACCGGTACTGTTTTGCCTAACCCCCGTACGAACACTGGCGGGCACGTCAGTTCACCACGACGTCTGCCAGGACGAAGTGGAGCGCCATGACCAGCAGACGATGCCTGCACATGGCGCCAGTGACGGACATGGCCATGACGTGAAGCTATCCCTGTTGACGTCTACAGGGTTAGCGAGACCCGCATAGAAGAAGAAGGACCCGGTGATCCTGGAGGACTTCTTCTCCTTCTGATTCCTCTTTTTTTCCTCCGCTGTAACCCCTATTTTCCCTTGGCCTATAAAAGGAAAAGCAGGGCGTCCCATAAGGGGCATCGAACTAGCATCAGAACAACGATCGCAACACATCACACCGATTTGGACTCGAACCCCGAACTGATCAGAACACACAAGCACCTAGCGGAGAAGCGACCGAGCCCGCGGCGCCCGTTCACTCCTCCCACCAGAGACTTGGGACTTGTACCTCTCTCGATCGTTTGTAATCCCTACTACGAACCTTCAGTGCTAGTAACACGAGCAACAACAACAAACTGGACATAGGGACGTTCTGCCCGAACCAGTATAAACCTCATATCCTCTTAGCACACCATCCGAGCCAGACGCACAATATTAGAAATTTACTTGTTGGTGGCAACTCGAAACAACGACAAAGATCGTCTTGCAAGCATGTTTGCTTACTACTCTTGGTGGTTTCTACCATCTAGATGGCTTAGAACTTTCGGACTCCGCCAAGGCATAATGAAGAAGATTGTGTTGGTGCTTTGATGAAGATTGTGAGGGGTTCATGTGCTCACCTGGTCAGAGAATGCAAAGAGCAATTTTAGTGGAATCGAGATTAAGATCAAGATTTTAGTGTCGGTGCCGTATTGAGTAGCTCCTTGGTTCTAGCTGGGATCAAGACCAAGCACTCAAGGTACTAAGACAACCTTGCCGAGTTGAAAGCTTGATAGAGGAGTGGTGAACCATTGATCTCACCTCAACGTGGATCAAGGGATGCGACAAAAGTCACCAATATCATAGGACAAATCTTATGTCATAACTTGTGCTATCTCCTCAGCTCTATGTCAATTCAAGATTTACTTTATGGTGTTTTTACTTCATAGACTTGAATTGTTTGCTTGAGCCTCTAGGTTGCAAACACCACTAGCTAATAAATAGCTTATTAGGGATGTCTTGTGCTACTAGTTAAAAAATTTTAGTGTCTTTTTTTGTAGTGGTCATCATCCATTACCCCCTCTAGTTGGTTCCTTATATCCTACATGAGGGCCACATGTAACTCAATGGGCTCCGGCACAATATAAACAAAGATATTAACGTTTATGTGTACTATTAATAATAATTTAGTCTCACATAAAGAATTTGTACCATCAAAATATGCAAAAAGAAACAAGTCAAACTTACACCTCCCTTGGCGGCCACAGTGAGCACATGCACGACTTAGTTCTGCCACAATGATAATGCCTTGAAAGAAGGAGGCTGATCAATGTTTCCCTATGCGAGAGGCCTCAAGAGGATTGGAATAGGATCGACGGTTAGTTTGGACATTGGTTTGAACCTAGGCTCCTAGCCTCTAGTTATGTTCGAAAATCGTGTGAGTATAGCGAGATATGGTAAGAGACATGTATGTAAGATTTAGTCTACAACATACGGGGATACACTAGCTACAAAATAGATGTCGATAAAGAAGCAGCAACAATGCGCGTGGAGCGTGAGGGCATATCCTTAGCCATGGTGGCTTGGTGTTGAGATGTTGAAGGCATATTTTTCTAGTTTAGAACGAAGGAAAAATAAGAGAACTTCATAGGATTTCAAACTTAGAAGGAAAAAATCAATATGGAGGCCCTTTGGGCAAATAATCAAATGTAGAGTTAGAAATATATCATGTGTATCGCCAAAATGAACACGAATAATTTGGAATAAAATTAAAATACTTGTATTTACTAACATAAATGAATATCAGTGGATATAGTGGCATGCTGATTTAGATAACTAAATACATGTTAATAAATAATATGATTCATTGATATAAAATAATTTGAATGAAAAGATCATTATCATAATTATATGTGCTAGAAAGTTGCTGATATAGATATCTTGCATCAAGAGATAAATATGCTAATGGGTTTGCAAATAGGAGTATATAGATTTCTAAAGAAACTATGACGGATGACGTAGGTTAATGCTCTTGACAAGAATCAGACCACTAGCGTTAGAGGCAACTCAGGCACTGTTTGAATCCAACTGCACTCTTCCCCGGTCTCCGTCAATAGCCGGAAAACGTCCACGGTCCACATGCCATGCCACATTCCACAGCCACCAACACGGACCCAATCCCCCACTTCCTCGAACACAAATATCCAGATCCAGCCCGAAAAGCAACTAATTTTCCCGTGCTCTTCTCTCCTCTAATAACGCTCCCCACCGAAAGCACAAGCAGCACACCAGCAACGGGAAAGAAAGAGATATGCCCACGCGCGCACGCGCCGAAGAGGCCATGCAGGACGGCGGCGAGGTGCTGTTCCTGGACGGCGTCGGGGAGGTCGTCATCACCGTCGGCCGCAACGGCCTCTCTGTACAGCCCCTCCACCCGGTATGCCCCCCAGCCCCGTGATGCCATCCATGTCCCTTCGCTCTTTGGGATCGCTCAAGGCTGGCTTCAGATCCTACGGGTTTAAACCCCCTTGTGACGCTTGATTGAAAGGGTTTTGTGCGTGCTTGAGTCAACGTGTGACAGGGCCGGAGATTTTGTTGATTTTGGTGTTCGATCGAAGAGCTGAGAAGATTGATATGAAGGCGCTGAGAAGATGAGTATGGTTGCAATTGCAAAATGCAGCCCCGACCACTCTGAACTTATGGGGTGCTTGATTCACTATACTTGTTCAAAATTGGGAGAGGATTCACGAAAAGAGTGCACGAAACAGTGAGATTGCACAATGCACAGGGTCACCGTCTTGGGCCGTCTAAGTATCCGTATAACCTACCAGAAGAGGCTGTTTTAGGTGTTTGCGATGTGGAGTGCTTTATTGGCTGAAAGACATCCTTTTGCAAGAGAAGAAAACATGCAAATCCTAGTTAAGTACTCCAAACTAGAAACACAATCCTCCTCTAGTCCTCTGTGCCTGTGAAGGTTAGCCTCATGAATGCTTTTAAGGGAGTGCCCTTGGCATATTTGTGTGAATATACAGTACTAAGTGCACTTAGTGGTGTTCAGCACCATTGCATAGATCACCAAGTGGAAAAATAACACCACTGATATGATATGTGGCACCAGGCCTCAGCCTCACATAATCCTCACATGGGATGCAATTGTTTGATTTTTATGCTTGTTACGGTAGAATATTCTCTTCTTTTACATGCATTTAAATCAGTCACAGAAGAAGAAACTATGCCAATTTTGTTGTTGCCCTCAATTTTCACTTTTTAGTTCCAAATGATAAGTGCCAGCAGGAGGTTCCAATATTCCTCTTTCTATGTACCGATGTAATTGTGCTCATGTTGCCATTTTTTTTTTCAGGAACTGGTATCTTCAAGTTGGTCATCCATTACACTGCAGCCTAAATTAGACATCAAAATCAAGTTTTCAGATGTTTATGCCATAGAGATGCTTGATAAGGGTCCTATCTGTGGGCCTTGGAGGACTGCTATTCAAGGCAAGAAAAATATCGAGGTTATGGCATTCCTTCTGGTTATTATACACTTAATTTTCTCCAAGATACATCAAACGATTCTGCTAACCAATATTAGATAGGTTGTTCCATCCTGTTTCTTTTGTGTAGCTACTAGCTTTCTCCCAAGTCTCATATGCTATTTGAACAAACTTGATATACTCCTTTGTCACTAACAGTATACTAATCTACTGATCGTAACTCCCTTTATCGATGAATCAAATGAAAGTTTTCAAAGGTGTTCATAATTTTGCAAATAGTGCACAAAAAACTTAATATTCACTCGACAGATTATGTACTCACGTATTCCATGTTCTGAGATGCAAGTAGAAATAGGAAAACTGCTTCCTATTTTTTGACGGGAAAACAGCAGGGGTACTGCAATAAGTAATAATATATAAAAAGAAGGGAAAAGTAAACTGTACAAGTCTTGTAAAAGCAAAACAGGAACTGAAGAGAGGGAGCCTGACTTACAAGCAAAGCTGAGACTGAAACTAAAAGAACTATCTATGTCTGAACCTCACACTATATGTATCCTAACAAATCTTATGCTCATGCAGATGCACCGGTTTGTCGTACATGGGATTACCAGAAGAAGGAAACACCCTTCTCCATGGGTACCTTGTGAATATATTTTTGGTCACAAAGACTTGAAGATCTGCAAAGATTGGTTTGAGCGTCTCATTTTGTGCATAAACAATGAAGGTGTTAGACCAAAGAACTTAATGGTAGATATGATGCATTTCTTTTCTTCTCCTCTTGACCACCATAGCACTTCAGCAGACATGCTATGGATAGTTGAGATTTCTTCTTCTCATTATTTGTCTGCTATTGAGATAAATCGTCAACACATTATAGGTATTTGTTCATCCATTATGTGGAAAAGGTAGAGGGGTCAGGAACTGGGAAACAGTATCTCCGTTATTTGTTAGAGCAAAAATAAAAACAAAGGTAAACTTTATTTCTTATGATTTTGTGATATCAGAATTGCTTGCCCATTTATGAATAACTCCAGTGCTCTGACTTAGTTTCACCCCTAATGTTGGTTTCAGGTGATAGTGACAGAGAGAGCAGGGCATGCATATGACACACTATCATCATTATCAGATATAGAACTGAAGGCGTTTGATGGTGTTGTTGCAGTGGTAGGACAATCAAATTACAATTCTGTTCACTGTACTTTTTATCACCTTATATTTTCTCAAATTTATCGGGCAAGTGTTATAATGATGATGCCTAGTTATCATGAACAATTTATTTTGTGTAGGAGGAACAGAATTAGTGGAATAGTCCATTGTATTGCTGAGCCTCGTGAGCGGATTATATAGGAGTACATTGCTTAGGGGGCAAGAAGCCTCCCTTAGAGATAAGGCAAGCTGGGATTACACAATCCTAATCTACCATATTTGGTCAGGAAACTGATAGGAAATTTAAGTGTCAAATGCATGTCACCTTCTTAATAAACTAGAACTAGCTAGCATCCATGTGAGCATAAATATACCACCTTCTTGATAAACTAGAACTAGGTAGCATCCATGTGAGCATAAAATGTGCACTAATCTTTTGCTGGCTTTTTTGACCTTCTGTAAAACCATTAGTAGTTAACACACTTTTAGCTAGTCACACAGGAATAGTTGGTGAATATTTCACTGGATTTCACTTCCTGCATATTGTCAAGTTTTTGTGTACAAGTTTGAAAGCCTTTCACTGTGTTCTGTCAAGAGGAAAACAAGGTTACATTAAACCGAAAAGAGAAACTCCTGTTGTTACTCATAATGTTTTCAAGCTTTGCATTTCTAGGGTGGTGACGGTCTATTTAATGAAATTCTGAATGGGATACTTAGCTCGAGGCACAAGGTTTCTTATCCCCCAACTCCTGAGGGGTTTGGATATGTTGGAAGCAATGATAACTGTGAAGAACAGACAAGAAATTGGATAAACTCTAGTATACCCACACCAGATTCTGGGAATGCCATGTTTCCAGGGAATTCAAGTAAATGTGACGACCAAGAACCTCATCTTTCAACTTCACATCCTACAGGACTAGAGATACCATCATCAAGTATGCTCCTGTTTACATATTGTGCATGTCTTATGGGAAGTTCTCGTGTAAGTATTTCAGTGGTTTCCTTTTGCAGATTCTACTAAAGAACCATGCATTGGAGGTTAGTGAATAATTCTTACTTGGTGATCCTACTTTATCTTAAAAACTCTGAGGTTCACTGATTAAATTAGAGAGCTTCTGTTTAGTATTCAACTTCATGCTTCTGCAGATCAGGATAACTTAGTTGCCTTCCCAAATGACTGGTTTAGGCTTGGCATAATTCCTTCTGGCTCAACTGATGCTATTGTTCTCAGGTAGTGTTTAAGATACTCATCAGTAGATCTTGCCTCATTATTTTGATCGCTGTTTATTGCTGTGGTCCTTAATCCCATTCAGTTTGTATTTTGAGTATTCAGTTTTGTGTACCCATGGTAGGTATTCCATGTGAGATAGTCAAAGTTTCGCTAGGCGCTGGGCGGAATCTAGGCTGACCCTCAGCCTAGAGCCTACTCGGGATTAATCGCGCCTAGGCGTTCCTAGGCGTTTTCCTAGGCGTTTTGGCAATATAGCCATAACTTATATATGTATTATGTATATAACTATATATAGCAATAATGCTGAATACATAGGTTACAGTAAATATAAGAAGAGGGCCAGTAGACATACCTGATTCCTCGGTGGCTTATTCTTGCATGTTCCAAGCTCCTATAACACATTTTGACAGCTGGTCAGTATTAAGTAGTCAATAGACAGCAAGTTGTTCATAAAAAAAAATAGAAAACACTAAGTTATCACTTATCTGATTGATTTCAGCAACCTCCCATCCATAAGCACACCATATCAGTAGCAGGGGAGGGGCCTGACCTTGGTGCTGCGCTGCGCCGCTTAGGGATGTGGCTGTCGGCTGGGTGAGGAGACCGGCGGCAGCTTCCAGGCGGGGCAGCAGGTTCCAGGCGGGGCAGAGGAGGCCGGCCGGGACAAGCCTCCAGGCGGGGTCGCGGGGAGCAGGGCGACCGGCGGGTGGAGCTTCCCTCCGGCGCGCCGTCGCAGGAGGAGAGGACGAGCGGGAGTGGCCGAGCGGCTATCTGCGACCTGGAAGGCAAGAATCGAGCGGGAGCGGACCTTTTCCCTCTTCTCCTTCCCGCGCGCATCCTTTCCCGCGCCAGACGCCATATGCAGCAGCAAGGCTTCAAGCGTGCCAAAAATTTCGCCCATGGCGAGTCGGTCGCCTCACGCGCTGCCGTTTTGCGCGCTGCTGCGCTGGAATCGCCGCCGAGGCGCCGATTTGCGCCGCCTAGTCTCTGCTCCCGCCTAGGACTGCGACTACACCCTAGTCTACGCAGAGGGCCGTCGATTAGCGCTTAATCGCGCCTAGGCGAGCGCCTAGCGGAACTTTGGAGATAGTTATGTCATTTTCAGCACCGTACAAATTCCACTATTACTATCTCTGTAGTGCAGCTTTGAGCAAAAACATGAGCCATGGTGATTGGTAAACTTGCCAAAATACCACTGGGCTGCTCTTTCAAAACATAGTTTAGTGTCCATTTAATTCCCGTAACCTATGCAAATTGTAACCCTTTTTTTCCAATAAAAGTGTGGATCCCACTGTACATAATTTGGACTCATCAATTCCAGTTTTTTGCTGTCAGTTAACGCTCATTGGTCTTTGCAGCACAACTGGGGAGAGAGATCCTGTGACCTCTGCTCTGCTTATTATTCTCGGCAGAAAGGTATCACTTGATATAGCTCAAGTAGTCAGATGGAAAAGTAGCCCAACAGCTAAGGTCTTGCCTACTGTACGCTATGCTGCTTCATTTGCAGGGTATGCTACTGCCTGTATGAGATAGTACAGTTTCATGGTGCAAATAACTCTGCACGATTATGCTTTTTGCTGATGTATCCCTGAAAACAAGGAATTATCCTGTGCTTATATTAATTCGAGTGTGATAATTTGATGAGTTTGATTACTGGTCCTTGGGAAACTACCTTCTTAAACAAGCTTTCATATGCATCCTGCATAAGTCTTTGCCATAATAACCCAAAACAAAGGAAAATAATTTGGCCTTCACTTTCTCTGGGGGCTACAGTGTGTTTAGCCTTGTTTTCTGTCTTTAATTAATAAAAGCTGATATCTGTGAATTCCTCTACTGTGCATTAGGTCATCTTCTGCATAGTTGCTGATAGCCACTTTACTTTGCTTGTAGATATGGCTTTTATGGAGAAGTTATCAGGGAGAGCGAAAAGTACCGGTGGATGGGTCCTGCACGTTATGACTTTTCTGGAACAATGGTCTTTCTGAAGCATAGGTGAGTAATGATCACGTACTATTGTAGCACGTTGTTGACAACCTAACAATCTCTGGTCATTTTCAGGTCATACGAGGCAAAGGTTGCTTTTCTCGAGACTCCATACACTCATTCACTTACAGCATCAGCAGAGGATGATATAACTGGAGCACAACCACTACAATCTCGTTGGAAGAAACCTCGCAAAGTAATCTTCAGAACAAATTGCTCTGTATGCAAAGAGGCTTCAACATCTCGACAAAATTCAGAAGATGTTTCAGAGAACTCCAGAACATTATGCGAGAACCAGAAGTGGGTCTGGTCTGAAGGACGTTTCCTCAGCGTTGGTGCAGCTATCATTTCATGTCGTAATGAAAGAGCCCCTGATGGCCTGGTAGCTGACGCACACCTTTCGGATGGGTTTCTTCATCTTCTGCTCATAAGAGACTGCCCTCTTCCCCTTTACTTGTGGTGAGCGAAATGTTGCTGTCTTGCTGAGCCCATGATCCAATCTCTTCTAGACTCCCAGTTACTTTTGATTGGAAAACTGTTTCTCAGCAAAAGATGAAAACAATCACAAACTAATTTCCTGAGAAATTGATTAAATGAATTTGACTTGGAAACCTTTTAAAAAAACAGGCTAAAATATAGTTTAATTTCTGAACTCGCTTTAAATTTCAGAAACTAATGCAAATTGGATTTATTCCTGCTGTTCTCTATTTGCAAATCTGTTACCTAATAATGACCTCATCGGCCTCGCGCCAAGTAAAGTCAAGTAGCTTTCTTAGGAAAAACAAGTAGTTCGCTATTCTTCTTAGGGGCTGTTTGGATCCTTTCATTTTGAAGGAATTGGAATCTACTTAATGGATTAGGCTATTTGGTTTGGAATTTGACATTCCACAACTTTCCCAAGTTCACATATAAGCCTATCTCAAATTCATAGGGTGGGAGATGGAAATTGATTCTATAGATGACCATGCTATGTTTTTACTTTTCAACTAATAGCACGCTCTTCAACTCACTTTCCTATAGTAGAAATGCAACATATAAGTATCTCCCGTGTATGGCTAACAATAGTATACAAATATATTCCATATAGAACCATATTAGCTTAATTAATTTGTGCCTAAATTATAATGATTAGAATGAATTCAATTCCAAGGATCCAAACGGGCCCTTATTGTATTTGTTGGCAAATTGTTCTGTACGTTTTGTTCACCTTTACATAGAGTATATTTTTTGTCTGCAGGCATCTAACACAATTTACCAAGAAGGGTTTGGATCCTCTGAGCTTCAAATTTGTTGAGCATCACAAGGTAGATATACCTTTTGTCCTGTTTAATCTCTTGTGGACTTGTGGTTGCATTTAATAGAGCTTTCCTATCTGCAGACACCAGCATTTACCTTTATCTCATCACATGATGAAAGTGTCTGGAACTTGGATGGAGAGATGTTTCAGGCGAGCGAGGTATCTGTCCAAGCTTGCCAGGGCCTTGTCAACCTCTTTGCTTCGGGGCCAGAGGTGTAGTAATGCTACTCGCAAGTTCCTTTTTGCATGAATGAAGGGAGATATGCCAAGAGTTCATATTTTTATCTAGGAGAGAGAGGTCCGTATTTAGACTTGTATGTTGTACACTCTTGACTCTTCTTTGTATTTTAGTAGAGACCTAGAATACTTTGTTGATAGATATACTGTTAGCTACCCATTTGTGCCATAGAATAGAGGAACAAAAAGTTTTGACTGAATTAATGAATTAAAAGGTTCTTCCTTTTCTTTTTTTCTGAGAAAAAATAATGAATTGAAGCGTATCCACATGTTTGAACAATTTCCAGTAATCCAATTAGAAATACCCTGCCATGGATCATGAATGATTTTGCATATGATATTCTCAAACTTTTGAAGGCCATTGTGCCTCGGAAAAGCATAGTCTGTCTCATGAGCTCTTATTCTCTGTTAGTGGGAAACCGGCTTACTTAGGCATGCCTAAGTTTCATCATTTCGGATTATAACTTCTGTTTATGATTTTACTTTCACTACAAATTAAATACAAAGTAGCGTGCTGGCCACATTTTTGCCTATACCCCCTCTGCCCTGAAATCTACTGAATTTTTGGTTAGTCAAACCATTCTAAGTTTAACCAAAATTATAGAAAAGAACAACGATATTTGTGATCTCAAATTAGTTTCATTAGATAAATGGAATGTATTTTTATAAATTCACCTCCTGAATACGGTAGATGTTACTACTCTTCTATACAAATTTGGTATAATTTAGGATGGTTTGACCTAGGACAGCTGAAAATCTATTATATCTCAGGATTGAGGAAATAAGTTAGACGGATGTGACAGGGGAGAGCCAGGCAAATAACTTCCGTTTTGTTGGAAGTCTAGAAGGCCAAATATGAGTGGAATCCGAGTCAATCACGACAGAGTGATGCAGAACTAGTGACTGACATGCGCCCTGCGCATATAAGACTAATGTGTCAAAAGACATATCTGTATGTTTGCTTGTAGCAAGAACTATGGTAACAAAGAGGAGATATGGCGTGTTGTTATACAGATAGGTAGGTTGCTATCCATGGAAAGGAACATTGATAGGTAGCCAACATTGTCGAGGAACCCTATTATGGAGTAGTGTGGTAATTTTGTCTAATATTTTTTCTGCGCAGGTTCAGATCTGCGGTTTCTTGTATCACTTTTTCTGTGTTGTGTTGAACATGTGGTGCTTTGTTTCCAGTGACCTTCATGTATTATGAGCGAGACAGATTAGAAAGGTAAGAGAAATTAGTGCGTTACTTAGTGGATTTAGTTGAAGTCGGATTGTTAGGTTCAGAGCCGTTTTTATCTCAGTAGCATATGTATGGGTATACTAAGTGTGTTGCAGCTGCAAGTAGCTAAGCTATCAGAGCTTTGTGCAGAATAAATTATCTTGGATCATTGGTAATGGGATTTTACTCTGAAATGAATTCAATAGGCTTATGTTTGAAGGAAAGAAAAGTATAATAATGTAAAACTGTAATAATAGTTCATTGTTGATGAAAAACTATTTATAGAAATGTATGCAACATAAATTTACATGGAAATCAATGTAATATATATTTTTCAAATAAAGTAAATGATAATGATGTATTAACAATATCTTGTTGGAAAGAGGTTATTGATAAGAATGTAGTGTACCTGAATTTCTGTTTGTTGTCTTCAAGCAGTTTGGTCAAAAGGAAAGAATTTAGTTTAAGTGTAGCACTATATTCTATCCGGACCAAGATCAAGCTTTTGTATATAAGAATAAGAAGGAATCTGGTGGAGGAAATATAACTATAGCGAGGAAACTATCTATTTGAAACTTTTCGCCTCGAATAGAGATTACTTGTTTCTGTACCATTTTCATCGTCTTGAAGAAGAAGATTGTTTGGCAAATGGTTGAAATAGTATACTTGAGCCGTCATTTGTCCAGATAGCGTCCTCTGCTGCCAGGAGGCTGAATACTTAGTTTAAGACGGCAATGATAAAGCTTTTAATTTTTGTACGGGGTGTTAGGGTGTATCCCTTAAGGTGTTTTAGGTAATGTAATATGACTGTTCAGGTTAGCAGTGATGTGAGATGTGAGTGATGTTAGATGTCCAAAATGTAAGATCGGAGAGACTGGGTGAACTCATAGGACTATAGGAGTGTGACTGCGCCAAATTGTTCATCTATTTTTTTTGCGATGCTAGGGTGTGTTTGGTACAACTTTTGGATCAGCTTCACAAAGTTGTTTTCAGCTTCTCTTATCAAACAAGTCCTAATGAAACAACTTCTCTTTAAAAGTTGTGTTTCAGCTTGCTTGCTCTCTTTGCTATCTTTCCAGAGAAGTTTTTTACCAATTTTTTTTTTAAATGGCTTTAGCTTTACTGGTGAAGCTGCTTTATGAAACCAAAGAAAAAAAAATGAGCTCAGTTGTACCAACCAGGCCCTTAAGACAGTGTACCTTTTGAGATGCTATAATATGTACTTGACTGATTATTATGGCAAAATTACTATTGTTGGTAGGATAGGAACGCATCCGGTTGGGAAAAATGGAAAATATTCCAAAGTCTATGTGAGTTCTTTACCTATCAACTGTAGGAGAATTGCGTTATCAATTGTAATGGTTTTGCAACGTTGATCATGATGTTCAAGTGACAAGGAGGGGCATTATTATTCAGCCTACGCTGTATTTTTTTTTTTACTTTAGGAAATCAATATGTGCACAAACACTTGCCTGCTTCTCACCATGTGAGACAATGAGGTAAACCCAAAGAATAGAAGCATAAAACAAACATGGTAGAGTAAGCAACAAATATTGCAATAATGAGAAAGTCATGCGCTTGTCGAACACACGACTCAATTCCTTGTGAACACAAAAAAGAGAGATTAGCACAATTATATCTAGAAGGATGTGAACACAAAAAAAAAAAGATCAACACATCAATATCTAGATGGATACTTTAGACTTCTAGCCGCCAACTTAAAAAAAGAAAATAGTACTATGAGGATTAGAAAATCTAAGATGCACCATGTGAAATTTCTTTAACCTAGGATATCTTAGAATTAGACCAGCGTAAAGTAAAACAGAGGTGTATATATAAGGATCTAGGTAAATGAAGAAGAGGTACCATGTAAAATTTCTTTAACCTCTTTGCTTCTAATTTCTTTTTGTCAACTACGATTAACTGTTATCATATAAGGAAGAGAACACTTAGCACAGTGGTAGTGCTTTGGCATAGCTAATTGGTAACCACAACGCTGTTACTGCCTCTAACATTGCATCTACCATCCTATTCCGAATCGTCACAATGCCCCTGTATGGAAAGAATGAATAGTTTCGTTATTGTAAATAAAAAAGTGAGGAGTAAAAAGAGTTTGCTATCTAGTATTAAATCTAGCAACTATTTTGAGGAAAATCCTATATAATTTTATGCTGAATTTGATTAATACGAAGTTAGTCATGTCATAGTATTTCATTGCATTCAATAAATTTAAAGCATAAAGTTGAATACACTACCACCTAACATCGTCGATATTTTATAGCGATAGTACACCCCTCTTATCCAAGAGCAGCTCCAGTATTGAGTTGAAATTGAACCATGGCAAACGAATTTGAACACACCACACTATGAACATCGACTGGTACCTGTCAGATGCAAAATTGGACCCCCAAACTTGAGTCGAACTCAGGGAATTAAAATATTTGCTCGCCAATGCATCCAAGGCCTAGCGATACAACGTCACAGGAAGAGAGAGTATTTTTTTTTATTGTTTCTAGGTACTATAGGCCGATGCACACACTTCTGCTTGCCGAACTCTGTTTCCATTCGCTTCTTGGTTCGACATGCCACTGTGAATGCCCTAAGCACAATCTACGAATATTTTTAAACGAGGTAGCTAATAGGTCAGCTAACTATTAGTTAGAGAATTCAAACGAGGCTCAGCCAATAGATCAACAATAAGCTCACTAACAATTAGTAGCTACAGTACCTAACTCAAACAGGCCCTGAGACTCAGAGACCCATGATGTGGAGTGATGAAGAAAGATGGCGCCTCTACAAGCGGAGAATCATTGGCACCGGTACGTGGAATTGTGGATATCTGCTGGAGCAAGACAAAGCGGCCGGCGTGACGGTCAGACTGCGGTTGTCGGTGCGGCGTGCCGGGGCCGTCAAGTGATCATGTGTGTGTTTTGCCAAACGAATCCGCGTGGGGCGGCCGCGGGACCCTGCCTCGCCGTCGTGTCTTGTGTCGCTTTGTTCCACTGCAAGTCTGCATCTTTTTCTTTCTTTTCTTGTTCCCTGCTCTCGAGGACGCATCATTGATCATTGCCTTTTGCCATGGACACAGCAACTCACCGGCTGGATACACGAAAAACACAAAGACACCATATTGTGGTTTCTGAATTCATTAACAAGATCTGCATGCAGTCGGTCATCTGGTTTGATCCGGACTGTCAACCGTGGCGTGTGATGTGATTATACCAAAGTGGTCTCGCGGCCGCCGGCCGGCAAGCCAGCCGGCAGCCTTTCAAACCAAAACCACGCTGCATCATCGTCTTCCCTCCCTGCTCCACCTCCACTGTTGCTTTGCAGCCAAGCCTCGTCTCGGGCACCGCGTGCTTATCTCCTCGCCACAAAGCAAGGAATCCAAAGCAAAGGCAACAACGGCCAAGTTAGCAGCTAGGGTTACAGCCAAAACACGGCGATCGATCCCAAAATCACAACCCAAGAACGGGAAGCGTGCATGCGCACGCACACGCACAAACCTGCTGAGCTCTAGCTCCCTCGCTCTCTCCCTCTCCCTCCCCGCGCGCAATGGCCAGCGTAGCCCCAAGTCCCACGCAAACCAGCCATGTCTCACGGCCGACGATCCCTAGAGGCCTCGTGCCCGTGGCCGTGCTTCTCGCCGCCGCCGTAGGCCTCCTCGCGCTGCTGCCGTCGCTGGCCCAGGCGGTGTGGGAGGTGCCGCACCTCTTCCTCCTAGGCGCCGTCATCTCCTTCGGCGTCTTCACGCAGAGGAACAACGCCGCCGCCGGCGGCAGTGCCAATAATAATGCCGCCAGCGCCAAGGACAGCTCGCTGGCGTGGAACGCGCGGTACCACCCCGACGACCCCCTCGTCGTGATCGCGGATCATCACGCGGTGCCGAGCGACGACGACGACGGCGACGACGGGCTGGAAGGCGCACGGGAGAGGCCGCTTTCCCTGCCGGTGCGGAGGCTGAAGCCTGCGGCTGCGGCGCAGGAGTCCGAAACCGTCGGCGACGCCAGCTATGATGGTTTGGGCGAAGAGACGGATAGCTGTGCGTCGTCGTCAGGGTTTTGGGCCGGCGCGCGCGCCGTCCCTTCGCCGCCCTCTGTTCTCGACGCCGACCTGGACTTTTCTCCGTGCTCACAGCCACAGTCTGAACGGCCGTTCTTTGTCCAACACAGCGCCAACAAGTCCCGTGGTGCGTCCAATGCCGTGACGGAGACGGCGCCCACGGTCCCGAGGGGCTTCGTCCAGGGGTACCAGTACCATCCTTCGGTGCCCGGCGACCAGCCGTTGAGCGACGACGGCGAGGTTACCGACTGGGATGAGGACGCCGCCGACGGGTCCGATGAGATGACACCCGTGTCGTCGTCGGAAACGTCGGTCCGTGGCGACTTCGCCGCTTGTGCCAGTGACCACAACGACGGCGACGGCGACGACACGTCTGTGGATGAAGAGCTTTTGAAGCTGGCGGCGAAGGCGGGGCCGGACGGGGAGGAGGAAGTGGACAGGAAGGCCGACGAGTTCATCGCCAAGTTCAGGGAGCAGATCAGGCTCCAGAGGCACTAGCTGGCCATGCATGGCGTGCATACAGCATACATGGATCCATGCATGCTCTGCTAGAGCATGCACCGACACACATAAATACCACTGCTGGTCCACCACCAATGGCGAGCGCAGCAGTAGTTCGTTCATCTATGACACCATGTTTCCTGTATCATTTTATTGTTTTTTTTTGGTTGCTCCGATGCAACAAGGAGCCGGAAACAAGGTGTACATATATGAATGCATATTGAGCACTGCCTTTTTCAGTGCATTTCTGGCCATGTTTAGATTGCAAAAAATTTCAACCCGATGAATAGTAGCACTTTCGTCTTATTTGGTAAATATTGTCCAATCGTGGACCAACTAAGCTCAAAAGATTCATCTCGTGATTTCCAACTAAATTGTGCAATTAGTTATTTTTTTATCTATATTTAATGCTCCATGCAAACGGCTAAAAATTGATGTGATGGAGAGAGAGTGAAAAAACTTGAAATTTTGAGGGTATCTAAACAAGGCCTCTATAGATTTCTCGTATGCCCGCCAGTGCCAGATATGACAGCGTGTCTGGCAGTTGGGAGGAGTTAGGATGAACAGAAATCGTCCTGGAGCAAAATCTTTGCGATTTCGCTGGAACAGTCCGCACGGCGTGCACAAGCACAGCTCGTCAGAGTCTTCTGATGCATGCATGCAGCGATGCAGGAAATCGATGAAATGAATGAATGTTCTGAGGAAAATCCCAGCAAACGCCACCAAACGCTGAAAAGGACTTGTCCGGGCCAAGCATGCATGGTGATTTCTTCCAACTCCCAAAGGCTTGTCGCTTGTATACCAAGCATCATTGCTGGAAGTATTTTCGATCAATGAATGAACGGTGGCTGTGTTTGTAGGCTTGTAGGCGTCGTGCTTGAGAAAGAGCGTGACCTTCCAACAGCAGCGTGAAAAAGCACGTTTGTGTTTTTGTGTCCATCGGTGTGCTGTGCCTAAACATCGAGCTAGCGGTTATCAAGAAACAGCTGGAACACCGAACGACCACCTCTATAATGTCTCGTCTGGCACGTACGTCTTCACTGAGCAGTGTAAACACGTGTTGTTCCTAGTGAAGCCATGGAAGTGGTGGTTCAACGAGAGTACTCGTAGAGTCGTACGTACGTACGTGTGCAATCACGCATCACAAACGATGAGAGTCGTCAAGACGGATCGAGATTATCGTCACTGAAATAGGTTAAGACCATCGGCAGAATAAGACCGAACTGTCCTTGAGAGAAGTAATTGCACGAAGATCTCCGTGCTTTGTACTGCTCCCTAGTACAGCAGCAGTAATGACTAGTGAACCACTCCGTCAATTTTTAATGCACCACCAGAGACTTCAGTTGACGAGAGCACAGTACAGTACAGTACAGTGCCCCTCCCTAGCCATGCAGGTTCCAGTCGGTGACGGTTCCCCAGAATCTATCACATCCAGGCCGTTAACCTTCGATCCAACAGCCATTGACCACGAAGTTCCTGTGGATCCCTCTGCCACTTCCTTACACCGAGGGAAAGCCCGGCAGGCGGCAGCCAACCAACGCCGGGACGGGAGGGACCAGCCCCCGCCGTCCATCTGCGCGCGTCCTGTTTCCGGCACCAGCAGCCCAGACCCAAGGTACGTACGTACCGCCGCGATGGATATAGGATACCTTCCGTCCGCTGGTCCCGTTCCGGCACGCACGCCCTTACCCCCAACCCCAACTGCCGCCGTGGCCCGTGTCGGCCCGGCGTGCCAAATTTCAACGGGAAAAAAGCGGCAAAAAGCTCCGCGAAATGTGCCCACTAAACAAACACCTCCAAAGGGAAAAGGCCAATCCCTCGTCAAAGAAAAAGCGGCCAACAAGCCGGAAGCTACCCTCTCCCCGCACGCCGCACTCCCGCAGCCTCATCATCAGTCGCACAGTCACACAGTGATAAAAGCCTCGAGCGAGCCGAGGCTCTCACAAGACAGCCAGCCACGCACCTCCGCCCCGCCCGTAGGACAGCCAGCTCACCAGGCCCTGCCTGCTTGCTAGTCCTCCTTCCTTTGCCTTCCCTCAGCGCGAGGAGAAAAGCAACTCAGCGGAGCACGGCAAAGCAAACCAAGAGCTCGCGTTGCCGTGCCTAGCTACCTTCGCCACGACGAACCTGACCTGAGAGCGCGGCGACCGATCGACCACCCCCACCGGCGCGCCGAGCGCGTTTATTTTCCCGCGAGAGCCGGACGCGCGAGATGGAGATGGCGGGGGCGGCCGAGGCGGACACGCCGTCGAAGGAGCCGGTGCGCACGGGGCGGAGCAACACCATCCTGCTCCCCATCGTCGGCATCCTCTTCGCCTACCTTCTCTACCGCTTCCTCCGCCCGCGCCTCCGCGGCCTGCGCCTCGACCGCTATCTCCCGTCGGGCGTCCGCCTGCCCGCCTGGCTCCGCCGCCGCGCGCCCAGCGGGAGCACCGTGCTGCCCTACTTCGCGCCCATCGCCGACCGCCTCGGCGCGCTCCCCTACCTCGGCCCCTTCGCCGACCGCCTCGGCGTCGGCCCGCACGGCGGCCACGGCGCCGCCCAGCAGGCGCTCGTCAAGTTCCCCGGCGGGGAGGCGCTGTCGGTGGCCGCCATCCTCGAGGCGCCCGGGGAGGTGGTCGCCAAGTCCGCGCACAGCACGCTGTACCGCGCCGCCATGCGCTCCGGGGAGGCCGCCGTGCTGCTCCGGTTCGTGCGCCCCGCGTGTGCCGTCGCCGCCGACGAGGCCTACGCCGCCGCGCGCCGGATCGGCGCCGTCAGCCACCCGAACCTCGTGCCGCTCCGCGCGGTGTACGTCGGCCCCAGGGGCGAGAAGCTGCTCGTGCACCCCTTCTACGCCGCCGGCTCGCTCCACCGCTTCTTGCAAGGTTGGTTACGTTTTGCATTCTTCTTGGCTGCTTCTTCCTAGTCTCGCCTACATTTGCAGTTCAACCAGTTATTTTTTTCAGCAGTTAATCAGTTATGCTAAATTCCATTTCAAACACGAGACTTAGTACTTTTTTTTTGGTTGCTTTATCGTTGGTTAGATGTGGGGGTCATCAGGTCAATTATTGTCGACAGGTTTGATACTGAACCTGTACTTTTAGCAAGATCATCTCAGGCCACCGTCAAAATAAGATCTCGGGTCTGCACTCCACGATGCTGTAGCACATTATACGAGTACCAGCATACACACCACATGTGGCCCTGTTCGTCGTACTATTTCAGCGAAGTTTCAGCCATGCTTTTCAGCGAAGCGAACATGCCGCTGGGGGTGTATGATACACATATCCCAGCTGTTTGCATTGCAGTCTTGCCGCATGCAGCTCAAAGTCCTTTAAAAGTTTAGTTCGACTGAAGTAAATTGAAAGGGTCAACTCAAATGAGTTGAAAATGGACCTGGATATTGGTGGCAAGCTTAAACTGATTTGTTAAATTTCATAATCTGACGTTGTTATATTCGTTTGTCTTATAAGTCATACTTTTTCGTACTTCTTCGGTAATGGATAGTATTTTTTTTGTCGCGACAAATCAGCCAGAGCCATGGCTTAAGAGGTAAGCGAGCCCTAAAATGCACACGAGAACCGAGGGCTCTGAAATGGTACGTATGCTCATATATTTTTTTTCTCCATAGAGTGGAAAGTGTCGTGGCATTGCTAAATTAAATTTATAGTACAAAGCAGATCAATTCTCAAAAAGCAGGGCACCTAGGGCGCGTTTATTTCGGCACTTTTTGGGTGGGGCCACATGTGTTCAGAGCATCAATTATATGCAACATCAAATCAACTTTGGGAAAACCTTTTCTGCTTTGCTGTCAGCTCGAAACTTCGGATGGGTCCGGTCCTGATGCCATGATTTCGCTCCTGTTGTTTGTTGAGAGTTGTTAGATCAAAAGCCTTTAAAATTCCAAAAATTTTTTCTTTTTTATAGTGCACTTTTGGAGGGTCTAGTAGTTCTTACTTTCTTTTTGGGTGGGGCCACATGTGTTCAGAGCATCAATTATATGCAACATCAAATCAACTTTGGGAAAACCTTTTCTGCTTTGCTGTCAGCTCGAAACTTCGGATGGGTCCGGTCCTGATGCCATGTTCCTCGCTCCTGTTGTTTGTTAAGAGTTGTTAGATTAAAGTGGAGTGCTTCTCTAGCGACGGAGTAGATTTAAACAGTCTGCACTAAAGTTTGTGCGTATTTGTCATCTGCATGGGTTGCTGAATCACAATTTTCTACGGGATATGATGATCTGCGATCTAGCTTATGAACACTTCATAAACCAATTGATCCTCTGAACATCCTTTTGGTATCAGTTGTGACAGTATCTAATTGCTTTGTTGCTATCATTTACAGAGGGAATCGCGGAGTCGCATAGATGGAACATAGTTTGCAATCTTTCTCTTGGCATTGCCAAGGGACTGGATCACCTGCACACAGGCTTGGACAAACCGATGGTCCACGGCAACCTCAAGACGAGCAACGTTCTTCTCGACGCCAGCTACGAGTGTAAGATATCGGACTACAGCCTCTACCTCCTGCTGAACCCTGCCGCTGCCCAGGAGATGCTCGAGGCCTCGGCGGCGCAGGGGTACAAGGCACCCGAGCTGATCAAGATGCGGGACGCCACACGCGAGAGCGACGTCTACAGCCTCGGAGTGGTTCTGCTCGAGCTGCTCGCGCAGAAGGAGCCCGAGGGCGCGGACGACGGCCGGCCGAACCCGCGGGACATCCTCCTCCCGGCCTCCTTCAAGAACCTGGTCCTGGAGCGGAAGATCTCCGACGCGTTCAGCTCTGACCTCGCCAGGCACTGCAAGAGGTCCGGGAAGGAGAAGCACCTGAACGCGTTCTTCGAGCTCGCCACCGCCTGCTGCAGCCCGTCGCCGTCGTTGAGACCCAACACGAGGCAGATTCTCAAGAGGCTCGAGGAGATCGCGAGATGAGATGGATGGATGTGTGAGTACTGAGTTGGTCTGGCAACTTGTTGCTACTTAATCAGCATTGCTCTCTGTTGCAGCATACCGTTGATCTGGGAAGCGTCCTGCCCCCAAGCTAAATGAACAACGTATTTTGTGGTGGGCGGTCGATTGGGGAATGGATACAAGTTTTCACATCCAGGAACCTGTACTGTACAGTTTCAGTTTCACCGAGATGCAGAGGTGGTCATCAGAAAATATACAGGATGTGCTTTCGGTGCATGAGCATCAGTGCTAGACTGTGTTTCTTTGTGTTTTATTTATCCTGAAAGTTGGAGATGTACAATCGTAGAGTACCTGCCCTGAAGATTTGTAAAAGACTGTTAGTTTAAAGGTACGTGTTGTATTTCCATACATTCAGAGAAATCTCCATGTGGTGGAATGTTCTCTTGCAGACGCGTATAACAATGTACTCCTAACATGGTATTTGTCGTCGACGTCGTGATACTGCCATGCTCGCGGTGCCATGTGTATGCGACGCATACTGACAACCAAAGCGAGTGATTGATTGATTCACCCGCAGTGGAGTCTTTGGAACCTTTCCAGGGTTGGTGATTTGTCCTTATCACTTAACCATACTTCACTCTCATCCCCTGTAATCAAGCGATGAAGATCCGCTAGCTCTTGACTTGTTTCGATAGCCTGGCGCGGTGGTATCTTGTCAAGAAATAAGAAGAATCTTAGGTGTAGGTGACATCCTAGATCTCCCATTCGAGGCCTCAAACCGATCGCATTTCTTTAGCTGACACTGACAGCCGCGCACATCCGAGCGTGTCACACCTATGCTAAGAAGGTATGCCGACATTTTCTCATATGCGCATTTCATTGAGAACACGCCGGATAAACCAGAAACACATCTGCAGCAAAAAGAGGAAGTCTCGGTGCCGACAGTAATACCCAACCACCTCAGTGTCAGGATCAGGCAGGTGAAGACGTGGAGTGGTGAACCCTTGGTCGACACCGAGTTTTCACCAGGTAGCGGCGGCATCCCATTCATTCACAGGACGGGACCAGACCGTCTCGGCGCAAACGGCAAAACCAAACGCAAAAGAGGCCGCAGCACGTGAAGCAGACCTGTCCCAGCGCTGCAGAGGCCTTGGAGCACCACCAGCAAATGACCGGACCATGTAAGATTGATCTCCTAATCAATAAGCCCAACGGTCTATTAGATCTTGGTCACGCGTCCTGATCGGGGGTGCCCAACCCGTACGGTTGGTGGGCCGTCGTCAAGGCTTATATAAAGAGGTTTCAAGCACGCGAGGTTTGCCGTGAGCCGCAAACCCCACCGACAAACCCCTAATTTCGATCTCGAAGAGGGTGCGCGATAACGACGGAAGCCGCCACCGTCATCACCGTCATCCTGTCGCCATCGCTGCACCGCATCACCGCTTCCATCTGCGTCGCCTCTCTTCACCGACCGTCACGCTGCGCGTCATTGACCTACATCGACGAACCCGATGGAGGCTCTTTGGATCCTCCACCCCTTCGGTCTCGTGTTGGTACCCTTCCCTTTCTCTCCTGTCTCTCTGTGAGACCGTTCTACATGTCCTAGGATCTACCGTCTTACATGTTATACCGAATAGAAACGGTCAAAGGCTAGATCTATGATTCTCTGATTTTAACAATGGTACGAGCCGTGTTTAGGTATAGATATGGCTAGGGTTTGGATCTAGAAAGTAGAAAGGGGCTTTACCGACAAAGGGTTGGTTGAACCCTAACTTCGATCTTTTCGGATCCGAGAAAAGTCTTTGATTCGGATGAATGAAACCCAAACCCTAACCCTAGATCGTGCGGGCTAGATCAAGTCGGAAGCTTGATTTGAGACACGGTCTCAACAAAGAACCCTAACCCTAGCAGATTCGCCGGTCTAGGGTTTAGATCTAGGTTTTTTCGAATCAACAAAGAACGAAAACCGAATGAAAAGAAAAGTGGAGTTCGAATGCGATTCGGATCCAAATAGAACCAAACCCTAACCCTAAAGATAGGGAGCCTACAGGCTTTCTTCACCACTGGCATGGCATCGCCACCGCATGTGGAAAAAGAACCACCTGGCGTCGCTCCCGAATTTGGAGACGAGGCAGAGACCAAGATCGCACCTCGCATGTGCTGGATCACGGCAACAGAGGCACCACCAAGCGGCCCCTCGACGGCGGCGGCGTGCTCGGCCCTCGGGCGAGCACGCACGTCGAGAGGAGCGCTGGCGGAGCTCCCTCTTCTTCTCCCTCGCCACCGAGCATGGTCATTGTATATTCGGGTTGTCTCTCCGACTGCTGTGTGCTGCGCGAGAGAGAAAGGGAGGGAAAGAATGGTCTAGGGTTTTCGAAGGCGGCGGCCGGGCGGGGTTTTCATCGGCCAAAACGAGGAGGTCGATCGGGCGATCGACGCCAGCACCAGTGGCCGGATTAGGCCCAGGCGGGTGGCTAGTTTCGCCCAGCCCGAGTTGCGGCTTGGGCGCGGAGGCGGCAGCGAGCGTGAGTCGGTGTGGGCTCTCTTTGGGCGCTTGTAGCGTTAAGCGAGCTCGGCTGCCAATATGGTTTTGGCTATCTATAGAAATGAGCAAATAAACGATAATTTTCTTATTTTCGAGAAAACAATTTGATGCATATTAGATGAATCTGAATTGTATTTTGATGCAAATTTCGTACAAAATTTATCCAACGATATTTTTTATTAAGAATAGTATAGTAAAGTTTACGGAAAATAGAATTAAAAGATTTATTAAAGTTTTCATTGCGTATTTAAAGTAATTATGGACTTTTAATTAAATTGAACCAACGGGAGAATTTGATTTTAAAGCCAAGAGATAAATATGAGTTAATTATGATATTGTTATTTCGATAACGTTGTTAATAGCAATATTATAATGATTATGCATTATTTCTATTTACGCTAGCAGCGGTGATGTAGATTTAATGTATAAAATAATTGTATGTTTTAATCTTGACCAACGTTAAACTAAGGCATGCAATTATTGTTGTTATTTCTGTTCTCACACTATTTGAATTGTGTTTTCAGGAGGATACAACTTAATGAGTTGTATCAAAGAGATCCCCACTCTAAAAGGTGATAACTATAATGAGTGGAAGAAAAAGATAGACCTGGCCTTCATCCTCATTTGAGGTGGATCAAGTCTACATTGAGAACACGTGGCACCGGTGAGGGAGACTGATGAGGACCGATCTTTGCATGGCGAGAATAGAGAGCGGGATTTTGCTCCCGTAAAGATGTCCTATGACCTTGAGCATAGGAAATGGGTCACTGCCAACAAGAAGTGTTTGGCAATGATAAAGAACACGATTGAGCCTGCTATTATGGGCTCAATTCTAGACTGTGACACGGTCACAGAGTACCTAGAAAGAATAAAGAGTCAGTTCACTGGCTCTTCAAAGACATATGCAACCCAGCTGATCAAGCAGCTGGTTATAGAAAGGTACTCTGGTGGCGGCAGTGACATTAGAGAGCACATACTGAGAATGAGCAATCTGGCATCTAAGCTCAAACCAATGGATTTGGCACTCAAGGATGAGTTTCTTATTCATTTGATTTTTGCTTCTTTGCCCAAAGAATTTGACACCTTTGTTGTTAATTACAACATACAGCCTGAAAAATGGGATTTAGAAAAGCTCATAGCCATGTGTGTGCAGGAGGAGGAAAGAATAAAAGTTTCGCAAGGTGGTTCTGTCAACTACCTAAAAGATAAGAAAAAGAACTATTATAACAGCTCTTCCTCCAAGTCATCTAGAAAAGGTCCCATGCAACAGTCTTAGAACCAAGAATTTCGGTGGCTAAAGACCAAAGGTGTCTCCTTTGCAAGAAGACAGGACATTATAAAAAGAAGCTGCCCCGATTTCCTAAAGATGATAATGAAGAATAAAGGTGAGAACATTATTACGTTCGTAAACGAATCCTTGTATGTAAAGTTTTCAAAATCTACTTGGTGGATTGATTCAGGTGCAACTATTCATGTTGCTAATTCATTATAGGGATTCCGTTCGATGAGAACTTTGCAAAGAAGCGAAAGTTTCATTAAAGTCGCAAATGGAGTACAAGCAGATGTTGAGGCCGTTGGAGATCTTCCTCTAGAGCTTCCAGATGGCTTTATACTTTTCTTAGAGATGTTCTTTATGTACCTTCTTTGCAAAAGAAACACGATTAGTGTATCAAAGTTGGACCATGATGGTTATGATTGCCATTTTGGAAATGGCAAATGTCAGATATTGTTTAATAATAAATGTGTTGGTCTTGCCTTCCGACAAGACGAGCTTTATTTGTTATCACTTCGTGAAAATGTGAATTCCGTATGTGATGTGAATGAAAATGTATCCTCATCGAACAATGGAAACAGAAAACGAAAGAGAGCTCACGATGCGTTGTCGAAATTATGGCACTGTCGTTTAGGCCATATTTCGAGGGGGAGAATAGAAAGACTAGTTAAGAATAATATTCTTCCTTCATTAGAGCTCTCAGAGTTAGAATAATGTAGAGATTGCATAAAAGGAAAGTATGTAAAGAAAATTAAGAAAGATGCCAAACGAAGCGCAAGAATTCTACAGATTATTCACACAGACATATGTGGTCCTTTTCCTATGAAAAGTGTGGATGGTTATGATTCATTCATAACATTCACAGACGATTACTCTCGTTTTGGCTATATTTATCCAATTAAAGAAAAGAATGAAGCGTTGGATAAATTCAAAATATTTAAAGCGAAGTTGAAAATCAGCATGATTTAAAGATTAAGATAGTCGAGTCGACCGTGGAGGAGAGTACTACGGTCGGTATACCCCATATGGACAAGTTCACGGACCTTTTGCAAGGTTCTTACAGGAGAATGGTATAGTCGTCAAAGATTCAACACCAGGCGAACCTCGATGAGAATGGAGTAGTGAAAGGCGAATGTGCACTCGATGGATATGGTGCGTAGTATGATAAGTTACTCCACTTTACCGATGAGTCGTGGATGAGGCGTTAAAACCGCCATTCATATTCTCAATAGAGTACCAAGTAAGTCGGTGCCCAAAACACCGTATGAGTTGTGGATGGGAAGAGTACCTCACTTAACCACTTGCGTGTGTGGGGAGCCCTATTTGAGACTAAAGTTTTTAACCCAAATATTAGGAAGCTAGATCCCAAAGCAGTGAGTTGCCATTTCATTGGCTACCCAGAAAAGTCAAAAGGTTTTCGTTTCTCTTGGTCCTAATGAGACATACAAAGTTTGTGGAAACGAGACACACATTGTCTTCCTAGAAGATGAAATGATTAGGGGGAGCATGGTAGCTCAAGAAATTGACCTTGAAGAGAAGCGGGTGTATGCACCCACTCCGATCATTCATGAGCCATTTTTCTCACTACCTGCTGTTGCTACACCTGTGGTGCCAGCACCTATTGTTATCCCGCCTGTGGCAACAATGAATGATGATGAGGACCCTGTGCCTCAGGATCCTATAGAATCTATTGCCACACATGAGGGGGAGCAACAACAGCCTCAAACAGAAAATATGCCAATTGAGGAGGTCCCTAGAAGGTCTCAAAGAGTTAGAAAATCAGCTATTCCTACTGATTATGAGGTGTACAACACTGAAGAATTTTAAATGGAGGATGATCCCACCTCATTTGAAGAAGCCATGAAAAGTGATCATTCATCAAAGTGGCTTGAGGCCATGGAAGATGAGATGAGATCAATGAATGCAAATAAAGTTTGGGATTTGGAGATAATTCCTAAAGGAGCCAAAACAGTAGGCTGTAAATGGGTCTACAAAACAAAACTTGACTCTCAAGGGAATATAGAAAGATATAAAGCCCGACTTGTGGCAAAAGGCTTTACACAAAGAGAAGGGATTGATTACAATGAGACTTTTCTCCGGTCTCGTGTAAGGATTTCTTGAGAATCATAATGGCATTAGTGGCACATTACGATTTGGAATTACATCGGATGGATGTAAAGACGGCATTTCTCAACGGAGACTTAGAGGAAAATGTTTACATGGCACAACCGAAAGGTTTTGTCATGGGAAAAAAAAACGTTTGGGATGCCGCCTAAAGAAATCTATTTATGGATTAAAACAAGCTTCAAAGACAGTGGTACTTGAAGTTTGATCGGAACAATAAAGAATTTTGGGTTTAAAGATAATGTTGAGGACAATTGTGTCACATAAAGTTTAAGAATGGGAAGTTTATCTTCCTTGTCCTGTATGTGGATGATATCTTACTTGCTAGTAGTGATGTGGGTCTACTCTTTTGGAGACAAAGAAGTTTTGTCCTCAAAATTTGATATGAAAGATCTTGGTGAAGCTTCGTTCGTTCTAGGGATCGAGATTCACCGAGATAGAAAAGTAAAGGGTATTAGGACTGTCACAAAAGGCATACATAGAAAAAGTCTTAAAGAAATTCAAGTATGCACAAATGTAGTCCCTCACCGCTCCTATAGTCAAGGGCGACAGATATGGGGATTTTCAATGCCCCAGGAACCAATATGAGATCGATCAAATGAAAGTGGTTCCATATGCTTTTGTCGGAAGCTTGCAATATGCTCAAAGTGTACGCGGCATACGACTTGGCATTTGTTACCGGGTTACTTGGCGATTCGAGCAATCTCGGAATAGAACACTAGAAATTGGTAAAGAAAGTCTTGCGTTATTTGCAAGGAACGAAAGACCTCATGATGACATATAGAAGATCCGATTCACTCCATATAGTGGGATATTGATTACGATTATGCGGGAGATAATAGAAAATCCACGTGCGGATATGTGTTCACTCTCGCGGGGGAGCTATTTCATGGAAAAGCTCAAAGCAAACCGTCACTACATCGTCCACAATGTATGCCGAGTTTGTAGCGTGTTATGAGGCAGCAGGCGGTGTGGCGGCTAAAGAAGTTCATACCGGTTTAAAGGTGGTTGGCGACATCAGCAGACCATTTGAAGTTATATCTTGCGATAATAATCCAAAGCGAGATAAAGTATGCTCACAACAATAGGTCAAGTGGTGCTTTGCCAAACACATTGACATAAAGTATTATGTTGTGAAGGATAAAGTCCGGGATCAAATGATAAGTCTTGAGCATATAAGTACAGAAAAAGATGCTCGCGGATCCGCTTACAAAAGGCTTATCACCCAAAGAGAACATGTAGCGGCATGGGTTTAAGGGAAAGCCTATGATTCTGGACTATAAAGGGCCCAAAAGTTAAAGTAACTATTTCGGATCGAGAGGCGTGCATTGTATTTATTAAATCTATCGGCGATTGACCGTGGCGATGAGACATGCTCTATGCATCATCTGTGAAGAAATGAGTAAGGATAAAAGGATTGAAGTTTAAAGTTTAAAGATAAAAGTAATAGTGAGATCAAGGGGAGAATGTTAGATTGATCTCCTAACCAATAAGCCCAACTACCTATTGGGCCTTGGTCACAGCATACGATGGGGGCACCCAACCCTACATGGTTGGTGGGCCCCGTCGATGATCAAGCGCTATATAAAGAGGTGGGGGGCGGCGGCTCAAAGCACGAGGTTCGCCGTGAGCCGGACAAACCCTAATTCCGATCTCGAAGAGGGTGCGCACCCAGCTGACGGAAGCCGCCACCGTCATCACCGTCATCCCGTCGCCATTTGACTTTGCATCACCGGCTGCGTCGCCTCTCTCTTCACCGGCCTGTCATTGCCTGCGTGCGTGACCTACATCGACGAACACGATGGAGGATGGATCCCGCACCCCTTCGGTCTCGGGTTTGGTACCCTTCCTTTCTCTCCCTATCTCTCTCAGTAGACCGTTCTACATGTCCTAGGATTTACCGTCTTACATGTTATACCGAATAGAACAGTCAAAGGCTAGATCTATGATTCTACAGTTTTAACAGACCAAACAACCCGCAATCGGCTGGGCGCCCCGAATTTTTTATTTTTTTAAGCTCTTTTTTAAAAGTTTTTCACAAATACATCCTAAAGGAAAGATTCCAGAATCTGGACCCCTAGCTCAGCGCCATCGATGCTAGCGTCGAGCTAACACGTCTCGGCGCCAGCGTCTCTGGCGTCGAGCTCTTGGGCTTGAGACCCACGTGGAGGTGACATGGCAGGGTGACTGACACCGAGCTTGTGTTTTAACCCCGGCCCCAACCTTTTCTGTCTGAGCCTTCTTCTTCTTCTTTCTCCTCACTCTCTGTTTTTTTCTCTCCCCACTTCGTCCTACCTCACGAATCAGCATATTGGACCTTGAAAACTTTGATTTGATCCGTAGATCTTCAAGAGCTAGGTATCCTCGTTCCCCTCCTAGTTTTTTTCGCATCGATTCGGTATATATTAGTCAGATTTTTCAACCTAAGAATCGTCGTTACTTAGGGTTTCATTCTATCCCTCAATATTTATATTATACAACCGTAGGATGATGCCAAGGCATGGAAAAGCTAGCAAACCTAGGCGCATGTAGTTATGTTATGGGTTCATTGTTGTGCATCAAATGGAAAACCCTAGGTTTAGGGTTTAATGTTAATTGCTTTCGGTTCTTAGAACGAAATTGGTTGTATTGTAGTTATGGTTCTCATTGACATTTATTTGTGATGTTTTGATTTATGTTTGTTAAATTACATCTGTTTTGTTATATGCAAGAAATGTTTCGGGAGGAGTTTTGGCGAAAACGGGATCGTCCTCGAGAATTATACCTCGACGCGTCTAGCAAAGATGCCCCCGTCCCTCCCGACCTCTCTATCCCTAACTGTGACTGTGGTTTCTCGACCCATGTTTTTCAATCGAAACATCCGAACACAGCGGCGTAGTGCTTCTACACATGAAGTCGTTTTAATGTAAGAAATTGTTTCCACTATCTTTTTTCTTTATTTGTGTAAGTATGCTACTAATATTTTGTTGGAATCTCATTGTGTAGGACCATGAGAGGTGCTTTTCTTTCAGTGAATCGACGGTGCAGACAAGTTTGATCCTAGGTACCTCCTTTTCGACGATTGATTTAGAGGGAGACATCCATGAGCACTTCAAGCGGTGGGTTCCACCCCCTAACCCTCCGCCAATGACGGCTAAGGAGAAGCACCTAGCCGCAGTTAGACGACTCGAGGAACCTCCTCTGTACGATTGAGGAGATCGAGCTGTGATAAACCCTAAGAATACGTTAGAGTTTGTGTGTCCAAACAAGCATGAAGTAAGTGCAAAGTGTATGTGTTGAAATGTTGAGCTATATGTGTTCATGTACTAATGTCACTTTATTTAGGTGTTTTCAATGGCGAAATATCGTTTTAAGGAGTGGTTGTATGGTCCTAGGAACCAATGGTAGGAAGAACCGCGAAAGTTTAAGGAAAAGAAGAAAGAAAGGGTAATTTACAAAGCACCACCTGTTATGTGCGAATGTGGTGTTAAATCCAACTATGGCCTAGTCCCTTCGGAGCTTGGAATATGCCATTATTGCGGCCATATGGTTGAGCATAATGAGGTTGGTTATTTTTGTGGTAAACATGAAATCGTATTTTATTTCTTTTGCTAAGACATATATGATATAATATTTCTTTTGAATAGAGCACTAAGAAATGTAGGTGGGAATGTTATGATGGTCAAGCTAAGTTCTTGGATGAACTGAAGGAGAGGCAAGTAATTGCACGGAAGAGAGGATATGGACCTGACTACGTCAACCTATTCGTTAAACATCACAAAGAAAAGATACGTGAGTTTGCTAGACAGCGCGGTATTTGTAACCCGATCGATGTTGGGCTTAACAAATTGGGATTGGAGAGACAGATGACGTTAGAGGAGGAGAGGGCAAGGAAGGAGCCAAGGGAGGAGACAAGAGTACAGATGCAGGTCTTGAACGAGCATGTTGTTGCATTATGTGCCAGTGAGTGCTTGAAAGCCTTTTTTCGTTGCCTGATTTTAAATATAATATAATCGCGTTGCTAACTGATTGTATTTTATACATGTAGGGATTGGATGCAGCGAGGAACATGCCGTAGAGGTGGCTCGTGCAAGGAATGAGGAAAAGAAGTTAGATGAGCACAGATCGTGAGCTGGTCGCACCGTTCAATCACCGATTGTGTTGTCTGATGAGGGGGACGAGGATGAGGACAACACTGGCAGACTGAGTGAGCTCATCGCTCTAGCAGAGGCGGCTTGCAGGCGGAGGACGACACTGGCAGACTTAGCGAGCTCATCGCTCTAGCAGAGGCGGGCTTGCAGGCGGAGGAGAATGACGACGCGTTCTTCACTCAGACCGCAGAGGCCGTAGATGAAGCAGAGGTCGCTTACTACATGCGACAGGCAGGTCAGAACAATGCAGGTGATCTTAGCCACAGCGACAGGGTTGTGGTAGACGACTGGTACTCGGATGATGAGTTGCTTACTCAGTATGTTTCAGACTGAGGATTTGAAAGTGCATTTGCCCCCTATGTGGGTTTTGGTGTATTGATGACATCCAAATTAGGGATTAATGTGATCTTAATGAGATATGTCGCAGCTATTACTCATTATGCGCTCTCCAATGGTTTTATTTTTGTTTTTGAGTTTAGGATCCACCGCACTATAAAGAGGGATGCAAACTTAGTTGGTCTGAGGAAGATATAGTGCTCAAGCATAAAAATAAAATCAAAAGAGAGACACTCTAGCACTCCACGAGCACGTAGAATATTTTTCAGTGACTGTTGGTGTTGGAAGTCCCGACGTAAGCCAGAACTCCCGACAGTCGGAAGTCACGACTCATGCCGGAAGTCCTGATGCCCAGCCACTTAGCCTGCGTAGTGATTGTGGCCGTCGGAAGTCCCGATGTGAGTCAGAACTTCCGACAGTTGGAAGTCCCGACTCAAGTCTGTACAATACGATTGGACTATACATGTTCTAATAAATTTACATTTAATTTGTGTACTAGATTTGAGCGTTTTCAACACACAAAACACATGAAATGACATGTGAGATCATGCACCGAACTAGGGTACATAATTCCTTTGACTAAACCTAACATGTCTTAGGTAATTAAACCAAACAACAAACACATAGATGTGCCATGTAAATAAGATAATGTCGTCCTAGTAGTGTAGCCACATAGCAAATTGTGTTGCACCTTCTCCAAAGTAGCCTCCCATTGTTGGTGGTGGCAGTAGCGGGGGTGGCGGCGGAGGACCCTTGTTCTTGTTATTAGGGTAGGTGCAATAAGGATCATTGCAGAGTGCCTCCTGTGAATCGGCACCGTTGTTGTTGTCGTCCTGTCCGTCGTCCTTGTAACCGCTGCTAACTTCCCTTTCTAGATCGAAGATATGGTCCTGCAGGTAGTAGATGTACTCCGCATCTAGATAAATAGGTCAAGGATCAACCCACCTAGTGAACCCATAGTTTTCTTCGACCAAGGAAGACTGCAATAAGTTTGTCATATAAGTTGTATAGACGAGGAACATATTGAAGAAACAAATACTAATAGCAAGTACCCATGCTCGCGGGCATTTAAAGAAATGATGACCTCCATCTATTCCCTCGGTGAACATCTGCACTAGGCAGTCCTCACCATGCATGCATTTTGGCTACTCTTCTTTCCATTCATCGTATCCTCTCAGTGGTGCCTTTTTGGTGAAATCGCTTTTGCTCTCAACTAGGAACCTCTCATAAAGAGCTTCCTCATCATTATATATTCGTAAGAGTTTCCCTTGTTTCAGGAGCATCCACAGTTACAAACAGAGACATCATTATATATTTCAAACATTTAATCATCCAAGGAGCAAAATACAACCACAACGAACATCACAACCAACATAACATGTCCTGTACAGTCCAAATAGTCCATAACGTCCATACAGTCCCAAATAGTTATAGGAAAGTTAATACAAAATCCATAATAGTGCATACTAACATCTACCACAACCCTCACTGCCTCCTACTCTTGCCCTTACCCTTGTGACCGAGAGCGCTCGTACCTGGAGTGTAAGGGTCACGTGGACGGCGTCGCCTAGTGCCTGGAGGCGGTGTAGGCTGAGTTGAGGGAGCATCATGGAGCTGAGAGGGGCCAAGCTCCTCGTGCCTCTGGTCCACGTCGTCGTCCTCGTCCCCATCCCCTGTAGCTGCTTGGCTAGAGGAACCCAGAGCCTCCTCTGCCTGCGGAAGGAACGTTCACGTTTTGCGTCGTGTCTGTCCTACAACCACAACGAGCAGCCGCACGGCGTAGCCGACATGACAACCTCTGTTGTACAA
The DNA here is from genome assembly GCA_904845875.1 of Miscanthus lutarioriparius. NCBI lineage: Eukaryota > Viridiplantae > Streptophyta > Magnoliopsida > Poales > Poaceae > Miscanthus > Miscanthus lutarioriparius. Next base: position 21,026,581 of record CAJGYO010000008.1, read on the forward strand.
AATTATGTTAACTAAAAGAATCTAATGTATTAATAATATGTTTTAAAGAATATTTTGAATCTTACGTCCAGGAAGCTAAGCATGTAGTCGTCCCTGACTCTCGGCCGAATGCACTCAATCTCTTCAACGGAGCATTTGAGTGTATTGCCCTACAATAAAGTTCTCAGTAATAATACTTCTGAATAGATAGTAATAGGTTTTGTTTTCTTTTGTACAAGAATCTAACGTATTATAAGGGTGATACAGCTCAAAGGTGGCACTAACTAAAATAGATAACTCATAATATTGGTCCAAGAACGCCTAATGTATTGGTATGCAACTTAACGTAGAAAAATAAGGCAATTAATTTACCCACTGTCTATGATCGGTCCTGCCTCCACCTGCCTTCCTACACGAGTAGATTGGTCGTACGTCGTGTCTTCATCATTGGAGGACTCGATGTCGGCGTAGTCATCTTCTATCCACTGTACCCTTGGCCTGCAACGTGTCGCACGCTGGTACCAAGCTTGGTATCGCCTGAACTCACGGTTCATGTGTGGCTCATTGTTCTCATCCACGTTGTCGTTCATCTCCTCCCATTGCTCAATGTAGGACTGGTGGTGCTTCTCCCAGTCAAAAATCTTTCTATTCTTCTGACGATCCAACCTGCACGTATGTCATCGTTACTTGAATCCATGTACATGTCACCATATTAATAGAAATGGACCATCATGAGACATTTGAAATAGCAAAATGCTTACTTGTGTAAGTGAACGCCAGTCGAGAACGGAGCCATAGGACAAAGCTGTCTCACTCCAAATTGGCATGCAACTCTATCTGGCAGGTGGAACTCGACAGCATAGAAGTAGATTAGAGGGTAACTCATCCTATAGAAGTCATCGTCGAACCCACAAACGTTGCTCAACTGAAAAGGAAGTGCCCCCTCTCCATCGTACGACTCCCACTCCACCTGCAACATGTCCAAATAAGATGTTAGATGGTATACTAATCCATTTCAAACTAGCATGGGAAATAAAATTTACTTACACTAGACGTCGTCAGCATGTCTAGCTCATTCATGAACTCAATGTAAGCCTGCTCTAACCTCGCGTATGGAACCCTGACTTGGTCCCAAAGGTACGCCCACGTCGGCTGCCGACTTGGAGGCTAACCTTGGAACCACTCACGACAAGCCAGAACCTCTAGACGACCAACTGGAAGACGAGCCCACATCCACAGCTATAACAGGTACACGCATCCACCAAGTGACGTGTTGGACGAAGTTCAACGACACCCCTCTCACACAGTTGCCGGTATAGAAAACCCAAGACTGCAGAGCCCCAAGCTGTAGTGACCCGCCTGGTCCCAGTCACTGAGGTAGTGGACCCACATCCAGGATGTAGTGTCACCTGTGGCATCGGGGAAGAGAACGCATGCAAACAGGTGTAGGATCCATGCCCTGTTGTAGTCCCCAACTGTCTCCTCATCTATCTCCTTGGGGCACTGTGCGAACTCTTACCGGAGCTAGGAGATGAGAACTCCAGAAGTGCGAGCCCCTTGCTCGCCAAGCTCACGCCCAAGGAAGGCCTCCACTCGTGCTCTCCAACCTTCTGACCTGCACTGCCCGATGACTGGGTTGCCGTGAATCCTCAGGCCTAGCATCTTCTGACAGTCGTGGAGCATGACTGTCATCTCCTCAAAAGGTAGGTGGAAGCTATGAGTCTCGGACCACCACCTATATTTTAGACAAATCAAGATTACATTTCAAAAAGGCAAGCACATGAACAAATGGCCATGAATGAAAGCAATGATTGAATATAATACCTGTCAACCAACACAGTTATGGCCACTGAGTTGAACTTGGGCAACCCACGATGAACCTGAAAAGAGATGACATCCAGGCCAGCTCTTTGCAGGAAAGGAGTGTACCTATCGTCGTACCGCATGTCAAGAACCCACTGTGGGTTCTAGGATGAAGGAGCGGAAGGTCCTGTATAGAATAAAACATAGTCTCCTGTTACTTCACGAACACATGTACGCTCACCAAAATTTGAACAAAACATATAGATTATTACCTGCCCCTGTGCTATGAGACATCCTCGGTGGGTCTCCTCGTACGTTGGGTCGAGCAGGTGGAATTGCGCCATCCTACAAAAAAAGTCAATGAATTAGAAATTCAATATGCAATGAAACATGAACTTAAAAATATATAAGTAATTGACACAATTACATGCATAATTAATTAAATGAATACGATAAATATTAAGTAATATAATCAACCAATAATTGCACCTCACTAATCTACCAATGGCAACTTCATGAATTGTGGCCAAGTCTACCACACTTGCCGCACTCGTACTGCTCGGGGTCAGTAACAAATGGGGTTCCTCTCCCACGCCTCGTTCTTCCAGATATCTGATCCATAACCATTATGTGCCTCGTCCTCTTCCTTGATCCACGCTTGTTCCAACGGTAAGCTGGATCCACAATGTACTTTGACCCATCATATGGAGGCCACTCTCCAAGGTCCCGGAAAGGCATGAAGCGGGAGCTCCATGTGTGCACAAGCGTGTCGACACTAAACTCGTGAGGTATCCTGCTCTCGATATTATAGTTGCGATGCCTAGCTGCTGCCACCAAATGGGAACAAAGAAAGTGGTACTGCCTTGATTTACCACAAGTGCAATTGAAATCTTGGAGGACAACCACATGCATCCTCGACTCTCGGACCTCATCGTCGAACGTTGTACCGCCCCTATGCTCGACCTGATAAGTCCTTGTGGCATGATCAAAGCATGTAACCTCATGTGTGCCAGCCCTTTCATTTGCCTTCTCTAGGTGCGCCTTCGGTTTCGGAGCCCATATCTCTCCATCACTCCGTAACTTCAATGCATGGGCGTGTCTATCGTTGAACCAGGCCACAAGCTTATAGAAGGTGAATTGAATGATTGCATTCACAGGCATACTACGTATCTCCAATAGCAACTTATTGAATGACTCCGCCATGTTGCTGCACTAAAACTCGTACCTCCATCCATCGGCGTCGTGAGCTCTCGTCCATTTCTTCAAATCCCTCATCAAACTAGTGACCCATTGTCTACCTTCTGCATTTGATGCAGTTTTGACCTGCTCCAACTTTTTCTGAAAGTACTTGTCCTCAAGCTATCGAGCAGCCTCCTAGAACAGATCAAAGTTACCCTTCACACCATCCTTCCGGAGTAGATTCTCGGCAAGGTGCCGAGTACACCAACGATGGTGCAAAGATGCATACCCCTCTATCTGCTCTCGCAAGGCATTAAGTATGCCCTAGTGCCTATCAGATATGACACCAACCTACCTTCTAGGCCCAACCACGTGTATCCGGACTAGCCTCAAGAACCATCCTCAACTGTCATTGTTCTCCTTCTTAACCAAAGCAAATGCCAAAGGAACCAACTTGTTTTTCGCGTCACAGGATATGGCTATAAGAAGTGTGCCCTGATATTTGCCAATCAAGAACGTACCATCAATGGAGAAGATGGGACAACAGTGCCTAAAGGCCTCGACACATTGAGGGAAGCACCAAAAAGCACGGAAGAATATCTGCCTCCCATCCTTCCATGCATTTGGTTTTGGGATGTACTCATAATGCATGCCTAGATTCACCGCTTTGATTGCATTGAAAAGTACTGGCAGCTGCTCGTACCCATCCTCCCAGTCCCCATATATCATCTTCCACGCTCGCTGCTTAGCCCTCCATGCTTTACCATAAGTTATCACATAACCTCCATACAACACCTCAATGTTCCTGATAATTGTCCTCGCCTTCATGTTGGGTTCTCCCTGTAATATTCCCATCAACTGCTTGGCAATGAGGGTAGATGTCAACTGTCGATGCCTCAGTGTCAGCTCATGGTCAGCACAATTGTGTGGCCCAACAACTTTTGTGATCTTCCACTTTCCGGTGACCGTTTGCTTCCTTGCACAAACCCTCAATGGGCAACGTTCCTTGTCACACACAACTGTGTAACGGCGCTCCGCATATGAATGCAAGACCTTGTAAGGTCTCTTTCGTATCACTGCAAACGCCTGCAACCACCTCTTCAATGCAGGAAGGTCATTGAACACCCTCCCATTCTCAATTACCATGTTAGGGCCGGCCTCAGGAGCTTCTAGGAGCTCATCATCACGTCCTTCTGCACACGGTGGATCCGAATGAGCAAGATCACTGAACTCGTGAAATATTAGATCACGGTGGCCGGAAAAGATACGCCTTAGCATCTCAACATCACTCTGTGTTAGCTCTCCAACAGGGCGATCATCATCAGAATCGAGAGCCCTTGCCATCTCATATGGCTCCGAATCATGCATAATTTCAACATTATTGGAGCCACGGAATCCATCTTCAAAGTGCACTTGCGCAGCAACAGGGGGCACATCCACATTCTCAGGAATGTCTCCTGTAACATAAGTAGAGAAATGAGAAAAGAATAAAAGAAATAGATGTAAGGAAGGGGGTAAGCTCCCACTAAGCATGCGGTTAAGACACTTACTCGGATGATTCTATGTCAAAGGGATCTCATGAGGAGGATCTGTCACAACAACATGAGTCTAACAAGCATATCCAACTACCGCATTGGGGGCAGATTGAGCATCGAGAACCGTAGATGCAACCTCCACATCCATATCAGGTTTCGGGACAGGAGGGTCGATGTGTGCCTGCTGACCCATTGGTGGGGAAAACCCATGAGAGATGGGATCAACTAACACCCGACGCACAACCACGTCTAAACATTGCAGCTGGCTTTTCATAGCCGATCTCACATAGTTCTCCCACTGATCCGCACAACTAATTGGGATCATTCGCCTGATAATGTTGGGAGGAGAACCTAGGTGCAATACACCATCAACTGCAATGCCATCATCTCCAAGGCAATGCAGCTCCTCCCGAGCCCGTGCAAGCATCTCACTAAATGAAGGCCAATCATTGAATAGCACATGCACGCTTTGTATGTCAACAAACTCAACATATCCATAGCAATCGTATTCAACGGTGCCTCCATAATATATGGTCACTAGGTTGTCCATATAGTTCAAACACATAACGAAACACATGTCCTTTAGTCCAAATTAGACGCTAGATAGTACCTAACAAGTACTTTCTAACTACAAACTAAGTAAATAAGATAACAGCTACATACATAGATACAATGTACTAACTAAATAGCTGGGTCATATTTAGTTAACTAAATATGTAACTACCTATCTAAGTAGCTATCTAACTATATCTATATACCTATGCATCTATGTTTCTATCTATCTACATATATATCTCACTAGATCACTAACAATCAACTAAGTCATCACATTAACTAGTAAATAACAAATGCCAACTAAGTAGGTACATTGTATATTCACAATTTTTTACCTTTGCAACGACTGATCCGCGGACGTCGGCACGGGCAGCCAATTAGGCGAGGCCGGGCGTGGGCGGCACGGCACGACACGGCGGGCGCCAAGCGGCACGGCGCGGGCGCGACGTGGCCACGGCACGGTCACTGCACGGCGGGCCCGGCGCCGGCGCGGCACGGCGCAGGGCGCGGGTCCGGCGCGGTGGCTGCCGCAGCCGCGGCCGAGGAAGCGGGGAAGGGCGGCCGGCGCGGGAGCGGGCCGCGCCGCGGGCTGGGGGCGTGCGCGGGGCCGGCGCAGCATCGGGGCTCAGGGCGGGCGCGGGGCGAAGACGGCGGCCGGGGCGGGCTCCGGGCGCGGCGCGGCCTCGGTGGCGGGGCGGCAAGGGCGAGGGCGAGGGTGAGGCCGCGCGGGCTCGGGTGGCCGGTGGCGGGCTCCGGGCGCTGCGGGGGCGGTGCTCTGCTCGGCTCGGGCGAGGGAGATGCGAGAGAGAGAGGGGGAGAGGAAGAGAGAAAGAAGGGCCCATACGTAATAAAGGCTCGGCGCTAGTCACCCTGACGCCGAGCTCGGCGCCCTTGCCATGTCACCTCCACGTGGGTCTCGAGCCCAAGAGCTACGCTGGCGCCGAGACATGTTAGTTTGGCGTCAATATCGATGGTGCCGCACTAAGGGTGTAGATTCTGAAATCTTTCCTTCAAAGACGTATTTATAAAAAAACTTTTAAAAAAGGGACTAAAATAATAAAAAAATCAGCCGGGCGCCCCTGGGATCTTGTCGGCGCGCACGGTACGGCGCCCGAGTCCGGTGATCGTACGCGCCGTGCTGTGGTACTCGTGATAAATCCGGGCCCCCCTTTAATTTGACGCTGATCGTTCGGATCATCCCTCCACCTCCACGGCGGGCTTGGTACTGGCCAGCTTCATGATTCACGAGCAGCAGCAGTTCCAGGCTCCAGCTACTGCCACCAGTACAGGCCACAGCTCTCCCGTCGTGTATGTTCTGTTCATGCGCCGTGGTCCTGTAATCCCGTCCTGTCCTGCACGGCTGCACCCACGGCGTGCACAGTCGCGCCGTGCGTACATGTAGCAGCGTGGTGCTACAGCCAGCGTATGGGGAATATGGAGCAGAGCGGTGCAGGTGCTACAAGCCTACAACGAAGCAGCTGGGCTGGCCAGCTGGGCGCTCCAATCACGTCGCGTTCGCATGGGTCGCTGCTACCGGCCTTTCCTTTCTCTTTGTATTGCACGCGGACGGTGCAGGTAATTAATCACGTATCTCTATCCGCCTGCGATGCGATACGCGCGGCAGCGAACAAGCTGCTGCTATCATACCAGGCCACCAGGGTACCACCACCACGAGTCCACGACACGGACGCACAAGAGATTAGGTGGGGTGGCCCAGGCCCATGGGTGCAGGTGCGGCGCGGCCACCGGTGGGGACGTGGGGTAATGATGCGTCGCGCATGTGGTAGGAATGGCTAGTAGCTAGCGCTCGCGTCCGACGCGACGCAAGAATAAGGAGCAGGAGTGGCAAGTAGGAGTAGCTACCGCAGAGCTATTTGATATACACAGAATTATATATAGTGCATGACAATGAGTTGCTACAAACAATGCATCCGCCGTTCTTTATTTATGCACTTGGCATGCTCCTTGAAGAATGGTATGGTGGACACTACAACATCTCATTCTACAGGCTAAGAAATTCACACTGTCTACATAGGAGTACTAGGCGTAACTACAGAGTATGCACACTGTAATAGTTCAAGAGGGAAAACAGGTCCCAACTTCGGTGACGATGGTACCGTACAGTATTTCCAAAGAACTTGGAGACTGGCCATACATAGCTCATCTGCTCATGGGGCTTCAGAAGGAATCCCGTGGTAGCCAATAGTAGAGTGTTCTGAGCTGGAAGGAACAGCATTGTACTGACCATAGCCAGCATAAATTCCCAAAGCGATGAGACTAAGGATGACAAATCTATACCAAGCTTCTTCGTGTAGCTGCCAAACAAATTCTCATTGCCATCAGTCGTGGGAATTTGGTGGTAAATATTTGTTAGCAAGGCAACACCACAAAGGAATTCTTTTCAGTATTGAAATCTGTGAGTGGAATCAGAATAGAGCAGCGCAAACCTGAGCAAACAGGACCATGTTGAAGAAAACAGAGATAATGGGAAGCAACGGTACCCCAGGACATGAAAAGCCAGGTGGATCCATATAGACCTGGACAGGAAAGTTTAAGAAAAACAATGCATCAGTAAGTTGAGGATGAGCATCAGTGCGTCTAAATATTTAGTAGCATGACATCTTTATCCATGGTTTCAAACAGCAAAGCAACATGAAACAATGGATTGCACGCATATAGGATTATGTGGGTACGAAGTAAGTAGGCCAGATAGATATAAATGGAATTTACCTGATGGAACTGGAGAGCAAAACTGGCAGCAACAGCTATCACAAAAGCTACTACCATAAATGCTATAGCATAGTTAAAGCGATAGCAAAATCCCACTATAAAACCACAAAGAGCAACTATGACAAGACATAGAACACCCTCTTGCCAGATTGACATACTTCCAAGGGAGCGACGACTAGTTCCTTTGTCATTCCATCTTAGTGTGATCACACAAGCTGACACAACTGAATAACCGGTCTGCTCACAGAAAGAAATAAGGAAAAAAAAAGTAGCAGTTACATGCGACTGTTTGATGATGAGAATGAGACATTGTGGTTGAAACATTTACTGAAATTTCCATACCAGAGTGCCAACGGAAAGAATATGGGAGAGCATAGACACATTAAAGAGGCCTGCCATGACTGCTGCAACACAACCAACCCAAATCTGAGATTGTAGAGGAGTATGCCTCGTTGGGTGCACTTTAGCAAATACTGAAGGTAGAAGCCCATCCCTTCCAAGTCCAAGATACAAACGTGACTGTTTACAATTAAAAGGATGTAATCCTCATCAAGTAGATCAATTTGATTAAGTGAAACCTACTATTGTGACCTAAACATACATAGTCAAGTCAGAAGGTATTACCTGAACATACAAGCCAACAAGAAGTGTTGTAGTAAGTCCAGCAACAGCTCCAATGCTGATCAATACAGTAATAAATTTCAGTCCCTTAGAAGCAAAAGCCTCAGCCAAAGGAGCATCTTCACCAAGTAATGTATATGGAACCATTCCAGTAATGACCAAGCATACAGCAACGTATAACAACACACATGCTAGAAGGCTTCCTAGTATACCAATGGGCAAGTCCCTCTGGAAAATTTTGTTTGCGTGAGCAGGAGAAGTTAGAATGCATTTCACACTATTATAATCTATAGATTATGTAAAAGTCGAATACTGACATTCACTAAGCAATAGAATATGGCCATAAAAGACAAGGCAATAAATCCAGCATATGAATTACCTGTGGCCTTTTGGCTTCCTCAGCAGAATTAGCAACCGCATCAAATCCAACATATGCAAAAAAGACTACTGTGGCTCCAGTCACTACAGATTTGAAACCATTTGGCATAAATGGTGACCAGTTTGATACATCCACCTCAAACACACCAGCAAATACAACGACTATAACAATGATTATCTGCATTTGGAAACAGGTGCATCAGTCCAAAGTAGTAAACAACATTGCATATGCCTTCTACCTCACAAACATGAAAAACTAAATGTAGAGAAACATAACACCTAACATTAAAAAGCATTGCCTTGTGCAAGCACAAAAACTCTTATCATAGAAAAACTAGTATCATATGGAAAGGCTCACTTAGCCACCTACCTAACAACGATGTTACAGGAAAATATCACCTAGCCAATTAAACAATGAGCAAGCTCAAGTTGCAGCGAACACAAAACCCAATGGCCCTGTTCGCTTGTCTTATAATCCGTACTTTTCAGCTTGTTTTTTCAGCTGGAACAGTGTTTTTCTCTCACGACAAATCAGTCGGAACGGTGTTTCGGCTTGTTTTTCCAGCGAAGCGAACAGGGCTAATATGAGCATGTAAGCAATCTTACCTTCAATGTGGTCATAAATGTGTTCACTGCTGATGACTCTTTGACACCGCAGCAGAGAATCGCAGTTAAGATGATGAGAAGAATGGGGGCCAATATATTAATTGATATGACACCACCAAAAAACTCCTCTCCATGCCCTATCCAGCTTGGAATTTGTCCCTTCAAGAACGGGATTAGCTCCAAGAATTGGATAAAGTAGCTTGCTAAGCTACGAGCAACGCTTGCTGCACCGATATGGTAATCCACCATCAACTGAGTGAAGACCAAGAAGGCGGTGATCTCATTGAACGCTGCATACGTGTACAAGTATGCTCCCCCAACCACAGCAGGGAACCGAGATGCGAGTTCAGCATAGCACAATGCATTGAGCACACACGCAGCTCCAGCAAGAACAAAACTGATTGTAACGCCTGTTATATACCCCTCGTGTTAGTTTCAGTACCACAGAAACGAAAAAAAGGAGGAGATGCTACTTAGGCTAATAAAGTAACACTTCAGTTGGAGCATTTGAAGCAGCATAACAAACGAGTACTTCCGTCAATGCTCCACAACAAGCGTGAACGATGCCCCAAAATCACTGCCCCATCGTGCTGCTTCTACTTAGCCATGAAACCAACAAGTTATTGCTCCAGTGTAAACATTTTATACTGCAAATGTCGGCCTGGACCGAGCAGAAGCAGTGTTTTGTTTCGATTCAAATTAGTATGGGGCTGTAGGGTTGACCTGGGCCGGCGTCGCGGGCGACGGTGCCAGTGACGACGAATATGCCGGCGCCGAGGGACGCACCGATCCCGAGCAGCACGAGCTCAAGGACGCCGAGCTGCCGCACGAGGCCCTCGCCGGTGGCGGCGGCGGAGCCGTGGGCGCCGAGGGGCTTGCGGCGGAGCGCCGCGGCGCAGAAGCCAGATAAGAAGGGCCGGCCGGCGGTGGAGGAGGGCCTGTGGTCGTGAGCTTCCTCCATGGCGTCTGAAGAGATGGGGAGTTGGTGGCGTCGCGACTTGGGCCGTCGCGTCCTCGGCGTCCGCGCCCAGATCGAACGGAGTAACGTCGGCTCTTGCGTCATGCGGAGGCGGCGTGTGGCCCCGCCGCCGGCCGGGCGTTGGTCCGGATCGGGCGGTTACAGGGATGGAAGACCCTGGTTGGGCTGGCATTCTCCGCTCTTGGGCTGTAGCGGGTCTGTTAGGCTGAGCTTCGTTCGAGCCTGTTTGGACCTGTAACTAGGGGCAATCCCCTATAAAACCTAGGGCAAGGGCGCATTCGGCGTTTGGTAGCGTTTCTTCGTACATTTCTCTCAGGAAGAGTAAAAGGGCGAGTGGTTACAACAGCAATCAGGACTACTCCGTCAATATCGATGATTTGCATCCGTACGTTTACAAGATGAGTGTACATGCATCGGAGGCATCTATGTTGTACTATATAATTCTAAAAAAATATGTCAAAAAGAAGAGAAAATTATTTCCTTACCTTAAAAAAAGTTTTGTTTCTCCTTTGGTCCTCTTTATTTTGAAGCTACCTATTTAGCCTAAAAGCTATCTAGCCTAAAAGCTATCTTCAGTTTCTTACGTCTCCTTCCGTTAGTTTTTGAGACTTAATCGTGTTATAAGTTAGGACAAAATGAAGATTTTACCCCTAGGTGAAAAATTGTCTGTCTTATTTCGCATTGTTTAGGATTGTCATAATTGCATAAAATAAGGAATATAATATTTGTGAACAATACAAAATATCGCTCAAAATTAAACTCAGCCAATCTAAACTTTGCACCGATCATTTTTCATCCAAGGGTAAAATCGTCATTTTGTTCCTGTAGATAGCTTTTGGACAAAATAGATAACTTCAAAAATAAACCGGTATTGTTGTGCTAAGGAAGTCCGTCCATCCGGATGTTGTTGTTGATGGACCACGACACCGGTCAAAGCGCCCAAATCTCCATTTGCATATCCGCTCATCCCAAACCTTATCTCCTCGTGAGCGCGTTGTCCGTTCCTCTCCATTCATCGCATCATCATCGCATCCACACCGCCGCACGCATGCTCCAGCGCGTCAATGCCACCACGCCTGACCGACCGCCGTCCTCTCTCTCCACCACTGAAAATGCAATCAAGCCCTAATTATGGGTTTTAGTGATAATGGCCGCTCAATTAGAGGACTAATAGGATTTATCAAGATGACAAGCAAGGAATTTAGAATCGAGGATGTCATACAAAACGGAGAAGCCCCTAATTACAAATGTTAACGGCTTCAAACTCAAAGGAGGTTTATATTCTTTTATATTTCGAAATTGAATATAGGATAAAGTCGTACTATCAAGGAGAACACAATGCTTAAGCCAACTTGTGCTACCAAGTGCTCAATCTTACACGCAAGCGTACTCAAAAGTTTAGCCATGACAGCTTCCTCAACACTCTTTTATCTCTGCTGTCAGGCTTGGTGCGGCAGTGCCGCACTTGAGGCGTGGCTATGCCGCGGATAAGATGCGGCACTGCCGTGACTTATTTGACCATTGGGACCTAGGGGGTATTTATACCTCTTCCCTTCCCTTATAATGGTCTTCTTACTCGCCCAGCATTTCAGACTGACGCCTTTTGGCTCAGCTCTTGTTCTCCCTCTCCTCCATTTGTGTCCAAAAGTTCTCAAGCTTTTCCTTGTGATTTCCCCATCAATCTTTGAGAGAAAAAGATACCAAACTCGATTAGAGAGCAGATTCACTGATTCCCCAACTCAAAAAAACACTCGGTTTATGTCGGTATTTTGAGTAAGCACCGGCTAGTAAATTTGTATATTGCGCGTCTAACCCGGATGGTGTGCTAAGAGGACATAAGAATTATATTGGTTCGAACCGAATGTCCCTACATCCAGTTTCGAGCTGCTCGTGTTACTAGCACTGAGTTTGTAGTAGGGGGTTACAAAATGGCGAGAGAGGGAGGTAGCTCCCAAGTCTCTAAGGTTCGGTTGCTTGGTGCTCGATGTCTGATGCGGTGCGGTGAACCGATTCAATGCGATGTGCGATGAACCGATCTCTCTAGTGGGACGCCCTGCTTTCCCTTTTATAGGTCAAGGGAAAACAGAGGTTACAACTGAAGGGGAGAGAAAAAAGGAAAGAGAAAATAAGGCTTCCGGAGGTGTTCCGTCCTCCTCTTCGCGTGGGTCCCGCTGACCCTGCAGATCATGGTGGCAGCGGCGTTGTACCGGGGTCCTGTTGACCACTGCAGCTTACGTGCGGGCGTCGCGCGCCATCCTTGTCTTCCATCCCGTCCGAGTGGATGGAATGGTCAGAGAGTCCCCTGACAGAGGCCATACGAGGGGCTGGTGATACAGCGCCAGTCAACTGACACTGGTTGACTGACGTTGGACGGTGCTCAGGCAGGGAGTTGGCAGCACAGCGCTGGCCTGTTGTCGACACAGAATTTTCGTCCCGTGCTGAGGACACACGTAGCAAGCCGGAAGGGTCTGCTCGATGGAGCTGTCGATCCGCCTAGCTTCAGCGCGGGGATGGTCGATCTTAAGCACTCCTCCCAAGACGTGCCAGTCAATTTGACCCTGTAATTGACAAGGAGAGAAAGTTTATCAGTAATTAAGGGTGGAACGTGCCGGTGTTGCCAGACAGTCCTGAATGTGTGGCTCTGAGAGCCGATATGAAAGGAGATCGACTAAACAGTCGATTCCAGCATATTCGCAAGAATAAATCGGTTAAGGCTCATTGGGTTGTATAAGAAGAATCGGTTATCATTCAGGATAAATGTCGTTATTTGAACAAATATTAATCAATGGCAATAAAATGTTAACAATGATTGGTTTATGCAAAGCCAATGATTACAGGTAACTGAACCCCTTTTTATATAAAGAAACAATTCAACACCACTTAACCGTTTAATAAAGGTAAATCTAATGAACATGTTAGATCTCATCTATCGCTATGACCAGTGAGGCATGAGGCAGAATCATGCAGGCCGTAGAAATAACAATAGACTCGATGACCCTAACTCATTACTAATATCAGTGGGGCATGAGGCAGAATCATGCAGGCCGTAATACAATAATAAGATCATGGGGCTAACATATCTTTCAACCTATCTTTACTTCAATGGTCTCGTGATGCGAACTGTTCGTGAAAGCACTCGATATCGGCTAAAACAGCCGATTCAGGCATAATGCACAGTTAAAGTCATGCCTTATCAGGAATAGATCTATCAAATAACGATCCCCACTCCACGGTGCTAATAGTGGGGTGTGAGGTAGAATCACACAGGCCATGATAACGGGCCATGGAACGGTTCTCGCTAGCCAATAAATCTACTCAAGACGCAATATGCTTTAACCGCACACTATGCACGATCAAGATTGACGTAAAACAGCCGATAAAACATAACTCATCGTTTAACGTGTAGATTAAATCAGTTTTAGATTAACAAATGATGGGCTAAACAAGATATAAGGCTGATCTAGATCAATCCCAATCGGGTAGAGTGATATTGCTGTATTTAGATAAATAATGAAAGCAATAAGCAACATCGGTAACTTAATGAATCTACCACAGACTGCCATTCTAAGGTAGAGCCGATAACTTGACCTTGATCTAGTTCATGCAGTGGGGGTCGACTGGATCGATGCAGCCATACTTGAACTAGGCAAGAATCGATAACTAACTTATACCAGAGTCGCAGTGGAGGTCGACCGGATTGATGCAGCCGTACGAACAGAGGTATAAGCCATGATGGTACTTACAACAAGCAGTGGAGGTCGACCGGATCGATGCAGCCGTACTTGCTGAAGAACTCACCGAGATCTACTCTACTCCTACTCCTAAGGGGTGGCCGGAGCCGAAAAAGTAAATGACTTGTATATTGGATTGATTGTTGTCTTTTACAATAGCCGGGCTTTGATATTTATACCCGAGACCTGCGTATGACTCCTGTCTAAGCACGACTCATCACAATTTTTGACCCTAGAGAAAACATTCCTAATTTAAGATAACTTGGACCCTAATCTTTTCCTTTTTGTAGAGTCCAACATGTCTCGCCCTGGCGCCGATCATAACCTTTGTCATTATCCGCTGGCGCTATCTGAAGAAAGCCGATTCTAGTTTCACGTTCAAATCAGCTGGTTCTGATCATGCAATTGATTCCTTGATGACATGATCTTGGGAGCTTTCGAGTCCCTGAGACCCTTCTTCCAAATTTTGGTGTAAACACATGCCCCCCCCAATTTTGGGATAAAAGTAATTTTATTCTAAAATTATCATGTCTGTATCCCTGATTGGTCCACAGTCACGGGTAGAGAACCTTGATCTGGGGTCCACTGTTTGTCGCCGCTTGTGTCAACTCATGAGCCTATGCCTCAAAACTTTTACAAGAGCGTCACTGCTTCACGGGCACTTGGATTCATCTTTTCGGGCCGGCTATAAAATGTCTATCCAATCCTGGCGAGAGCAACTCAATAATTCAGCCATGTTTTTCTTCCATCTGCTCCCTCGAGCACCTCTAGTTCCACCAGACCCTCCATGGTCCATTCTCTTGCTATGAAGATCTTGAGCGGTTAGAAGAATTCTTGTGCATAGGGTGATTGTGTTGCTCATTCTAGCTCCTTGTCGAGCAAGAGGATCAACTATTGTGGCTTGAAGTCTTGTGATATCACCTGCGTCTTCTTACCATGCTCGCAGAGCTGTTCTAGTGTCTGCAAGGGCTAAAATATGTGGACACCTTCCCCTTGTTCGTTCCACCAAATGCCCACCATGAAAGCCACAGGCTTCTTTCCCACAATTCACCAAGAAATCAGTTGGGCATCTGTTGGGCGGCCTTTCCCCTTTTCCTGGCACAATTCTATCAACGGGCCGACGTGACTCGGTTCAGATGACCTTCGGCCTTGTGAGGGTTCGGACTCCCTTCAATCCAAAGAAATATCGGTGGGTTGGTCTCTGGTCAATGTAAATTTTCATATCTGCCCCACGATATTTTGTAATTCAGGGAAGCAATAAGTCCAAATTTGTTATCTCTTCGTTATCTGTCCCCTGAATTTCTGAAGCATCGATCTGTTTCCGTTCCTGATTTCAGTTTTACACCCCCGGCGAAGTCTATCTTCTCGCCTTTCTGGGTTATATATACGGGCCATGGCTTTGGATCGAAAAACTACCCGCTTTGTCTTAAACCTCCTGTATCCTTAGTATAGTTTCTGCTTTTTCCGTAGGCTTGAGATTATGGAGAACAGCAATAGATCTGCTGAGGAGGCTCTCGATGGATCTGCTTCATCGCGCCAGCGCATCCTTCGTCAAGATGGTGCACCTCACGATGTTCCTATCATTCTAGAGCAAAGGGCTAACTCTGCTTAGCCTTTGGGGTCATCCTCAGCACCAATTTGTCGCCAGCTTCCCTGCTATCTGAGGAGGACAAGAGATAACGGCGACTTGATTGCTTCCATTGACCGAACCGGCGAGAGACTTGCCGACTGCCTCGCTATTGCGGAGTCGGCTCTGGCCATAGTTCAGGGCCGATCACCCCTTGAGACCAACCCGGTGCGGGAGAGGCTAGCCAAGGCTGAAGCCAGAATTGCTGGTGAGACATTTACCACAATTTTCTGTCTCTTCTTAACTTTTACCTCCAAGATCCTGATCACCTCTTCCTTAAATCCTTTAGATCTATTGGCTCCGCTGGAAAGCCTCTGTTTAGCTATGGACCATGCGGTGGGATTCGTCAATGCTAGGGACGCCGTTCTGGTGGTTCGCTTGCATGACATCCCAAACCACGTCAGAGAAGTTGCTCTTCATGGCGTTCATCATGGCGATGGCTGTTGCGCAAGTTCACTCCGACCACAATCTTTGGCTTCTTCCCCATAGAGCTCCAGCCACCGGATACCCTAGAGATTATGAGCACTTGGTCGAGGATTTCTCCGACACCGCCAACTCTGTAACCCTAACCTCCCAGGCTGATGATATAGTGAACAAAGTGTTTTCTGGTCTATAGCTTTTAATAAGTGACATCAAGCAAACAATTCCCTCGTCTCCAATGATTTTCCTTTTACTTCATGCACCACTTTGTCCGTGTTTGCCTCGCTCCTGCGGGCGACACATATCATACCGGTTTTTATCCTTCTAGGTTTATCTTCGCACTAGAAGCGATACCTTTCTGGTGTCGGTTATTAGAACTGACAGCTGAGCAAATTGGTTGTCAAGTATTACTCCAAACGTTAGGGTAATATTCCTTTAAATATTCCATATTTGATTGTTCTGCCGAATTTCTCTTCTCCTCTCAGTGTTTCCAAAATGTAAATATCACCAGGCGCACAACGCTTGATCCGATAAGGTTTCTCCTGATTAGGTGACCATACCGGCTATCTCGCTTTTGGCTATCAAGGGTAATCCATCCCCAGCTTTCTCTGGAGTCTCATTGCCATTGACCGTTATAAGTACATTTTCGAGAGCATCCCTAGATCAGCCGAAGAAGTCAAACAGATCGCAGGAGCTGATGCTATTTGGCTAGAAATATTGGGAGCGACCCATGATGTTCTAGACTTGAAATATACATGTCAATGCGTATCTTGTGTAGAACCGATCATACTATCCGTTATTTAATTACGCTTCTTTTTTCGACTAAAGAGCCGATTTGATACAGCCTATCCCAGACTTCTAATCCAATCAAGTCTGAAAACACGGCTTTTATTAAGAGAACCCTTCGATCTCCTGCCTTCAGTTGCTCAACGCCGTACTCCCATCGGCATTAGTGAAGTGGTGCTTTACCTTCCATTAATTGCGGTTGCCTTTTACGCGTCCCGTGGCGTCCGCCTCTTCGCTTTAGGTCTTCAAATACCAGCCGATGGTTTTGGCCTCGAACACATCTCCACTCGCAACTGTTCCTCTGCTCTTCTCCGCCTGCCGAAACCCTATAGCGGTTTTCCTTCTCCCTTTCGTAGATCCAATCATCCTTCATGGCCGGCGAAGACAACCGAGGGAAGCGCGCGGCAGAGGAAATCCTGGAAGAGAACATGACGATGAACCAGCGTCTCCGACGCATGAGGTGAGATTGACATTTCTTGTTTATGATGATGATCAGTTCTGAGTCGCCTATAGGTTTGTTGTGAATGATAGTCTCCGTCCTCTTCCCAGGGCCGGCGGGCCTTCTAACACCGCATCTTCTGTGCCGGCCTTATCGTCGGATTCTTCTGACTCATAATGGCGACGACGCTCGGCGCTACCTTCATGAGTGGAGGATGGCTCAGAATTGTTTTTCCGAGGTGACTTGGGAGAACATCCAACTGGAGATTCACCTCGGGGTCTTTTAGGCTGCCCTTCACATGGCTGAGGAGGAGGCCAGTGCCGTCCGAGCACGGCTGGCCGAGTCTGACGCCATGGTGGCGGGTAAGATAAATTCCAAGAACACCCCATTCTGATTTTCATTATCTTTATCTTGATAGTCTTTTGTTCCTGTGACTGTCAGCCCTGATGGTGCAGTTGGAGTCTCTCCAACTAGCGGCGAATGTGGCCGTGGACACCGTCAATGCTAGGTGTTCCCTCATTGACGCTCATCTCCAAGACATCCTGGCCCACGTCTAGGAGATTGCCCTTCACGGCGCGTCGGTGGCGGTAACTGCGGCGCAGGTCCAAACCAGGCATGATCTCCACGCCATGGAGGTTGGCTTCCTAATTGGCGATGGCCCTGAGGGACATGAAGATTTGATAGAAGATTTCACCGTAGCGGCGGAGGCCATCGTGGACATCACATCCGCTCAGGATGTGGTGAACAAAGTCTTCGACTAGATTATACTTAGGGGAACCAATGAACAAAGACTTCTCTTTCATGAATGTGCCTCAGTGCAATGCCCTTGTGTATGATTGTTTTTGCTTTTTGTTTTTGCTCTATAGGTGATACATATCGTATCGGCTTTTATTGTCTTTGAAGATTTTCACTTTTTGAACTAGAGGCGATACCCTCCTGGTATCGGCTATTAGAGCCGAGAACGAATCGGCTATCAAATGTTGACCGGGTGTCAGGATAACGTACCACAGAACTTTTCATATCAAAGGTCGAACGATTAATCAACCCAGGTCAAGCATCCTACTAAGCGAAATAGAACTTCTTCAAGGAATCCACTAACTCTGAATCACGCTTACACTTTGATTCAACATTCACATACGTTGGCCTAAACCTATCTCTAAGACTCAACGCTTATTTTTCCTTTAATCCAATGGCCGATGTGAAGCCGTGATTTTTCTACTAAAACAAACTCTCAGAGCCGATCGCTTGCATCGGCTCTTGGCTTTCATTGTTGATTTTAATGAAGCCTCCTTCCCATGACTTGCTAGAAAAACATTTGAAGTCTCCTAGTTCCCAAAAGACTGGATCGGCTGTTCCGATACTCATGGACTCATCAGCGCGAACCAGTTCGATGTCATCTCCATGCCATTGAATCAAACACTGATGCATGGTCGATGGTATACAGCAATTCGCATGAATCCAATCACGACCGAGGAGCAAACTGTACGACCCTTTCCCATCGATGACGAAGAATGTGGTGAGCAGAGTCTTGCTTCTGATTGTTAGTTCGACGTTTATTGCCCCCCCCAGGTCTTAGACGTATTACCTCCAAAGTCCTTAAACATCATGTCAGTCTCCATCAGATCTTCTGGTCCTTTGCCAAGTTTATGAAAAGTAGTGTAAGGCATAAGATTGATAGAAGCTCCTCCGTCCACCAACATCTTGTTCATCGGCTTCCCATCAACAAGACCTTTCATATATAAAGCTTTTAAGTGCCGATGTTTGACTGGTTTGTCAAATATTGCTTGCTGTACAACCGTCAACTTGGCAACTATCTCCTCATACTCTGATTGATCGAAATCCGAATAAACTTCTTGATCTGCCGGAGCTTTGAATTCCGATGGCAACAGAAAAGCCATTTAGATATTAGCCGATGGTTGCTTTCTATCGGCTATTTGCTTGGTACGACACACTTGAGTTTTATCGGATGCCTGAGCCTGTTCCATCTCTTTATTCCTTAGGCGTTGCACCATTCTCTTATGGCTTCTTGTTAATTCTCCTGGACACCATTGGCCTTTCTGTCAAACATATTTTCTTCCATTATCTTTCTCTTCTTGATCAGCCCAGTCCTGGTCAACAACTCTTTTTTCAAGCTGATCATGAACATTTTTATTTTTAAGCGCCGATCCATGTTATTATGATGATATGCATCTTGAGTATGGATAGACCAGCGGCTAGTTTGAGACTGCCTATACTCCTGAAATTGATTACCACATTCTGGACAGTCATGTCTGGTAGGCAATTTCAAATCTTCATTCCAGCAATGTTTAAAGAAAGGACAATTCCAATGTAATTCGGCTTGTTCCCTTTTATACCTCTCTTCTTTCAGTTGATGCTGGTACGCTTGATCCTTTAACCAACGCTGATAATCCTTTTCCTTCTGCCACTGCCATTTATTCAACAGAATCTGAGATATGACCTATGGCTTTGTCGTCTCTGCTTTTGACGTCTCCCCCTGCTTGTATCGGCTCTTTTGCTCGGCACGACGTCTTCTAATCTCTTTGTACTCGTCAGCCGATATTTACATCTTGGGATCGACTGTTCTAGGTTCTTTTGATTTGGTTGATGCTAGGACCTTAGTTTTTCCTTTGAATAGCCCAGCATCAACCATGTTTCGATCTCCTGGGAAAGGATTATCAACTTTCATTTTTCGAGGCGTATCAAATTTGAGCCTCCCCTGCTGAATGGCCCTCTGTATATGCTGTCGGAAAATTCTGCAATCGTTGGTGGAATGAGAAGTAGCATTATAGAATTTGCAGAACTTCTTATTGTTCAATTGATCAGGGGCAACATGACATGACCATTGGGCAACTTGATCTGCCCTTTTCAAGTAAGAAATCGAAGAGCTTGTCTGATTTGGTGACATCAAAGTCATAGCTCTCATCGACTCCTCTTTCCTAAGGATTTGGCACCATTACTGTCTTCTTGCCCTAATTCCATTCAGCTATAGCAACCTCTTATTCTTCATCTTCATAGCCGTCATCGACTGAGTATAGATCATAAGCTTCGGCTACTATGGTATTCTTCTAGAACCGGGTATCTCTGCGCATACTCTAGAATTGGCTATTGAGCGCTGCTACTCGTTGAGCTAATTGACCCAAGTTCTCAAATTCTTGTCCCAGCAGCTTTTCTTTCTACATCGGCAGCATTCCTTGAACAGCTAAAGCAGCTAGTTGATCATCAACCAAGTTTAAGGAGAAGCAGAAGTTCCTGGTTTCTCGGAACCTCTAAAGAAATTCAGTGCCCAATTCATTAGTCTTCTGTCTTATTGTTGTCAGATCGGTAATCTTCTTTTCTCCAGTCCCAGTGTAAAAATATGTATGAAACTTCTTCTCCAGGTCAGCCTAATTGGCAATGGAATTGACTGGCAATGCCGAAAACCAAGTAAAAGCTGCCCTAATAAGGACAGAGAGAAGAAACGAACTCGATGGACATCCTCAACTGATGCTTCACCCAATTGTGTAAGATACCTCTTCCTTTCCCTCATAATGGTCTTCTTACTCGCCCAGCATTTTAGACCGATGCCTTTTGGCTCAGCTCTTGTTCTCCCTCTTCTCCATTTGTGTCCAAAAGTTCTCAAGCTTTCCCTTGTGATTTCCCCATCAATCCTTGAGAGAAAAAGATGCCAAACTCGATTAGAGAGCAGATTCACCGATTCCCCAACTCAAAAGAGCACTCGGTTTATGTCGGTGTTTCGAGTAAGCACCGGCTAGTAAATTTGTATATTGCGTGTCTGACCCGGATGGTGTGCTAAGAGGACACAAGAATTATATTGGTTCGGGCCGAATGTCCCTACGTCCAGTTTCGAGCTGCTCGTGTTACTAGCACTGAGTTTGTAGTAGGGGGTTACAAAATGGCGAGAGAGGGAGGTAGCTCCCAAGTCTCTGAGGTTCGGTTGCTTGGTGCTCGATGTCTGATGCGGTGCGGTGAACCGATTCAATGCGATGTGCGATGAACCGATCTCTCTAGTGGGACGCCCTGCTTTCCCTTTTATAGGTCAAGTGAAAACAGAGGTTACAATTGAAGGGGAGAGAAAAAAGGAAAGAGAAAATAAGGCTTTCGGAGGTGTTCTATCCTCCTCTTTGCGTGGGTCCCGCTGACCCTGCAGATCATGGTGGCAGCGGCGTTGTACCGGGGTCCTGTTGGCCACTGCAGCTTACGTGCGGGCGTCGCGCGCCATCCTTGTCTTCCGTCCCGTTCGAGTGGATGGAATGGTCAGAGGGTCCCCTGATAGAGGCCATACGAGGGGCTAGCGGTACAGCGCCAGTCAACTGACGCTGGTGAACTAATGTTGGACGGGGCTCAGGCAGGGAGTTGGCAGCACAGTGCTGGCCTGTTGTCGACATAGAATTTTCGTCCCATGCTGAGGACACACGTAGCAAGCCGGAAGGGTCTGCTCGATGGAGCTGTAGATCCGCCTAGCTTCAGCACAGGGATGGTCGATCCTGAGCACTCCTCCCAAGACGTGCCAGTCAATTTGACCCTGTAATTGACAAGGAGAGAAAGTTTATCAATAATTAAGGACGGAACGTGCCGGTGTTGCCAGACAGTCCTGAATATGCGGCTCTGAGAGCCGATATGAAAGGAGATCGACTAAAAAGTCGATTCCAGCATATTCGCAAGAATAAATCGGTTAAGTCTCATTGGGTTGTATAAGAAGAATCGGTTGTCATTCAGGATAAATGTTGTTATTTGAACAAATATTAATCAATGGCAATAAAATGTTAACAATGATTGGTTTATGCTAAGCCAATGATTACAGGTAACTGAACCCCTTTTTATATAAAGAAACAATTCAATACCACTTAACCGTTTAATAAAGGTAAATCTAATGAACATGTTAGATCTCATCTATTGCTATGACCAGTGGGGCATGAGGCAGAATCATGTAGGCCGTAGAAATAACAATAGACTCGATGACCCTAACTCATTACTAATATCAGTGGGGCATGAGGCAGAATCATGAAGGCCGTAATACAATAATAAGATCATGGGGCTAACATATCTTTCAACCTATCTTTACTTCAACGGTCTCGTGATGCGAACTGTTCGTGAAAGCACTCGATATCGGCTAAAACAGCCGATTCAGGCATAACGCACAGTTAAAGTCATGCCTTATCAGGAATAGATCTATCAAATAACGATCCCCACTCTATGGTGCTAATAGTGGGGTGTGAGGCAGAATCACACAGGCTGTGATTATGGAGATTATGGAGAACAGCAATAGATCTGCTGAGGAGGCTCTCGATGGATCTGCTTCATCGCGCCAGCTGTAACACCCGGGTGTTTAAGTATTAAAAACTGGACATATCATCATATGCATTGCAAGGCATTGGTCATATTGCAAACTTTGATATTCATTCACTAAAACCAGTTTACATTTATGTTATAAGTATTGCTTGGTATTGTTTGAATCAAGTTTGAAATCTTTGTATTGATTTGAAATTCCGAAAACCCTGGTTTTCAATATTTAAACCCTACCCTGAAAATCCATTTCCAAATTGAAGCACATTTTGGGGTTGAGCCTTAAAGCAAAATTGTAGGTCTTCTTGAGTTGTACAAAGTTTGTTTTTGGAGTTTTTCAAGTTGTTTAGTAAAATTTGAAGTTATTTGAAAGGGCGAAATCCTTAAATGTCCCCTATTTGAATTCAAAAGTTCATTTCAAAATGTAGACTGAATTAGGGGTTGGTTATAAAAGCAAAGTTGTAGAACTTTTGATTTTGAACAACTTTTATTTTTGGAGATTTTTTAGTTGTTATACAAATTTGGGAGTAATTTAGATTTTAAACTAGATGGCAATTCTGTTATTTTGATGAGCAGTGTTCACCGCTCTTGCTACATTGCCGGCGACCTTCGGTTTGGTTCCAGGCGTGCGCGTGGACGTCCTCGGCTTCGCGCTAGCATGGAGAAATCTCCTGTGTGGCTTCCTTGCGCTTCTGAGCCACGCTATTTAGCCTTGGCCGTCGCCGTTTGTCCCCGCTCCCTTGCTCTGCTTTTCTTCCCGTCGCCTTGATCATCTTCGGTGAGCTCGCACCGTCGCGGTAGTGTCTTCACCGTCACGGAATAGTGCTAGATAGCTTTGCCTACTCCTTGCGTACCCATCCAGCTTGCTCTAGTCGATTGATTTCGCCGTGAGTTCGCCGTTCGTCGCTTTCTTCCTCGCGGCCGGCCACCTTACCCGAGATTCTGTTTCTCCGCGACCAGCATCCTCCGGTGAGCCGTTGCCCATGATCAGTGTACCTATGGCTTCGTCTCGATGCTGTGGTGCTTAATCCTTTGTTGCTTGCTCGTTTTGATCACTGCAGTCGCCGGTTCTCCCTCACCGATGATCTTTGCTCCGCCGTGATCACCGTGGTCGTCGTCACGTCTCTCCGTTGCTTCTCCGACCTCGTTCCTTGCTTCAACGCGTTCGGGGTGAGCTACTGGTGCTTCCTGGATCCTTTGTTTAAGCTCTACTGGTTTCACGTTGCCGGCGTAGCGCTGCCGTGCCACTGCGTCCGCCATGGCCGGCGTCAGCCTTGAATCGTGCCGTGATTGAGTTAGCTAGTGTCTCCAATCGATGCGCCATGTTGTTGTGAGTGTTTTGGTACTTTGGCCGTCGCCGTTGGACTCACCGTCGGTGAGTTAGCGTCGGTCAGCGTCGTCGCCGTCGCGGTCAAAGCCGGAGGTTGGGGATGACAGGTGGGACCCGGGTGTCTGCGACTGTGTAGTTCAAAATGGATTTTTTCTATTTTCAGCACTGAATGAATAGTATCTATTTTTGTTATTTTTGTGTAGATTTATTTAAAGCTCCAAAAATTATGAAAATTTTTGTGTTAACTCTCTGTGATGTATATTATTTAAGAAAAATAGGAAATGTTATTTTTCAACACTTTTTGAGTGTTATAAAAATTGCTCAATTTATTAATAAATAGATTTCCCTGATTTTTCTAGGCTTATTTATGTATCCAAAAATTATGAAAATTATTTTATCACTTAGTTATCATGTGATGATCATTGACAAAAATTTTGAGGCCAATTGGAACAATTTGATTTATTTCATAATTCTTAATTAATTAATTAATTCATAAAAGCAAATAGTAACCTTTAGTGATTTAGGTTTTGTTTGAGTTTTTGATTGAGTGATGTCCTTGGGTCATTAGTTGGTGATGATCCTTGACAATTGATATGAGTGTTGCGAAAATAGTTTAGTTAGTTTAACTTATAACTGTACCGCGAAGGAATGTTGTATTCAAGTTGTTAATTTTGCATCCATCATCGAGCATCATGTTTCGTATTCCGTATTATGTTAAACATGGCATTGTTACTACGTGTAGTGAACGAATGTGAACACATGGTAGTTAATCAAGTAGTTGAGGAGGTTGATCCGTCTGTGGAGGTTGGTGTTGATATCGGTGGAACGACTCCGGACCAAGACTTTTCCGTCAACGAAGGCAAGCCCCGGATGCATACAACCCTACCTTGTATTTCACAAATTGATTTCGCTTTTGCTTCTTTTTAATGCATTCAATGATTAAAAGTCAAGTGAAAACCGAATTGGTACATTACCAACCTTGTTATTTCATATTTACCATATTACCAGTTTTAAATTCGTATATGCCTAGTTTTGCTTAGCTATGCTTAGAACGATGAAAGTCGGGTGATTACCTGTCACCTACAAGTTTTAAATGGAACTTTGGTTACTTATGTTATCATGTGCTATGAGAATGTGGAGTAATAAATCTAGACCGGGCGGACTCGGTGTGTGTGAGCCACAAGACATGGAGGTCTTGTGAGCGGGTTCTTTCCGCCTGTGTCGATTAAGGTCCGTACCGTTGTTGAATTGCATGAGATGAGACTTTGTAGTACTAACCACATACTCCGGTAAGCCTTAACTTGGCTATTCTATTACGAGAATGGCTACTCGCGCACTGGGAGTGGAGAGATGGCGAGAATAGCGTGTACCCACGTGGCAATGGGCTGGAGTGTGGAATACTGTATTCTCGGACGGCGCAGACCCGTTCTTGTTTTAGAGGATCCGTGGGTAGGTTGATATATGTAGGTCCGGGACCTGCATATGTCGTGTGGTCTAGAATTCCCAGCTAGGTTTTTAATCGGTTCGAATCGTCGTTGCTCCTCGGTTATGGAGACTCAGCTCACTGTTCATCATCGTAGAGTTAATAACTGGAACTTGAGGATGGTTTGAGAAAGTGTTGGATACGAAGTTTTATGATCTCAATACGGACCATGTCAGCTTTGTATATGATCTTATGAAGTTTTAAATGTCGATGTAAAGAATTTTATTAAAAAGTTTTTACGCAAAAAGAACTTTGATTATTGATAAAGCCATACCTTGAATCCCTGAGCCTGCATTCATAAGTTCTATCAGTTTTTATTTTGGTTTAGTCTTGTTGAGTACTTTTGTACTCAGGGTTCATTGACCCTTGTTGCAGGTGAGGCTCATGAGCAGATCTGTTTTGGATCGTGCTGCATGACTGTTGTTCAATGCGATGACGTTAAGTAAATGTGTGGCCGTTGGGCGGGGCATCTTATTTGTATGTTCTGTAATATGTTATAATGCCACTCCACTACTTTGGTTTGTATTAATTAATCGAACTTAGTTGTATGGTTTGAAACAAATGGTTTGTAAACTATGTTATTGTAAGTCTTCCGCTGTTTTTACTCTGATGTATCTATTTGAATAAACTGTTGTAATACTGCAATGACTCTGTAATGTGATCCTGCTCAGAA
This sequence comes from Miscanthus lutarioriparius, assembly GCA_904845875.1. Lineage (NCBI taxonomy): Eukaryota > Viridiplantae > Streptophyta > Magnoliopsida > Poales > Poaceae > Miscanthus > Miscanthus lutarioriparius. The sequence goes on from CAJGYO010000008.1 coordinate 21,052,718, forward strand.
ATCGTGGATGATTCGGGGTTCCCTGAGGACACCCGACAGTCTTATTAAGTTACCGGGAACGTATGCATGGGTGTCAAAGGTCGTTGGACAGTGACAGGTGCATGTGAGCCCTATAATTTAGGAGGTTCTGCCATAGAATGGTATCAGAGCGATCGTTACAAAGTTTTTGGTTGTATTGGTTTACGAAAACTTCAAAATGATTTGGGATGACTATATTTAACTTATTAGTTTGGTCCAAATTGCTTCTGACTTATCTTATTTCTTTCTCACCATTCCTTATTTGATTAAAAAGGTTTTGTATGGTGGAGTAGTAATCTTACTATGCCCTATATAAAAACAAATGCTGTTTATGTTCGTTTTAAGCTTTGGTGGTTTTGTTCGTAAGAACGATTCATGCATCATAATTAATTCACTTGTTACTTCCTTCATCTCTGAGTCTGGGTGAGTAGTGTGTATGGGTTGAGTTGTGTATTCCATCCTTACTGCTCTTGAGACTGTTGTCAGATTGTTTTACTTGAATTAATCCTATTTGTACAGTATGGCTCGTACCAAGAAGACACCCCGTAAGTCCACAGGACCCAAAGGAGTTCCTCGTCACCAACTTGCCCCTAGGAATGACGGTGCTAGCAGTAGCAGCTCTAGGCCTGATCCTTAGGCGGAGATACAGAGGATTTATGCAGAGTTAGCCCAAGCTACTAGAGATAGGGCTATGGACGCCATCCAGGTGGGCAGAGTACAGGAGCAGTTAAGACGTCTCACCACCGCTCACAGGAACTGTGAACGTATGTTAGTTCGTACGGTAGAAGGAAGAAATGAAGCTTGGCATAGAGAGAACATAGCTAGAGCTAGAACTCATGAGTTAGAATTTTATGTAGAAGATTTAGAAGAGCATAATACCTATCTACATGAGGAAGTTCATAGGCTAAGCAATCTCCTGGCTCCTAATCATGAACCCCAAGCTGATACAATGGATCCCGGTGTTATCCTTACCGATGGAAGTGAATCGGAAGAAGAAGCAGAAGAAGAAGATCCCGAAGAATTAGTAATGATCGATGAAAGTGACAATGAAGGCGGTAATATTTCCGGAATGGATACCGAGCCTGAAGTTTGATGTAATCGCGAAAAGAAGTAGAGTTGTATAATAGTTAGTTCTAGTTTAAGTTAAGTAGTCTTGTTTAAATGTGGTCTTGTGTTTAAATAAATGAAACTAGTGTAATGAGTTGTAGTCCGCTCTTTTATCAATCAATAAAGGCTTGTGAGTAAAGTTTGGTTTGTTGTGACAGATGCGTTGTACGCGGGGTTCGTATATTCCTGGTACTTCACAAGATGAGAACGGTATTCTAAATCCGCCACCAGTTCCAACAAATCTAGCGGATGCTATAGCCGCACTTGTTAATGTGACGGTTGAAAATTCTCGTTTGCTTCATGAGATGGCTCAAAGTAATCAGAATCAGATGCATGGAAACCATGGTCGCCATCATAACAGGCAGGAGGCTACATGCGGCGGGATTCATCAATGTCAAGGGCGTCGTTCTAGTGGTTTGCTTGCATGACATCCCAAACCACGTCAAAGAAGTTGCTCTTCATGGCGTTCGTCATGGCGCTGGCTGCTGCGCAAGTTCACTCCGACCACGATCTTCGGCTTCTTCCCCGTGGAGCTCCAGCCACCGGATACCCTGGAGATTATGAGCGCCTGGTCAAGGATTTCTTTGACACCACCATGGAGATTATAACCGCACACTATGCACGATCAAGATTGACGTAAAACAGCCAATAAAACATAACTCATCGTTTAACGTGTAGATTAGATCAGTTTCAGATTAACAAACGATGGGCTAAACAAGATATAAGGCTGATCTAGATCAATCCCAATCGGGCAGAGTGATATTGCTGTATTTAGATAAATAATGAAAGCAATAAGCAACATTGGTAACTTAATGAATCTACCAAAGACTGTCATTCTAAGGTAGAGCCGATAACTTGAGCTTGATCTAGTTCATGCAGTGGGGGTCGACTGGATCGATGCAGCCATACTTGAACTAGGCAAGAATCGATAACTAACTTATACCAAAGTCGCAGTGGAGGTTGACCGGATCGATGCAGCCATACGAACAGATGTATAAGCCATGATGGTACTTACAACAAGAAGTAGAGGTCGACCAGATCGATGCAGCCGTACTTGCTGAAGAACTCGCCAAGATCTACTCTACTCCTACTCCTAAGGGGTGGCCGGAGCCAAAAAAGTAAATGACTTGTATATTGGATAGATTGTTGTCTTTTACAATAGCCGGGCTTTGATATTTATACCCGGGACCTGCGCATGACTCCTGTCTAAGCATGACTCATCACAATTTTTGACCCTAGAGAAAACATTCCTAATTTAAGATAACTTGGACCCTAATCTTTCTCTTTTTGTAGAGTCCAACATGTCTCGCCCTGGCGCCGATCATAACCATTGTCATTATCCGCTGGCGCTATCTGAAGAAAGCCAATTCTAGTTTCGCGTTTAAATCAGCTAGTTCCGATCATGCAATTGATTCCTTGATGACATGATCTTGGGAGCTTTCGAGTCCCTGAGACCCTTCTTCCAAATTTTGGTGTAAACACCTGTTGACGCGATGGGCGATGTGAGTTTCCCAGCATGGCCCGATGCGACCACTAGTCGCATCAGGACACGTCCGAGACGTGCTCCTGGGCTTGCACCTCCATGCCATAGTGGTTGAAGCAGTTCGAGCCCTACCCTAGGACCACTGCTTCAGGCCAGTAGCAGATCCGATCCCCAAGGATCGGGCGAATCGGAAATCTCTCCCTAGGAGCCGGGTGAGAAGAAATCTGACCCCCAGGGGTCGGACAAGGCGGGGCCCTCCCCGTGAGACTGGACGAGGCGTGTCCCGGCCCCTGGGGGTCAGATGATGCAGAAACCTCATCCTTGGAGTTGGACGAGGCGTGACCCGGCCCCTGGGGGTCGGACGAGGCGGAAACCTCACCCTCAGAATCGGACGAAGCGTGGCTCGACCCCTTGGGGTCGGACAAGGAGGAAACCTTGCCCTCGTAGTCAGATGAGGCATGGCCCGGCCCCTGGGGGTCGAACGAGGCAGAAACCTTGCCCTCAAAGTCAGACGAGGCCGTAGTTGCGTCCTTAACCATCGGATGAGGCGACGTGGCCCTCTTTAATCCTTTAGCTCAAATACCCGGGTATAGATATCAGACAGTAGTCCCCGAGCCTTCAGAGGAGTGAGACACTCCTGCAAAGCCTTTTTCGTAATTTGTTGCTCTTGTGGCCGTTGTGCCATGGGGGTGGGGTGTTATCGGAACTTCGGTGCTTTTCCCCTTGGTTCGTTGTATCGCATAGGGTAACTGAGTAGGATTTAGGTACCAAGCCTTTATATGGGAGACTGGCAAAGTGGACACGGACGCCTAGCCCCTAGGGAGGAGACACGCCTATAATCCATTTTCTGCCAGTGCGCACGAGCGCACCTGGTGGGTGTAGCCCCCGAGCCTTTGGAGGAGTGAGACACTCCTGCAAAAAGGCTTTCTATGATCCGTTGCTTGAGGGCGCATGGGAGTATTGTTTGTTATTGTTGTTTTACCAAATGGCAAGCTATGTATGATACTCGTCGTTTGTCTGCGACCGCGTATTCAGTCTCCTTGTGATGTCGAGCCCCCAAGCCCCCACACGCAATAGGGGTCTAGTCGGGGGGTCGGTTCGTCTTGTGATCATCGTCCCTCATGCGTTCATTCGTTAGAACGAAGGGGCTAGGCCGTGCTGTGCTTTCCTCGTTGGACGGAGCATGGTGCTCGGTGAGTTGTTAACGAGCTTGTTCGAGTGAGCCCCAGCATCCCCTTCATGGAGGCCCAGTTTGAGGTCAGCTGGTGACTGACTCCAGATTCTTGGTGGCGGGTTCATATAGTTCCTGGATTCGTTCGACCGGTCCGAGGGCTCGATGCCTTTCTTTCAGGAGAAAACCATGGACCTTGCATCATCCCAGACTCTAAATGAGGGTCGAGACGCCCATGGCGCTTTGCGTACTGGCCACTAGTGGGCCCGTCCTTAACCCCCCTCACTCTAAGGTGCCTTGGAGCGACCGTGAACCCACTAGTGGGCCAGCCTTTGAACTCCTAGGCGTTAATGGGCCGTAGGAGCATTTTCATCCCCATATCCCTCTTACCTGCGGCGGCTCGTGGCCTTTGAAGTCAAACCATTGCTCGGCGGATCCTTCACGGGGAAGATTGGGATAGGCATGCGCTCGTCTCTCGAGGCGGCGACGTGACTGATGCTGCGAGAAATAATGAGGGCTTGAGCCCCGAAGGAAATGAACCTGGTAGGGCATGTGGTGCGTTAATTTAGGCGAACGGTTCGACTCTTGCTCATTCCGCCCTTACCTTATAAACACAGTGGTTTCTCCCTAGCCTCCGTATGCGCAGCCGCATCCTTTGGCCTTCCAACCTTTCTGCCTTTCGCTCCTGAGTTCCAACCTTTGTTTCCCAATTTCTACTCTGTCGCTGGTGAAGTTCTCGCTCTCCAGCCACACGCCGCCACCGGATCTTTTGCATTGCCATCCCCGTTCCCCGATGGAGCCGTGGCCTCGCTCCGACGTTCTCCACGCGCGCATGGAGGGTCTAGTTAAGAAGGGCCTTCTCTGCGCAAGGACCGTGGAGAATGAGTGAATCGTACCTGGTGGCGAGTATGTGTCGTCGCCGCCCGATGGCTACATTGTCTCCTTCATCCCCTTCCATGAGTGGGGGTTTGCGACTCCTCCCCACCGATTCCTCCAAGGACTGCTGCACTACTATGGGCTAGAGCTACAGCATCTGAATCCCAACGAGATTCAGCACATCTCGGCCTTCGTTGCGCTGTGCGAGGGGTATCTCGGGACCGAGCCCCACTTCAAGTTATGGAAGTGCTTCTTCACCGTCGAGCTGTAGAAGAAGAAGGAGAAGAAGAAGCTGGACTTGGTGGTGCCGATGGGGTGCGTGAGCATCCATCTGTGGGGCAGCCGGGCGTCAGAGTACATGTCGATCCCCTTGTCAAAGTCCAATAAGGGGTGGCATAAGCTCTGGTTCTACCTAAAGAACGACGCCGCTGCCCCCCTGCCGATCTTCACCGGCCGCCTGATCGAGGAGGTGCCGGATGTGTGGAGATACGAGCCCATCGAGAAGGAGCAGAAGAGGCTCAGCAACCTGCTCAAGGCCATCGCGACTTTGAAGCGTTGTGGCCTCTATGGGACCGGCATCATCGGAGCATACCACGTCATGAGGTTGGCCCCGCTGATGGCGTGCGCCCTTCTGATGTATAAGATGACGCCAGATTCCATGCCCGAAGGGATGGTGATGGTCGCCGACGGGGCCCTCAGCGTCAGTGAAATGTCACAACACCTCAAGGAGGCGATGGAGTTCCCAACGGATCCATCGGTGGATCTCGCCCTGGTGTACCCGGTCCCGAGGCATCCCGCAATGTGGTCGGACGCGGGTTTCGTTGAACTGGTGAGCCTTCTTAGAGTTTCTTTTCTTGGCCGACCCTCCTCTATTTTCAAATTCTAACCATCGGGATTTGCAGCGTAGCCTCATCGCCCGTGATTCTGACCTACCACTTCTAGAGGACATGGCACGGAGGGCGGCGAACCACGCTGCGGTCGAGGCGACGAAGGCGAAGAAGGATCAGAAGAAGGCGAAGAAGGAGCGAGCGAAGCTCTAGTGTGGAAGGCATTGACAAGGCTCGGAGGAGGACGACAATGACGTGGAAAAGGAAGAGGAGGAGGATCCCAACATTCCATGGGGCATGCTGGCGCTCGAAGGCAAGCAGGCCGACGTGGGGCAGGTGAACTTGACTCTAATTCCATAGCACGCCCCAACGCGAATCGAGGAGGACGCGCCTCCAAGATCGACAGGGGAGGACATGCCCCTGAGGTTGGTGGGGCAAGTCCGCCCTGCTCCTACCGACCCCAATGCGCCTCCAAGATCGGCGGGGGAGGACACGCCCCTGAGGTTGGTAGAACAAGTCCGCCCTGTTCTGACCAACCCCATCGGGGGATCGAAGCGTCCAATTGCCGATGTGGCGAAGTCGAAGTCGAGCGGCCGGTCCCCGAAACGATCTTGGGTAATGGCATCGAGGTGAGTTAACGACTTCTTTGTCTTTTCGTTGTGTTCTCGGGTTTCGCCGTGTGATGTTGGTGCTTTTCGCGAGACCTCAAATTCTAACCAGAGATCCTACAAGTGGTATCAGAGTAGGTTACCTCATGTACGCTTCACCATGTGAGGTATGGAGCCCGAAGAAGGATCCAGTGGTGTGAAGCCCATAGATGTCGATATAGTGGACATGGGTTTGCATGAGACCGACAGCAGCAAGCTCAGTGCCTCGATAACGAGCAACACCACGCTCCCACAGCTAGAGGCTACCGATGCCGAGAAAGCTCTAAATGAAGAAGAAAGAAAGAAAAGAAAGGTAGCAAGAAAAGCAAAAAGAGAAGCAAGAGAAAAGAAGAAAAAGGAGCAGCAAAGGCTTGAAGACAAGAAGCAAAGAAAAGAAGAAAGAAAGCTCAAGAGAGAAACAAGAAGAAAAGGATAGAAGCAAGGAAGAAAAATGAAGAAGAAGAGAAGGCGACCAATGCATCATCAAGTGACATTTCAAGTAGTTCCGAAGATGGAGATGATAATGAGTCCTACCAAGTGTCCAAGGGAGGCAAGAAGGAGAAGAAAGGAAAGAGCAAAGCAGACTCTAACAACAAATATGCCGCCGTATCCTTTAACTATTCTTCTATGCCTATGACTAACCATGATTGGAGGTCTTTCATCAATGTGCCCACGGGCAAGTTACCTCATTTTGATGGGACTAACTTTGTCAAGTAAAAGCACTTGATGAGATCCTATCTTATAGGTCTTCACCCCGGTATTTGGGAGGTAGTTTACAATGGATTTGAGCCACCGGTTGATCCCAAGAATCCAACACTAGATGAAATGAGAATTATTCATCTCAATGGTCAAGCCACAAGTGTGTTGTTTAGTGCTTTGGATGGTGATGAATACAATAGAGTGATTGGTGTTGATGTTGCAAAGCAAATATGGGACACTTTGCACCTTGCACATGAAGGGGTTGACAAAGTAAGAAAGTCAAGAATTGATTTGTTGATGGCCAAGCTCAATCGATTTGTGATCTTAGATGGAGAAGGGCCACAAGAGATGTTTGATAGGTTGATGACCATGGTGGGTAAGATTAGAGGCTATGGTGATGATGAGCTAGATGATCACAAGGTAGTGAAGATTATGTTAGAAGCTTATTCATCTAGAAATAAGACCGTGGTGACTCTAATTAGGCACAAGAAGAAGTTTGAGTTTTTCACACCAAATGATGTACTTAGGAGAATCTTGTCCTTTGACATGCAAAGAGAAGAAGCAAATGAAAGGAAGAAGCTTGGTGAGTTGCAAGCAAAATTAGATGGCATAAAGATCAAGGATGTAGCACTCAAAGCCAACAAATCAAGCAAGCAAAGGCTCTACTAGCAAGTCCAAGATCAACAAGCAAGCCTAAGGCAAGCAAGCAAGTCCAAGAGCAAGTAGAGACTACATCATCCTCAAGTGAACATGAAAATGATGATGAACATTATGAGAAGGTTGATGATGTTGCTCTCTTTATGAAGAGATTTCAAAAAGGTCTAAAGAAGCAAGGCTATAATGTAGTGAAGAGAAAGTTTCTAAACAAGAAGATGACATGCTACAATTATGATAGTACCTGTCAGGTTCATAAACCCGGGGTCCCTAATGGACCTGCTTCCTAGCAAAAGCTTGGCCCAGCAGATGATGTTGCGAATGGCGCGCAACTCCTGGGTCGGCCGGGATACCTAACGACAGGCCGAAAGGGCGATCCAGTCTCTAACCGGAAGGCTTGGCCAAGGAGGGACGACGCTCGCTTTCGACTCCGACCCGCCTCTCTGACCGGAAGGCCTAGCCAAGGAGGGTCGACGCTCGCTTCCGACTCCGACTAGCTTCTCCGACCGGGAGTACACCGAACCTCTGCTTACAGCTCTTCTCCGACCGGCGCGGTCGGAGCCAACTGGAAAACGACCAAATGGGGACGCCCGCTCAGTAAGGACCCAAAGAATTAGGCAGAGCAAGTAAGGCAGAGCGCTGAAGTCAAACCGCAATACCGAGAACCGTACCCTGCACCCCTATAGGACAGTACCGTCAGGTCATGTTAGAAGGGTGCTCTACAACCTTCCAGACATGTCAGAACACGAACAGTGTTATGGGCGCCGACATTTGTCCTACAGTATGGTAGGCGCCGACATTTGCCATACCACTAGAACACGGTGGAACCAACCACATGCATCCAGCCATCAATAGTGTGGTGGGCGCCAACAAACCACCTTGTACCCGATGGCGTGGGCAATAAGACTAGGTAGCACACACACTCTCTTTCTCTCACACTCTCTCTCTCTTGTAAAGCCATCCCCTTCATCTATAAAAGGGGATGCGCTCTCTCCAAAAGGAGGACGATTCAGACAACTGATTCCGATTCTCTCTGTTTGGCTCTAGAACTCTAAAGCTAGATAGAGCGTACGTTTGAACACTTAGCACACGTTGGAGCTCCCGTCACTCTTGGCCCTTTGGTCCAAAGTCCGACCGAACCTCTGATACCCCCATCTTACTTCCACTCGTTTGTAACCCCACAGCAAACTTTGAGCACCTGGGCTCAGGAATAAAGTCACCGACCGACTCAAACTGGATGTAGGGCACATTGCCTGAACCAGTATAAACCCTGTGTCATTGAGTGCTAGACCACATCCGATCACAACGTACGGCAAAACTATAAATATTTATGTGTTGGTCACTTTTTGCACTGACAGTACCGATCACTCCATTGCCAAGTGTCCATATGATATGAAAGACAACAAGTACAAGAAGAACAAGAAAGAAGAGAAGACCGACCATAGAAAGAGCAAGAAGTACATGGAAAAGGCTCACATTGGGCATGAATGGGACTCAACTAGAGAGAGCATAAGTGAAGAGGATGAGAAGATTACAACCATGGCTATCCATAAGCCATCCTCTACACAAAGGCTCTTCAACAATATGTCCGATGATGACTACTACTCTCTTCACATTTGTCTCATGGCAAAGGGTGAGAAGATAAAATCAAAGGCCAAATCTCCTCCACCTCCTAGTGATATCTCTAGTAGTGATATTAGTGATAGCTCTAGTGATGATGGATCTAGTGATGAAGAAATTGACCAAATAACTAAAAACTTGGATGGAAGACCAAATTATTCATCACTAAGTTAATGGATCTAGAGAGGAGAATCTTATCCAATAAAAGGATCTCCACATTGCTAGTAAGGAAGCTCTTGCATTAGAGAGAAGTGAGGTGAAATCCTTGCACAAGGCCTTGGCCAAAGAGCAAAAGGACCATGCTATCACAAAGAAAGCACATAATGCTCTCAAGAAAAAGTATTGTGACTTGGATGAAAAGCACAAAGAACTTGAGCTGTAATATGGCATTCTTTGAGATAGCAACTCACATCCCTCTAAGGCAAAGGAAACCTCTACTCCCTCCACTAGCCAAGGTTGTGAAAAATGTTATAATCTTGATTTAAATGCCTATTCCACTAACCTTGCAAATATAGAAGCTCTAAGAAAGGAGATTGTTAGGCTCAATTAGGTCATTGGAAAAGGGTGCATGGATGGCAAGGCCCAAACTAATAACAAAAAGAAGGATGAATGAAAAGGGCCACAATACAAGAAGTGAAGGCATCCCTTAATCAAGCATGGGCTAGGACACACAACAGGAGCCAAGACAAATGGAAGAAATGGAAGAAAGATAGTGAATGTCTATGAGTGTGTGTAGTTTGAGAGGAAGGACAGAATTGGTGTAGAACAGCCTGTACAGACCGTGGCAGTGCAGCGTCACCCAGTGACAGTGCCGCGATGAAGGGCAGTAGTGCCGCGCCCCGTAAGAATGAGAAGGCTACTAATTCTGCATCAGATCAGACTAAGCCCATGAAGAAGGTGTTCCAGCAGAAACATGTTTCCTAGAAGCCAAATGAATCAATGTGGGGCACTAAGAATAAGTATGCCTATCAACCGAAGACACATACACCTCGACAAAGCTTGACATCATGTTTTGTATTGAAGAACAACAGTAGTGGTCAAGTGGTTGCAAAATATGTTGGAAAGGAAACCAACATATATAAGAATACTTCTATTTGGGTTCCTAAGTTTCTTGTGACTAACATGCAAGGTCCCAAGTCAAGTTGGGGACCTAAATCTAGCAACTAAACTTGTTTTGCAGGCATACTCCTCCAATGGATCAAGTTAGGTGCTTGATAGCGGATGTACAAATCATATGACCGGAGAAAGAAGTATGTTCTCATCATATTCCCCGATGATGCACTCAAATGAAAATATTGTCTTTGGAGACAATTCAAAGGTGGATGTGATTGGTCTTGGTAAAGTTGCTATAACCCTTGAGTACTCAATTACAAATGTTTTACATGCTGATTCGTTAAGTTACAATTTATTGTCCGTTTCTTAATTGTATGAGATGGGCTACAATTATCTCTTTACGGATAAGGGTGTGAAAGTCTTTAAAAGGGAGGATTCCTCTATTGTCTTTACGGATCGATTAAAGAACAAGCTTTAGCTAGTTGATTTCAACAAAAGTAAAGCTAAGCTTGAGACTTGTTTAGTGGCAAAATCTAGCATGGGTTGGCTTTGGCATTGCCAACTAGCCCTTGTTGGGATGAGGAACTTAGCCAAACTTCTAAAAGATGAACACATCCTTAGACTAACAAATGTTCACTTTGAGAGAGATAGGATTTGTAGCGCTTGTCAAGCTAGAAAGCAAGTTGGCGTACCTCACCCACCGAAGAGTATCATGACCACTGAGCAACCATTGGAGTTAATTCACATGGATCTCTTTGGGCCGGTCGCCTACCTAAGTCTCAGGGGTAACAAATATGGTCTTGTTATTGTTGATGATTATTCCCATTTCACTTGGGTATTCTTTTTGTATGACAAGTGCCAAGTTCAAGAGAAAGTGAAGATATTTATTAGAAGAGCACAAAAGGAGTTCGGTCTCCCAATCAAGAAAGTGAGAAGTGATAATGAGACCAAATTCAAGAACACCCTTGTTGAAGAGTTTCTTGATGAAGAGGGTATCAAGCATGAGTTTTTAACTCCATACACCCCTCAATAAAATGGTGTAGTAGAGAGAAAGAACCGAACACTCATTGGCATGGCAAGGACAAATGCTAGATGAATACAAGACGCCAGATCTATTTTGGTGTGATGCCGTCAACACCGCTTGCTATGCCATCAACCGCCTCTACCTACACAAGAAGTTGAAGAAAACTTCATATGAGCTTCTAACCGATAACAAACCAAAGGTGTCTTACTTTAGAGTGTTTGGGTGCAAGTGTTTCATACTTAACAAGAAACCCAAAACCTCTAAGTGTGCACCTAAAGTTGATGAAGGTTTTCTTCTTGGTTGTGGATCAAATGAGCATGCCTACCGTGTCTTCAACAAAACCTTTAGGAGAGATGAGATTACGGTAGATGTGACATTTGATGAATCTAATGGCTCTCAAGTAGAGCAAGTTGATTCAAGTGTTGTAGAAAAGGAAGATCCACCATGTGAGGCAATCAAGCAATTGGCTATTGGTGATATTAGACCACAAGAAGATGAAGCCACCAAGGTGTAGGTTCCTCAGGTTGTTGCTGCACCTATTTTTGCTAACGTACCTGATGCTGAACAGCGGCAGACCCCTGCTACAACACCTGCACGTGGCAGTGCCGCACCTACCCAATTAGCAGTAGCTGATTCAACTCTAGCTCGTGGACAGAACCTATACCCAATCTTCGAGCAAGAAGAAGATGAACACCCAGAAGAGGAACAAGAAGCCATTGATCACCCAAGGCTAAGACAAATGATACAACAAGATCATCCCATTGACAATATCCTTGGGAGTCTTTGAAAAAGGGTAACAACTCGATCATATTTTGCAAACTTTTGTCAATTTTACTCCTTTGTTTTCTCTTTTGAGCCTCTTAAGGTAGAACAAGCACTTGGAGACCTGGATTGGATCATAGCCATGCAAGAAGAGCTCAATAACTTTGAAAGAAATTAAGTATGGACCTTAGTGGAAAGACCCAATACCAATGTCATTGGCATCAACTGGGTATTCCGCAACAAGCAAGAGTTGAATGCGTGGTGACAAGAAACAAGGCAAGATTTGTTGCTCAAGGTTTCACTCAAGTAGAGGGCTTGGACTTTGAAAAAACATATGCACCGGTGGCAAGGCTTGAAGCAATCCGAATGCTTCTAGCTTATGCCGCTCATCACAACTTCAAGCTATATCAAATGGACATGAAGAGTGCATTCCTCAACGGCCCTATTCAAGAACTTGTCTATTTTGAGCAACCACCGGGCTTTGAAAATCCCAAGTTCCCCAACCATGTCTACAAGCTCCAAAAGGCAATCTACGGGCTTAAGCAAGCACCAAGAGCATGGTATGAGTGCCTTAAGGAATTCTTGATTAATCAAGACTTTGAAATAGACAAAGTCGATCCTACCCTTTTACTCGTAAAGTTGGTAAAGATATCTTTGTGTGCCAAATATATGTCGATGACATAATATTTGGTAGTACTAATCATACTTTTTGTGAGGAATTTAGTAGGATCATAACCAAGAGATTTGAGATGTCAATGATGGGTGAATTAAAGTTCTTCCTCAGATTTCAAATTAAGCAAGTGAAGGAAGGGACTTTTATTAGCCAAACGAAGTATACCCATGATATGCTCAAGAATTTTGACATGGTGAATGTCAAGCCTATCAAAACTCTCATGCCAACTAATGGATATCTAGATCTCAATGATGAAGGGAAAGACATGGATATCAAGGTATATCGCTCCATGATCGGCTCTCTACTCTATTTGTGCGCATCTAGGCCTGATATTATGCTTAGTGTGTGCATGTGTGCTAGATGTCAAGCTAACCCGAAAGAGTGTCACTTAGTGGATGTTAAGAGAATCTTGAGATATTTAGTACACACTCTTAACCTTGGCTTATGGTATCCTAAGGGCTCTAAGTTCGATCTACTTGGATATTCGGATTCCGATTACGCCAGTTGCAAAGTAGATCGAAAAAGCACTTCGAGGACATGCCAATTCCTTGGACGGTCCCTAGTGTCTTGGAGTTCTAAGAAGCAAAATTGTGTAGCCCTTTCCACCGCCGAGGCCAAGTATGTTGTAGCCGGTGCATGTTGTGCTCAACTACTTTAGATGAGGCAAACCCTTCAAGATTTTGGATGTCGCTTTACCAAAATCCCATTATTGTGTGACAATGAAAGTGCCATAAAGCTAGCAAACAATCTCATAAGCCACTCAAGAACTAAGCACATAGACATCCGACATCACTTCTTGAGAGACCACGAAGCCAAAGGAGATATCGAAATTCATCATGTGAGCACCGAAAAGCAACTAGCCGATATCTTCACTAAGTCTCTCGATGAGTCAAGGTTTTATGCTTTACGTAGTGAGCTAAATATAATTGATTCTTGTAATATGGTTTAAATTGTAGCATACCTTTGTTTGATCAACTAGTATGCATAGGTAAAAATAATTGCAAAGGTTTAATTCTTGTGCTTCAAAATGTTTTATCAAAAGCAACAAGTACATTATGATCATGGTGGGTATTGATTATCTATTGCTAATCATAATATGCTTGAGATATGTGTCCATATCCTATATATATCTACAACTATTTAGTTTGTAGCTAAACCCCTTGTTGTTGTGGGTGCGAGTAGTAATACATTGGTACTGCGTGGAAATGCCGCTCCACGGCTAGTGCCGCATATTGGCCATGACAATGCCGCATTTTGAAATGCGCCTAGCATTTTGGGCCACAATGGCCTATTACACGTGGGGCCCATCTTTTCTTCTTATCCCTTTAGGCCCTAGGTAACTCTCTCTCTCCCCCCTTTCACCCCGATGTGCCGCACCTCTCTCTCGTGCGCATCCGCGTCGTCTGTGCCATCTCCACGTCCTTGGTCATGTCCCGGTGGTGCTGCAACGGTGGCCGGAGCTCCTATGCTTCGCCGACTGCCACTGAGCCCTTGGGTGGAGCAATTTCATTCCTTTCCTTTCCAATCCAAGAGTAACCAAGGTATAACCCTAGAACCATCCCGATCTATGCAATGGAAGTGTTTTGGTTATGGATTTTGACTTCTGGTGGTAGTGTGGATGGATTGGAAATAGATTTGATGGTTAAGTTGAATCAATATAGAGACTCATTGATGGGGTGAAATCTATCCTCATGGCAGTGCCACATGTTGGGCGTGGTAGTGTCGCAGGTTGTAGCTGAAGTACTCAAAAATGCAGCATCATTTCATCCATGATTCTCTACATTGATTGGATTTAGTCACCAAATCTTAACTACTTCACTCACTCTACTATCTTTCAAATCCTTAGCCTAACTCCATGTTTTTGATAGAACTGTGGTGTTTGAACATATGACATGTGCTAAGAGTTAGATTATGAAATGGGTTAAGTAGACAACAAGAAACATAATGCAGACTTGGTGAAACAACTAATGCGGTGCGGCAGGGCCGCTCCCAAGCACAGCAGTGCTGCACGCTGGTGATAGTGCCATACCAGCTGCTTCCCTCACTCGCATTTTGACTCTTCTTGATTACTTAATGTGTTTTATAGGCTAACTTCTACCTCCCATTGAAGCAGTTTCTTATTTTATTATATCGTTATGCATAAATGGCTTTTGGTGGAGATGATGACCGGAGAGGGAAGAGGAAGATGACTAAACCTCATGACAAGCCAACTCCTCGATGTGGTCATGGACGTACAGTAGCCGACAACAGTGAGAGGTGATTCTAGAGATAGGGGGAGGAGGGATCAATTGATCTAGGAGGAGGAGAACTTGGAGAGGGCTGGCCGCACCATTCCTCCTGATGCTTGCACAACTACTACTCCTCATCTAGAGGAATTTGATAGAGCATATATCACCAAGTACCCTGATGAGGTGATCATGAGATGTCCTATTGATACCCATGCACATTCAATGATCAACTATGCGGGAAAACAAAGGATGGTGGAAGAAACTCATGAGAACAATCCATATGAGTAGCCAAAAGATCTAGGGGTTGACTATAGATTTTGGAATGAGTTTCATTCCAACTTTTATGCCTCAGTAATCTTTAACTCTAGAAAGTCCAAGATTATCAAGATGCAGTATATTGACAGAGATGAGATGAAAGAGAAGAATGAGCCCGAATCCAACAAGGTAATCAAGGCTTGTGAGCACTTTGGCTTCACTGACATCATGAGCTTCCAACACAATTGAAATGAGGAAGTGTTAGCCTAGTTTCATGCGACCTTCTACTATGACATTTATGTAGATGAGATACATTGGATGACTGAGGGGCAACACTATCGCATTGACTTTGTGACCTTCAGCAGGATTCTTGGTTTTAGTGAGGAGGAGTGGGGCTTCACATACATTCATGATGAGCCTAGAGCTGAGATCAGAGACATTACTTACATGTGGATTGATAGGAGAAGTGCAGATGGCAAGGTTAGTGGCTTACAAACCTAATCAGGCACACAATAAATCCTAAGGATGGAGCAGCTTTAGATCTTAATGGGTATGTGAGAAATGTGCTTGCTAGGTTTGCTCCTAGAGGTGATAGATTCAATGTCTCTCATTTCATGTGGCGTGAGCTGAGGATTGCCATGGATGATGGGAGAAAGGGGTTGCCCTATGCTCCTTATCTCATATTCATGATTGAGAGAGTCACCGGTTACAAGTTTGACAAAGATGGTCTCCACACCATCTATAAGATTGAGAAGACCCGAGCCTAGGTGCTAGCAAGGCAGTGAGACGCTCACCTTTAGTTGAGGACGTGCCCGAGTCCTCCCGCTCTAGGTCTCGCAAGCTCAAGAAGATGGAGAAGTTTAGAAAATGGATCAAGGCTATTTTTACCACTTGCACCTATGCAGCGAGGACCACCTATGAGGACCGGTTGGAGAACCGTGAGGCCAACCGGGAGGTTAGAGAGTGAGCAGGGCTGCCACCCCTTCCTCCAGCTAAGTCACCATTGAGGTTTGATGATCTCTCTAGCCTTTTCGACATAGATTCAGAGGATGAGGAGGAGGAGGAGCAGTGGGAGTTCAACTTTCAGTCGACTTTGGGATCGACCTTGGAGTCTTTGAGGACCACTAGACGCACTCACCACACTTTGACCACCCACCACCAAGGGAGGGTGGTGGTGTCCTCCTCCGATGATGATGATGGTGGTGATGACCTTCTGTAGGTGGTGGTAGGGCTGCCGGTGGAGATGATGTTGATTGGGAGGGCATCCAAGAAGATGAGGAGTGAGTTCATTAATCTTTCTTCTTTTCTTATCTTTTTGGTGTTTTATGCCAAAGGGGAGAAATTTTGAGGGGTCAACTTTTCGACGCCATGGTGGTCGCTGCAGCACGTGCTTCATGTTCTATCCGCTGAGTGTAGTCTTCGTTAGGTTGTGAGTTTGAGAGCCACTCAAAACTCTATTTGTGTAATAATTGCTACCTAAGTACTCTATATGTATCGGATGTGGACATGTATCATTTCTATGATGTAGCTTGTCATATATCTATGCTAGATTATTCTTTATTTCTTATATAATCTGCTGTATGGTGCTTGATTTGATCTATGCTATTGTAGCAAGTGAGGCAGTGCCACAGCTAAGGAGCAACAGTGCCACACCTAGCTATCTCAGCAAATCATTTTGTGCATGAACTATCATTTGCATCATGATTATACACCTGACATAGTGTGTTGCACCCCATAGGAGCATGGATGTAGGGGGAGCCCCATCACCTTCACCAAAAATATGAATCTTGGTCTATTATGCCAAATTGAGAATTAAATTCTCTATTCACACATTTAGGGGGAGGCTCTACACCCATATGTCGAAAAAATTCAGATTTAATTCATATCTTTTGTAAGCTCTAATTGGGTTGTCTTCAATCACAAAAAAAGAGAGATTGAAAGTGCAATCAAGCCCTAATTGTGGGTTTTGGTGATAATGACCGCTCAATTAGAGGACTAATGAGATTTATTAAGATGACAAGCAGAGAATTTAGAATTGAGGATGTCATACAAAATGGAGAAGCCCCTAATTATAAATGTTGACAACTTCAAACTCAAAAGAGGTTTATGTTCTTTCATATTTTGAATTTGAGTATAGGAAAAACCATATTATCAAGGGGGACACAATGCTTAAGCCAACTTATGCTACCAAGTGCTCAATCTTACACACAAGCATCCTCAAAAGTTTAGCCATGACAGCTTGCTCAACACAAGCATCCTCAAAATTTTAATTCATATCTTTGTGTAAGGGTTGTCATCAATTACCAAAAAGGGAAAGATTGAAAGCTCTAGTTTGGTTTTGGTGAATTGATGAAACCCTAAGTGCTAACCTAGTTTATCAAAGTGATTATGAGATAGGTAGCACTACTCTAAGTGATGAAGCAATGGTGAAGATCATGATGATGGTGTTGGCATGGGAATGATCAAATGCTTGACTCGCTCTCCTCCATTTGTGCCCAAAAGTTCAAAAGCTCAAGACAAAGGTGATTTCACCATCAATTCTTGAGAGAAAAATGTGTCAAACACTTCGATTAGAGAGCAGATCCAGGATCGATGTCCTGTACTAACTAGCATGCATAGGTTAAGTAACTAGACAAAGTGCTAGACATAACTTATTGCTAGATGCATTTACTTCTAATGTTGATCTCATGGGGTGAAAATGTTTTTGTGTATGTCTAGTTACTAATGGTACACTAAGTGTTTGGTATATGTGAGCAAGGGTGGAGATTAGTATGAAGTCAAAGGTCTATCTGATTATACCTTAGAAATCATTTGGTATACATTGTCTCCTATATTTCCTATCTAAGCATATGTGCAAGCTACAATCAAACTCTTAGCACATATGTAGGGGGAGCATGCTACCATTTTGGGTTCTAGGTGAAACTTGTCAATATCCTTTTACACATGGTAAATATGCTTGGGCAAGCAACATAAATTCAATTAAATTTCAATTCATATCTTTGTGCTAGGTGTCATCAATTACCAAAAGGGGAGATTGAAAGAGAAAATTTTGTTTCTAGAAGTGATTGATGAAACCCGTTAGTGCTAACGTCCGGTCATTCCATCAAAGTAATTATGAGATAGGTAGCACTATTCCAAGTGATGAAGCAAATGAAGATCATGACATGATAATGGTGATGCTAGCGGTGATGATCAAGTTGCTTGGACTTGATGAAAATTAAGAGAAGAAAATCAAAAGTTTAAGGTAAATGTGAAATTGATATGAGGATTTTGGTTTAGTGATCGAGACACTTAATCAATGTGATCACATTTAGGATTGATAGCCATTATTAAGAGAGGTAATGGCTAATGGATCGAAATGCGGGGTATCAAAGTGCCCTAGATGCTCTAACTCATTGCATATGCATTTAGGATCTAGTGAAGTGCTAACACCCTTGAAAAGTTTGTGAAAAGCCCTAACACATCTGCATCATTGATACACTTGGTGGTTAGCACATTTGGGCAAGGGTTGAAACTTCAAGTACGGCATTGCATTGCTTGAGTGTTTGCATCTAGAGGCACTTGTTTGGTTTTGAGTGCACCGGATGTTGGTTTGGCTTGTTACTCTTGGTGGTTGCCGCCACCTAGGCGGCTTGGAGCAGCGAGGATCGTCGAGAAGAAGACTATGATTGTCCGGCTCCGATCGTGGTGTTTGTGAGGGGTTCTTGACCTTTCTCCGGTTGAGAGCCGAAAGGTACTCTAGTAAATTGTTCGTGGCTTGTGTGGTCCTCATGTTGGTTGTCCGGCACCCTATTGAGGGTTTGGCGGTGATGCAAATTAGCTGCGTGAACCTCTAAGTGAGTGAATCGGATGATTAGCAGGACTAGCTTGGGGGCCAAGCAAGTGAACCTCGGTAAAAAATCAATGTGTCATGTGGTTTGATTCCGAGGTGATTGATCTTCATTGGTATTCATTCGCCCTGATTTTTTGGTTGATTAAAGAGCCAACGTTGGTATAATCATCTTGCTCTCTCTCTTTACATTACCATAAATAGTTGTCAAGCTCATTCTCTATAGCCATTCGTGAGAGCTTGATTAGTTTAACTTTGTGAGCTTTTAGTTAGCCCTCCCAGCACACTCCATCATTGATTCATCATCTTTGTGAGAATAGATACTGAATCTAGAATTGTGCAGGTTGCTTGCATTTTTTGCATCTAGAGGCACTTGTTGCCTCATATTTGTCTAACTGGTTTGGGAAGTGTTGTTGTAGAACTTTTAATGGTTATCACTCCCCTCTAGCCATTAGGACCTTTCAATTGTCGGGTGGAGGTTGGTGATTGTCTCCAACTTATCTCGATCGTTGGGATTATGAGGGGTTTTATACCTCTTCCTTCCATCGGAGAGTCTTCTTACTCTAGTAAATTGCTCGACCGACACTTTTGGCTGTGATCTCTCATCTTGTGTCCATTTGTGCCCAAAAGTTATTAAGGGTTTCCCTGTGATTTCACCATCAATCCTTGAGTGAAAAAAGTGAGTGAATCGATTAGAGAGCGGGATCCAGCTTGGTTCCCCAACTCAAAAGAGAACCATGTTTTCGGTTGTGTTTGTTACTCTTGGAGCTTCATTTGAGCGTCGAGATGAGCTTGGTATTCATTGCCTCTATTTTTATATTTATCTCTTGCTGATTGATTCATCTCAAGAGTTAACCCTCTTGACTTGAGAATGAGTAAGGGTGATAATAATCTTAGTGGCTAATCTCTTTACATTGGACAAGAAACTAGTTGTCAAGCTCTTTACCACGGGATAGCTGTGTCGTGAGAGCTTGATTTATTTACTTGCATTTTATATTGTTGTTGAGCTTTTTAGGGTTTTGGCCGATCTACTTGTGTATGGTAACTTACCACTTCTAACTATAGCCATTGTGTGAATAGAGACTATAGAAACTATAATTTATCTTATCTAAGTTTTGTATTTGATTTAGGAATTGTGCAACACTCGTTTCGCCTCATATTTATCTAACCGGTTTGCTAAATATTGTTGTAGAAATTTTTAATAGGCTATTCACCCCCTCTAACCATTAGAACCTTTCAGCCGCGTGGTGAAATTTAACATTTGCTTAAGTTTATTTTAACAGGCCTATTCACTCCCCTTTTGACTAACCAGAGATCCTACAACCACGCTCTAGCGCCGCCGCCCGCCATCCTTCCTCTCCATTGGGCCATCTGCCCGCCGCGACGTTCTCCACCACGCTGGCCTCCTTCTCCACTAGAGTGGCCTTCTCAATCGGAGCTGCGCGCCACTTAGCGGCATCGAGCTCCGTGTTGATGAGCCTCCAATCGTCCAAGCAACAAGTAGATGTTGCGCTGAAAAAACATGTTGCAAGCGTATGTTTCAAGTATTTTGGTGTTTCAGAGGTATATTGCAAGTGTTTCGTATGGATGTTGCAAAAGTAGATCAAATTGTTTCATATGTTGCCATGATTATACATGTATGTTGCAAACTTCTATTTTCAATGTTTCATCTATTTTTGAGACGTATGTTGCAAAGTGTTTATCGGAGTATGTTTCACACATATTTGCAAGTGTTTTGTATGGATGTTGCATATGTTTGTAATAGTTTTCAAGTGTTTTCAGGTGTTTTTGCACATTGTTTTAGACTCATGTTTCAAGTGTTCCATCTGTCTTGAGACGTATGTTGCAAGTGTTGCATCCAAATATTTTAAAAGTAGATCGGGTGTTGCACATATTGCAACGTGATCCGCCTGCTGTAGCTGCTGGAGGGGCGTAAGGGGTCGGATGGGGGCACAGAAGCCGCGTCGGATCGGGTAGGGGCGCAGACACCATGTGGGGTGGGTGGGCGAAGATGCTGCGTTGGGTCTATCGAGGTGCAGGCGCGAGAACGGGTGCAGGCATGGGGAGTCCGACCGGACGCTAGCAATAGTGAAAATTAAAAAAAAAGGCCAAAAGAGAAACCGATTTTTTTGCCAAGAAAATAATTCTCTCTTCTCTCGAAGAAAGACGTCCAGCTACCTCAATACGTGCAGGCAATACAGTGACTGCGCTGCATCGCACGTTGGCAGGCAGGGCAGCCCCCAGCAACGTGCCGCGCGCAAGGGGCAACAGCCAGACGTGGTTCCATTCAACGCGATTCGTTTGCCGTCCTTTTGACAAACGACCGTAAAATGGGCAGCTGGACTGGACTGCTGGAGAAGCCGTCCCACAGCGCGGCGGCGCCGAGCCCCGCCTCCAATCTGGAACGGAATTCCACGGGCACAACGGCAAAGTCTCCTGCTGTCGTTTGGTGCGCGCGCACGTCGCTGGCTCTTTGTTCCTTTCCTCCACTGACCGCTAGCGCTGGCAGCGAGCGAGCCAACGATCGCGTGGCCAGCCACGAGAACGGCTGCTGCCTTGGAGCTGACGTGGACGGATACGAGCGACGTACCAAACCCTAACTGAAAGAGCCAGTCAGGCGTGTGAGCAAATACAAACAATCGCGTGACAGTTGGACCCAATCAACAAGGGCATCGTATTTCTACCATCTTCTCCTGTATAAATAAAAGCAGGGTCGTTGATGGCAGCCATAGGTTATTCCTGCTAGAAGAACTATGATGGGTTCATGGGATTAGATCGATGTCCTAATCCAGCCATGGATGATGCACTCGATTGCGATCGATGCAATCAAACGAATAGGGTATAGATGGATGTCCTAATCCAGCCATGGATGATGCACTCGATTGCATCGACACGACGCACACGGCAGTCCGCAACTCTGGATTGAATCGCCGGGAGCCCAGGAAGCTCGATCAGGCCACGGAACAGCTAGCTGCACCTGCACTGCGGCGTCGTAAAAGAATCGGACCAGTGTCATGGATTTGATATGGAGCGTGATGGGACTGGAATTGAACGATCTAGGAAAGCGATCGCTCGTTGCTCCTGCTGGGAAGTGTGAGAACAGGTGCTCGGCTGTGCTCGATGGTCAAAAGCTTTGAAACGGCTTGCCAAAAGCATGACACTTCGCTTGTCCTATGAACTATATTATTTTAGTAAAAAAATTGTATATTTTTTATAACGAATGAGTGAACAACACTTTCAACCATGGTTTTTCAACAAATCGAACATCGCCCATAAATGTATCGACAGTGACACCACCACTGGCAGAGTCGCAGGCGCAGGCGCAGGCGCTCACAATCCGTTGCGCCTTCACAGATCACGAAGGCGAACTACTACACCCTCCACGCTACTCGCACGCATCATCAATTTTGATGTGGTCCAGGTCAAGGTGTTGTCTCGATTTATCTCGAAAATCCACCGCCTTGTTGCTATCCATCGGTTTGCTGCCGTCCCTATCCAATATTGCTATTTGTCTCATCAGGATATAGCTTAATTTGTAGAAGTAGTATTTGTTTCATCGGCAAAAAAGAAACATCTCCTTTTCACCATTAATGAAGGTATCACTATGCGTACGTAATTTTACGACAAGAAGAACGCAGCTCGTTTACTGATCTCTCGAGTACGACTTCACTCTTCAGTCTTCACTGCCCTCGTTGGCTCGTTGCATGCATTGCTCGGTCGCCAAACGACGCCTTCAAATGATCGCGCGTGCGCGACGCTTACGCATCTCTGAAGCATGTTAGTTTTGCCCTGGCTTGTGCGTACACGCTCCACTGACGACGGTCCGCATTGACGGATCTGTGTTTTGTGCACGCAAATTTCAGCTATTGTGGGTGGTCCAAGTCCATGGTTTGGCTTTGCGTGCAATGAACACGATTGCAGATAATCCTGCAATTCCGCGGTGCCAAGCAGCATCTATTGTATCTTTGTGTTGCCTTTCCTCACAAATCACAGTGACGTGCTTGATAGTTGATACAATTGTTAAATCTCAATATAACATCCACGAGCTTCGATATACTAGTATATATCATGAACTATGTACGTATACCGTTCTAAAACACTTGATGACCCACTGCTAATTTGCCAACGAACGGCAACCGTAGAATTTGCTTTGGATGGAGATGCAACCTGCCAGAGTGAGTGCCAGCTACTCATTCTACAAACGATGGATTCTTCATTCATTATATTTCCTGTGTTTGGTTTAGTGGTGTGTGTGTGGACTGTGGAAGAACCCAACGTACCAAAGCTTGGCTTCGACGCCCAAACACCTGCCTGGTAATAGCCTTAATCCATCTTTCGAGGATGACAAGCATCTCATTATCTTCTTTGTTGGATGCTATCTAATAACATTGTCGTGACTCATGTGCCCTCCTCCCGCAACCCCACCCTCCACCTGGAGTTCTTTTCTGATTGGAAAACTCTTTGTCGGTTTTGCAATCTCGACATGTGCGGATATGGTATCCTTGAAGAAGACATCGTTTTTTGAAACCACCTTGTTGGTTGTTGCTACTATGGATAAGATGATTATTCGTTGTCAGTGTTGCAGAGGTTTTATGGACGGCTTTCGATTGTGGTGGTATGTCATGTGGTCACTAGTATTGTATAGGTGGTTGTCAGCTTGTAGCGGATGATGTCGTTGTAGAGTGTTTTTTTATTTATCAGTTTAACAAGTCGTTTTTCCTCTTAAAAACATTATTGTTAGAAATCACTGTTGCATGTTGTAAGCACAGAGCTTCTAACAGGAGCACGGAACGGTGCTTTTGGCATCTATCTATATTTAAATTTTAATTCCGTGACAACACACATAGACGGCGGGCAGTATTTGTTCCATGACTAATTTTCAGCAATCATGTAAATTGTAAAATAGGATTTAGATAGAATTTAAAACGAGACTATTATTTAGGAGCCCATAGGCAATGCGAACCTTCTGCATTCGGCAATCCTGCTGCTGGACGCTTGGACACGACACGACCAGCCATCTAGCAGCACGGTCATTAAAACCTCTGATGGCTGGTAGTTGGGTCCTTCGTGCTTCCGTGTGGCCTTCCCTTCCCTAGACGAAGCGAGGTGACAGATGGCCTCCTCCTTGGCCAACCGCAAGCCCCACCTGTCAGCTGTCACCCTCCAACCAGGGCCCACGGCCACAGCAAGCCCAATCCGCGGGATTTTTAATTTTTGTCATGGCACTTCTTCGTTGGCCACATTTGTACGCGCCCCACATATTTGTCATCATAAATAGTAATTCTCCTACATTTTTGTCATTTTTGCTGAGGTGACACGTCAGATGGACACGCCAGCGTGGCAGGGAGCCTGGGAGCCCTAACTTGGCACGCGAAATGACCACGTTGCCCTCGCCTCCTCCTTCTCTCTCTAGCCGGCCCAGCCCCAAGTCAAACCCACTCCACTCCCCCTTCTTCCCCACTCCTGACGACAGCGGATGTGGCGGATGCGGTGACGGTGGCATCGAGTCTTCTTCCCCTTCCTCGGACGTAGGACGACCATACTAGGTACTGCATGCACTCCCCTAAACCCTATTTTCCCAGTTGATCCTCGTCCCCGTGCACCCCATGGCTCGGAGGACGGAGCCCTCTTCGTCAAGGAGCATGGCGTCGTGGGCTATCGAGGAGGAAGACACCGGGAAGGAGATTGGGCTCCCGCTGATCGTGTGTCCCACATGCAAGAGAGAGAGGGTAATCGAGCTGATAGTGAGGACAACGGAGAATGGCAACCAGGGGCGCGTGTGATACCTAGCTTATGCAGGTGTGATACCCAGCATAACTGACAAGCAACAATGGCCTGCAGTTGACGAGGGCTTCAAAGTGTTTCCACCAGTGGCCAAGAAAAAGACAGGACCTGGGAGACAAAGGAAGAATAGGATTCTCAGCTATTTGGAGAGGACAGGGAAAGCAACAAGGCAAGTGACATGTAAGAGTTATGGTGAGCTTAGCCACAGAGCCATCAGCTGGATGTGTCCACTAACAGGCACAAAAAAGGTATGTTTCTTTTACAATTTCATCAGTTATTGTTACACTAATCTATCTAAGTTACTAACACATCATGTAAGAAAGAGAACCAAGAAGACAACCACTAAGTCTGGAATGAAGAAGCAGAAACCTAGTGAGGATGAACCAGCAAAGGAGGGAGAGGAAACATCAGCTCCCATCACTAAGGCAGCAACAACAAAGACTACAAGAAAGAAGAAGAAAACTGCTAACAAAGAAACAACTAAGGAGGGAGAGGTAGCAACAAAAGAACCTGCAAGGACACCAAGGACTAGAGCAGCAGCAGCAGCAAGGGAGGCAGCAGCTAAGCAAGCACATGAAGGAGCTGCAGGCCAAGCTGTGCAAGGATCAACAGTGCAGATGGATCAAGCACCAGGCACTAAAAGGTTTGTTGCTTCCATTTACATCAACCAACCACTAATGTACTGCGAGATGCACAAGCAACTAACTAGTTATTCACTTGAAGGAGGCTGGACTTGGATGAACCAGTGCCACTGAAGATAGCACCAGCAGATGAAGCTGCAGCAGTGCAATCAGCCAAAAAAATAACCCCAAGAAAGAAACAGCTAGCTACTAAGGTGAAGAAGGCAACACCAACAAAGGCTGACAACTAAGGCATGACCACTGTTTGAATGGTTGTTCTTTTGTATGTATTTTGAAGACAGAAACTCCTATGACCAATTATGTATGGCTAACATAGACATGTTATGTATGGGATGGACCAATTATGTATGGTTGTCTGTTATGTATGGACCAGTTGTGTATGGCAATTGTTGAACCTAATATGAATTAGCTTGGTATGTAAATTCCTGTTAATTTCATCATCTTGTTGGCTGTCATGGAATTTTTGGCTGTTGTCACGACAAAAGAACCATTTGATGCAATATACAATAGGCAACAATGTTCAGCATACATTTTCCATTGCATTAACATGTTCAACATACATTTTTCTATTACTAAGAACAACCATTCACTTGAACACATATATTATGGCAACAATGCATACAACAAATAACACTAAAATCAACATCTTAAGCAAAGAAATCAGGCCATCCATCTTGGCTTTAATGCTGTTCTTTCCAGCACACTTTTGACTGTGCTTCTTCACCAAATCCCCAAGCTTCTTCTACTTCTTCTACACCTAGGCCAGCTTCAAAATCAATGACAACAAACTTCAACTCCACCAGCTTCTTCAGGTACATTTTCTAAAATTCATAGAACCTACGTCTACTAGCTATCTGCAAAATACCCAACAATTAGGGTTCTTCGACCAAACCCAAAACCAAAACCAAAACCAAGAAAAATTCAAAATGGATCAAGAAAAACCCTTACCCCAGACACATTTCTAGGACACTTGAAGAACACACGCCCCTACTTGCCGTTCTCCGTTGTCCTCACTGTTAGCTCGGTTACCCTCTCTCTCTTACATGTGGGACACACGATCAGCGAGAGCCCAGTCTCCTTCCCGATGTCTTCCTCCTCAATAGCCCACGACGCCATGCTCCTTACGAAGAGGGTTCCGTCCTCCGAGCCATGGGGTGCACAGGGGACGAGAATCAACTGAGAAAATAGGGTTTAGGGGGGTGCGGGCAGTACCTAGTATGGTCGTCTTGCGTCCAAGAAAGGGGAAGGAGACTCGATGCCGCCGCCGCCGCCGCCGCCACAGCCGCCGCCGCCGTCGCCGTCGCCAGGAGTGAGGAAGAAGGGGGAGTGGACTGGGTTTGACTCAGGACTGGACCTGCTGGAGACAGAAGGAGGCGAGGGCAGCGTGGTTAT
This sequence comes from Miscanthus lutarioriparius, assembly GCA_904845875.1. NCBI lineage: Eukaryota > Viridiplantae > Streptophyta > Magnoliopsida > Poales > Poaceae > Miscanthus > Miscanthus lutarioriparius. Next base: position 21,079,461 of record CAJGYO010000008.1, read on the forward strand.
TTTACGTGCCAAGTTAGGGCTCCAGGCTCTCTATCACGCTGAAGTACCCATCTAGCCGTGTCACCTCAGTAAAAATAGAAAAACGAAAATGATATATATATAGGGACGTGCACAACTATGACAAAACGAAGGAGTACCGCGAAAAGTTAAAAATCCCCCAATCCGCTCTCCCCGAACAGCCGTTTCCTCCTCCCGTCGTCAGCTTCGTTTCGCCTCCGGGCTCCGGCATCCGCGTCGCGAGTCGCGATTCGCCAAACCAAACCCGCCGCCCCTTATAAGGACAGCTTCCCCTTTCCCGTGCGCCCCTCTCTGCCCCGCGCGAGCGAGCTCCCCTTCCCACAAGCCTTTCCGCTGGTGCGCCTGCCTCTGCGAGGTGTGGTGAATCCGTGAATGGGTGACCTGGGAGGAGGGGACTGGCGGGAGGCGGTGGCCGACAAGGGGCCGGCGGAAGCCGCCGCCGGGCCCGACCACCTGGTGGTCATGGTCCACGGGATCGTCGGGAGGTTCGTCTGCTTGCTTGGCTCTAGCTGATCTTCCTTCCATTTAGCTGCGTAATTGATCGAGCTCGGCTCTTAATTGCTCCGAGAAGATCCTGTTGCCGTACGCCTTTTCACGTGGGGAAAACATTTTGGTTGTTTCGAGAACGTTGAGGTTTTTCTGGTTAAGTTCTCTGATCGTCTGATCATTGTTTGGATTAAATCCACGCGGCGGCGCAGGGTGCAAAATCAGTTTCCTATGTTCTTTTTCTGAGTGAATGAAGTAAATTAGTGGTTTGGAGACAAAAAAATGTGCTCTTAACGAATTGAGATGCCTCATGCGGAGACGCTACGAGATCTGCACTGGGCAGGTTGGCGGTTCCAACTAGCCACGGAAAAGTAGGCCCATGCTGATGGATTCAGAGTACCTAAATAGAGTAGTACCAAAGTGAAACGCGGTTTGGTAAAATTTCGGTGCATTCACATCATTTATTTACATTTCAACCATATAATAGTGATCCTTTTACGCCTTGTTTGATTCAGGTAGCAGTTTAGTTGTTTTGGCCAATGTATTGATCCTTACTCCTCATTATTTTGTTGTACAGCACAGCAGATTGGAAGTTTGGAGCTGAGCAGTTTGATAAGCTGCTCTCAGACAAAGTTATAGTTCATCGTAAGCTCTCTCATTGTGTTCATCACTTTGTATTGACAGTATCTCATGAGCTGTGAGTTTTGTATCTACGGCGTCCATTGTATTGTACTTCTTCAAATGCCAATTTGACAACTTAGCATATCACAATCACCAATCCTTGAATCGTCGTGTTGAACTATTCATACATTTGACGTCCAGTGGCATCCGACCTTTACACCTGAGGTGCTTGGTTGATGGCTTGATGCATTGAGTTTTTTTTTTTTTCTGAAACATGCAGGAGAGTGTGTGTCGTTGCATTAAGAGAGAGAAAGGCCAAAATGGCTTGTATGGTTTTTGAGGCATTGTGGCATTTTGTGGCGTTAGGGGTACGCCCTGGACAATTAAGCGCCTTCTAGGTGACGTCTAGGCGATATGACGTAACTAAAACCTTGTGGCATCCTATGGTGGATGGGGTACGCCTTAATGCCTATGCGATGCCCCAAAACCATATTGGCTTGGTGCAGCTCATACTGACACCAACATCTTTAGATGCAAGTTACAATCGCGCGAGGGGTCAAAATAAGGGAGCAACCAGAAAAGAAAAGAATGTTTCTTTCAAGCTGTTCTTGTTGGCAGATTATGTGTGCTTGATACATATGATTGGCCTGTTGCTACTTGGCACTCAACTTACAAAGAAATAAGATAGGAGCATTATCTTATATTCTATGTTTTGTTTGGCTCTTGGAATCTTGTTTCCTTGAAGAATATATACCTAGCCATGTGCAACTGATGATGCAGTCATGCAGAAAGTTGCATCATTAAAGATGATTGTGGCGATGTTTATGTGTTATTATAATCTTTTCTTATGCTTGAATGATTTTTTAATGTGTAGGTAGCAACCGCAACATGCACAAGCTAACTTTAGATGGTGTTGATGTGATGGGTGAACGATTGGCACAAGAGGTTAGTTCTTTCATTATGGTTCTTGCTTGTTTTCTGACCATGTGTTATGCTCTACTTTATGTTCCTTCTACAAACTGATGACAAATTATCTCAATGAAGGTTATTGAAGAAATCAACAGAAGACCATATATCAAAAAGATATCTTTTGTTGCACACTCTGTTGGAGGATTGGTTGCTAGATACGCTATTGGAAGACTTTATAAGCCACCTAAACGAACATCCGAAAATACTCTGCAAACTCTGGATGACAACAATAGAGGTACCATACATGGACTCGAGGCAGTGAACTTTATAACAGTTGCGTCACCGCATCTTGGTTCCAGAGGAAATAAGCAGGTACCTAGTAACTTTAAGTTTCGTGTTTCATCATCACATTCAGAAATGAAAAACAATCTATCATCCTTGCATGAAAACAAACAATTCGAAATACCTGACTTTTTCAGAATAGGTCCCAGTCAAATAGCAATGATTCGAAGCACTTCTTTTTCAAATTGATGTAAAAAATAACTATCTTTCTTGAGTGATAATAATAGTATAATAGCTTGGTCTGCAGAAGCCTTTTGTACTCATAACATGTTTCTTCAAACACTTGATTGAAATTTTATCTTGTTTAAATGTACAGGTTCCTTTCCTTTTTGGAGTTACTGCAATTGAAAATTTTGCGTGCCACATCATTCATTTGATATTTGGAAGAACTGGAAAACACCTCTTTCTTACTGACAATGATGATGGAAAGCCTCCATTGCTGCAACGGATGGTGGACAATTGGGGGGACCTGCAGTTCATGTATGCTTATCTTCGAAAACTGCTTTCACATACCTGGGTTGTGAATGCTTATAGCTTACCAATTTATTGTTGTAGGTCTGCTTTGCAAGCATTTAAACGACGTGTTGCATACTCCAATGCTGGTCATGATCGTATCCTTACTTCACTCCTGAAATTAGCATGTAGTAATAAGCGTTGTTTAAAGTTTTTTTCCATAACTGAATGTTGATTAAGATATTGTTGGGTGGAGAACATCATCGATCAGAAAAGATTCTGAACTACCCAAGGTAAACCTTCTGTACTTTTCGTTGTAACTTGTGTTGGTTTGGCCAACTGATAACATGATCTTTTCTTTCATTCTACCATTTCTAATCTGCATTTAAGTATTCTTCCAGTGGGTTGATTCAACCAACAAGATTTACCCACATATTGTATATGAGGAACTATCCAAAGCAGAAGCTCCTAATCAATGTGCTGACACGGACAACTGCACACTAGAAGGTTTGTACTAATGCTTGGGTTATACAATTGAACATGTGTTTGTTTCACTATTTGTGATTTATATCTTTTTAAACAAAATATGAAATGCTATCAAAATATGAAATGCTATTATAATATGAAAATTCTAGACAATTTTTTTCAGGTTGGCAATGTTGCAAAAGCTAACATAATATGGGAGTACTGAGACACACTAGCGTATTTACTTCCTAGTGTCTTCCGGCCTTCCTACCTCTCTCTGAATTAGTGATGCCTCACTGTTCTATGTATTCTCACAGTACCTAAGTGGAAGGGCTACCAGGAAGTTTTGTATCTGCTTCCTGCTCACTTGTCAAAATATGATTGACAGTTTTTGTTGTATGTTGATATTGTCATGTTGGGAATGAGTTCCTTAGGCTTAAAGAGGATAAAGCTTCCCAGTTAATCCTGAAAGAAAAATGAATACCCGATTCAAGTATTCTTAGGCTCAGGATTTGGAAATGAGAAATACATAGTTCATCCTAGGTATTTTTTTCAAAAAAAAGGTAAACCTCAAAGTGTCTTTTTTAAAATACCTTTTTTCATGCAGCTTAAAAAAAACTCTAGACATAGGAGCATGGCCTCTATCTATCATACTGTAGCTGTTTAATGACCCATGTCGTGCTGATTGTCAAGTGGGGTCTCTGACTTTATAGCATTTTGCCTGGCCCCCTGGGGTTCTACTCAACATTTTTTTTTTGTGGAACACATGGTCCATGGTCCATGGATATGCTACAAAACGAAACCACATCCAAGGACAGTTTCCTGACTCATCCAGATTGATATTGAGTTATTGACATGCCCAGTCTGTTTATTAACGTGGGCATGCTGCTCTATTGTAGAATGTTGGACTTCCATCATTTTATGCCATCCATCCATCACGATTCACGAGTAACCAGGACTCCAGGAGCTTCACATTTGTTTTCTAGGGAAAGCTTTCCATGTCTCCATATTGTCAGTGCATTAGGAGATCCTTTTTTGGAAGGGAAGGAAAATATATGTTTTGGATTTTGTCGTATGTTAACCTGTGTCATGACTCATGATCCAACATTATTTAGTTCCTGCCATGCTTTGTTCCTTACCGCAGAACTGCACATGATGGGCTGACTTCTATTGCTATTTTCAGAACGCCTTTTACAAGGACTCAAGCGTGTGTCATGGGAAAAGGTGGATGTTAGCTTCCACAACAGTAAAGTAAGATCTGCAGCACATAGTGTGATTCAGGTATTGCCTTTGCCTCCCGGTGGCGTTCTCTCATATTCAGAAGTAAAAATTTGCTTCGGTACCAAGTGCCATAGTTCGTTCTTTCCCTGTCAACAATTTAGTGGCCAGCACTTAAATGTTTGTGAAAGATATACTGAGGCGGAAGCCTGTCTTGGAATGAAATTTTAACAGGTAAAAGATCCTGTGATGCATAACGAAGGTGCCGATGTCATACAGCATATGATTGACCAATTCATTTTATAGTAAAAGCCCTGGTCTTTCGAAACAGACATGAACCAGGATACGTCATTTGCTGACTGCTGAGTCACCGAGCCTGTGAGCACGTTTATGGAAATCCCAGGTGTAAGATTTTGTCTATGATGGGTCAGGTACATAGATATAGAGGGTGGAAACACGTGCGCATGTTTGTTGGTTTATTTAGTAATCTGTGATGATATATATGTTGTACGGTGTATGTAATTTTAGCACTATTCTTGTCGTTGTAAATTTTCATTTATTTATAGTGTTGGTCTTCTCCTACACCCTAATTTTGTGAGCGTGTTATTGTTAATGAAGAATGACTTCACACAACAGTTTCATTGAGTCTAGTTTACAATAGTATAGTGTATGGGCCCAAAGGGGCCGTAAGGCCTACATGGGCTAGTAAGAGAGAAACAGAAGAAGAGGGAAGACATATATGTCTGCACATATTAACACCCCCCTCAAACCAAAAGTGGCTAAGAATACGAGTTGATACGTTTAGTTTGAGTATGTGAAAATGGTGTTGATCTCGAGTCTAGGGCTCTAGGCCTTGGTGAAGAAATCTGCAAGTTGAAGTTTGAAAGGCCATGTTAAAAATCAAGCCTTTCTTTCTGGGTCCTAGTCTTAGATCTATTTTTAATTCCTTTTATGGCCTTTCCATCAGTTGACCCTCTAACGGTGTTAAGGGGAGGACGAAAAACCATTTTGCCTCTGAGCATGAAATTAACCTTAAGCACAATACAAACTTCAGTTTTTCATCGTATATTTCATAGATATTTGTAGTTTGTATGTGAACTCTATACTGTGCTAAAGGCTAATTTCGCAGCCAGAGGAAAATGATCTTTTCGTCCTCCACTTAACACTGTTAGAGGACCAAACTGACAGAAAAGACAAAAGGAATCATAGATTCGGGGGGCAAATAGGTAAGTTCAAATATGTCAGCGCCAAGAAGGGAAGACTTCTTTTAAGAGGGCCAAATAGAGAATTTTCTCTAGTTTGTTGGCAATGGGATTATATAAAGGAGACATCAACACCAATGTACTTAGTAAGCTCATGCTTTACTGGATTGTTGGTAATTTGAATGGCAGTAGTGCTGTCATGACGGAGAACAGTAGGATCAAAATCAGCCAGTAGCCACTAGCTAGCGAAGCCAAATAACTTCGCGCAAGAAGACAGCTTTTGGAAGAGTAAAAAAAATTATATTTCTCGCAAAAGAAAGCGCGTGACTTCTAACTTGCAATGCGTGTGGCCACGGGATTCTCCTGGGATTTTTTTAATTTTTATTTACATGAAATATATTTCTATGGGTGGTCCGAAATTGGCTCGGCTCTAGAAATTATCGATTTGTAGAAACACTTGAATAGATACTCTAGAAATTGGTTTCTACAAGCAATCTGAAATTAGTCTACATTTATAAATCAATTTCTAGAGCTAACTGGATAGCCACCTCTATAAATCACCAATTTTTAGACGGGGAACGGATATGCAAAATTTAAGATGCGTCAGGCAGATCGATGCGTACAAGTAAAATAGTGTGGGCATCGGCCGGTGAGACTCAAACTCACTCTGCAAATAAGTAAAATAGTGTTTCTTTGTCCACGCCTCTCCTGACTCTAGACTCCTACGTTCAAACTGAGTGGCTGGTGAGACTCACCACTTACCCTACAAGTAAAATAGCGAAAAAAATTTTGTATGCGACACTGTTCTACGAGAGCAAAGCTAATAATACAACCATTTTGCTAACTGTAGGGTTCTTTATAGCCTTTTCTCAGCCTACTCATGTAATAGTTAACTCTTCACTATTAATACATGGTCTACTTACCTCTCTCACGAGTTTCGAGTTTCTTGATTTTTATGCCTGAGCCGGCTGCAAGCTTACAGCCCGCTTCTCTCTTTCCTCTCATCTCTCCTCTACGTCAGCCTTTAGTCAGCTTACAACCGGTTTTTATACTTGCTCTGAAGGCGTCTGTGCGACGCCGCCTGCTCGCGTGATACGTGGCGTAGTGGCGTGGAACTGCTCCACTCGCCTTGTTGCATGTGGGGCCAGCGTGGACCACACAGAGTATGTCCCACAGAGCATTTTATGCGACACCGTAGTATAATTTTATTTCCCGTAAAATAGCGTTTCTTTGTCCACGCGTAAGTTCCTTTCCTTGCTCTCTCGGCTCCAAACTTTCTTCGTTTAGACTGATTTCTCGTTTGATGCATCCGTGACATCCGATTTTCATTCGGAAATACTTGGTGCAAGGCGTTCGTCCATCCGAACGTCCCTTCACCCTTCCGTCGGAACGCCTCTTAGTGGGTCTACATACCAACCCAATAGACCTCTGCTCTGTGTCCGCTAGTTTTTTTATTATGGTATCCGCATCTGTCTCTTCCATTGCGCTTGGATAAAGAAATGAGATGAGAGACCAGCTCCGCTCTACTACACGCGTCGGCAATCACCCCGCTTGCTCCTGCTCCGTCGGTCGCCCCGCTGCTCCTGCTTTGTCGACCGCTCCACCATCAACAGTCACCCCACGCTGCTCCTTCTGCTCCACCACACCGCCCCGCTGCTTCCTGTCGCTGCTTCTGCTCTGCGGCCTACTTCGCCAGATGGCACGGGCACTACCGCGCCCACGTGTGGCGACCGCTCTCTCGGCTATAGCTAGCCACTGAGGTCGCCGTGCAAGGAGAAGCGTCGGGCCCTGTCGCGGAAGCCCTCCAGTCTCGCCTCCTGCTACGGCTGCAGCGCCCTTGCAGATGGCGAAGAAGGCCGCACCGAGATATGATACATGTTGTAAGCATACATTTCAAATGTTTCATATGTTTTAGAGGATCTGGTTTTCGTCGAAGAAGTTCAAGTCTACCGTTGGTTAGTTGGTCTTAGGGTTCACGGTGTTTGAGTTCTCAGTCTACTGTTTCTAGATCTGTTGGCCATACGCCATGTTTTGGATAATCATTTTCTTATTGTTCCTCCATTGTCCTCGTCTATCTCGACTTCTGGATTAAGCCTTGGTTGTATTGGGTTGCTCTTAACTGTGTATCTCTAAATCCCTGTATGGTTTAGTGTTCGACATAGTGTGATTTTTCGTGTAATTTCAGATCTACGAAGTGTAATCATATTTTTACCCTTCCGATTCGTGTTTCAAATATCGGGATGAGATTTTATTTAAGGAGGGTAGAGCTGTAACACCCTCGGTGTTACGCCCTAAACCAAATACTAAATCATGTCATGAGCACCGTGTTTATGTAATAATGCATGCGATAGAAGGTGTTGATAAATTTCTTGTAGCCTAAAACAATCAATAAAAATGTTAAATCAATGTTGATGCAATAGCTCATGTATATCAAGTAGGGTTTAAAACCATTTTTTATTAAGCTAAAATACTATAGAACATGTGTGTGATGCTTAAATAAAGTTGGAAGTGCAAACTTTATATGTGACAATGAAATACTTGCTGTTGAAAAATAATATTGCTTAGTAATATTTTCAATAGTTTAGAAATGCAATTTGAAATAGAGTTCAACTCAAAAAACTTAGTAAATTTTAAGCTTGTGTATAGCTGGACATTGCTAAGTTTAGCAATTTATTTAGAGAGATTGGGTTCGAGGGGTGATGCGGTGTTTTAGCTCGACTGAGCAACCTCATGTATCAGTTTGATCGTGGTGAAGTCAGTTTTGGTTTAGAGGCAATGGTTTAGTGGCAGTCACTGCTTTAAAATCCGTGCACAGCATGTTCTTGAGCTAGCCCTCTGGGCTGGGCGCGGTCAACAGGTCGCGGGGGCACGCCGTCGTGGGGTTGGCGCGCTCTACGTGCGCACGCGAGCTTAAAAGTTCTAGTTTGGTTTTGGTGAATTGATGAAACCCTAAGTGCTAACCTAGTTTATCAAGTGATCATGAGATAGGTAGCACATTCCAAGTAATGAAGCAAATGGAGATCATGACATGAAGATGGCGATGCCATGGTGATGATCAAGTGCTTGGAATTGAAAAGAAGAAAGAGAAAAATAAAACCCTCAAGGCAAAGGTATAAATGATAGGAGCCATTTTGTTTTGATGATCGAGACACTTAGAGAGTGTGGTCACATTTAGGTTCGATAGCCGTACTATTAAGAGGGGTGAAACTCGTATCGAAATGCGGTTATCAAAGTGCCACTAGATGCTCTAACTCATTGCATATGCATTTAGGATCTAAGTGGAGTGCTAACACCCTTGAAAATGTTTGTGAAAATATGCTAACACATGTGCACAAGGTGATACACTTGGTGGTTGGCACATTTGAGCAAGGGTTAGGAAACTTCACCAGCGGAGTGTCCGCCCGTAGAATGCGGAAAGTCCGACGGTGCCACCGGTGCCCTAGACAAAAAAGACGAAGGTCACTGGAAGTGACCGGACGCTGGCCCCGGTTGGACCGGCGCGTCCGATCAGGTGGAGCATGAAGACGCTGGCGTCGGTCTCTGACCGGACGCTGGGTCACTTAGTGACCGGACGCTGGAGGGGTGCGTCCGGTCCTGCTGATGTGGCCGCGCATGGAAGAGTCACCGTGTGACCGAACGCTGGGAGAGTCCGGTCGAATATGACCGGACGCGTCCGGTCATGAAAAGTCGTCTCTGGATGCTTACTGGAAACGACCGGACGCTGGGGCTCAGCGTCCGGTCACTTTGAGCTGGTGCGTCCGGTCATCACTTGACCGTTGAGATCGGGCGATCGATATTTGAAGAGAGGGGACACATGGCACGCATCGCGTGACCAGACGCTGAGATCCAGCGTCCGGTCAATATGACCGGAGCGTCCGGTCACCCCGCGTTGTGCCCAGTGAAGGGGTACAACGACTCTATTTCATGGGGGCTTCTATTTAAGCCCCATGGCTGGCTTAAGCTCACCCTCTTGGCCATTTGCATTGACATAGCAACCTTGTGAGCTTAGCCAAAGCCCTCCCACTCATCTCCATCATTGATTCATCATCTTTGTGAGATTGGGAGAGAATCCAAGTGCATTGCTTGAGTGTTTGCATCTAGAGGCACTTGGTGTTCGTATTTCGCTATGGGATTTGCTTGTTACTCTTGGTGGTTGCCGCCACCTAGATGGCTTGGAGCAGCGAGGATCGTCGAGCGAAGGTTGGTGATTGTCTCCGGCTCTGATCGTGGTGATTGTGAGGGGTTCTTGACCTTTCCCTAGCGGAGAGCCAAAAGGTGTGTGATCCTCATCTTGTATTGGTTGTGCGGCACCCTATTGAGGGTTTGGCGTGTGATGCCAATTAGCGCGTGAACCTTCAAGTGAGTGAATCGCCACAACGAGGAGTAGCTTGTCGGCAAGCAAGTGAACCTCGGTAAAATTCATTGTGTTCATCATTTGATTTCGAGGTGATTGGTCTTCACTATTATTCATTCTTGTGATTGATTGGCTCCTTTCTCGACACGGCGGTATAACCTTCTTGCTCACTCTCTTTACTTTACCGTAAACTAGTTGTTAAGCTCTTTAGTGTAGCTAGTTGTGAGAACTTGTTAGTTTGGTTAGTGTGACTCTTTAGTTAGCTTTTGAGAGCACACTAACTTAGTGTAGTGTCATAGCTATTGTGTGGATAGAGACAATAGAAACTAAAATTATGATAGGAGGCTTGCATTTTTAGTAGGATAGTGCAACACTTGCTTCGCCTCATAATTGTCTAACCGGTTTGTTAAGTGTTGTTGTAGAAATTTTTAATAGGCTATTCACCCCCCCTCTAGCCATTAGGACCTTTCAAGTGGTATCAGAGCCGAGGTCACCGTGATTTGAGGCTTAACTACCTTCGGTGTAAAAATGGCTCAAATCAACAACACGAAGAAGCCACCCCAATTTGATGGTACAAATTATTCTTATTGGAAGTCAAAGATGACCACACATATCAAGTCAATCAATAGAAAGGTGTGGAAGGTGGTGAAAACCAAAATTGAGATTGAAGATCCGGAGAATCCCACGGCGGTCGAAGAAGTGCTTCTCCAAAACAATGACATTGCTCTAAGTGCCATTCATGATGCAATTGATGAGAGAATTTTTGAGAAAATCAAGAATATTGAGATGGCTCATGAGGCTTGGAAGAAGTTAGAAGAATCGTTTGAGGGCACTCAAGCCGTGAAGGGTGCAAAGGCATACATTCTCAAAGAGAAGTTTGCAAGCTTCAAGATGGAGGATGAGAGTGTGCCGGAGATGTTCCATAGGCTTCAAGTGCTTGTCAATGATCTCAAAGCACTTGGAGAAGAGGTGAAGGACAAGGACTTCTCCCACAAGTTCTTGAGATGTTTGCCTTCAAGATTTGGCACATTGGTCATTATTCTAGTGAGGAGTGATTTGGACACCATGACACCAAACCAAGTGTTGAGAGATATAATGACCAATGATACATATAGAGATGATGATGAGAAGGAAGAAAAGGATAAGAAAGATGAGAAGAAGGATGAGAAGAAGAAGAGTGTGGCATTTAAGGCCACATCATCCAAGGACAAGGCAAAGCAAGATACATTAAGTGAAGATGATGGTTCATGGGATGATGATGATGATGATGATGAGAAGATGGCTCTCTTTGTCAAGAAATTTGGCAAGTTCATGATGAAGAATGGGTACCATGCTAGAAGAAAGAAATCTTCATCCAAGAACAAGTAAGAGTCAAGAAGGTGCTTCAAATATGGAAACAAAGATCATCTTGTTGCTCAATGTCCATACAATAGCGACAATGATGATGACAACAAGAAGAAGGATAAGAAGGAAAAGAAAGACAAGAAAGACAAGATGACCTTCAAGAAGAAGAAGGGTGGTTCATATGTGGTCACTTGGGATAGTGATGCTTCCTCAAGTGATGATGATGATAGTGATGATGACAAGACCACCAAGAAGAAGACACTTACAAGCATTGCAATCAATGAGAAGCCTTCTCTCTTTAACACTCCATCATGCTTCATGGCTAAGGCCACTAAGGTACAAACTTATGATGATGGAAGTGATGATGAACATGATAATGAAAATGATAGTTATAGTGATGATGATGAACCTACTAAAGATGAATTATATGACATGCTAGAAGATGCTAAAGAACACTTTGACATTAAGAGAAGGGAATGCAAGAGCTTGAATAAGGAGGTAAAAGCCCTTAAGCAAGCCCTTGATGAGCTCAAAGCAACTCATGAGAGGCTAGAGGAAGCCCATGAGAAGCTTGTCAAGGCTCACAAAAAGCTTGAAAAGGCTCATTCCTCTTTGCTTGATGAGCAAAATAAAAAGAAGCATGTTGAAACTTGCAATATAGGCTTAACTTATGATATAATTGATGAATCATTATCTATGCCTATTATTGTTGCTCCCACTAACCCTTCTTATAGTACTTCTACTTCCACCTCATATAGTAGTGATGGTTTCACTTGTGATGCCTCACTAATGGTTGAGAATGAGAACCTCAAGAAGGAGGTCAATAAGCTCACTCACACCTTGGCTAAGGCCTATGGTGGTGAGGACCGCTTGCTTATGTGCTTGGGTAGCCAAAGAGCTTCTCTCTACAAAGAGGGATTGGGTTATAACCCCAAGAAAGGCAAGGCGGCCTTTGCTCCTCACAAGACTAGTTTTGTGAAGAACAATGGTCAGTTTTGCACTAGTTGCAAGCAAGTTGGTCATAAAGAGCATGAATGCAAGAACAAAAGCAAAAATGCTAATGTATCCTCCATTAAGTTTGATTCTTTCTATGTGCTTACTAAGGGTACAAATGGTGTGAAGGCTAAGTTCATTGATAAACCATGGATGGGCTCAAAGAAGAAAGCCACTTGGGTACCAAAGAGCTTAATGACTAACCTTCAAGGACCCAAGCAAGTTTGGGTAACTAAAAAGAATTGATCTTTTTTTGTAGGTCAATTATAAAGCCGGAGGAAGGCATTGGGTTCTTGATAGTGGGTGCACTCAACACATGACCGGTGATGCAAGAATGTTCAACTCAATCAACACCAATGGCAATGATGGTTATGATAGTATCACATTTGGTGACAATGGTAAAGGCAAGGTCAAAGGGCTTGGTAAGATTGCAATATCCAATGATATGAGCATTTCCAATGTGTTGCTAGTAGAGAGCTTGAACTTCAATTTGCTAACCGTAGCTCAATTGTGTGATCTTAGATTCAAATGCATATTTGGGGTAGATGATGTAGAAACCATAAGTGTAGATGGCTCTAACTTGATCTTCAAAAACTATATGAGAATCTATACTTAGTTGATTTCAATGCTAGTGAAGCTAAATTATCTACATGCTTGTTCACTAAATCTAGCATGGGTTGGTTATGGCATAGAAGGTTTGGTCATGTTGGAATGAAACAATTGAATAAATTGGTCAAGCATGACTTGGTTAGAGGCTTGAAAGATGTTGTGTTTGAGAAGGATAAGCTTTGTAGCTCTTGTCAAGCCGGAAAACAAGTTGGAAACACCCATCCTAAGAAAAGCATGATGAGCACTAGTAAAGCATTTGAGTTATTCACATGGACTTATTTGGACCAACACAATACACTAGCATCGGTGGTAACAAATATGGCTTTGTGATAGTGGATGATTATACTAGATACACATGGGTATTCTTTCTAGTGGATAAAAGTGATGTGTTTGCAACATTCAAATCATTTGGTAAGGGCATTCACAATGAGTTTGAAACAACCATCAAAAGAGTTAGAAGTGACAATGGTAGTGAGTTGAAGAACACTAGAATTGATGAGTTGTGTGATGAATTTGGAATTAGACATCAATTCTCGGCCAAGTACACTCCACAATCAAATAGCCTTGTTGAGAGAAAAAATAGAACACTTATTGATATGGCAAGGTCTATGCTTAGTGAGTACAATATGAGTCAATCTTTTTGGGCCGAAGCTATCAACACGGCTTGCTATTGTAGCAACCGCCTCTATTGTCACCCATTGAAAGAGAAGACACCATATGAGCTCTTAAATGGTAGAAAGCCCAACATTGCATATTTTTGGGTCTTTGGTTGCAATTGCTATATCTTGAAGAAAGGCACTAGATTGGGCAAGTTTGACAAGAAATGTGATAAAGGATTCCTACTTGGTTATTCCACTACAAGCAAAGCATATAGAGTTTGGAATTTGGATAGTGGTACTCTTGAGAAAGTTCATGATGTTGAATTTGATGAAACCAAGGGTTCACAAGTAGAGAATGAGAACTTGGAAGATGTTAGAGGCATTCCACTTTCAAATGTCATGAAGAACATGGATGTTGGTGAATTGAGGCCTAGGCAAGTGAATGATGATGAAGATGATCAAGTGCAAGTGCTCTCTAACTCAAATGTGCAAGATGATACAACTCAAGCTAGTATAAGTGTCTCTCATGATAATGAACGAGATCAAGTGGCTAGTACATCATCTCAACCAAATGATCAAGCAAGTGCAAGCAATCAAGTTCCAATACTCCAACCAACCAATGTTGCAAGGGATCATCAATTGGACGCTATCATTGGTGATATTTCTAGAGGTGTACAAACAAGATCAAGATTGGCATCATTTTGTGAGCATTTTTTTTGTGTCATCCATTGAACCAAAGAAGATAGATGAAGCTTTAAAGGATGTTGATTGGGTGAATGCTATGCATGAAGAATTGAATAACTTCACAAAAAATTAAGTATGGGAATTAGTAGAGAGACCAAAGGGACACAATGTGATTGGAACCAAATGGGTCTTTAGAAACAAGCAAGATCAAGATGGGATAGTAGTAAGGAACAAAGCAAGATTGGTAGCACAAGGATATACACAAGTTGAAGGTCTTAACTTTGGAGAAACATATGCCCCGGTTGCTAGATTGGAAGCAATTAGAATCTTGCTAGCCTATGCTTGTGCCCACAACATCAAGCTCTATCAAATGGATGTTAAGAGTGCATTTCTCAATGGTTATATCAATGAAGAAGTATATGTTGAGCAACCTCTCGATTTTGAAGATGATAAGAAGCCCGACCATGTATACAAGTTGAAGAAGGCATTGTATGGCTTGAAGCAAGCACCTAGAGCATGGTATGAGAGATTGAGGGACTTCCTACTCTCTAAAGGGTTCATGATGGGCAAGGTTGACACCACTCTTTTCATCAATAAGATTGGAAAATATTTATTTATGTTGCAAATCTATGTTGATGACATCATATTTGGATCAACCAATCAAGACTTTTGTGATGAGTTTGGGAAAATGATGGCTAATGAGTTTGAGATGTCCATGATTGGAGAGTTAAGTTACTTCCTTGGTCTTCAAATCAAACAATTGAAGCATAGTACATTTGTGAGTCAAGGTAAGTACATCAAGAACATGATCAAAAAGTTTGGCATAAGTGATAGCAAAGCCATTAGCACACCAATGGGAACAAATGGCAACTTGGATAGTGATGCAAGTGGAAATATGGTGGATCAAAAATTGTATTGGTCTATGATTGGAAGCCTACTCTATGTGACCGCATCAAGGCCGGATGTCATGTTTAGTATATGCATGTGTGCAAGATTTTAATCCTCTTCAAGAAAAAGTCATTTAAAGGCTACAAAGAGAATATTGAGGTACTTGAAGCATACACACAATATTGGTTTGTGGTATCCCAAAGGAGCAAAGTTTAAGCTAGTTGGTTACTCTGACTCGGATTATACGGGATGCAAGGTTGAAAGGAAGAGCACCTCGAGCGCATGTCAATTATTGGGAAGATCACTTGTTTCATGATCATCAAAAAAGCAAAATAGTGTTGCATTATCAACCGCCGAAGCCAAATACATATCCGCCGGTAGTTGTTATGCACAAGTACTTTGGATGAAGGCCACTTTGAGTGACTTTGGAATCAAGTTCAAGAAAGTGCCATTGCTATGTGACAATGAGAGTGCAATCAAATTGACCAACAATCCGGTTCAACATGCAAGAACAAAGCACATTGATGTCCGCCACCATTTCATAAGAGATCACCAACAAAAAGGGGACATTTGCATTGAGAGTGTAGGCATCAAAGATTAACTTGCCAATATATTCACCAAGCCATTGGATGAGAAAAGGTTTTGCAAGCTAAGGAATGAGTTGAACATATTAGATTTCTCAAATATGTGTTGATGCACCCCCACTCATATGACATGCCTCTCCTTCGAGCAATCCAAGGTAAAAGTTGATTGGCATGGCATACATCCTTGCTAAGGACATATTAAGTGCATCTAGACATCTTTCACATTTAATAGGCTCATTCATAAAAATCAAATGAACTTGATGATTATATGGTACCACTATTGCTTCTATAATTATTTTGATCTAGTAGTAGCATATGACATGTTTGTGGGCTTGTAAACCTAGTGTTTGATCTAAAAATGAGCTATAAGTGTTTAACTCAACATGGTGCAAGATAACCCTTATTTGAAGGTATGAAGAAGCTTGTCCTTGGATCAAATCGAGTTAAATATCTTTGGAAAATGATCTAGATTAAACCAAATTTGGGACAATGATGCTTACCCCATTAATTGACATTGATAATCTCAACCTATCTATATTTTGAACCTTTGTGGTCATTGATGACAAAGGGAGAGAAAAACAAAAATATTAGTGATATTAGTACATGGAGAGAAAAACAATGACATTAGTGTACTAAGATCATGAAAAGACAACAAAGGGGGAGAACTTGACATAGGGGGAGAGATATGACAAAGGAAAGGGATCAATTAAAATTTTGAGCACACAAGTAAGGGGAGCAAGCTCATAAACTTATATGGTGCATTTGAATGTGCATTTCATATGTTTGCTTGCATGGCACAAGTTTTAAATTTCAATATCCATGCTTGTGTGATGTATGCTAGTTGTAGGTTTGAATGATGAAATGAAAAACTAGCATGCATAGGATATCTAATGATTTCATTTCCAAGTATTTACAAGTGGTATCAAGCTAACCATGGTGCTAACGATAGTATAATGGTGCACTACGATTGATATCACGCTTCAAAGGTCCATCTTTAATACCTTAGCATCATTTGGTAGACATTGTCTCCTATATTTCCTATCTAAGAATATGTGCAAGCTAAAATCCAAATTCTTAGCACATATGTAGGGGGAGCAATTTCTACCATTTGGGGTTCATGAAACTTATCCATATCCTTTTACACATAGTAAATATGCTTGGATAAGCAACATGGATTCAATTGAATTTCAATTCATATCTTTATTAAAGGGTTGTCATCAATTACCAAAAAGGGAGAGATTGAAAGTTCTAGTTTGGTTTTGGTGAATTGATGAAACCCTAAGTGCTAACCTAGTTTATTAAGTGATCATGAGATAGGTAGCACATTCCAAGTAATGAAGCAAATGAAGATCATGACATGAAGATGGCGATGCCATGGTGATGATCAAGTGCTTGGAATTGAAAAGAAGAAAGAGAAAAACAAAAGGCTCAAGGCAAAGGTATAAATGGTAGGAGCCATTTTATTTTGGTGATCAAGACACTTAGAGAGTGTGGTCACATTTAGGTTCGATAGCCGTACTATTAAGAGGGGTGAAACTCGTATCGGAATGCGGTTATCAAAGTGCCACTAGATGCTCTATCTCATTGCATATGCATTTAGGATCTAGTGGAGTGCTAACACCCTTGAAAATGTTTGTGAAAATATGCTAACACATGTGCACAAGGTGATACACTTGGTGGTTGGCATATTTGAGCAAGGGTTAGGAAACTTCACCGGCGGAGTGTCCGCCCATAGAGTACGGATAGTCCGACGGTGCCACCGGCACCGTAGACAGAAAAGACGAAGGTCACTGGAAGTGACCGGACGCTGGCCCCGGTTGGACCGGCACGTCCGGTCAGGTGGAGCATGAAGACGCTAGCGTCGATCTCTGACCGGACGCTGGGTCACTTAGTGACCGGACGCTGGAGGGGTGCGTCTGGTCCTGCTGATGTGGCAGCGCACGGAAGAGTCATCGTATGACCGGACGCTGGGAGAGTTCGGTCGAATATGACCGGACGCGTCCGGTCGTGAAAAGTCGTCTCTGAATGCTTGCTGGAAACGACCGGACGCTGGGGCTCAGCGTCCGATCACTTTGAGCTAGTGCATCCATTCATCACTTGACCGTTGAGATCGGGCGATCGACATTTGAAGAGAGGGGACACGTGGCACACATCGTGTGACCAGACGCTGAGATCCAGCGTCCGATCAATATGACCGAAGCATCCGATCACCCCGCATTGTGCCCAGTGAAGGGGTACAATGGCTCTATTTCGTGGGGGCTTCTATTTAAGCCCTATGGCTGGCTCAAGCTCACCCTCTTGGCCATTTGCATTGACATAGCAACCTTGTGAGCTTAGCCAAAGCCCTCCAACTCATCTCCATCATTGATTCATCATCTTTGTGAGATTGGGAGAGAATCCAAGTGCATTGCTTGAGTGTTTACATCTAGAGGCACTTGGTGTTCGTGTTTCGCTGCGGGATTCACTTATTACTCTTGGTGATTGCCGCCACCTAGACGGCTTGGAGCAGCGAGGATCGTTGAGCGGAGGTTGGTGATTGTCTTTGGCTCCGATCGTGGTGATTGTGAGGGGTTCTTGACATTTCCCCGGCGGAGAGCCAAAAGGCACTCTAGTTGATTGCTCATGGCTTGTGTGATCCTCATCTTGTGTTGGTTGTGTGGCACCCTATTGAGGGTTTGGCGTGTGATGCCAATTAGTGCGTGAACCTCCAAGTGAGTGAATCACCACAACGAGTAGTAGCTTGCCGGCAAGCAAGTGAACCTCGATAAAAATCATTGTGTTCATCATTTGATTCCGAGGTGATTGGTTTTCATTGTTATTCATTCTTGTGATTGATTAGCTGCTTCCTCGAGACGGCGGTATAACCTTCTTGCTCACTCTCTTTACTTTACCGCAAACTAGTTGTCAAGCTCTTTAGTGTAGCTAGTTGTGAGAGCTTATTAGTTTGGTTAGTGTCGCTCTTTAGTTAGCTTTTGAGAGCACACTAACATAGTGTAGTGTCATAGCTGTTGTGTGGATAGAGACAATAGAAACTAAAATTGTGGTAGGAGGCTTGTATTTTTAGTAGGTTAGCGCAACACTTGTTTCGTCTCATAATTGTCTAACCGGCTTGTTAAGTATTGTTGTAGAAATTTTTAATAGGCTATTTACCCCATCTAGCCATTAGGACCTTTTAGTGTTGCCGCGCTTGGCTGGCCTGGTCGCCCTAACCCGACCGCGAGGAGCCGCCATTGCTGTGGCTTGCCCAGCTGAGCGGCGCTGCCCTACCCCGCGTGCTGCCGCGCCGCCGACCCACCTCGCGCCACGACGCAGCCTCTACTACTGTTGTCGCATCACGTCGCGCTCGCGCCAGCCCGTTGCATCGCCAAGCTACGCGCATGTCGCTGCGTTGCGCCGCTGGCCCGCCTTGACGCTATGCGCACGAGGCCGTGTCGTCGTCGCCTTGCCAATTATGGCACTGCGACGCGCGGGGCATGTCAGCAGCGAGTGCGTGGCCATCGGCTAGCGCTTGGCCGTGGGACACCCCGGTCGGGCCAATCACGTCCCGCCAAGTACGCACATGATGAGCCTCTAACCGAGTCCCAACCACCTCCCGTCCGCTCGCTTCTCCCCTGTCCGCCTCTCTGCTGCCGCCGCCGCTGTGCCGCGCCAGAGCGCCTAGACGCGATAGGACGCCTTCCATTAATTCGCTGCGCCCACCGCTCCGCCCTCACATCTCCTCTCCAGCCGTGCCCACCCTGCCTTGATTACGGCCAGGTCGAGCTCCAAATTTGTAGCTTTGCTCCCACCACCGCGCCATTAAGGCCCAGCCCGCCTCAACGTGGCCAGCTCTAGCCTTGCCATCTCGCGTTGAATTGATCGCACCACTAGCCCCGCCTAGAACCCCTCTTCGTCGTGCGCACCCAAGTCGTAGCCCTATAGCCGCATCCACGCCGCTGGCACGGCCGTGTCACTGCGGCCAGACTTGCACGGGGCATCTCCGGCTAGGTCACCGCCACGGGTAGGATCGTGGTGCGTCACTGATGCTTACCCATCACTTCTATTATCTATTGCATGTTGTGGCTTACCGGAACGCGGTTGTCGCCGCTGCAGGTCGCCCGCCGTCGGGGAGAGCCGCTCTACTTCACCTCCGTTCGTGCAACCACCGCTAATCGTCATGCGTCGGCCCATAGGTGAGCATCGATCCCATAGCTAGGTCTGCAAGGGGCCCGGTTGGCCGGCGTAATGGGGCCGTACTGGTCCACGCTGCGCCGGCGAGCGCGGGGGTCACGGGGACCTCCCCGATGCGAAGACAGCTTCTTTCGGGGTCTTTCATGCATAAGTGCTGACTGAGTAAATAGGACGAATATTGTCTGCGACAATAGTAGGAAGCTCGGGGGCGTTTCGCTAAAATGCCAGCACACGCGCGGGCCCCCACCGTGGGACGCCTCCACGCGTGGGCCGCGCCCCGTGTGGGGCGCGTTGGGCCAGTTTGGTTCGTCTTTTTAGTAAAGAATTAGAAATGGTTTTGTATTTTTATTTAAGAACCAGTTTTGTGTAATTAATCTAAAATCATGTAGATGTCCAAAAATTGTGAAACAAATTTTGTTAGGTTCCTAAAATTGTGATATATCTGCTAGTATATTTTGTTCACATAGTTTTATAATATTTCTAGGAGTTATATAATTAATTTGAGATGCTTAATATTGTAAGATATAAACTTGAAGGAATTTTTGTGATAAATTGGTGATAGTGTTGGCTCTGAAACTTTTATAGTAAATCCCTAATATTATTACGTGCTCACTGTAATTTTTGTAGCTCCATAATAATTAGTTTGCTAAGGTAGCTAAATGAGCCATAGTTCGAAAATACATATTTAATCAATTAAAGGCACATTGAGATTTTAAAATTAGAACATTTTTCCGGAGATAAATCCTTACTTGACGACGCGGATATGTAGACTAGTATGTTAGTCATTTAAGCTAGCTCGTTAGCTTGCGGAGCGTAATCGTATTTTTAAGAGTTGCGGTTATCATTGATTAATTGCGTCTCTGCGTTGCATCCATATATATCATAATAGGAACAACGATGGATCAGGGGGTCGATTGAAATAGCGGAAAAGATGGTGCCTTGGTGATCGTGTCACCATGATGAAATGCTAACTTTTGATTATATCTTACCTAGGCAAGCCTCGATGTATAACCCTTATTATTCTGCACTTTACTTATGCTTGTGCATTAAGTTTTAAGGAGTTGAATGAAAATCACTTGCATATATATATATATATATATATATATCCTATGAGTCCCACTAGTATGTCAGGATCGTGTAGATTGCTATGCTATATGATCCGGTAGAAGTCGAGTGATTACCTGTCACTCACGAGATATAGAAAAGATATTATTGTTACTGTCACATGGAATATATATGAATGATAATTGGAGACCGGACGGAATGGTACTTTGGATCTGGACTTGGTTAGGCATTCGAGCGAGGCTTGGATTGCACTTGTTCCGCCTGTGTCGATTGAGGTCCGTCCGTTGTTGTGGATGGTAGTCAGGTCACAGACTTATTATCCTGAGCACATACTTGCTTATGGGAGCAAGAAGGCTCGTTGCTCTCTTGTCGTGGGTTCCGGCTCTTTCCAGACCGACTGATTGGAGGCGGGATAGTGGAGGTCTAAGCACCACACTGGGTCCGGAACTCAGGAGTGGGAGCTTGGAGTCCAAGTTTGGACGGGGACCTGGACCCCTTGACAGGAGAATGATGGGTTAGTCTTGCTTGTGCCTATGGTACAAGCGGTGCGTGTGTTTCGGGGTACTCAGCTCGGATCCATTGGTTCACGAATCGCCGTGTAATACGGTACCGACTTGGCTATGGTCTAGCACCGTAGTAAGAACTAGAATATGAAATATGATAAAATAGTTCTGATTTTTTACCACCTGCTTGAAAATAGCATAGGTGCTTACATAGAGTGGTTAATTAATGAACTAATGATGACTGCTAATGAAGTTGAATATAAGGATACACGTTTAGTAATACTTCTGTAGATGCAATAACCCACAAGCCAGATAGCCTTATATATACTTGGAGTCTTTTATTTTTTTCCTGTCGGGTAAGTCTTGCTGAGTACATTCGAGTACTCAGGGTTTTATTCCCCTGTTGCAGGTGATCGGAGGATGCTTAGAACTAACTCTTGTATGTGAAAATCTCCTGGTGGGCTCCGAGAGGATTCCTTTCACACTACGACCGTAGCGTTTATTTATAACCCTCACGAAAGGTTTTTATAAGAAAAGGTAAAATCTGCTAATATCTCTTGTATAAAATATCAACTATATTAATGCTCCACCGTGTCGGCGCGAGAAGAGGGGTTGAGAAATGAGAGCGGCTGGCTGCGGCGAGGCTTCACCGCAGGAACAAGGGTGTGTTTATTTGCCGGAGAAAACCTGCACCGTATATCCTTCTATGCAGCACAATACGTGATCCACAAAACCGCAATTTGGGCTGTGCAGAGCAGAGAAACCATACTAGAACCAACAAATGGCAGGGAGTATGAAAAGAAAAAGGAAATGAATAGGCCTGCTTATTAACATTGGCGCGGTAAACAACGGAAGGGAGCATAAAGTGACCAGGCATAAGATCTGACATCAATGTTTGAGTAAAGCCAAGTTTGGTCTCTTCACGCAAAACACTCGGTTTTTGCTAAAATGACTTGATGAACAGACTAGTTTAAGGCCATGAATCATAAGCACCGGCTTTGATGTCTAAAACACGTCATAATGCTACACTGGAACATTTGGTTTTAACTCTCAAACAAAGCCAAAGCTAGGTGTTGTACATAAACAGAAGGCAGTACATGCAAGATAGGCAATGCTACTAGCTAATTGTATATAACAAAACAAGATTCTCATGCTTGTGTCAATTGTTCCTCTCATTGGATGTTCCACTTCTGCTCCAGAGCACTGCATATCCGATTTAAACAGCAGGCGGCACTGAGCGGGTAATTGCAAACTGCACAAACGGGGGAAGCGGTCATCAATAAGGTTGAAAGGAAAACATACAGATAAATAAATAATATGCAGACATTGCAGTCATCTCAAAATATGTAAAGGGCGTACCCGGTGCAGAGAGCTCCCGCTCTGTGCAGGGTCTGGGGAAGGGTGTTAGTGGCAAGCCTTACCCTCGCCTGTGCAATGCGAGGAGACCGCGACTAGAACCCGGGACCTTCCGGTCACAGGCGGTAAGACTCTACCGCTTGCACCAGGCCCGCCCTTCAAAATATGTACACCAAGGAAAAGAAAAAAACAAACAGAATAGAGACAGGACAATAAATATCCCTTTGTCCAAGCAATGTAGTCATCAAAGTATATAATTTTGGACATTTATATTTGCTAGTTTCTCAATCTCTAAATAGGATGTCAGTACCAGCGGTACAAACTAGTCGGAAGCATGATGATATTTTGATCCAAACTGGTCATCAGCCCAAGTAGCTACCAAGTTAAGGCCATTTGCTACATGTGCATCAGTGCGTGTGAGCCAGTTTAGAACTAATTAACAACCAAACTACGGTGAATGCAAGGAAAAAAACATCACCCAGATCCAAATTTTCAGCATACAATGTTTTTAGTGTTTCAACTAAATGTTACTTACTTTGTATGTAGTCATCTGTGTATTCCTTGTCGATCTTTCCATGGGCCATGGCACCAACCTGAAGATAATGTGCAGACAATATGGGATTATATGCAAAGCATTAAGGGGTCAAAACAGCTCAGCTTACAAACACAGCTATTTACTCACCACAAACACAAGGGGTTCATCGTCACTGGATTTGGCAACATAGTCAAACAAGTTGACTGACTTCTCAGCACTAAATGAAAGGCCTAAGTATATAAAATGCATCAATTAGCATATGTATCTATCTATCTATCTGATATGAAATATGTTATATTAAACAATAGATTCGACAATAGATTCTCACCAATCTTACGTGCACCAACAGGTAGATAGCGGGTAACAGGATTTTTAACAACATTAAGAAGCTTCTCACGCTTCCCAACTGCCGTAATGCTCAGTTTTTGTAACAATTGTGCTGCCATATTATATAGTTAATTGCAATCAGCACAATTATCAAAATAACAGAAACACATAAGATACAGAAGGTATAAGAGTTTTATTAGTAACTTACACATTAAACCACAGAAACGTTTAAATGTTCTTGGCATGCGGACATGAGGTTTGATTTCAAACAATACTCCCTTTTCAGTCCTTACATAAACAGCCTGTAACCTTCCAGCCTTAGTTAGAGGGCTATCAAATATTGCTAGTAGAGCCTGCAAAACATTTTTGAAACAATCATCTAAGACAAGTTGGAAAGGATGTCTGTCAAAGGAAGAGCTGAATAACTGTTGGACAGGTCCAATCAACTATTTTTTACTAGATCACTGATGTTTTCTTTATAAAACAGCACAGGATGCATAGCTGATCAATTGGATAGTGGAAATAACAAAATAAAGTACTTGATAACTTAATATTGAAAAATTGCCTGATTTCCATTTACCTGAAGCAAATGATTTGAGAATCGAATCAAATAAAAAGAGGAGTGCATTTTATTCATCTTCCAGTATTTTTAATGTTTTCAGGCAACAAGAAATTTACATTACCTGATGAATGATATCAGGCCTATAATCTGCAGGATTGCGATTCTGCTTCCTCAAATAATTTGCATGATCATCTGAGTTCAAGATTTGCATTGTCTGCACAGAATGGTAAAAGAAATTGTCAAACTAATATCCATGGGGTGATAATCATTTGTTTAGAAATACTTGAATTTTTGTTTCTGCATACTAATATCCCAGATGCTATGCTTGAATTTTTGTTTCTGCAAACAAAACCGAACCTTTTAAATGATTAAAAATGGAAATACTAGCAATGGTCAAGGCTACCAAATTAGGAAAGTACAAATGTGCCTTTTTATATACAAGATAGAAGAATCTCTAAACAATAGACCACGCCAAGTCTAGTCTGAGGTGAATAGTAATATCAAATTGACACTTTTAGAATTAATGAAAAAAATGGCTACTTAACACTGGAATTCTAGATGTGCAAGCAATAACCTTTTGCTGGGAAAAGGTCTGCACAAGCTATAGCCATAAACTGAAGAACGGAAATTACAAGCCTCATATGTGCCATGTGAGCACATGTAAACAATTGGTCCTGTACAAAATAAACTTATAACCATACACGTACAAGATGTCACCAATATCTCAACAGGGTCCACTCCAAGCCAACTCATCTACTGTTGCATAATCGCAAAGATACTGAGCATTCCTGAAGGCATACACTTAATAAACTAGGCATTGATATTCTAGCATCCTTGATTTCTTTCATCAATTTCCACATTCTGCGAAGTTGTCACAACAAGCTGCACATTTTCAGTTTCATGATAAGGCAAAAATTACTATGATTTTGCCCTTTTTTCCTACTAATAACAGTAGAACCACCTCATCAATAAATCAATTGCTCCAATAAATCCCCCAAAGCTAAGGACGCGACTGAACTGGACTGGGCATAAACATCCAACCGAGCTAGAATCGAATTCGTTCTGGAACAGGAATATAGCACAAGAAAAAAGAGGAGTTCCTTGCTGCAGCCGAACCACTGTACCTTGCCGACTTTGCCGACCTCGAGGCAGGCCCTCTCAAGCACGAAGATGGCGCCGGGCTGCCGCTTCCCATCAACCATCCTGGGTAGGATTGGGAGCCCGTCCGCCGCCGCGTGCTCCTCCTTCCCCGTCACTGCCTCATCTTCCTCGCTGCCCACCTCTGGCGGTGGCAGCTCCTCCGCTTCTTCGGCGGGCCGGGCAGCGTGCGAAGCCGACGCCTCCTCGAGTTTGCGCTTCTTCTTCCGCCCCTTCACCGCGTAAGGCCGCACCATCTCTCTGACCCTCTCCTGTTGCGACAGCGCCCCAGGCCCGAGCGGCGGCCGCGCCCGTGCTCCCACGCCTCCTGACCTCCGCCGGCTAGGGTTTTTCTAGATGGAAATTTCAGAATTTGCTCCCCTACCCGCTAATTAACTACACGAACAGGTGAATCCCGAGATACAGAAGAGTGGTGCCTCCGTGCCGTGCGTGATCTAGCCATAGCCTGTAGTACTCCGTCTAAAAAATACAATTCTCACATATATATATATATATATATATATATATATATATATATATATATATATATATATATATTTTAAATAGCATACAATAAAAAGAAGTATGTATCCCGATTCATTTTATTTTTTACATATGTTGATTGGACAAAAACAAATGACTATACTTATAAGCTCAATAATATAACGCATAGTACACTTATATAGCACATCTTTTTAGAATATCACACTTAGTTGTATTTTTAGTCGAGTTTCACGGGAGGTTTCACGTGTCGGTATTGGTAACGGTGGAAACCAGTTTTATTCATACGAAACTCATTTAATTGCATAAAACTTTTATCTTATCTCTCTTCATCAGTACTATGACACATCATCTTATTTAGGCCATGTTCACTTAAATTTATCAGCCTGACTTATCAGCTATGGTATAGTGTTTTTTTCTCACAACAAATCAACTTCAACCGACTTTTCAGCCACAGAAACCATCAGCCGAACATCTCGCACACATGAAACTCCTGTGAAATTCTATCTAGACTGGCTTAAGACAACACATGAATGCTAGAATTGTAAAGACTAGCTTAAGACAACACATGAACTCAAACATCATTCAAATTAGCACCATGGTGGGTCAAATAGTCAAGACATTTTGATACATTATAAGATGCAAAACCGTAGACTATTTTGAATCTAATTTCCTTTAAATAAGCTCTTAATCAGCATGATCGTAGCTATTCCCTTCGTCCCAAAATAAGTGTCGTTCTCGTTTCCTGATAAGTCGAACGTTTTTAACTTTGATCAAATATATACAAGAAAAGGTATTAGTATTTATAGTATATAATTAGTATCATTAGATAGATCGTTGATTCTATTTTTATAAAAATCTTATTTGAAGATACAAATGTTGCTAATATTTTCTATAAACCTAATTAAAATTAAAAAAATGACTCGAACGAATATCATAGCGACACGAAAGGAGTATATTATAACATTAATGCACGGAGACTAATTCTGGACATCTATCTCAGAGTTAATTTTCACATTCTAATAGAGACTACCAACTCTAAAATTTCATGCAAGCCATGGTCTCAATATGGAGGGCATTAGATAACACAATATGTTTGGCGAGATTTTCTTGATTCTCGCGGTGGGACGGTCGCAAATCCAATTTTAAGCGGTCCAAACACACCCATAGAGATAGAGGGTGGAAACACGGGGGCATGCCCGTTGGTTTGTTTAATTATTTATTTATGATCATATATATGTCATATGTTATTTGTAATTTTAGCACAAATCCTTGTCATTGTAAATGTCATTTGTTTATAGTGTTCCTCACTTCCTCTTCGTACTACGGAAGATAAATGTATATAGATAAATGCTTTGTTGCCCAACTTCAAAATTGCCTACAAGGTAATCTCACATTATTACAGCATAACAAGCGTCAGCGACAGAATCACAGGGTTGGGCAACAAAGCACGCGTTCCAGTGCTCAATAGCCCGGAACAAACAAACGTTGTTCCCTAGCCCGGAACAAACAAACGTTGTTCCAGTGACTGTTAAGCAGCCCAACAGAAACAGGCGCTTAAGCAGCCCAACAGAAACAGTCACCCATTTGGATTCGTGGCCAATACTCAGTAGCCATGTACATGTACACTCTTTTGATAGTAACATGTTACAGTATGTGCCTTCAACACTGGGCTCAACAAGCATCGACAGTCCTAATTCCTAACAGGCACCGGAACCCCACATACCAAATTTGCAATTTCCTACTTAATGGTATACCTGGAAAAAAAATTAACTGTAAAAGAGGTGTCAGACAGAGTGACCCCCTTTCTCCCTTACTGTTTGTTTTAGCAGCTGATCTGCTATAGTCCATAATCAATAAAGCCTGGCAGAATGGGGTGTTAAAACACCCACTTTGTGATAATTTTGAAGGAGATTTTCCCATTTTGCAATATGCTGATGATACACTCCTAATACTACCAGGTGATGCAAGAACCTTATTTAATCTCAAAGGCCTTCTGAGACCTTTCTCTGATAGCACTGGTCTGCATGTTAATTTCAGCAAGTCCTTCATGGTCCCTGTTAACATGAGTGATGCTAGAGTTTCCCATTCAGCCAACACCTTTGGCTGCAAGGTTGGATCTATGCCTTTCACTTATCTTGGTTTACCCCTGGGTACTACTAAGCCTTCTTTGCAGGAATTCAGTCCTTTGCTGACCAGAATTGAAAGAAGGTTAACTGGCATTAGTAAATTTTTTCTTATCATGGTAGACTGATACTTGTTAACTCAGTCCTCAGTGCCCTTCCAACCTTCTACATGTGTAGCTTGAAGCTCCCCCCACAAGTTATCAAGCAGATTGACATTTACAGAAAACACTGCCTATGGAGTAATGGTGACATCAACAGAAAAGGTAAATGTCTAGCAGCATGGGAGACAGCTTGTAAACCAAAGAACCAAGGTGGCTTAGGCATCATAGACATTAAGAGTCAGAACAATGCCTTACTCTTGAAGCATTTAGACAAATTCTATAATCAGGCTGATATCCCTTGGGTGTCACTGACTTGGTCCAAATTCTACTCAAATACCCAAACTCCACCACATGCTAGAAGCCCTGTTGGATCATTTTGGTGGAAGGACATAATGAAACTCTTTGAGAATTTCAAAGTTCTTGACTCATGCCATCCTCATAAAGGTAACACTGTGCTCTTCTGGTTTGATTGTTGGATGGGTGAAGCCCTGGAAAATTCCTATCCACAGCTGTTCTCTTTCAGTAAGAAACCAAAATGCTCCATCAAATTCTTTTTGGATCAGGAGATCACCAGAAATTTCAGCCTCCCCCTCTCCACACAATCTGCAACCCAATTGGAAGTACTTCAGACCTCACTTCTAGACAGAGATTGGGATGATAGCATGAAAGATAGTTGGTCTTATTCCTGGGGGTCATCTCTCTTCAGTAGCAAAAAAGCATATAAGATTCTTATTGGACACACTGAAGCATGCCCCCTCTTCTCCTGGTTATGGACTTCAAGTAATTTGGGCAAACATAAATTCTTCTTCTGGTTATTACTGAGGGACAGACTCAATACTAGAAACCTTTTGAGAAGGAAAAACATGGATTTAGATGACTTCAGTTGTGTTCTCTGCAGCAGTGGTTCTGAAGAAACAAACTTCCATTTATTCTTTGAGTGCCCCTTCAGCCAGGCCTGCTGGGACTCCATCCCCATCATCTGGAACCTAAGTCTACCACCTCTTGATATGGTAATTGAGGCCAGGTCAAACTTTGGCAGCCCAATTTTCAGAGAAATCTTCATCACAGCCTGCTGGATTATCTGGATAACTAGAAACAAGGTAATTTTCGATCAAGGTCAAGTCAACATCAACCTTTGGAGAAGAGAGTTCAAAGATGAACTTGGTTTAGTTTGCACTAAAGCCAAGCCCAGCAGACAATCCCCACTCAATCTTTGGAGAGATAGCTATAATGTATAGGATGCTTTTTCTATTTGGGCCTAGCTGCCTTGTATTTTTCTCTTGTATATATCATTCTTTCATTTAATGAAAAAATATATATAGGTAGGGGATTCCCCTACTGATTCGGTCAATTTTTTTTTTTGCAATTTCCAGATGTGCTAAATGGCAGAGTAACAATCATGCCACCTGCTACCATAGATGACAACTGTTTGCTGAGATGAGACAGCAAAGTGAAACTGCAAACTGGTAAACCACAAGCAATTAGAGCTTCATCTTTAATGAAAGATGGTCAATTCCTATCTGTGTCAAGCCATCTTCAGAATCACTTTAGCACCAAGAGCTATACGGGTCAAGTTACAGTATGGTAGGCGCCTATGAACATGGAGTGATTCAGAGAAGATCTTTCGTTAGTTTTGGTGGTACATCTACAGAATGCAGGTCGTTGGATGGAGCTGGGAGCAGGTGTTTGGCCTCATCCTCATCATTGTCGCTTTCCCCAATGATTGGTGAATGTATTGAATACAAATCATCGTCTGAGTAATATTTTAGAGAAATAGACAAGATGGTTAACAAGATTGTAAATAGTGGAAGATAATATCTGTGAATATACATTTGTTTGGCATTTGCATAAAAAGCAATCATTATACAGGAGTTACCTAGTGACATTGATTTCTGAAATATATTGAAAATTTTCATAACATTTTGAGATTTATATCACCAAAAATTGTGCGTGAAATGAGACATACAACATGTCAAATGCTCTGATTAGCACATAAGAAAGTAAAACTTCATTTCATCTCCATGGAACGGGTGCAGATACATACAGCTAAATTAAGAAAATTAAGAAAGCCCACTGGTCACAGAGAAGGTAAATATCGCAATGCTGTGCAAGACTACAAAGAAACAATTGTTCCATGTCAATGACACATTTTCGTGAAAGTAGCATAACACAGCATTGAAAGTTTGAAACTATAAACTGAGTTGAATCATGCGCAACAGGCTATTGTTCTTAGGTTGATACAATACAATTTGAACATTAAATTGAAATCATAGAAACAGAAAGAAGCAAGCAATTGAGAATTCAGATAGATACTGACCAGATATTTGACGACGAGTTGGGGCACGACCTACAGGAGAAACTTGAACGCTTTCTGGTAGAAGACAATAAAAAACTGAGCCTAAATTTTTGAGAAAAAGATACAGTCAGCTGCTATAGTTCCATCAAGTATAAAGGAAAGAGGAAACAAACAAATCGGCAGTGACGCTGATACCAACCTACTCTCGCGAGCCTATTCACCCAGGAAGGGATGGGCTTCCCAGTTAAGTTCTGGCAGACATCATCTGTGAAGTGATTGCAGTTCTTATTAATCAAATGATATGTGTTGCCATGATAATCCCCTGCGAGTTTTTCGATAAACGAGCGGAATTCTTCCTGAGACATGTCTGTTGTGCCTAGCCACACCGTCCTTCTATAGATAAAGTCAGGGCAACTCTTTGATTCCACCTCAAACACACCACTGGATGGGTAGTCGTGGGCTCCAAATCCATATTCCGTGCCATGGACTGTTCATTTTGAAGAGGAGGGAAAAAAATGTAAACCTTCTGTAGATTACTTATTAGATACTAGAATAGACATCATGACATCTAGATCTAGGAAAATGCAGATATATAGATGATTTTTTTTTAAAAGCAGTGTTGATTCAGGGATTCGCCAAGTGGTAGCAATCCATCTCCATGTAATCAAGGAAGGTTGAAAGAGCTACGTTGGCGAATCCACACTTTCGTGCCTACCTATATAGGATGATACTAGAAAATCTCGCAGAGCAGAAGTGATCATTTTTTTGCGGCCAGACAGACGTAACGCACGATTCTCCTTGAAATTCTTGGTAAGACAGAACGGTATCATTTCTATAATATTTTGTTTCCCTGCCCCTTTTTCCCATTGATCAGCCATCTCAATACATTTTGTTCCGAAGAATATATTCTCCTACTAATTTGACCATAAAGCAGCAACAATAAAAAAAATATAAAATCAGCATCATCCATCATCATCATGCTAATAATCCATCATTCTACCGCAGCAGAACGGATACAGAAAAAGAAAAGGGAAGAGGATAGATCGCCATGGGAACCTTCGATTCCGGAGTGGAAGACGCCGAAGCCGAGCCAGTAGAGGTAATCGTTGGCGGCCGTGAGGTCGTACACGTTGAGCAGAACCGGCGTGGCGGCAGCGCTGTTCCGGGCGCCCATCTCCCTCCCCTCCCCTCCCCTCCCCTCCCCTCCCGCCCGACGAATGAAGCCCACGAGCCTCCCTAGAGATCTCACGGCCCGCCCACCATGAATGGGCGGGGGTGGCTAGGGGGCCTTGGCCGGAGCGCGGATTCGTGCGGGAGGACGCGGCGTGGAGACGGAGATCCCTCTCCCTCTCTGCCTCTTCGATTCACGCTATTCGTTTTCTTTTTGAATGATGAACTGTTCACGCTGTTGCTTAACGTTGGTGAGACTAATCACTTTTCCGTTTCCCGGCGTTGGGGTGGAGCGGACGGCGCGTCTCGGCACGGGGCGTGGGCGGCCGTGAACCGTGATACCGGACTACCGGAGAGATGGCGCGGAGACGCGGGCACAAATCCCAGTGCGCGAGCGCTCGCAGGTCCGCAGTCCGCACGCGGCACGGACGACACGGTACATGCTCCGACCCAGCAGCCTGATGGGCTCCAGTTTGCGCAGAGATCAAACTCATGGCGAAGCGACATTGTTTCGGCCTTTCGGGGCCTGATGATCATGCGGTCATGCCGAAGCAATGCATAGGAAAACTTTACGGGACGGAGTGCCTGGGGAGTGGGGACCTTTGGTCCTTCCTGCTGATCCGTCCTGCCTTGGCTTCTTCGCCGGCCAGGCGAGAGGCAAGAGGAATGTACTTATGTATTGTCATTCTTAATTGGTTTTAAGATCTTACAGTTATTATTGATCGCATTGCAACGGAGGGAGTAGGACTGAATTATCATAACAGAATGTGCCATTGCACGATACAATACTTCAATACATATTATATAGATAGACAAAAAAGGAGACTTTCATGCCGAGGCCTTAAATTACACCACAATGCCGAGATGTCCCCTGCACTGAACTTTTCTAACATCCAGAGAGTCAGGAGACAGCGGGGAATTATTCAGAACACAGCACGAAAATTGTTCAGACTGCAGATAAATAAAGCAGTGAAATATTCAGAACACAGCATCGACAGTATTGCCATCAGACTTGTAATGATTTGTCAGGGATCATTTGCAGTTCCATTTCTCCGCTGTCGCCACTGGCATCCTGGACACTTGGCAACAACTCAACACCAGTAAGTACAGTAATATCTTTAGTAATATCTTTGTCAGTATCACCAACAGAACTACGAGCGTTGAGAGTCCTTGCGATGCAGAACCTGCCGGAGCCTAGGTTGACAAGTTGAGAATCTTTGCATTCCTTCCATTCCTCTTCCTCTAGCAGGGAAAGCAGCTTCCAAGAGCCCACTAGCTCTGGCTGGGAGTCTATGTCAGTGAGGTCAGCAGCAGCCAGGTGCTGAGCTTGAGCTTCAGCGGCGAGGCCAAACCAAAGCTTCAATTCAGGCACATACTCAACCCTACCACGGAAGAAAGGCAAGGTCCAATTGCCGACTTTTCTCCACGTGCGGCTTGCTGTGTCCAGGCAGTAGGTGCCAATGCCATTGACTGATATGCAGATGTGGAAGCGGTCATCCACACGGATCACTGCATACGAGCTGATCTCGTGGCGGCTGTAGCAGTCCCGGTACTCAGGCTCATGGATATACGGCGGTGGAGGGAGGAGTTGGCACTGCCAAGAGTCGATGTACCACTGAGGCTTGCAGACAACGGCCTCAAACTGATAGCCTCCGGTTTAGGGATTCTCTCCATGATGAAAAGGTTGCTGCCAATAGCCTCCGCCGGTTTAGGAATTTTTCTCACCCCGATGAAAAGTCCGCTGCTACTTCTCTGAATCTGCCACCGATTGTCGTCGTCGTCAGCGTCGGCGCTGGCATAGGGTACAAAGAGAGAGAAAGGCGTCCACT
Source organism: Miscanthus lutarioriparius (assembly GCA_904845875.1). Classification (NCBI taxonomy): domain Eukaryota; kingdom Viridiplantae; phylum Streptophyta; class Magnoliopsida; order Poales; family Poaceae; genus Miscanthus; species Miscanthus lutarioriparius. Next base: position 21,112,908 of record CAJGYO010000008.1, read on the forward strand.
TGGGCACGTGGAGACTGGGCACCATCACCGTCTTCCGCGTCGAAGACGAAGGAGCGACCCAACTGATCTGCCCAGAGCATCTTACCGCCCGCAAGGGGAAAGCAGTGGACCTTGCATGACGGATCGTTCAGTCCTGGACCGAAAGCTTGGAAAGTTAAGGTCGGGTTTGGAAGCTGAATCCTCTCCATCTCTAAGGCCGCCGCCGCCTCAACTTGTTTATACTTCTGGTGATGATTACCGGCGTCAGCCACCGGTGTCTGCACTACTGCTGATTCCGATCTATCTCTGATTGTTGTTGATGGATGTGCTGCTATGTTGTTACAGAATAACTGGCGCGTGAGGTCGATGGAGAACAGCGATTTGGCGCCAGTGAGGTGGTTCTCCACGATCAGACTCTGCAACCGCCGCGACAGACCCATCGTCGACTCGATCGGCAACTCCCAATCAACTTCGAGCTGACCTTAACCGACCGTCCAAAGACAAAAAAATTATCGCTCGATTCACTAGCGAGTAATCTGTCAATTATGAAGAGGAATACAGAGTACCTTCAGTATGCAGCAGCAAACAGATGTAGCAAAAGAACAAAAACCCTAAGAAGTACAACAGAGAACAAACGTAAGCAAAGGAAAAAGAACCGGCTTTCGATCGAGCAGTATGAAGGTAGCTAGATCCATGCACTGGCGACGGACCCTGACCTGAGGCGGTCGGACGGAAAGGGAAAGGGCCAACGCGGTGCTCTGCAGCGCGCCGCAGTACATCATGGCATTTAGTATACTACGGCTGTGAAAGCAATACGGTCATACGTGCAATTGTATCTAACCACAATTATTGGGCCAACCTGATGTGAAGTCCAACTCAGCCCACCAAGTTAAAAAAAAAGCTCCATGTTTATGCAGATACGAGCACCGGTCTCGTCCATATCATCACCAGCGACCGTCGTCCGTCGTGTTTAGATACCCGCGCCCCAGGTCCTATAAACCTGCAAGTCCGCAGCGTCGCAGTCTAGGGTCTCCGCGCTCAGGCAGGCTCCACGACCGCGACGTTGTGTAGTACAAGGTGGACGTCCCGCCGTCGAACTTGGATACCACGTGGTGCGCCGTCAGCCCGCAGTAGCGCCTCCGGAGGCGCTTCATGCAGATGTCGGAGATCTTGCTGAACATGTGGTCGTCCTGGATGAACGGCTGCTCCATCCACTCCGGGAGCGGCATCCACTGCAAACCGTGTTCAGTGTTCAGAAGATCATCATATATTCTGACTTGCTTGGCGAGCCAACGCTGAACGAGCGCCGAAGTACGTACCTTTGCTGCTTGGATTTCCGTTTCGTCGATCTTGATGTCGTTGGATAGTGGTCTCAGCACGCAGACGAAGAACAGGTCCGACTTCTGGAACGCCACGTTGTGTGCGTGCCTGCCACAGATTGAGCGCCGCAATGATCAGATATATGATGATGACGTTCTGAAAATTTGGATGGCCGATGCCTGCATGTGCAGAATTGTTCTATCGCGCAGCACGAGTGCATTGTTACTGAATTAAACCACTAGCAACTAGCATGCAGAGCCATTACCTAAAAGCAATCAGTTCCACAAACTCAGTGTCAACCTGCATAATGCGCCATCATTGTTCCATAAAAAAAATCTGAATCCAAGAATGAATACCAGAACAATCTTTAACTCTCAAACAATCAGAACAATCCATTTCTTACTCCAGTCTCCTCCTTGACCTCTCTGACAGCTCCTGTAAAAATCTCTTCTGACTGCCACAGGGTAAGGAACATTCAGCATTTACATGCATGCATACATCGATGATCGAAGTACTACTTCATAACGTCTGAACCCTTACCGCGTGAATGAATCCGGTTGGAAGTTTCCAAGCACCAAGGAACCTTGAAGCAGAATACTTCTCTTGTACTACAAGGACCTTGTCGGGTTCTCAAGAAATAAAATGCCATTACAAACAGAATGAAAAACACATGTAGCAAACTTATTAAACTCCTTTTGCAGGGAATCAAAATCTTCTCATTATTAGGGTGTGCGGCTCCATCAAAACGGCTTCGGCTTCTCTATTTTTCACCGAAAAACAGCTCCTACTACAAATTGTTTGGTACGGCTTCTTGGAGGAGCTAGAGCCAAAACTAGAGAGGAAACCTACCAAACAAGCCCTTAGCATGCATCACAGAACATGCACTAACATATGAGTGGCGTATGGATATATATACCTCCATCTGGTCGTTGATCACGAAGCCTCCAACTCCAACCTGGTGAGAAGCATTTGCAGGGAGCAGGCAGGGCTCGTCAGGGATCCAGTAGGTTAACATCAGATATGACTCCTCTGCGTGATGATACCTGAATCCATCCTGCACAAAGGCACACAGCTCGACTCATGCTCAAGTACCATCATGTAATAATTAGGAACAATTTGCTCATGTACATTGAAAGTGACCTTTCTTTTCCCAGTGAATACACACTTAAAATAGAGCCATTTGTTAATGGACTGGTGGACACCGCATCCAATAAAATATTTATTTCTGACTTTGGAGAAGAGATAAGAGCAGTGAAATGTCATTCTTGCCCCTGCCTCTTTCTTCTTCCCCTCTCCATTTCTTTTTTTCATGTTTCTTGTGTCAACGTCCCCGCTCGCGTCCGCTTGTGCCCGCCTGCTCATGTCTGCTCCGCCGCGCCACCGCTCATGCCCGCATCCGCTCACGCTCGCTCTTAGGTCGCCGCCGTCCGCTCGTGTCCACTTGCGCTTGCTCGCTCGTGTCCGCTCTGCCACGCCGCCACTCGTCCGCGTGTCCGCTCAGCAAGAGGCAGAGGCAAGAATGGCATTTCACCGCTTTTCTTTCTCCTCCAAAGCCAGAAATAAATACTTTTTGGGCGCGATGTCTACCGACAACAAGAAGCAAAGTGACCACCAGCAAAGGTTCCATTTTGAGTGTCGGCTAGCAAAGGGATATCAATTTCAGTGTCCCAAAGCAAAATTTTCCTAATAATTAACCACATTTACAGTTTTGTTTGGTTACTCAAATATACCTTTACTGCTAATGGAATGTACTCGGAGCGATCCAACGGTAACTTGAGCCACACCCCTTTCTTGCCCTGTAAAAAGAGTACTTGACGTAAGCACCTGCTGGAGCTCAAACGTTGAAATTTTGCGTTCATGCAGAGGTGATTCGCCCGTGGTGACTTGTAACGCACCTCGGACTTCCAGTAGGAGAGCGACATCGGCAGGGACCGCGCGAACGCGGCCACGTCGTGCGGCAGGCGGTCGGCGTCGACGACCATTCCGCCGTACTCGTCCTCCCGGGCCTCCAGGACGGAGCTGTCCTCCTCCAGCGCCGTCGTCGTCCACCCGTGGCCATTGCCGTTCCACCCGTTCACGCGCGCCACCGAGCTGTTCACCGCCCTCCGCATCCGCATCCTACCGAACGAAGAGAAGGACGCCCGAGCCCTCGTCGCCGGCTCATCATGATCTGAGTACAACGACAGCACGGTCGAACTCACAAATCTGCAAAGCCAGCGCGAAGAGAAACTAATAAAGGGCTGTGTGGGCAAGACAGGTTGTATATATGCGTACCTCTCGAAGAGTAGGTAGTACATCTCAAGGTTATTCTCGCGCCGCTACTCCGGCCTGCCGCACGACAGCGCCGCGCCGCCGTCTTGGCGCACAAGCCCGCCGCGGCCGAATCGAGGAAGAGGCTGCCCTCCATGGATCCCATGATCGAGCAAAGCAGACGCGAACGCGAGAGAAACCGAGACTCCGAGATCACCAAAGCCACGAAGGATAACAAGCTGCGGGTGCCAGCCGCGTGGGAATCGTCGCGGTGCGGAGCAAGCTAAGCAACGTACCAGCAGCAGCTTGTTATCCTCTCACAATAAATTACGGCTTATTTTTTCAGCTAAGTAATATTTTTCTATTACGATAAATCAACGAACAGTATTTTTTTACCTTAACGTGTCCGTCGCAGCATGTTCCGAGAATTTACACTACTCCAAAGCATGAACTTACCGATCGATTGAGCATGTGTCAGCTAGCGTGTGCGAAGGCTTTTTATCCGATGACAAAAACATGCTGATAGAGGATTAGAGGTGGTGTGCAAGATGCATGGTGCACACATGGATTGCAGCTTTAGGTGATCAGTGCCTCGCCAGCTCCTCGTAGAGTCCTAGTACTGTATCAAGTACGCCCAATGCTCTCGTGCTCAGGATCGCCAGCTCCCCCGCGCGGTTTCCCCTTGGCGCCATATTGTGCATCCGTCGAGTGAAGGAGATCTTCGCCGCCGGCGTCGTCTGGAGGAGGTCATCAGCCCGTCGGTGCTCGTCCCGGCGATCACGTCGAAGTAGTCAGCGATCCTCGCGTTAGGCCCGTCCAGCTCAGGCAGACACGCGAATCACTTCAATGGTGTGGTTAGAGGAGGCGTCAGCGACCCTGTGAAGTCATGCGTAAAAAAAGCCGCAAAAAATGATGTGCGACCGAAATTTGATTTTTGGAAGCTATTTATTGGAGACTCTTAGAGATGGTCTTTTTTTTTCCTCTCAATACCTTTTGGGATTTGCAAAACTACATGTTTTAGGAAGAGAAAATATGATACTCTTGGAGATGCTCTAATGACTATACACGTATATTTTAAGTGTATGTTGCAAATGTTTCATCTGTTCCATACTAATGTTGCAAGTGTTTTGTGTGGATGTTGCAAAAGTAGATTTAGATGTTGCATATACATGCATGTTGTAAACATATGTTTCAAGTATTTTCAGATGTTTCATATGTATGTTTGCAAGTATTTCATCTGGATATTACATATGTATGTAATGGTTTTCAAATATTTTTAAGGTGTTTCCGTAAGTGTTTCAGACGTTTGTTTCAAATATTTCATCTGCCTTCTTTTGTATATTGCAACTGTTGCATCTAGATGTTTAAAAAGTAGATCAGGTGTTACACGTGTAATGCACGTGGGGAACAGCCGGCGGCGCGGACGACCTACGGGATGGGCGACGGCGCGCGGGACCACTACAGGGTCAGAATCTCTATTCTTATTCTTGTACTAGGTTCGTGCCCGTGCGTTGCTATGGGACAGCTAAATTTTTATATTAAAAACACACGGATCGCACGATAAGATAATAATACTGTGAAATTAAATACCGATGTTAAAGTGACAATTAATTCAAAAGATAAAGTTCGTGAAATTAACACAGTCACGGAGAGCTCGGTGTCGCAGGCTCACAAATGCTATGCACAAGCTGCCGTATATATAAACTTAAATATAATATTCGAGTAAATATAAACATGTTCTTGAAATGTAAATCTAACAAGGAATATATAACTAAAAATCACATAGACCGTCCGATCAAGCCAACTAAATATATGAACCGTCCGATTGTAAATTGGTTCGGGTCTTGCCCATTAAGCCCCACAAACGGGCAGTCGTGAATCGTACAGAACCCGCTTGTCCCTTGGGCATGCTCCGCCAAGCTCCGCCTCCTGCCGCGGCGCGCATCTCCTCCTCCAGTCCTCCTGCTCGTCCCTTCGCCTACCCCGTCTCCCGCACTCCACCCTCACCGTCCATCACCCATGCCCACAAAACCTAACCATAGCGGCAGCGCGAGGCGGCGGCGTCAGGCACGGCGCAAGGAGCAGCGCGGGCGGCAGCGGCAGCAGCACGTGCATGCCGCGGTGGTGACGGTGCTCACGCAGGATCTCGGGAGGCGGCGGTGCCGACACCGTCCCTACAAATTATTTAGTATATGCACTTGTACACATTATTTAGTATTTAGTATATGCACTTGTACAATGGACTTAATTCTACAAATAAACAAAGCGCATGAGAAGAGATGAATCACCTTTGCTATGGTTGAGATGGAGTCGATGGCGTACCTGTATCAGCTCCAAACAATGGAGGTGGCAGAAAATTATTTAGTACTACAAGTAAACAAAGCTCATTCCGAATAAACATAGATATATTTATCACGACAATAGTTGCAGAATGGATCATCATTACAAGTTTAACTAAACCAAAATAAATTATATTGATAATTTGTTGTAATTTATTACTGAACCAAGGGATAATATAGACTACTTATGGTATATAAAGTATTGAAAAACATTGATTAACACTGGAGAACTCGGTTAGCTCCGCATTGGAACTTGTTGAAGCACAAGCTTGCTGCTTAATTTAATGGTTTGCTCGGCACAGGAATTCCCTGCTTCAACCCTTATCTCTGCTTGCTCTTTGCTTTTATGGTTAGCTCGGCACAAGAATTTGTTGCTTTAGTTGTTAGCTCTGCATCAAGACTTTGTAAATCATTGAACCAAGCATGCAGTTTTGAATAACCTTAATTCAAGTCTCTTGTGAAATTTTACTTAAACTTGGATGACACTTGACCAAATCTATAAAATATGGAGTGTTGAACGAACAACAAAAGATCAAAAGATCGAACAATCTATCATTTTAGTGTATAGAATATAATCAATATAAAATAAGTACTTAATTTGTACCATGCATTTTATGAAATATAGGTAAATGCCCGTGAGTTGCAACGGGAGCGTGTGTCTGTTATCTAAAAGATATACTATCATGATGTTGGTAACATCAATATCAATATATATAAGTCTTCATGAAATATATTATACAGTTAAGAATGTAATCTCTCAATAGTTCTATGAGGCGAACCTGTTGCTGTATGTGTACTATTGGTTGGCTAATTCTACTTAGTATTCCATAGTGTCATGATTAGATGGCTAAAACCATAATGAAAATTAGAAATTAATAAAGTCTACAATTATATAAAAGGAGTTTTCAGAGTTTCGATGACTTCAACTGCTACTGCTCAATTTTTTACTATATATCAGACCACAACGTGATATTGAATTACCATCTGCTGATAAAGATTCCAACTGCTACTGCTCAATTTTCTACTACTATCTCATGGTGAAAAATAGTGTAGATATCCAACGCACGGTGATGCAAGCAAGTATATTATAGATTGATGACCAACATGTGGTAGACGGAAACATGCATGCAAGAGGAATAACTTCAATTAACAAAACTACAAAATTGAATTTGTCGGACAAGAGCAGTGGTAGATCTAGGAAGACCTAAAAATGAAGTTACTCTGAGATGCAAGTGAACTTACCAGGTTTGCGAATTCGTGAATGGCTACAAGACCCAAATTGTTTGCTGATTCACTATCTGTCCAGTTTGTCTTGACGAATCCAAATCCTGAAACAAAGAATGCACCACTGAAAAACCACTCAACAGTATGGTGACGATGTACAGTACATCTGCACCACTGAAACCCATACTGATAGAGCACCCGACACAAACTAAGCATTCCAATGCAGCAAGCAAACGGATTTGGTTGCATCACGACTTCATGAGTCACGGCCGTGGGGGGCGCCGCTGCGAGTACACCAGCGCTAACCAAAAGCACGACGCCCTGTACCTGTTGGTGGTCAGGAGCACCTCCACGACCTCAATGCGCCCGCGAGGCTGTATGCCCACACCCGCGCCACGGCATAGTACACGGTGTTGGGCCTCATCGCGGGACACAACCAGGTGGACGCGGCCACGAGCACAACGGCGTTGCTGATGTCTTCCGCGGCCTCCCACATCTCCCCGCAATCATCGAGCACGCGCACCATGAACCCTTCTCCTCCCGAGGCCGCCGGGTGGACCAGCTCCACCTGCATCAGCTCGCCGATAGAAACTGAAGCGAACATACGACGGCTAGCATCACACGCTGCACTCTGCAGGCAGCTTTCCTCACGATGTCAGAAGTGTGGTGAGCTACCATCCCCATATTCACGTGCTCACCATCAACCAAATCATCATCACCTCTCTAGAACCCTATCAAGATCCAAACACAAAAAACAAAAAGAACATGCTACAGGGCTAGCAATAATAATAATCTCTATTAATTAATCATGTACCGCAACCAACAATCCTCACGATTGACCCTCGCCGTGATGGCTACCTACTCTACTCCCGAGTGAGGAAGCCGGTGACGAAGGCCAGCTCCTTGATGGAGTTTGGGTCCTTGGGCCTATCCAGGAAGTAGACGTGCCGCTCGCCGGACGTCTCGTACTGCTCGATCTCCCCGTCCCACACGTTGCCATTGAGCGCTGCCGCTGCGTACGCCAGGCCGTGTGGCCGGAAGTCGTCCAGGCCCGACGACGTGATCGCCACGCGCGAGCATGCCAGCTTCCGCCATTGCGACGCCGGCATCGGCAGCGGGTCCACCCGCAGGTTGTCGATGCCGTACCGCCCGCCGCAGATGAAGGACCACGTCGCCTCGTACTGGTGCCGCCTCGCCGGGTCTGCCGTCTCCCCGGCCACTGCTACTTCCCCCAGAAGTAAGGGTCTAGGATCAGGAGCCCCGTGATGGCTGCGCCGCCATCCAGCCGCCGCCCGCCCTCCTCCGTGCCCCCCGCGCGCATGGCCATTTGTGCGCGATGTTGGCGCCGGCACTGCCCCGGCGACGAAGAGCCAGGACAGGTTGGCCCGGTCCCGCAGCCACGGCTCCAGCCCAAACGTGGCGTTCTGGGCCACCCAGTTGAGCGCCTACCACGAGTCGTGTACACCGTCGGCATCCGGTGCTCTCGCGATTGTTCTTGCTGTATACTTAGTTTCTGATTTTTTTGATGCCTGGGTTTCAAAAACTGTTGCTTGTGCACGTAACCTGCTCGGCAGAATCCCTGCCCTTACCTGCTGTAGCTGTTTACCTTTTTCGTGTATGCGACAAGTCTTCGCACTGCTGCGCTTGGAGACACTATATGGTAAATTGTATACTGCCAGCCATTCCCAGCCGTTGTGTGCTAATATTCAGACTTATCTCTGTAGGGAACCTAGCCTTATCAGTTAGATATCAATTTGGCAATGTTAGTGCGGCTAATAACTTTTGTACAAAGCATATTAGCTGCCGTAGGAAGGGCAAGCCTGGTGCAAGCGGTAGAGTCTTACCGTCTGTGACCGGAAGGTCCCGGTTCGAGTCGTGGTCTCCTCGCATTGCACAGGCGAGGGTAAGGATTGCCACTAACACCTTTCCCCAGACCTCGCACAGAGCGGGAGCTCTCTGCACTGAGTACGCCTTTTATATTAGCTGCCTTATGTCTTACCTCATACCGGAGCAACACAAAGAAAAGGGTCATCCACATGTAAATATGCAGCAGTAATGTCTTCTGGGAAAAATATGTAGCCTAACTATAGTTTCACTTAGGAGCCAAGAGGTTAATATAACATAACATGCATAAGGAACAGATAAAAATACTCATATGAAACTTTGGTGCAACCCACAATATTTCTGCTCAAACCCGCTTATATTGCAGCAGAAGGAATAGATAAAAAGTAAGAAGCTTGACACAATGACGTAGGTAAGAGATTCAGACAAAATAAATTCAGAACTGTCATTTTCTGTTAGTACATGCAGGTGCATTAGCCTTGTCGAGTTGCAGTGATCAAAGGATAATGAAAATTTATATCTTTGTCAACCAAACTATATAGCTCAGAAATCTCATAACTTTTGTTATCAATGTATAAATATATAGACTACTTTCATCGGAGCAAACTTTCAAAAAAATCAGAAATTTCAGTTCTTCCGATATTCCTATCTACCTGCTTAAGCATTCATATTTGTATTTTCCTGTCCGGTTCCTTTGCTGGCCAATTCCTTTTCAGGCCTGGCCACATGTTATATATAGTAGAGATTTAAAACTCTCTTATTTCTTCGACGTGCACCACTGTCCTGGCTGAGTACTCTTTACTGCCGTTGCCGCTCTTCTCCCTTGCTGTGGCAGATAAAAATGAAAGTTGGGGTACACTGTCGCCGAGACCCAAGACTAACTCAACTGCTTGTTCGTCCAGGACCCATACAGCAGAGGATTTGTACCTTCAAATTGAGTTCATGAGATTTCCTCTTTGGCCAGCCTGTATTATTTTCTCTGCCTTCAAAATACTACTCTAGTTAGTGAGACTGTACAGACATTACATCCTTCAGTTTCATGATTAAATGTTCGTCCATTTTAGTTAGCCTACATGCAATTGTGCATATGCAGTGGCCAGGCTGACTCGTATAAGTTTCGGATTTTAGTAGGCCAATGTAATGTGATGGCTCTAAAATCTGAGTGTTGTATAGAGCTCAAAAGAACCTATTAAACATATAAACGTAGAGATGGTGGCAATTGCTCATTCAACAGCTAATTTTAGGCTGAGACTCAGGAAGCACAGGCATCTGGTTCTATAGCATTTTTTTCCTGCATTTTTGCAATTGGTACTGATCTTTGGGCTGCTACCTTACTGAACTTTAGGCTGCCGTCAACTAACTTTCAATTGATAAATCCGATTTGTGTTTGGTTCCCTGAGCATTTGCCACAAGCGAGGACAAATGAAAACTAAAATATATTCTCAGATGAAACGGCTGGAGTTAGGATGGGTTGATTAGTAGGTAGTCCTGACAAAAAGATTGTTTCTGATCATATTTTAGCTTTTTTTTTTGTTTGTGCCTGTATTATATTTTTTCTATTCCATTAATTTTTCTGTGACCATGATATTGCTGTTAGCATGCTGTGAGCCTGAATATTCTTTCTGAACCTGAATATTGTAGCTTCTATATATTTTTTCTGAAAATTGATTATCACTGTGCAAGCTATGACTTCTCTGAAAATGTCACTGTGCAAGCTATGACTTCACTGTGCAAATTGAATGTCAGTGTGATCTTGTTTGCTTCCCTGCATCTCAGACTTATTATTGTTTGCCATTAGTCTATACTAATTCAGCCTTATGTATCCTTCCTTTCCGATAATGTCAGGTGCTGCGACATACACTCTCTGAATAGTTAGTTTCTTTACTGTCCATACCTCATTTAGCCAAAATGAGATTGTCTATCAATTCAATTCAGTTGCCTGCTACATCATTTATAATTTTACTGAAATGATCAGATGGTTAGGCGATAATTGTCCGAACTCCACACTCTCAGAGATAATTCCCCCGGTTCTGATTTAGTATACATGTATTTTACTGTCTACAATATTACAAGGATTCTAATGGCTTATTAACTGCTCTTGTGGACATCATGCAGTGGTGTGTTTGTGCCTCGTTCCAAGCTGGGAAAGCGACTGCGGGACTCAATGAAGAAGCTGGTCCTTGGCCTCAACTATGTGTAGAAGGTTCTTTCAGCCCACCTAGCATCGATTTCATCTTCTCCTTTGTCATCATCCAAGAAATTTCTCTGTCCTCATGTAAGCTTGTGTTGTTGGTACTTACCGGAGCCAGTGATCTTGTCCTATAGGTAGTGAGCGCTTTGAACGCATGCTCTACCTAGGTAAGGGGATTCAAGGGTACATCCTATGCTAGGAAGATGGAGGTCGAGCCCAAGGTGGAGCAGGCGTGCATACAGTTCGCTATCATCTTTATTCGTTCAATCTGCTAATGCCAATAAGGTTTGTCATAGGTGGATTCCTGACTTGTACAGTTTTATAAAACTATTTTCTTATTCATGAGGTTGTAATTGTCATTTAGGTTATGGTACAAAAATTTAGTGGATGAATGCTAAACTTTTAGGTGAATTGGGTTGTGAAAGCATCTATGTCCCTAGTTGGGTTTCAGTGATTAATGATGACACGAGATTACTGTGAACTAACATGTGTTTTGCAGAGGCAACTTGAGTTAGGTCATGGTAATGATGATTGTTTGGGCAATTATAGTTTGCATGCCCCTATCGATGGAAATCGTTTCGGTTTTCAAAGGATGGATGACAAGGTTAAGAACGAACTAGTTCTAAGTGTCGTTTGGCGTTGGAGAGATACTTAGAATAGTTGAGGACTTTGTTTTTCATTTGGACGTACTATTAAGGGAGGTATGAACTAGTGGCTTGAGTTAGGTGAGTCTAATGGGTTAGGTGTGGTGCATACTTGTTAAATTCATTCACAAAGGATTTTAAATTGAAAGTGAATGGAGGGTCAAATGATTGACCGGATGCTGATTTAGTGTTGATCGGACTCACAGGTGCTGCGTCCGGTCAGTGTTCAACGCGCACAGCAGAAGCCGAGGAGAGACCGGACGCTGTGCATTGATTGGGACCAGACGCGCTGGTGCCAACCAACCATAGCAGCTAGGTCTCAGTGTTGATGAAGGATTGGACGTTGAACAATGAATGATCGGATGCTGTGTTTGCAGCGTTCGGTCAACATCAGTAAGGTCCGGAGAGGAATTTTAAGGACTGGACGCATCAGGTCCTGGAGGATCGGATGCCCCTCTGCGTCCGGTCACTCCAACGGCCCTCTTTGACAGGGTGACGCCATGTAGCCGTTGTCTACTGACCGGCGGCGCGTTCGGTCACATGGACCTGCGCGTTCGGTCACTCTGAAAAATGCTGAGTTGGACCCCAACCATTATGTTTTGAATGGGGAGGTATAAATACATATCCTACTCGTCCAATTGAGTTCTCTTGCTTATTTGTTCAACTTAGAAACACCTTTGGAGTGAAAAGATTAGTGGGGTGATTGAGATTTGATAATCCAAGATTAAGGACCTCATTAGTGCATATGGAGTATCAAGTGTGCATCCACCTTTCTCATTAGGCTTGTCTTGGTCAAGTTAGAGTTTGTGCTTGTTACTCTTGGTGATCGCCATCACATAGACAGCTTGATGGTGATTGGAAACTTGGTGATCATCCGCTAGAACTTGTGGATGACCTAAGTCATGGTGTGAGTGGTTGTGGGCGATTCACCGTGACGGAGTGTCAAAAAATCAACCCGTAGAGAACAATTGATCCTTGCGCGGATCAAGAGGGGAGCTACACCCTTGCGCGGGTGCTCCAACGAGGACTAGTGGGAAGTGGCGACTCTCCGATACATCGGAAAAACATCGGCGCGTTCCTCTACTTCTCTTTACTTTGAGCATTTACATTTGAGCAATTCAATTCATGTCTTTACATTCTTAGAATTGTCATACTAGAGTAGGATTGGAACCTAGGGTGCAAAACTTTTATGCGGTAGAACAATAGAAACATTTTTAGGCAAAAAGGGGGTAAAATGGGCTAAGTGTAGGGCTAAATTATTGAAAGAAATTTAGAATTAGCCCAATTCATCCCCTCTTGGGCATTTTGATCCTTTTAGATTGTATCACTCTATTTCAAATTGTAAATAGTTTTGGATTTTCTATCTAGAGATAATGTATATTTAGATACATAGTAAAAGTTATGTATATAGAACAACTTGTAATTTGGAACGGATGGAGTATATTGCAATCCAATTCTATACTACCTTTGTTGAAGTTGAAGGTTGATCTGAAAGGTTTGCGGTTCACAAAGATGATAATCTCCACTGCAATCTAAACGGCTAGGGTGGGCATGGTAGACTATTAATCATTGCCTTAGCTGAAGTGAACTAAGCTGTGCTTGACCATACAAAATATTTCGGTTACCCATGCCTATACTTAATCAAAATTATCATGCACACAAGACATTCTTTTATGTGTTATTGGCTGAAAAATACATATGATTCTATTGATTTTGAAAGCCGTAGGAACGCAAGGACACTCATTTAGTGAAGAAGAAAATTTTCTTTTGGTTGACGGACGCCTGACAGTTCCGTGGCGTTCACGGAAACTTTTAGTACGCACGTACTTGTCAATGCGGGCTGGGCCGACGTGGCTTTATTTCGTGGCGCTTACGAAAATTACGCAGCTCAATGTATAATGGGCCTTCAGCCGTAAGCTAGTGTTGAAGCATTCGATCCGTTCGAGCCCTTGCCCTAGACCCACCCCTGATTTCATTTCCCCAATCATGGCGGCGGCTCCGTCGGCGACGGCGGTGTCCACGGCGGCGCTTGTAGCCCCCATCCAAGCTCCAACCAGTGCGTTTCTCCGGCGCACCCAGCTCACCCGTCACCGCCTCCACTCACTGAAATGCCGCCGCGCTGGGCCCATCGTCCCCGCGGCCGCCGCTGCCGCGGCGGGCAGCAGCTCCCCGTCGTCTGCCGTTTTCCACGGCGAGTGCTTTGTGGTGGGCGATAACATCGACACCGACCAGATCATCCCCGCCGAGCACCTCACCCTGGTGCCCTCCAAGCCCGACGAGTACCGCAAGCTCGGCTCCTTCGCCTTCGCGGGCCTCCCTTCCGCGGCCTACCCGACGCCGTTCGTCGCCCCGGGTGAGGAATCCTCGCGCTACGCCGTCATCGTCGGTGGGGCCAACTTCGGGTGCGGCTCCTCACGCGAGCACGCGCCCGTCGCGCTCGGGGCCGCCGGCGCACGCGCCGTCGTCGCGGAGGGCTACGCGCGCATCTTCTTCCGCAACTCCGTGGCCACTGGAGAGGTGTACCCTCTGGAGCTCACGGAGGCTGGGGCCTGTAAGGAGTGCAAGACAGGGGATGTGGTCACCGTGGACCTTGGTAACTCCGTTTTTATTAACCACACCTCTGGCAAGGAGTACAAGCTGAAACCAATTGGTGATGCTGGTCCGGTAATTGAGGCGGGAGGGATCTTTGCCTATGCCCGGAAGACAGGAATGATTGCGTCGAAAGCTGCTGCATGAGGGAAAGGTAAGATAATTGTATTTCATGTTTTCGTTGCTCTGCATATCAAGCTATGAAATTGAGCCTTGCCGATACATGTTGGTGTGTGCTTAGATTAGTCTTCATGTAATTGTTGTCCAGAGATAAAATGAGCTCATATTAGTCACCTGTGTTTGATAGTTCCATGTATGTGACTTACTATATGGCAGTCATACACTAGGGACCAATACTTGCTGATAAGGAACCTATTTTTGGTGCAGTAAGGGTATGTTTGGAAACTTTGGATTATTCTACACCTGTAATGGAATTACACCTGAAACCTTCTGTTCACAGGAAAACGGAAGTAATTTTACCCCCCCCTGTAAGCTGTTATTATTTGGGTAAGGGGAGGAAACAGGTGCGCAAATTAACCGAGAACTAAGCTATTGACAGAAAATTCCTCAACTACCGTATCACATCAAGCATCAAATTAGAGCTACAAACTAATCAGATTTCGTACCACAGCTGAAATCAGAACATGAAGTTTTAGAACATAGCAGCAAAATTGAGACAGAGTCCATCAGACTGGACCACAAGAGGAAAAGGAGTTCAGACCAGAGCTCAACTAGGAGTCTAGGAGTGGCAGTGGAGAGCTGGAGGCATACCTCCCCATTGACATTGATGAGAATAGAGAACTCCAGAGCCAATACCTCTGATGCAACTGGATAATAATGTAGGAAACCATAATAATGTGTTTTTTTTAAACTTATAATAATGTGTATTTTGGCCTTCTAGGTTAATATTTGTTCTTGGAATAGCTTATTGGTGTCCACAATAACTGAATGTTTCAAGCAGTTAATTTGGTACAAGAATTGTGATTGTTCTCCTACTCCTAACCACATGGTTGTCGGATGAGCCAATTTCCTCGTTCATTAACTTAAATTTCTCATTAGAATTACAATATTTTTGGAATTTGAAGAGGAGGTTCAGTATTTTGGGATTTAAAGATGAGGTGTTAATTTACATTGCTAGAAAGAGTATTTTCCTTCTTTATCAGAACAATCATAGCAATCAGTTATTGGAAACATTTTTTTATCCTTAGGGTAATGCAATAATCAAAATTCTAGGTATTTGCCTGTCCCATTGAATCTGCAGCCCCATGACATCTTGCTAAAATTTTACTAGCAAATCAAATTGTACCAGAAAATCCTGGTGGGTAGGGATGGAAGTTCCTGTTTTGGGTTATTGGTCGAATACCTGGAGGATCTGCATATATTTCACTGTAGAGATGAATAAAATCTGGTGGCAAAGTTTTAATCAATTCGGATTTCTTGTTACTTTCTTCATGGAATCTGCCAATCTGGGGGATCTGCATATATCTCATTGTAAAGATGAATAAAATCTGGTGGCAAAGTTTTAAAATCAACCTTGATTCAGTAATGATAAAATCAACTAGAGCTGACTTGAGCCATAATTTGACAAAATTAATGACCAGATTGCAAAATTGTGACAAGCCCTCGGTAACTTGGGAGTCGTTATTTTTTTTAACAAAAAAATCTTGTACCTACTGTTTCCATTTCCTCAATGCTGGCTATGGCAGTCAACAATCATGACGTATTCCTGACCACGCAACCTATGTTTCAGTAGCCTGAATCTCCAAAGCCTGTGTCTATCGTGTGAACATGTGAGTTCCAAATTTCTCAGCTGGATACCAGCGAGCTTTTGGGATTGGGGTCTTTCACTTATGCTGGCCTTAGGCGGAGGCTGTGGGCTGCAGGTCTGATCAACTATGGTGATTGGGTGAGATGGTGGGAACTCTGGGAGCGGTGTCGAACTACTGGATTGGCAGGGAGAGGTTGATAGGAAATGCACCAGCAGGACAGGTTTTGTGTGTGTGTGTGGTGGTGGTGGTGGTGGTGTGTGTGTGTGTGGGGGAGAGATCCACAAGTGAGCAGACTGCCCAAAATGACTGGAGGGCAGGATTGTGGTTGGATCTTCATCCTATGATGGCATGACCTGGCGTGTGTCAAACGAGCATTTACTTGAGGGTAAGCTCCTCCCATTCCAGATCATTGGATTAAACTTAGGTCCTGTTTGGATCAGCTAGAATTTGCGGATTGTGGCTTTTAAAAACTCTAGCTGATCCAAACACTGCCCAAAATGACTGGAGGGCAGGATTGTGGTTGGATCTTCATCCTATGATGGCATGACCTGGCGTGTGTCTAACGAGCATTTACTTGAGTCTGACTGTGGGTTCCTCCCATTCCAGATCATTGGGTTAAACTTAGGTCCTGTTTGGATCAGCTAGAATTTGCGGATTGTGGCTTTTAAAAACTCTAGCTGATCCAAACAGCTCAACTTTTACAATCCAACTACCCAGATTGTAGCAATGTCACGGGCTTCAGCTTTTACCAGCTTGTGAGAGGCAAAGGTACCATAAAAGCTCTAGCTGATCAAGCATGTCAGCTTTTACACCAACTAAGGCCCTGTTTGGTTGAGCTGTGGCTGTGGGAGAAAGCTGCTGTGGGCTGTGAGCTGTGGAAAAGCTGCTGTGGCCTGTGAGCTGTAGAAAAGCTGAAAGCTGTTTGGTTAAACAAGTATAAAATATAACTTTTATCTTTATCTCTCTTGAAACAACTATGGAAGAGCTTTTTATTCCACCAATTTCGAAAAGCAGAAAGCCAAAAGCAGGGTCAAACCAGCTTTCAAAAATGAACTACGGAAAAGCAGCTGCTTCTGAAAAAGCACCATCCAAAAGCAGCCCCTTTGGTTGGGCTTTTGGCTTTTGGGGCCAAAAGCCAAAGCCAAAAGCCCAACCAAACAAGGCCTTAAGTCTTAACAATTCTCAAACTAGCTTTTAACAATGTCTATTATCCAAAGAAGGCCTGAGTTGAATTTCATTTTAGGATCCGCATTGCTTTCACAGGTAGAATTCAAAGAACCAAATACGATATACTCCCTCCGTTCTAATTTATAGGTCGTATGTATCTAGACATATCATATATCTAGGTGCATAGCAAAGGCTATGTATCTAGAAGAGCTAAAACATCCTATAATTAGAGGGTGGTACTTTATTATCAACCTTCTCTCCCTCAGTTGTACTTGTATCTATTTTATTGTAATGGCAAACGTTGAATTTTCAGGTAAGTTTCATCTTCTGTAATCTGCGCGCATGAAGTAAGCTGGAGTTAGGACCAAGAGTTACTGCACCTACTTCTGCATAATTTTGTGCTGCCGACGGTATTTTGAAATAAGCTGCAGCCTACCGAGTCATGAAGAATCAATCCATGGTCTTTTGTCACAGATCGTTTGTTAGTACTCTTTGTACAATTGTACCTGCCTGCTACTGTTCTTATCAGTTTGAATAACTGCTCTGTTGTCATCTTATGTGTACAACTCTTGATACTCGTTACCTGTTGATGTATTTGAGCTTTTGATATGCAATTAAATGGTTGCATTCACATTGTTTCTTTTTATAGTTGGGGGCATAAATTTTGAATAATTCTCTACATGTCGTTGCAGTTTTACTTAATCCTGCATTCACCACTGTCAGTTACACAGGTAGGTCAGTTGAGGCTGATGACAAATACAGGATTTTATTTTATTGGCGAATAACTAGGGGGGCTAGTTTGGTTCCTTACCTGACTCTCCTATGGTCTCTGGTATTGTAGGCTTGTAGCTCTAGGCAACGTAGTCAGTACTCAGTAATCGCGACATGAATCGTAGGATCGTCCGGTTCTACGATACTACTTTTTTGTTTTCTCTCTTTGATTTGGT
The DNA here is from genome assembly GCA_904845875.1 of Miscanthus lutarioriparius. Lineage (NCBI taxonomy): Eukaryota > Viridiplantae > Streptophyta > Magnoliopsida > Poales > Poaceae > Miscanthus > Miscanthus lutarioriparius. The sequence continues at coordinate 21,131,169 of CAJGYO010000008.1, forward strand.
TCTACGATACTACTGGAACTGAGCGATACGAGTCGGTCCGTCCGTGGATCGTTTTTGGGTAGACTCGCCAAGGAGCGACATGAGTCACTCTGTCCTCTGTGGATCGTTTTTTTAGTAGAGTCGACGTTAGGATTGATTCAGATACAGAGACAGGCACCCTCCAAATGTATGTGCAAACCTTTGTCAACAACTCTGATTATTGTACCGAAACCTCAAAGCTGTTCATCACCATAAATATAGACTAATACTAATATTGCCAATAATTTTCATTGCAGGAGGAAATCATCTGCATATACTCTTTGTCGAGTTCGTTAGCACGGCATCAAGTTTTTATGCCCCTCGCACGAATCATTTTAGGCTAGTATTATCATGCCCTTTGCTTTGTACTGGGACAAATCGAACTCCTTTTAGAATAAAGTAGGAGATTACACAGTAAACACCTTTTTCTTACATGTATGTGTGTTAGGTGCACTGATCTCATGACTTATACGTGTTACAAAGTAGTGCAGAGTCCATTCCATACAAATAACCTTTCCGACATTCGATCTTTCAACTCCATAATTCCTGCAAATACATTGTAGAATTTTGTTATAACCAGGCCTCTTATCGATCGATTCCTTGCTACACCACTACTTCATTTATGACTTTCAGTTTCATCGAATGCCATACATTTGCTGATGGGTTTTTCGCGGTCCAAATTTTGTTGTGGATACTACATGGACTAGAGTATGATCCATTGCTGATACTAAGGCTTACTGTTTTTTTACGCAGATTTTAATTTCAATGTGTTTCAATGTGTGCTACGGCCAAGATCTAAATCTGACGACAAAACATAAAGGTTGACTATCCTTCATGTATATAAAACTAGCCTTTAGCGACGACCACTTCCTGCTTTCCTACAAGTCGAAACTGCTCATTTCATTGTATGTCTTGATAATATGTCTAGGTATGCTCATTTATCTTGAGATTATCATATATTTTTGGAAGTAGAATGAACCTAATTAATTTACGAGGTAACTACGAACAGTGAGCGAAACCAACGATTTTGATTAAGGGGCCAGGCAAATATGATCGTATTTTTTAGTGTGATAAAATATACATAATTATATGTTCTAACAACTTTTTAAATGTTTTTACACTATTTATAACCAAAATCATAATATTTTAATAAAAATGGTGAAAATTGATTTTTGTGTGCTATAAATTCAAATATTTATATAGGTATTAAACAAAATCTACTGTGCTTTGGGGGAGGGGGGCACGGCCCTGCTGCCCCCTGGTTCCGCCGCTAAGGGCCTGTTCGCTTGGAGAAATTTGGAGGAATCTGGATGAATCTAAAGAAATTTGTGAGTGCATGAACAGTCACTACTGGATTAAGGCGCTTTGCCGGGTGCGAATGCACCTGCAAAGCCTACTTTACACTCGGCAAAGCCTTTGCCTTATGCAAGATACTCGGCAAAGAGCCTCCGGCAAAAAATTAGTCGGCAAAGATTTCTTTTGTCGGGTGCTTTTTATCGGGCACTTTCGGCAAAGACTTTGCCGAGAGCAAAACCGACACCGGCAAAGAAAAGTGGTCGATATGGGCGCCGGCTCCGTCATCCTTGCTTTGCCGGGTGCCATGTCGAGGCACCGGCAAAGATTTTTTAATTTTTTTTTTCAAATTTTCTTTTGCGGGTGCCGTCTTGGGAGGCACCAAGCAAACAATTTTTTTTTTTTTAATAATTTCTTTGCCGAATTGTACGACCATGGGGCACCCGACAAAGAGTTTTTTATTTTTTTTCAGATTTCTTTGCGGTTGCGGATCATAGGGCACCCAAAAAATCCCACGAAAAATTTTTTGGGGTGCCACGGTTCTAGCTTTTCGGCAAAGCTGGGAATTCCTTCGAGAGAATTCCCAGCTTTGCCGAAAGTGCTTGTCTCAGGCACCCGCAAAGCCTCAAAAATTAATTTTTATTTTGTTTTTGATTCTATAATCACAAACACTGACATATAAAAGATATATATCACATCGAAGCATCACAAAGACAATATAGCATATATATATCACATCCATCTCATCACAAACTCAATACCACACATATATATCACATCGCGAATACAATACCTCACATACACGACATCACAAACATAATATGTCCAATTACCATCGAAACAAGTCGATAGTGGATCACGATTGCATCACATGTCCATCAAGCGGTGAAAAAGAGATACAAACTAAAGGTGGGGGAAAGCGGAGTGCACGGTGAAGGAAACTCGGCACCGCTGCCGCCATACCGAGATGGGTCATTCGAACCCGCCGACGGAGGCTGCATAAAGGACAAGATATTCAGTGCGGTTAGAGTGGGTCATCTAATGAAAGCACTAGTCAAAGCAATATGGATTCATACTCACCGGACTAGCTACAATCTGGCGGGCGGCAGGCGATGAGCGAACATCGCACAGTACACCGTTCACTTGCCCAAAGTTCTGCAGAACATCGTAATCTCCGCCCATTGCTTGGCTGCTCTCTCCCGCCGCCCGCTTCGGCTTGTCTTTCCCGCTCGCCACCTCGGTCCTCGCCGCCAGTCCCGCAGCTCCCGAGCCATCCTTTCGTTATCGGCCCGCAACATTTCAATCGAATGTTTTAGTAATGTAAAGGTAACTAAGTTATGTAAAGATCAATGTACGAAGAGTTAAACTGGACTAACTCGGAGTGCGTCGACCATTCTTCGTGAAGGGGATGGCCGTTGGCGTATATGGCAAGGCTCTCCGCCGGGTACTTGCTCGGATCTCGGGAGAGGGAGGAACAGAGCCGGACTCGAGGGTGCCATCGCCAAGCCAATACCGCCCATGCTTCTTGCCCTGTCCGATCCTCATGACAGTCGTGCCATCAATGTCGTCGGTGCTCGGATCCCGGTCGGCCTGGACCGACCTTGCGTCCGGACGCGTAGGAGCCGATGCGGTGTGGGCGCCGGGTTGTTTGACGACTCGGGTGGGTCATCCGGCTGAAGGTGACAATGAAGTCGCCTTTCCCTTGCGGGCGATCCATACGCCATGAACGTGGACAAAGGTGGCCACCATGCGACGTCGACTGCGAGAAAGACAACAAGATGATTAGAAGTAACATGCAGAATGGAGCGTCAGAATACTAAAAATGAATTCACGTACCCAAGCTTGCTTGTATGCGCCGAGGCTGCGGCTGCCTTGGTGATGTGTGGGGCCTGTCGCACCTGCAAAGCCCGCGCTCCGGTGGGCTTCGTGTTCTGGATATAACCCTCTGTGAACCACCTGCCCATGATCATCTCCCCAAGAGATCGGCAAAGGACTCGCACCACCATGGAATCATCTACATGTCATAAAGAATTTGAGATGTAAGGCGACCAAATGAAAGCTACTTAATCTCAAAACGAATTAGTATTATTCTTCTTCATTTACCTCAATGTCTTGTTCCGGTCGAGGCATCTGTCTTGCACGTGTCTTTCTTGACTTTTTGACCAAGTCGCGTGGTATGTAGTACTTGATGATGCAAGTGAGGCGCTCCTCGTAGTGCATGTCATTTGATGCGCTTTCCGACACTTTTCACCAAGTTCTTCTCCGCCCTCTCCCGTCCCTCTTCACACACGAAAAAAGTCTGAGACAGACACAATGTATCAATTCATTATGTCAAAAGTGCCAAATGAATGCGATGTATTGATCAAAGTTGTGCGAACGAGACTTACCCGAACTCTCTCTGACCCGCTCCTCGCTTGTCTTCATAATCTGCGTGGGGCAGATTTGTAGTGGTCCCACGATTTGGCGGCCCCACAGTCCCCTTGTGTGTGACAATGCCGGGGTAATAGTGCCCTGCATGAAGCCCCAAGATGTGGTTGGGGTTGCGTGAGTCACCCAGCGACACAACCTCCCAAAGGCTGCACAAGTCATTAACAAACATTATTAGTTTCTCTCACAATTTTCAATAGGTTATATGAAGTAGGTGTGATTAAATCTAAAGTTAGTTACTGTCCCCCTGGGGCGGATCCTTTGGGCGTGGGGAGGAAGCGGAGGCCCGGGAGTTTTGAGGGACCTCGCAAGTAGGGGCTAGCCATGCAGAGGCGGTGGAACTACTTTCGCCTCGCCGCCCTCCCGTGCCTCTCCTCTCGCTGTCCGTCGCCCGAACCTCGTCCGTCGCTGTAACCTGCTCGTCCTCCGAGGAGTCCGTGGTACTGGCGCCTCCGACACCTCACGCGCACGACTAGAGGAGGCCGGCCCCTCCTGCTGCCGCTCCATTGCCGCTCCCTCCCGGCCTCCGCCTCCCGTCCGTGCGTTCTCTCAAGATCATGTGTGTCTGACGTGCTCTCTGGTACCTCGAGTTCACGTTCCTTGGCCCACCGCCGCCCGCCATCTTTGTTCAATCACCGCAATTAAAAAGAAACAAACAAGACATCATTACATGTATTAGAAATAGATGCTAAGTAAATAAACAAAACACGATTACAAAATAACATAGTATTACATGTATTAGAAGTAATCATCATTATTGGGATTATACGGATCATATGTCTCGTCATCACTATCAAAATTGTCCAAATAAACAAGATCTGTCAGAAGGTTCAATGTTGCCTTCATTGTCATCATCTAAATGTAATCGCTCAAGCATTTCTATGTCCTTGGCATTTTGCACCTCATCTCCTTCCTCATCATCAACCCTTTCATTGTCTACTTCCATTCCAATCGCCTCGGTTAAGTCTATCACCAACCTCCCTTGTAGCCCATCTTCTTGATAGAACTCTCCATCATATGTGTTTGGGTTGAAGTTGTAATCTTCATCGTTTGGGACAGCTAGTCTACCATGTGGCGATACGGTGCACAATAGACCAACCACGAAGAGCCTTGTTGCCTTGGCATGCGTATGACAAATAATAAACACCTGCACGGCCTGATCCATACAATAAAGACATCTTTTCCTTGATAGATGGAATCGTATCGAATCTCGACTTGACCAATATTAGGGCTCCGTTTTCGTTAGTCGAGGATTGAACCAAATGGCATTTGAACATGGCGAGACGAAGAGGTTTGAACCATAAAATTCAAGTTCATAGATATCTTCAATTATGCCATGATACTCGAGGCCATCGGATGCGGGAGTACAAACTCCATTGTTTGTGGTTTTTCGATGGGGCCGAGCTCGTCTCGTAGCTTCTTGTGTGAAAGCGATATCCATTCACATCATAACTTTGAATAAGCTTTCACCTTCTTGTCAAAGCCATTTGCAACTGTCTCAACTCCTTACTCATAGTTGCATCGGTTTGGGCTCGCAAGCGCAAGAAGGAAAGATTGCTGACTAAGTACGCTGAAACTCGGAATCTCGAACTAGGTACGAGGTAAATTGGACAATACCTTTGTTTTGAACCAAGAAATGAAATCGGGCCTCCCCGCGCTCCCGGACCCGTGAAAGAAGGGTGTCGGTTTGCCGTGGGGTAGGATCCCTTGGTTGATGCCGGGATACGAATAAATTCCACTGTGCAAACGAGAAAGAATCAGTTGGATGCGAGAATAGTGACAACAGATATTTAAACAAGTTCTTTGAGAACTTACTCAATGAACGACTTCACCTCGGGTAGGTTGTGGAACACATATAGCATGATCATGCGCCACTCTTCATTTTCCAACCTCTTATTGGACAATCCACTTGACCTGCCGAGTTGCCCTTGGAAGAGGCTAAGGTTGGATTCATTCTCGTCAACATTGTAGCGAGGGAGTGGATTATGCACGCTAGGAAGGTTCTCCGTGTAGTATAGCCGTGTGAAGTTTGTCACCTCCTCCGAATGGAAGCCTCTCGCAATGGAAGCCTCAATTTTGGCTTTATTTCTACATTTTTTGCGAACGGCCTTGAGACATCTCTCGATTGGGTAGCACCAACGGGCCTTTGCACGGCCCCCCCATACGTGCCTCATAAGGGAGGTGTGCACAATCAAATCTTTGCATCGACAAGAAGAAGCCGGGTGGAAATATCTTCTCCAACTTACAAAGCAACTCGGGTGCCACTTTCTCCAAGTTTGCAACCACGGTCCGAGATAGCTCCTTGGCACAAAGTTTGGCGGAAGAAATAGCTCAACTCTGCCAAAGACTAGCCGTGAGATGCTCAGAACATAGCCTCGTACCATCGCCATGGGAAGAAGCCGCTCAATCCATACGTGGTAGTCATGGCTCTTCATGCCGTTGACTCGCATAGTGCCTAAGTTCACTCCCCTGTTCGGGTTATTTGATACCCATCGAGGAACATTAACGCCTTTGATCCATCGTAGTACTTCCTCCTTTGTTCGGGTTTCAAGATGAAATCGGCCTTAGGCCTTTTCCAGTTCTTGCCGTTTGTAGGAGGCCGCATCACTTGCTGTGGTCTATCGCACAACGTCGCCAGGTCCACTCTAGCCTTAGGGTTGTCCTTAGACTTGTCAGTGTCCATGAGTGTTGCCCAAAGTGCCTCAGCGATATTCTTTTCAAAGTGTGCATTACATCAATATTATGTAGCAAGAGAAGGTCATCGAAATAGGGGAGCCTCGTCAAGCCGGACTTATGAGTCCACATGTGTTGCTCACCATATCCCACAAAACCACCTTCTTCATTGGGCAAGAGAGCATCTATCCGAGCATGAACCTCGGCACCCGGTCTTCAAGTGCGGTCTAGGGTCCGTGGATGCGACACCTTTCACGAAGTTCTTGGTGTCTGTCGGAATGGATGGTTGGAATCTAGGAATTGACGATGTTGATCGAACGAGCGAATACTTACCACCCTTCTTCAACCAAATGAACCTCACGACTTCACGGCATATTGGGCACGGGAACTTCCGTGAACACACCGGTATTGAATAACCCATACGCCTGTGAAGTCATGCATGGAGTCTTGGTACAGAGACGTACATTTTGAAGCTTTCCTTTGTAGCTCGGTCGTATGTCCATACCCCTTCATTCCAAGCTTTGATCAACTCATCAATCACAGGCTCCATGAACACACCCATCTTACTCCCTGGGTGCCCGGGAATTATCAACGTCAAGATCACGTTATGTCGTTGAAAGGCGACGCTAGGGGGGAGATTGAGGGGGATAACAAACACGGGCCAACATGTGTAAGGGGCAGACATCATGCCATAAGGATTGAACCCATCTGTTGCCAGCGCGACACGTACATTACGAGCCTCATCGGATTTCAAACGATGCTTGTCATTAAAGCTGGTCCATGCTTCACCATCAGATGGATGCACCATCTTGTCAGGATGGTAGCGTTTGCCATTCTTGTGCCACGTCATCTGTTTCGCGGTTTCCTCGGTCATGAATAGCCTTTGAATCCTCGGCACGAAGGGAAGGTGTCGTAGGACTCGGGCGGGTATCTTAAGCTGGGTCTTCTGGCCACCACTGTCACCAGACTCTACCTCTAGGAACCTGGAGGCTTTACACTTCGGACAGTACTTTGTCTCCTTGAGTTCTTCCCGAAATAGGACACACCCGTTCGGACAAGCATGTATCTGCTCATATGGCATCTTTAGTGCTTTAAGGAGCTTGTGTGCCTCGTACATGGTCTTCGGCAACACGTGGTTTTTTGGAAGCAGGTGCCAACCACGCCAACACCTTATCGAAGCCTTCTCGACTCCGGTTTAAATCGGACTTCAACCCCATCAAGCGACTTATGGCATCTAGTTTGGGAGACCTCGGAATGAGCGTGAAGGGGTTTCGTGCCGAGTCCATCATGTACTTGAACGCATCTACGGCCGCTCGCATCTCCGCCTCCTCACGTCCTTCAAAAAGCGTGCTTGGTGAACGTCATCTACCATGTCCGCTACCCGACAAAGATCGCGATCGAAAGCCTCGACGCGTTGTCTCACCACCTCCTCTCTCATACGATCGGCTTCACCATGGTGGACCCACAAGGTGTAGTTCGGCGTAAACCCATTCTTTGTGCTTGAGATGTGACCCATGAGTTCCTTGTCTAGCATTCTCCTGTTACCACACTTGTTGCAGGGACACAAAGCCATTTTTGGGAATTTTGCGGCCTTGCCAAATGCACGATTCAAGAAACGATCGGTCTTCTGCATCCATTCATAGCTGGCATCACCCCGACTTGTCCGCCCGTGTACATCCAACGACGGTCCTCCATCCTCTAGCATATATAACATCACCACGGTGACCATCAATTGCATCTACGCGGTGTCCCTACTCTCTAATAGGTGAGGATAGGTCCTAATCCCCCAGCGGATGCGTAGATGAGGTTAGTTTCCATGCTCGCTCCTTCCGAGGCGGAATTTGGCGGCACCTCCCCGCCGTTCTCCGATACACGTCCCGCAAGGGAGAGTGTGTATCCGGAGAACAACGGAGAGGTGATGCCAAACACCGTCTCGAATCAAGCGAGCATGAAAAACTAACCTCAACTACGCATTCGCTGGCTGTCAAAAAGCGTGGACAATCCGAAATGGATACGGTCGCAGATATGCAAAGGTCCGCATATCTCCGACCGTATCTCTTTCGAACGGGAGACACCTAACTAGGTTACGCGACCAAAAACCACATACGGATAGAGGGGTTATACCTAGGGTGGCGGCGAGGTCCGGGTAGTGGGCGGTGGAGAGTCGGTGCAGTGTGGAGTGAGTCGGCGGTGCGGGAAGACCCAGCGCCGACGAAGACGCGATCGGGGTCGTCGAGTCCCTCCCTGTGTCCTCCTGCAAAAAAGGGCAAAAATGGTTAGTGTCGACTCAAAATTTCGGCAGCACCTCCCCTGCACAGGGAGGTTCCCAAAACCTGCAAAAAACATGACACGAAGGCCAACAACCACATATATACCAAACATGGCACGAAGGCCAACAACCACATATATACCAAACATGGACACGAAGGCCAACAACCACCAATATATCAAGAGGAGCCATGTACTTTAGTTCTCTTTCCATGCACATGAAAGTATTGAAGTAGTACAACAACAATTACTACTAACCCTACAACTACTACTAACACTACTACTAACAACTACTTAACTACTAACAATGCTAATAGTAAGAACTACTTAACTATTAACAACAACTACTACTAACCACTACTACTTACTAACTACTACTATTTACTAACCCTACAACTAACACTACTAACTACTACAACTAACACTACAACTAAAACTACTAACTACTACTACTAACACTACAACTAACTACTACTAACACTACTAACTACTACTACTACTAACACTATAAGGGTAGGGCTTACCTTGGCGGCAAGAACGGCAAGAGCGAGGGCCGGCGACGACGGCGGGGATGACCGCAGCAGCGCGAGGATCAACGGCCGGTCCGAACGGCGCGGGGATCGACGGGCGGTCGGGTCGGCACCTTCCTCTTCTTCCTCCTCCCCCTTCTCTTTCTTCCTCTTCTTCCTCCTCCCCTTCTCTTTTTTCCTCTTCCTCCTCCCCTTTTTTTCTTATTCTTCCTTCCTCCTCCCTTCTTCCACCTACCTCCTCTACTGCTGGCCGGCGGCGGGAGGAGCCCGGCGGCCAGACCACGGGCAGCCGGCCTCGTCGGGGGGCGGCCAGCTAGAAGGGGCAGCGCTTGCCGCCATGGCCGGGCGAGGCCGGGGGCCGGGCAGGGCAGCGCGCGCATGGCCGAGGTGGGTCGTCGTCGAGGCAGGCCACGGCCGTGGGGCCGCCGGATCCGGTGTGGGCGCGGCCGGCCGCCGGGCGAAGGCCACGGGCGTGGGCACGGCTCATGGTGTTGGTTGGTTGGCAGCTGGCGCCACAGTGGTCGCCGGGATCGGGCGGCAGAGCGCCGAGGGCGGCGCGGGCCGATGGTGGCGAGGCGCGGGCGGCTTGAGTGAGCGCGGCGCATGGGCGACACGGCAGCGTGGGTCGGTCTCTTTGGGGGTTGGGACGGGCCGGCCTTTTTAGTCATGCGCCTTTGCGGGTGCGGTGTGTGTGCACCCGACAAAGACCAAGAATTTTTTTTTTATTTTTTCTTTGCGGGTGTGCTGTTAGGCACCCAGCAAAGAATTTTTTAATTTTTTAAATTTCTTTCTTTGGGTGCCCCATGACTGGCACCCGGCAAAGATCTTCTTAGGTGTGCCCAGGTGGCACCCAAGTCAATAATTATTTTTTTTTTTTTTTTTTTTTTGGGACTTGCTACGATAAATATATCCTGTTTCAAAATTTGGGACAATTATGAAACAGGATATATTTATCGTAGCAAGTCCCTACAAAAAAAAAGTCAAAAAAAAAAAAAAATAATTGCCGGGTGCCACCAGGCACCAGAAAGAATCCTTTGCCGGGTGTCAGTCATGGGGCAATTAAGCAAAGAAATTTAAAAAAATTAAAAAATTCTTGCCGGTGCCTAACCTATGCGGCTTTTAACCCTACAAAGGTCGACGGCCAGCGCCGTCAGCCAAGCCGGCCACCTTTGCTTTGCGTTGGCCATATTTTGCCGAGTGGCGGCACCGGCAAAGACTAATTTTTTTGCCGATTTGGAATTTGCCGAGTGCCCGGCTCCGGCAAAGGTTGATTTGCCGGAGGCCTTTCTTTGCCGGGTGTCTCCATGCCTGGCACCCGGAAAAGAATTCCTTTGCCGGGTGCCCGATAAAAAGCACCCGGCAAATATTTTTGCTCCCGACAAATCAGCCGTTTCCTGTAGTGAGTGAATTTCATCCGTGAACAGTGAATTCCGGCTGAAATTTCCACCATCCGAAGGCAGCCTAACTACAAACTGATATCCTACATGCACGCTTGCCATACAAAAAAATCTATTATCAGAACTACTCTCTACAGTTCCTCGATACTAACTCACTCCACATGGCCACATTTAAGTTCATCTTCCTAAAATGACTCATGTTTACGACAGCCTGCGGCAACACGCGGGGTACTTACTAGTATCTAGTAGTTTTAAAAGGTGTTCTCTGATGCCTGCTTTGTACTACGTGGAACTGAGTAGTGGGGCACATGCCCTTTGATTTACCATTAAATGATGCCAGTAACAATACAATAAATAGTTTTAGAATTTTTCACCTTTATGATGTTATGGCAAATTTATTATTTTTATAACGGGAATCAACAGTTTGGTACTTTGGTTGTTAGAAAAAATGATTTTTCCTTGTAGAATTATAAAATCGTGTGTTGAGCTTTGATGGATCAACAGCGTACTGGGCCTTTAATTCTTATTGGATCCATTCGGTGTTTTTGTCACAGCTCACAGTAGCCCATGGAAATGGAAGAGGCCGACTGCGTGAGCCGAACGCCCAAAACTTGGGCCAGCACCAACATCACGGCTTTGATACATTCTATACTGGTTTCGTCGATCGTCTGTATCTGCTCAACCAATCAAGCTCAAGCATAAGTCAAACATGAATCTAACCTGTTTTTAGATGAAAGAATTTTTTATTCCGTCTCTAAATGTTTTCCTAAACGCTAAACGGTAAACAGTCGGTCACCAGCCGTTTAGCTATTATTCAGGCTAAACAGTCCATTCAACGGTCTAAACGACCAATTAAACAGGCTAAACAAATGATTAAACAGAAACGGTGTACCACTGTGTAGCGTTTACACGGTGTTTAAACGGGCTACATAGCCGTTTAGGCAAACAGTTATACAAGGACATGCTAGTAACAAACAATGAAGTATTTCAAACTCAAGGGTGAAAAATTTGATATACAAAACACACAACCACGAGCCAACGATGCTCCGTTGGCTCTATGGTACGACATGCATGCCTATGAGGTCCAACCTTTTGATGAAGTGCGCATAAGACACTGGCATTGATTAAGTGGGCATGCATGTCGTACCATAGAGCCAACGGAGCATCGTTGTCTCGTGGCTGTGTGTTTTGTATATCTATTTGTAATGATCTTCTAAGGTAATGAAAGTGATGTCTGTTTAAAAAAAAAAGGTTGGACCTCCTCCCTCAGTCCCTAAGAAGTAAGGATTCAGAACTAGATCCATTATTGTGTCCAAAAAGATGACCTGCGAATAGGTTATTCTAGTGCTCTGTCAAAAAATGAACTTAATTAACCTATAGGTGCATAACCGTAGACTTGATTGCATTGCAGCAGTACATAAAACGATAAATCCAATTCGAGCATGTACCCTGCAGGGGCACGGTAACAAACCTTCTATGCGCAGTCTTGACATCTTTTGCGTAATGTCACTACTATCACAAGGGACACACGTCTCATCGACTATTTGAACGGCACAGCATCCCTCTGAAAAATGTGGCATGCACATGCCAGCAAGGTCCACGTACTAGCAGCTAGTAGTAGTAGAAATTAAACCGGCCAGTGTGGATGTACATGTGGATTTCCCCCGGCACGTACTGTCCTATAGCGGCACTAACAGTCACAGCCACGCGATCCCTTTCCCCTGCATGCGTGCCTAGCCGCTGGCCACCTGTCGCGTACCCTCTCCGTGCACCGTATGCTCGGGGACCGAGCGACGCGTGTCCAGTGTACCCGTCGTTTTCTGGGGCCTCTGCCTCTCAGCCGCCGCGCGTGCCGCATCGACGAGGCCGAAAACTAGGGTGCCCTCGTCCGGGAGCGGCCGCGGCGCACGGCATGTGATGGAACAGCAGCTGACTTGCGCGGCTCCGCTGGCTGTGGGTGCCCCGGCGGCACAGGCGCACAGCGACCCGCCGCCCGCGTCGGCGCACCGCGCACAGATGCCCTGGGCTGATCCGCTAGTTTTTTAAATAGTCTCGCACGGGCAACAAAACCGTCGCGCGCGCGTCCGTGTGAATCATTCTCCACCGTCCGCCGGCCGGCCCGGTTGCCGAGCTGGACGATAGCTAGCGCTCCAGCCTCCAGCGCGTGTGTACGGGGTTGACCTGCGCAGGATATGTGCTTGCATTGCCATTAATGGCCTCGCAAGCTCGCTGCAGTGCTGTGCTCGCGTCGATCGATGCTTGCTGACTTGGGGAGAGATCCATGTCCTGCGCGCGGCGCCGATCCGCATCAGGGAATCGAGCTCACTCCCGGACGGCTCTCTAGATCACACGTCGCTGTTCATTCTACCTGCTGAAGGCTTTGGAGCTCCGAAGCGGCTGACTTTTGCGATGAATTGATGGTTGAAAGCATGCGTCAACGTTGTTGTTGTTGTTGTTGCGTATATTATAGATAGATGCTGATCCTGTCACGGAACGTCATGTAACCCTCTGTTGCCTAGCGCTGGATGTGTATGGCTCAAAGCTCATGGAGTGGCTATCGTTTTTCTGAGGATTTCTGAATGCAATGGTCCAAAACGTCTGCAGAACTGGTGGCCTGAGAGTTTCTGAAACCCGCATAATAAATTCAGCAGGTTTTGCTATATGAGGAGGTTTCACTTCGAGGACTACAAAATTCTGAGTTGCGTCCTGATAATAGTAGCCATCGGATCAATCCTGTTCTCTAAAAACAATCACCCACCTCTGCCATAATAAAAGCCAACATGAATCAACCTCCTGAATATATACATCTAAATTACTCAACCTGCGTGAGCAAATCTGGTACTATGTTTATGCTAAAGTTTAGCAAGAAAATGGCTCTATGACACATGGGACATAGGATTAAGAAAGTTCAGCGTAGTTTTGGCATGAACCAAACATATACAGTGCTTACGAAATTGTAACGCGTCAGCTTATAAGTGTGGCAAGTTGTAGACATAAACCAATCAAAGCCTAATCAAGTCCATGTCTATTGACGTAACAAGGCCAGGGTGTTACTACAGGTGCGTGAACTTGCTCGACAAAGCTGCCAACCACCAACGCAAACACGGCTTCGTCCACGTCGAAAGAGACACAAGCGTGCAGCAGAGGTGTTGTAGTAAGTCAGAACCTTACTAGCAGTAGGGATACTACTAATACTAGTCAGCTGGGCACTGTTTTGTGGACAATGGTCGTCGGCCGTTTACATACACTCCGACATGACACTACCTTGCTGACAGCCGACCCCGTCGTCCACGATCAGCTCCGACACCAAAAGTCAGCCCTTGAATCATTCGTGAAAACGCAGCTAATAATCGTGCAAGAAAGGAAGAGAGGATTAGCATGAAACAAGATCTCATGGCGGCACCCTTGCATTTCCGGGCTCATTAACTGCAGTCCCGATCGGCGACGGATCGTCGTCAGTCACCCTGTGGCGTGGCTCCGGCGTTCACGTGCCTGCCAATCGTGTGCAGAGAGTGTGCCCAACAAGTTTTCTGATTTTTTTTTTTTTTTTTTTTGCAGTTCGCAGTTCTTCGCGCACAGAAAAGAGCGCCTGGATAAGGAAATTGGAATGCAGGCCGCGCATTTATTGCGATGAGCTAGCTAGCGGTTAGCAGCAGCTCCCTAGTCCGGCCTCGTCACTTTTGATTGACCCTGGATCATCAAGCCGGTGCCTCCTTCCTTCCTCTCGTGGCTTTGCTTTGCAGCTGCAGATCGCTCACGATGTCCAGCTGAAACAGAGAAAGATGTATGCATGCCGAATTGAGGCTGGGAACGTTCGTACTTCGTTGGTCCGTTCTCCATGACTCCATCTCCATGCATCTGTGTGGCGGAGCACAGCGCGGAGGCTGACTTTGTTTCAACCAAATCATACCTGCTGGACAATGGGCGGATGTGTCATGCACACGATTGAGCTGACCTGTCCAATTTCCAGTTGAAAGACAGGTAATAGGTATTCCAATTTTCAGTGGATCGAATAAGCGCCATGAATCAACTGCGGCATTCGGTTTTACTTTGCATCCACCAATCTATCTATCTACAAGCGGTTCTGACCGTATACTCGTTCCTTCTTTTCAGCTCTCAAAGTACAATTGCAGCAATTACTATATACTAATCTGAAAGATTTAAACTACTTATACTCGTCAAAAAGGCCGTATGAAATCGCCTTGCTACCCTAGCCTCGCCAACCAACACTCTCCTCTCCTGCGACGCGGTGTTGGTGTGGCTTGTGGCTCTGGTATATGATGGTCCTTTAACTAACTGCGACAACGCCAGCCAGCCCTCGGTGCTGCCACCCTGGAGCAGGAGGTGGACCGGACAATGTCGTAGCCCTGTTGGCCACGGCCAATAACAACAAACCGCAGCTTGACCCGCGACCGGCCGGCTGACCTCGGGATGCCAAATTTCCTCGCTCATTTGACCCACTTGCGCTTTCGTTCGTAAACCCCGAGACTAGTAAGTTTTTGCGGCTTTTCACGCGATTTTTGGCCACGGAATGGAAGGCCGGCAGCGCTTTCACCTGCATCCTGCATCCTGCTAGGCCGTATCTTGGTCTGGACGTGCTGCATACGCCCGCTCGTTTCGCAGGTGCTTTAAAAGACGTAGCATCTATACAGCTTTCTTTCGTGGAATGGAATGGAAACGCCTCGTCTATGAGACTGACAGGGATGTAGTGCGTAGGCTTTTTGTGGCGCCTGTTTGGCTGTGCTCCATGATATTTAGAGCCAGTCTGCCATTATTTATATTAGAGAATATATTAGCGCTGGCGTGTAGTGTAGTAGAGTTTGGCGGGGGGTGTGCTCGAACTTATAGTAGAGTTTGGGGGGGTATCTTGCGCGATGGGTCTTACCATTCAGAATGCAAGTAGTATAACACGTCAAGTTGGAATTTTAAACGGTTTTCAGCACCACGTAGACTGCGTCATGAATTAACTGGAAGATCCGAAAAATTTTCCATTTATTTTTTGACAAGGATTCAAGGAAAAGGGTAGACTGACGACCTCTGTTCTCCATTAGTTTAGTCGTTTAGACCTCTCGCCATCTCAACGGTCTGGCTCTCAGTCTCTGACACTAGCGTCATTTCTTGACTACGTACATTCATTTCTCCTCAACGAGGGCTAGCTACTACAAACGTACGGAAGCCGTTTCTCTCCGTTGAACGCAGATGTTTCAAACCAAACTTAAAATTCTAACCGATCGAGCCTAGCTTTGATCCATTCTGCGATTTGAGCTTTGCTAGCTAAACATGCGGCGATGATTGATACTCGAAATCAAGCATGCACAAAATGCATTGATTAGATACAAATGTAAGTAACTGCACTAACAGTCCATCGTCTAGCTAGTACTGTACATAGTAACTGACTTTATTTACATTTGTTTTGGGAGGACCTTATTTACGTGTAGCTTCGTGTGCCAGCTTCCTTAAAGCGTACCTTAGTACTGCTAATCTGATCCATAAGGAGATCCCGACGAGATTACCAACGTAGATTGTTTCACGCTGGTATCCCCGGTCGTCGAAGCAACTGACCGCGAGCAGCCATGTGGCGGACTGGCGGTAAACTCTCGTAGAGTTTTTATGCCTGCCAACTCCAGATTCTCTGTTCTGATCAGACCACGTAACGTAACGTACTTGCAGCAGTTGACGATTGACATTCAGCGTCGTTCATGCTCATGCATGCGTGCGCCTTACTCTAATCTTAACTTCTCAAGCAGTCTACACAGTCTACGCCTGATTAAAGGAAAAAGATGCGTCATTTGTAGTTAAGTTGAGACAACTAATTAGCCGCAGACCTTCTCTGTTGTGTGCCTGGTACGGTAATAGTACTCACTAAGCTATAGTAATGCAAAATCTTTATTTGTATTGTTCTATGTATACAAGGAACATTTGCAAGGCTTAAATATAATGGTTGCTCTGATCTGATGAGCATCGGGCCGTCAGTCAAATGTTTTGCATTCTAACGTAAACATCTTGTAAGTAATGGACTAGAGTTCAGACGGGTGAAAATGACTGCAAGTTCCTAGAAAAAAAATTCAAAATAGAACCAAATAGTTGCAAGGTCTGTTAACACCCATGCAAAGTTCCACGAGAGCAAACCCATCGCATCTTGCTGGGTGATTTGAAAAGAAAAAAAATACTTTGATCATTTTGCTAAAAAATATAATCCTATCTCTTTGCTGCAGTTTCATCAACATTTGGCTGGCGTTTAGTAGCAGGACACACGAAGGTTTTCGGATCCCCCAATATCATTTTATTATTATTTGTATTTACCCAGGTACCTGATCTCCCTGCATCTATCTACGTGTTGATCAAATATATGGCACCAGAAAATGCAAAAACCTTTTTTCTCATTTTTGTCGTCTAATAAAATCTGCGAAAAAGCTTTTGTCATCCTTTTTTTTTAAAATGCAAAAGCAACATAAATATGGCAAACTGATGACATGATTCACAAATATGTAACTACTGTATTAAATAAGTATGTACACTCTTTTCTTTAGTTAATGTACAAAATCACATCAAACACCTTATACGTACTGCCATTTCTGGTGTAATTACCCCTGTATATTTGTATATATTTCCACATCTATGCCGTTGATCTATGTCCATGCTTATATCACCTCCTTTCGTTCTGTACACACACATGCAGCTCCAAAGCGCTACGCCAAATCCTCAAGACGAGTCCAAAGCCAGGGCGTGCATAACTAAAAACCGCTAAACAATTGTTAACGTCTTTACACCTATCGTCGATGCTTATTAAGCGGCCGATAGATAACCGCTTAATTAACGGTGACCCCCGGGAAGCCGAGCTGCGGGTGTGGCGACAGCGGCGGCAGGCTTCCGAACACGCCCTCCAGCTGCTCCCACGTCCAGCTCGACGGCGTCATGGGAAATACCTCGTGGTGGGCTCCAGCCTCCGACGACGGGGAGCACGTCGTCACCGTCGAGGCCGTGGTGGTCGTCGTTGTCGCGGGGGACAGCGACGTCAGCGACGACGCCGCCGATCCGAACGCCTCGGCCTTGACGGACTTGTTGGCTGCTGGCTCGGCCCCGGCCTCGGCGGCGTCGTGAGGCAGCTTCCGTTTGTTCTGGGACGTCGTCGTCGCCGCGGTCTGTGGGGGCGGCGGCGGCGGCGCGAGGAAGTCCGCGCCGCGGGAGCCCACCTCGTTGGGGAAGTTGAGGATGGCCTTGGCGCCTCGCATGCGGAACGCGGCGCGGTCGTAGGCGCGCGCGGCCTCGATGGCGGTGTCGTAGGTGCCGAGCCACACGCGGGACCCGCGCTTCTTGGGGTCGCGGATCTCCGCCGCGAACTTGCCCCACGGCCGCTGCCGCACGCCGCGGTACTTGCGGAAGTCGTTCACGTCCAGGGCCGCTGCCGCTGCCGCGGCCTGTGCCTGTGCCTCCACCAGCGGCACGGCCGCCGCCGGGCCCCAGGCGTGCGAGGTCGGAGGCAGGGAGATCGTGAGCAGCGGCCTCCGGCTGGGGTCCGACACCGGCGAAGGCTCGCCGCCGAACCGGATCATCACCGGCTCCGCCCGGAAGGCTGCCGCCTCGCCGGCCGAGGCGGCAGTGGCATCCGCGGCGTACTCGTTCGTCAAGTCGACGTACGCAACCTGCTGCTGTTGCTGCTGCGGCAAGAACGCCGCGGCGGGCTGGTGGAACGCCGTCTGCGTGGGATGATGAACTGACAAGCCAGAGTACACCGAGGCGTTAGGGACGAAGACGGCGGGGAGGCAAGCCTCGCCGCCGAGAAGCTGCTCGCGGATGAGCTGCAGGGAGAAGTCGTCGATTTCACCGCTGAAGTCCATGGCTCGGGTGTGGGGCTCGTGCTAGCTAGCTCGCGGGCGGTGTGTGTGGAGCTGAACTGGAGTCTGGAGGTCGCGAGGCAGCAGAGAGGACTCAGGAGTTTGGATGCGTGCGCGACTGCTAACTGCGGTGGAGAGGTTGAGCACTTGAGCTGGGCCGGCGAACTTATATAGGCGTGAGGGGAGAACTTTTTTTTTTCTTGATCAGATTTCCAGGTTTAGCAATAAAAGGAGATTGGAAGATGGGGAATATTACGGGCTCCATATAATTTATTGACGACACGCATGACCCGCTGTGAGGAATCCGGTAATTGCTTACTAGTCTCGTGTAACGAACCAGCTAAAAATGGAGAAGTGAGGGTTATCTGTCACGACTCACGACATCGCTGTACGTTCCACATCACCCGTCTTAAAGCTCAATAACAAGGTGATCTAAGAGCATTTTGCTCCTATAATGTACAAACAGGTAAACGATTTACTTATACAAAGTAAATCGGTAAATGACTTAACATTTGAGTACCTTTGTCATGTATATTAATGTACATATACTATCGTTGAGTGTTCCATGCATATTAATATTAATATACGAAATACCTGTACCGTTAAAAAAATGACATACCTGGTTAATATTAAATTATTAATATAAGAATGAAGTCCATTTGAGTGCTTATTAAAATTATCGTTGAGTCTAAAAACCCATCAACTCGAATACTAAAAACCATTTCAAAGCCGCTTTTCAGATAGTATATGTCAACCGGTCTCTCTTTCCCTCTCATCTCTCCCTTATATAAAGAACTAGCTGGAGGCCCCGTGCTTCGCACGTTTTTTTTTTAATTTTCAGGTGTGAACGAAAAAAAACGAAAAGGTTGGCACTGTTCCTTAGCGGGTCGGTACTGTTCATCGTGATCAGCTACTGTTTATCTACAGTGTTCTGTGAGGGCGCGCAGGCTGAACAGTGATGGCGACGTGACCCCCTCAAAATTATATTCTTTTATAGATCATAATTTTTCACATGAAGTCGAGTGAAAACAAGCATTATATCAAAATCAAGAAAAAAATAGTAATAAGTGGAAACAAATATAGTCATGTCATGATTGACATCAGTGCAGCAAAGTGCATGGGTCACAGGTATGAGATCAACAAACCATCAGTGATGGTTCCATAATTTCCTTGGCAACGCTTGAGACGTGATGGATGTTGACTCATTGACAAAGCCAGTGAGCGATTAGTTAAGGTTGTATTGGCCTCAACAAAGTAGAATTGTGATGAAAACAATAATATTATAGCACAAAAAATGCCCAATATAATGTACAAGATAGTTCAGAGAATTAGAGTTCAGATTTAGAAGAAGATGAAGGGTGGAAGGAACTGAGAAATGCCAGTGGTTTTATTGGTGAATGGAGCTCTTCAAAGAAAATTAAAGACTCTTGTTTTGGCATCGCTAAAAATTGCACGACCACTTGATATGAATGAGAGAAAAAAAGATGAAATGAAGACGACTATAGTTTAAAGCCAAGAAATTGATTGGTGATAGATATATGGTTGTTCGTGCCGATGTATCAACAAAAGAGATGACTAATACAACTAAACATTACAAACTATTTGCAAAAGTATTTTAAACAAAAATCTGTGTTATATAATGAAAAGAAAAAAAACCTAGTTATCCACTGGTACCATTTCTCTATTCTAAACTATAAATTGTTCTGATTTTTTCTAGTTAACATAATTTTTTACTTCAGAAAGTACCTAGAAAAGCAAACCGTAGGATGGGGAGAGTTATCTCGCTACATCTGTACTTACTGTACAGACCAGTGCCAGTGCGGTGCCTGGGTTCCTCCTCTAGCTTAGCAGGGCGAGTCAAGACTCGAGAGTCGTAACGTATAGTTTCGCAGGGAAGGGAAAGGGGTGAAAGGTCAAAGGTGGCGAGGAGCCTGACCCGTGGCCACTCGGACGACACAGATCAGCGGACCTGGCCTGGTCCGGCAAATAAACCACAGAGGTAGGCGGTAGCTGCCCTGGCGCTGCCGCTGTCTCGGCAAGTCGGTCCGATCGAGCTGCCGGCCCCTCCCTCTCGTTTTGACCTTGGGATGAGCGGCCCCACCGCGAACAGCAGCAGCACCTGTAGGCTGTGTAGTTAAGGCGGACGGCGATCGATCGATCTGCCGGTGTATGGCCTGCTCGTAGGTGGCCAATAAGCTTAAGCTTGACGGACGCTGTTTTGCTGTGAGAGAGGTTGACTGATAAATTTTAATTGAAACCAACAAGCGAATAGACTGGTTGATGGGTGGCCGACGGGATGTGCACATTAACTCCCGTGTAGTCGTGTAACTGTGCGTGACAGTAAGGTGGTGTTTGGTTGCCCCTTCTAAATTTTAGTTGTTGTTCCCATTGAATGTTCGAACACATGTATGAAGTATTAAATATAGACTAATTACAAAACTAATTGCATAGTTTGCGACTAATTTACGAGACGAATTTTTTAAACCTAATTAGTCTATAATTTGACAATGTGGTGCTACAGTAAACATGTGCTAATGACGGATTAATTAGACTTAAAAAATTCGTCTCGTGGAGTGCTAACAGATTATGTAATTTTTTTTTATTAATATTCAAACATCCTATATAACATCTTACCGATACACCCCTTAATTTTTAGTCGCTGGCCGCGGCAAACGCTGGCGAATAAAACGATCAAATAAAGCTGCACTGCGTCTGCTCAATCTACCACCCGCATGGCTCGCGTCCGCACGCCGCTCGGTGCGCCACGCCAAACTAGCGCAGGCCGCACACGCGACCGCAGAGGCGCGGACCGCCCCCACCCCGGCCCGAGCAAGCGGCGCTGCGGCCTGACCTCGCGGGGGTGGGTGGGTGAGGGACCTGACTGAGGGCATGCGAATCCTCCTCCCACGTTGGACGCTTGCGGGTAAGCATGACCTGAATTTTAGGCGATCCGGGTGCCGGCCGGCCGCGCGTCGAGACACGCACGCACGGCACGTCCAGGTCGGCTTGGCATGTTCGGCTGGCATTGAAGTTGTCTGATAAGTCGACTGAAGCTGTTTTGTTGTGAGTAAAAAATACTGTAGATTCTAACTGATAAGTCGGCTGATATGTCTAATGCACACGTGCACCCCGGGCCCTCATGGCCACGCGGTTTTTGCGTTAGCCATTCTTTTTTTTTTGTTCCTGATGAATCTCTTATATTCTTATTAGGCTGTAACATGTGCTGTCCTGCATAGTGCAGACGGATTAGACTAGTTACCCCTTTTAGGTCTGAACACATTACACATCACAGTTGATCAGGCTTTGGACGCGTTTGCTTAGCAAAGGTGCTCTAGTAGTGTGTGTGCTGTTTCCTTTTCTTCTTATTTTTAATCGTCGTACCGGCAAGAAACCGAATTTGTACTATTCGCATCGGTCTTCTAGTAGCTGGATTAGTTTAACACAGGGGTCTCTAGTCCCAACACGAGATTTCGCTGTCACAGCCCGGTAAGTGGTTACATTCACTAGGCAGGGGGACGAATAGACTGCCAGGGACAGGGATGGTGATTTGGAATATGCAGGGTGAATGAAGCAATCACCAACGTCGTGGCCTGCTAAGAGAAGAGGGCAGCATCCACACGCCCCCTGTCACATTGCCCCCTCCTGGGTAGTAACGGGCGGATGGATTAGCTAGAGTAATCCGACGATGCTTTGCTTAATACTTAGAGGACGATACTTTGCTTAATGCTTCCAGGAAAACACCCGTGTGTGTACCTGTCAGTCTGTCAAGTTGATCGCAATGATTAGAAAACGGCTGCATTGCTTTGAACGCATAAATCTATCGCGTCCGCGGTCTGATTCGGAGCTCAAACCGATGCAGGAATCTGAGTCCCTGACGGCTCCTCCCAGCTCTGAGCTCTGCACTCTCAACACCCAAGCTACACGTATCTTTCTAGACGGAAGCAGAAGCAATGCAGGCAGGCTGACAACTTGCTTCTCAGACCCAAACACCTGCACGCCTTGGGTATGCATTCCGGGCGGCACTACAAGATCAGATCGTTCCCTTTTTCGCAAAAAAAGAAAAGAAAAAAAGAAACAAGATCAGATCGTTCAGGTCTTGTTGGTCTGTGAGTGATAGTGGTAGTACTTTAATAAACAAAGAGAGTGATCTCCCTGAGTCTGAGCTCTGAGCTGACCGCTTCAAGGGGCGATCGCGATCCGATTACGGAAGCAATCAGGTTCCCTCAAAAAGCGTATTTTTGGACTCAAATCAGCGTCGGCCTGCCGCCTGAGCCCTGCGGTTGATTTGATCCGTTCGTGCGGTCTTACTCGTGTTTTGTCCCGCAGCGAGGGGCCGCGCAAGGAGACAGCGGATCGCTTCCAGCAGCAGCATTCATCAGGACCAGAACGAAGCGCAGCGGGCTCGGACAGCGCGCGCGTCAGTCCAAGAGCGTGAGCAGCAGCAACCAACTGATTGCGTGCGTCCAAGCTCCGTGATACGGTCGCGACCGTCTTACACGTTTGCAAATTGCTGTCGATGGGACACGCAGTGTAGAATTGTTCTCATTTTTCCAAAAAGATAGATTGCCTTCTTCTCTTCTGGAACTGCAGGTTCGGATTTGGACGTCCCGTATAAAGATACGAGAGATCACAGGGGCGTCAACCTGATTCGTCTACGGGTAGGGTTGAACGGCCTAGTGCTAAAACTATCTGGCAGACACTGCCGTTTGACTGGTTCAGGCGTTCTCCAGGGATTGAGACAAGAACAGTGAGAAGAATGCAGCTGGAATCACCATCGAATTTTGTATCATTCGTGTGTGTTCGTATGGCACTAGCCACTTTACTAACAGAACCACTACTGGCATTATCCTACACCTACGGCTTCATCTTTATGCGTCCCGTGGACCATGAGATCCTTTCTGTTTGACGAAGAATTGCTCAACATTCCTTTGCATATCGCTACAGACCAACAGTAACTGAATAAATAACTAAGCGCGTCCATCCAACCAGGATTCAGTTGCGGGAAAACGTCACTGCTCGGTATCGTGGTCGTGCTATATCCGATCCGACAACTACGTCGCAGCCAGCAGGCTCTGGTCGTTTTGCTGAATACCGGAGACTTGTTCACAGCTGAATACTAGGGAGGAAAAACTGACAAAAGACAATCCCGCCGATCGCATGGCAGAATGAAAATGGCAGGCCGGCAAGTCATGCATCAGCAAAAGAGAACAGATTATCCTGACAGCCTTGAGCAGAGCTCATAATGGAGAGTCTTTGTGCCAAATCTTTTCATAAGCACAGCAAGAAAGATAAGAAAAAAGAAGACGCTTATCTCCAACGGAAAACAAAAATATCTTCAGACAAAGAACCTCAGATAAGTATTCCATCGATCACTTTAATTTGAGGTATTCAACTGTTTTTGATTGTCAACTATGACTTCTCTTGCACTATCTTGTAAAAGACAACTAACAGAACGGCACTAACTTGAATTCAGCATTTCAGCATGAAGGAAAGTAGTAGCATCTAAGACCCCTGAAGTATATTCACATTACATTATCTGTACCAAATGCTATGGAGAAAATTCAAAGCTACAAGCTGTACGGATCGAGAATCAGCTTATATCCATTGCTTCCAAAATCTCAAAATGCATCAGCAGGCTGCGGGGTTTACCCTCAAAATGGAACTTTTCAGATGACACTAGTCTTTGCTCACTCCTCTGAGCCTCATCTCGAAGTACCTGGAGCATTATGTCTTTCTCCTTCCGGATCCATGAGCGGTTCGGATCAGACCACTGCCTTGGAGTACCATGAAGGACAAAGCGGAGGTTCTTACCAGCATGCACGACATAATCACATATCCTCTTGATCACTGCATGGTCAGTTATGTATGCTCCAGCACAGTTGAGGCCAACATCCACATAGTGGAATTCAGAAATACTTGATAACACATCACTACTTGAAGTAGGAACCAAGAGATTCTGGGTCAAATGTGATGGATTTGGTCTCGAAACATCAACTGAGTTTTTCATTGATCCTGATGCCCAACGAGAAAGTTCTGTCACAAGTTGGTTGACAACAACTCCACCCTTGCTGAAGCCAAGGATGATAGTCCTAGGAGGAGAGTACGATGGCAATGATGCTGAAGGATGCTGATTGACAGCCGAATCCTTTTCTGAGAACCCCAAGAACCGATTTTGTATCTGTTAATCACATAATACGTGGGGAAAAGATTAAATAGGAGGATGGAAAAGCACAGGGTTTTATAGTAGGAAGTCTACCATGATGGCATGACTACAAGAAAGTTACGAAATGAAAATTCAAATAGGGTTACCTAAAAAAGAACATACAGCTAGCATTACTTCAGAAAACAAATACAACTGGGTGCTTCAGTTTAGGTCAGAAACATTACAAAAATTCAAAACCATATAAACACAATATGTCAACATAATAAAGGGCGTACCCATTGAGAGAGAGCTCCCGCTCTGTGCGGGGTCTGGGGAAGAGTGTCAGTGGCAAGCCTTACCCTCGCGTGTGCAATGCGAGGAGACCACGACTCGAACCCGAGGCCTTCCGGTCAGGCAGTAAGACTCTACCGCTTGCACCAGGCCCATAATAACAGCATGGAAATATTGAAATGATGGGGTCTTCCAAATGTCCCAGTATGCAAAAAAAATGTTGATAAGAAATAACTTTTGAGTTAAAGAAAGCAAGCATCTAGTTTGAGCACTGTAGTAATATTACACCGGAGCAGGTTTTGTCCATTACCGATGCAAATGGTTAAATTTATCAAGAACAGTGTATTACACAAATTAACTGGAGCATTATGTCATCAGTACCTAAGCATTATCTCAGCATGGAAAATTAGAGGAACATTTGCTAATGTCATCAAACGTGAACCAAATGAATGAGGCTCAGTCAACATTCTTAGAACAAAGAAGGAAACAAACTAGTTTGTCGTCCAGTTACTAAAACGGCACCTCTTTATCCCAATAGAAAATCCAAGATATATTCAGTACAAATTAGTTCAGGAGTGCTACAATAGCAGCTTAAAGCTTTGAATACCATGTTAATTACTTAAAAGTAGCAAAAATACCATTTTCCCCACAGTTCCTGAATTAGAAAATCTAACCACAGCACAGAATCCACTACAGCTCTACAACTACAAGCAGTGGGAAAAGTATCTTCGATTGCATTTGCATGTTAATAGAAACCTCTTGAGGGGAGAATAGCACAGAAATAGGAACCCTGAAGCCAAACCATGCAGTAATCCGATGATCTTTGCAGCTGACTAATGATGATTTGTGCTAAAAATTCGTATCTTATAATCCATACAGCTTGTTTTTTTCCAGCCGGAACAGTAGAACAGTGTTTCGCCTTGTTTTTCAGCGAAGCGAATGAGGCCTAAACATTATACCTCACCGATGCTGTGTGCAAGGATGTTGGCAACACCGACAGCGGCAGGAAGGCCAGTGGGGTCATACCCCTTGGGGTCTCCAGCGCCGTCCACGGTCGGAACAAGTTCTCGGTACACCGCAAATGGCCCAGCAAAGCATGCGGCGTCGATCACCCACGCATTGGTCTCCACAGGGAGCTTCCCAGCGAGGATCCCAGCCAGGTGGGCGGCGTCCGAGAGCCGTTCGATCGCCGGATCGCCGGTGCCGCGGACGCGGTCGCCCGTGAAAAGGATCGCGTTGACCCGTGGAACCTGCTGCCATCAGAGAGTTCAGGCTCTGTAGGCGAAGCAGGCAGAAGGCCAGTGTCTGAACTCTGAAGAGGAAAGGGAAAGTTTTGGCCTTACGGCGAGCGTTCCGGAGGGCGAGAGGAAGAGTGAGGCGGCAACGCGGAAGAGGGGTCCGCCTCGGGAA
The DNA here is from genome assembly GCA_904845875.1 of Miscanthus lutarioriparius. NCBI lineage: Eukaryota > Viridiplantae > Streptophyta > Magnoliopsida > Poales > Poaceae > Miscanthus > Miscanthus lutarioriparius. The sequence continues at coordinate 21,157,453 of CAJGYO010000008.1, forward strand.
AGGGGGACGTGGAGGACGCCGGTCCACCGGTCCATGGCCACGGCGGCGGCGAGGTCGCCGGGAGTGGAGGGTGGAGGCCGGGAGTGGAGGGAAATGACCTTGTTGCCCATATGCTTCTACCGTTTTCCTGGACGTGCCTTTTTATGGGCGTTATTATCCATGGGCCTCTTTCATTAAGAAAGTTGGGCTTATAACTTGATTCAAGGATTGCAAGCAATGGGCCATTGCGCAATGTGTGGGGCCAAAGTCTGGGATATTGGACTTTGTGGAACCGTGCTAAAAGCCCATATGTCATCATGTATGTGTACCGTCATGAACCGGCTTGTGTACATGCATCTTCCGGTTCTTGTTTTGGACGTCAAATTTTATGGAAACATACTTCCAGTAGCTCGGTACGAATTCTGCCAGTTTTCTGCACTTCAGGTAGGGTTTTGATTTCTCGAAGTTTTAGTAGGTCGATTGGGTGAAGCAAATAGCCCGATAGCATAACCTAAACCCCTAAGGCCCTAATTATACCTACATTTGCAAAGTTATTTTTTCAAAGGTGGAGATATTCTATTAAACTGGGAGTATAATGACACAATAATAAGAAAGATATGCTAGACTAAATTAAGAGCCCCTAGTGACATTCTTCACGTCTATCCATGTCCTTGACAATTGCCTAGTTTCGATATTTCACAATTCAGTGGCGCCAATGACCTCCATCGCAGATCCTCCAATCATCCACGACGACAATCTCCAAATGTTGGCTCTGTTCGCTTGAGCTTATAAGTCAGAATCAACCTTACTTTTTCAGCCATAGAACAATGTTTTTGTTAGATTGATCTATAATCCCAAAGTAGGCCCAACGACCTAGTTGGGCCTTTGATCAGCGTTCTAATCGGGGACGCCCAGCCCACTATGGCTGGAGGACCCCTGTCACACTGCGCAATAAATAGAGGTGGGGTCCGGCGGCTCTGAATACAAGGTTCGCCTAAGCCGAGCTCCCCATCGAAATCCCTAATCCGATCTAGAGGGCGTGTAGCCAGTGACGGGAAGCCACCAGCCGCGCCACCACCACTGTACTGCGCCTCCACCGGTCGCCATCGCTCATCACCGACACCGTCTTCACCGATCGTCGCTGCCCTCGCGCAGACACCGGCACAACAACCATGGGCGACTCTGGATCGAAGGCTTACGATGGTCGGTAACCTAGCTCTATTCCTCCCTTTAATATCTGTCTAGTAGATGTATTATCCGTTTACAAGATGTACCCGGCTAGATCTATGACTATGTGATCTCAATAGATCTTAATATTTTTCTCTCACAACAAATCAGCCCTACAAATCAGCCGCAGCAACAATAAATCCTGCCGAACAGAGCCGTTGAAACACCACATTATCCAACACCACGAGAACTTCCTAGGATGTATGTGACACATTGAAAGAGCATATGTCACCTCATCGTTGAATATGGTCAAGAGACATCAATCTGGCACAAGAGTATCATGCATGCTCGAGCTGGAAGTTTGGATAATTTCTCTGCTAGAAATCAGAATCCAGCAAGTTGGTGATACAAAGATGCAAACAGGGAGCACGAACTTCCCCACCGACTATATCAACCATGCAAAAAACCAAAACTGCATGATGAACGCCGGGCTGGATGCCTAGAAAGCCATGCACATCGAAATTCTCTATAAGAAATAAGACCCGACAAGGGATTGACGAAGGTGATACCACCTGGTAGCCCATATGGCAGAATTCATTTAATCTAAATCCTAACTTACTAGTTACTACAATTAGACCAAACGACGGAGGGTTTTGCTCCTCCATTGTGCCGACGAGGCCCTCACACGAGGAGGAGGGCCGGAGGGGAGCGGTGGTGGTGATGCAGGGGGGCTTGATCATGGAGGAGGCAATAGGCTACTCACATAAGTAAGTACTGCTACTTTCAAAGTTTAACAAGTAAGAATGCATACCTACAGCTGCACCCATTAGGTCTCCGGAACCATTGGGTCTAATCATCTCAAAACTATAACTTAGCATGTCTCAGGTACCTGATTTTTATTAGACTCAATCCTTAGTAGTCTAATTATATTTATAATGTCCTCCTTCGAAATCCCATAAGATATTATAAAGAGACTTGGTTTCTATCGATGAAGGTTCTTTTGGCAACGTAATAATAATAAGAAGAAAAATACCACCTTGCCAGATGTGAGAGAAAAATACTGTTCTGACTAAAAATTTATGATCGTTTACAATAAGCCACAGCCAAACGAACAAGCTGCTTATCGTGTCTTCTCGCTGGCAAGGACACCCGTCGCCCATGCCAGAGGCGGGCGCACTGGCGTGCACAAGCAGCACGAGCACACCAGTAGGCATGGGCACAGGAAACTCCGGCGGACACGACCATCTCCGAGTTTGGACAGCATGCCGCTCGAGCAAACCGTCGGGCACGAGCTACACCGGTGCGCATGGCCATCTCGAAGCTTGGACGAGATGCCGCCGGAGCTTGGAGGGATGCCATCAGCGGTAGTTGGAGTGGGCCCAAGCTTACCGGGAGATGAGAGGTTTTTTTAGCCACCAAAAAAGGTAGTGCTATTGGAGGGGGGCTGCTGGGGTAATGAAATAGCCTCACCTCTCCTGATATGTCAGGATTATGAGAACGTGGGGTGTTTTTTTTTATAGAACTGGAAGAACGCCCCGCGCGTTGCTACGAAAATCGCTGAAATTATACTGTTTATATTTACTAATATGATTAAATAAATATCATAATCTACCCGACTAATTTACTATCCTTTCTTTCTTAGATCCACACACAAAAAATATCCTCTCGCTGAGAAGCCTACCATCCATCCACTCAAAAAAAGTGTACGTAGAAAAATAACACCTTTAAAATGGACTGTCCAGATTGCTTCTAATCTTTTCTCTCTCCTTGCTCACTCAAATCCAAGGGCAAAGATCGTGTGTGTCAACCTCCTCAGCTCCTCCCACCTCCTACGTCGGCGCTCAGCTCGGGACCTCCGCTCGCAATCAGCGCCTCGCAGGATCGGCACCCGCACCCCATCCGCAGTCAGCGCCCCGCATGATCAGACGCCCCCTTCCATATACACGCGACCCTCTTGTCCATCTGCTGTACAGATAACCTCGTCGCCCTAATCAGATCGGAATCCTTGGACGCCGACGACGATAATCAGCGCTGCCCGCGTCCACAATCGACGTAAGTGAAACGCCGACAAAGGTCAGCCCCCGTGATTTGGTCTTCATCCATTCTCAGTTCTCACCCTAAACTCATGATCGAGTTTTTCATCCGTTCGCTGCCATAGGACGTTAAAGTCAGCGACTGCTTGATCCGTTCAAGATCGCCGCACCCAGATCATCAGCTTCGTCCAGGTTATCCTCTAACTGTCCCTTTGAATTTTATCAGTGGCGGGCTGGCGGCCTGCGGCAGCCACAGCGGCCGGCCCCCGTGATTTGGTCTTATCCGTTCAAGATCGATGCACACAGATCATCAGCGGCCGGCCGCCATGATTTGGTGCTGAAATTGCATACATGGTTCAATATGCAGGTCCTGATATTAATCACTGGTGGCAGTTTCCACGGAGCTACGTGTACGCACGTCCACCAAGCTCCGAGCATCTCAGGTCGGAGGACGAGGATTCCTTGGACGCCGGCGATAATCAGCGCTGCCCGCGGCCTCGCGTCCACAATCAATGTAAGTGCAATGCCCTACCTCCACTCCTGCCGGAACCCCCTCCCTCCTGTGCCCCCGGAGTTGAAGCCGAGAGGCTGCACGCAGAGCCGGACTTCAGTGCCGCCTGTGCTGTGTCTGTACGTCGTAACGTGAACTGAGAAAAAACTAGGACCTGCTGACAAGAATAGATAGCAACGGAGGGTTCCAGTTGAAAAATTGCTACAGAGAAAGAAAAATAGAAAAGGACTGGATTGATTCAGAAATAGCAGGGTGTAAGCACCGCAATCAGAAAACAGAATACAGATAGGAGTAGCACAGCAGTGGAGAGTTCAGACGAATTGTATAGAACAGAGGAGTGCTTAACAATATTACAAGTATTCTTGTTGTTTGTTAAATCTCCCCTTCTCTCTCTCACAGCTACTTATGCTTCTCTCATCTTGGACTGGGTCACACCCACTCAGGGCCTTGGGCTCAGACACTGGGCCTCTTCACTCGCGCGCGCCACGCCTTCGGCCCAGGTTGACATCTTTAGTTCGGGCGATGCCTTGTTCAGGTGTGTGGACGGCGTCACCTTCCATGTCACCAGGTTAAGGCGCCGCTGCAGTAACGCTGCTGACACAGGGTTCCTAATGCAAATTGCCTATTAGCTTTTCCTCTTTTCGTGTAAAATGATCTATTGTACTGCTGAATTAGCTAATACATTTAGCAAAACCATAGTCTATTTGTGTAACACCTCGGGTGTTAGCCTTGCATAACTTGACTTGCATAACATAAGCATGAGCATCAAGCATTCATAAATCATCATTTACAATTGAAACATTCGATCGAAACATATGAAACATTGCTTGTTATCTCGTATTTCTTGGAACATATGCATATGATCATGTGCAAATAAATGCTAGTGTGTAATGTTGGTCACTATAACACTTTAGCTACACTTAGGTTAACAAAAGAAACATTGTTCATGAAGGCCACATTTCAGGATCAAGCACTTAAGTGATATTTCGTGTGTTGACCTGAATAGCTATATGAGTGACTACTACATGAAATGCTTAAATGACCTTGCAAATTGTTTAAACATGCTTAGGATATCATTAGGAACAACTTTGGTATTTAGTGCTAAGGCTAGTTTGGTCATTTAGCCATGGTTTGTGTATGTATCATGATTTCAAAGTGACATGTTTGACTAAAGTTAAACTAGGTGTTAGAGACCTTGCATGGAGGAGTTCACTAAAGCAAAGTTGTAGTGTTTGACATAAGGAACAACTTTTATTTTTGGGTCATCACATGGTTCAGCTCCTAACATGTTTGAAATTGGATCACAAGAATCATCAAAATCCTGATTTCAACACTTAACGAAATTTGCTAAGTCGTGAAACCCTGACAGCCTGACAAGCTGACCTTCAGGGCATTATAACTTGAGTTCGGGTGAGAATTAGAATGCGATCCTTGAACAACATTTGAAGCTGGTACATGGGTCTACAAATTCTATTCAAGAAGTTTGCACGAAGGAGCCACCGATTAGCTCAGTAAATCAAGTTGAAAACGCTACCGTCAGTTCGGCCATCAGAGCTCGATTTAAACCGAACGACGCGTTCAGTGGCCGACCGACGGCAGAGTTCGCGCGCCGCGTGTCCCCGGCGACGGCCAAGCGTCGCCGCCAGCGCCTCGACCACAAGAGGGCCACGCCGCGCCGAAGGCGCTTTAACGCCGCCAATACCGCCGAGCCATTCCGCGCTCCCATTTCGCTCCCGGCGCCTTTCTTCCTCAAGAAGAGCCGCCGAGCGCCACCACCGCCCGCCGTCGCCATATCGGGCAGCAGCAGCTCGTGCTCGCCACCCTCCCGCACCACCGTGATAGCTCCACCGCTCCCCAAAGACCCATTGTTTCTCCCGTGCCCACCGACAAAGCCCGTAAGCCACCGCAGGCGCGTGTAGGCTCGCCGGAGTTCCGCCGCCGTGAGCCCCGTCGTCGTGGCCACGCCGCCACAAGATTCTCCCGCTCCGGTAGCTAGCGCGCTAGGTCCCCAGCGTTCATAGATGCTTGTCCACGCGTTGATTTGAACCACCGTAGCCCACACACGGCGTTTCACCGTCGACCCGCACCTCCACCCCGCCATGGTTGCCGCCAGAGCCGCTAGCTCCGATGAGAAAGCCACCCAAGTAGCTCAATCGATGCGCGAAGTCGAGTAGATCATCGTGTGATGATGTCACCGCCGGCGAGTTCGCCGTCGGCGAGCTCTGGCCGCGCCAGCACCGCGCAGCGCCGCTGCCCTGCTCCGTGTCACTGACGCGTGGGGTCCCCTGACCAGCGGGTCCCACCTGTCAGCGACAGAAGTAGTGTAGGCTAACTCATTTTGAATCTAGTTTTTGATTTGTTTTGTGAAATTTGTATCTTCAGTTTGGTAGCTCCAAAATTGTGAAATAAATATGGTTGTGTTCCTTAGGAAATGTAGTTTTAAGAAAAATATGTTCTTGGGTTCAACAGTAGAATTTTCTGGAGATTTAAATAGGGATTTGAAATGTGCTTTTGAATACATTCAAATTTGTTTATTTTATATCTAGAGTTTCTGTGCTCCAAAAATTATGAAATTTTTGTGGTGAACTAATCTTAGCATGTGTGAACTCTGGTAAAAATTTGAGGACCAGTGCATGGGTAGATTTAAAGTTATAGATTTTTCTTTTATGACTAGTTAATCCTTGCATGAATTTTCATAAATTAAGTATGAGTCCAAAATTCATGAAATTTGTTGGAGGTAATCCTAGTACCATATGGATGCTAAGAAAAATATGAAATCTATTGCTTGACACTTTTCAATAGGATTTTCCATTTATGCTATTTCAAGCCTTGCTGCCTTGTCATTTTTGTATAGAATGTTCTACTTGGTAAAATGACATGAAATTTTTACAGTAGTCTCTTGATAGCATTAGTAAAGCTCTGTAAATTTTTTGAGAATTTATTAAGCACATCTGATATATATTTATTATTTAACCTGAGATATCTAAATAAAATAATAAAGGCAATTTAATAAATAGTTTGGGCTTTACCATTATATCATCTTAACTGTATTTGGTATGCTTAAACTATTGGTAGGTTCTAGGTTGTCAAATTTTGAATGATTACCTGAAGTAGAAGTATTCTTACTTTATGTTGCATGTCAAGTCATTTCCGGACTGATTCTAGAATGTGAGGATTTGCATGTTGAAACTGATGTGTACTGTAAAAATGGTTAATAACAAAGTTGTAGAGAATTGGATAAGCTTTCCAGAAAGTCCTAGATCACTAGATTTGGAATTGTAGAACTCCGGTTATGAGTGAAACAAGTAGCTACAGTTTGTGGCATAGTCGATGCATTATAGAAGTAGTTAAGTAATAATCGAGAAGAGATATGCACCTACTCAAACAACGTGATGCACTTGTTAACATATATGCATTCGTAATACTTATACCATACTCATGCATCTAGGATCGGAGGAAGAGATCACGTTGCTGGAATTCGAAGAAGCAGAGGAAGGGAACCCGCAGGAGGATCCGCAAGCCGCAGCCTCAAGGCGTGAGCAGAACCTCAAGAGCTTCCGAGTGCCCCGACCATCGCCCTACTTCCTTTCTCATGAGGCAAGCCCCGGAGCATTATAAGTCTCCCGAAGAATTTATAAATGTTTATTTAAGTACTTATGATTGCTGCATTAGGTTATAAGAGTTGAATGAAACCACTTGATGCATGTACATTCCTTGTCCGAGATATTACACCTTTAACCGGTATAGGTCCAGGATCGAATATATACTTAGCCATGCTTAGACCGGTAGAAGTCGGGTGATTTCTGTCACTGCGAGATATAGGTGGGTACCGAGCACGGTTGGTTATAATTGCTATCGTGGAAAAGAACCATGGTTAATGTAAATGGAGACCAAGGCGGGATGTCGATAGAAAAGCAACAAGGCATGGAGGTCTTGGGTGTGGATCTATCCTCGTCTGGTGTCGATCAAGGACCGCACTGTTGTTGGAACTTCGACAAGATTGAACGCATGCCTCTCACTTAGCTGGCCGGATAATTCATTCCGACCGCTGGCCGAGTAATTCAACTCGTGCCGGAATCGTTTCATAGCGCCTTAGGGAACGATCAGACTGAGCCCAAGGGCAGGCTTGGCCTGAGCATCCTGGCATCTGGTGTTCCAGATTGTGCGGCGCAGTACGGACCCGCGAAATGTGTACCGGAGTTGTACCAAAGGTGACCTAAGGTGACCGTTGATCTGGTCTGCCTGGGTTTGTGTTAGGAATAAATTCCCAGCTGGTTGAAATCGATTCGAATCGCCGTCTCTCCCGGATAGTGAGAAACTTGGCTAGCTCCAACATCGTAGTAACTGTATTATGGAACATGATGGTTCGGATGAAAATGGAATTTCAATACCTGCTATGGTTACTATTGTATGCTTCTAAATGATACCACATGTTTGGCACAGGATAGTTGCTAATCTAGAAATGGATAGTTATAATTAACTTGGTAAAGGAATCATAATTGTACAACGAATCAATTGCCTCTTTCGCAAAATGTTGTCAAGTTACGCCCACTTATACTGACCTTGCATACTCCTTTGAGTCATTTTATTTCGGTTCATGACGGTAAGTCTAGTGAGTACCTTCTCGCGTACTCGTGGTTTATTTTCCCATTGTTGCGAGATGGCACTATGTATCATGGTTATTGCAAGAGTTGCTTCTATCCCATTGTGGATGAGGAGTAAGCCTTGGGCGTGCTTCTTTAGTAATTCCTATCCTTGCTTTTGTGGACCGTGATCTAGCTTGGCAATCGTATCAAACTATGTTGGAAACTTTATCTTCGAACTTATTTGCTTCCGCTTTATTTATCAAACTCGGTTTGTAATAACTTTTATTCAGACTCGATGATGAAAAGTATCTCGTGAACTTTATGTAATATGTGGCATGTATGTTGAATCCTATACGATCTTGGTTGTTGTAAATCGTTTATCGAGACCCGTCGTGGTACTCGACGGACTACCGGGTTTATATGGGTTCAAGTATGATGGTCTGCGACCGCTATGGATTGCCATTGTACTTGTATTCTTATAAATTGGTCGGTTCTGCGACAGCTGGTATCAGAGCAAGATTCAACGTTAATTGTCACAAGTGTATTTAAAACAAAAGTTTTTGTTTTCCGAAAACCCTTCTCTAGCAACTAATAGTTATATAGTAGGTATTTGAAATCTAAAGTGTGCCAATGATCACTTTCCTTACGCCCAAATTAAGGACTATTAGGTGGCTATTTAAGTACTAACATGGGGTTTTTACTCGTCGTCCATACTGCATGCGTGTTATTGTATGGATGCCATTCACTTGAATGGTAATGTATGGATCAAATGCCTCTACGCCAAGGTAAGATGAGTGTAGGACCGCAAGATGTGAGCATGCGGTCGGGAAGAGTAGCTTTGGTACGGCTATGTATGCATGCTTGCATGTGTATATGGTACGTATTTAATTGTGGGTTAAATTATTGTCGGGTAGATTGGTACGGAAGTATATGTATGGGTATACATATATGGAAGTATTTACGATTACATTCTCGCATATTCATTATGGGTTTGGGGCTGAAATGAGATCTTATGGTGCACTAACAAATAAACGTGTAGCTCGACTAGTTACGCTATTTATGAGAAAACGTATGTATGCCACCGTGTTCACCGCTAGAAACAAATTTTTCCTAAGTTTGTGAGGGGACGCACGAACGAGCATGCATCATGATAATTACCATTCACATAATTACATTGTTCCTCCCCTTATAAAATTCTTACTCGGTTATGTAACTCTTATCCATTATGGCATTGTCTCACCAAGGGGTACATGTTAATGGTGCAGATGGCACGCACAAAGCGCATCGCTTCAGAAGTCCACCAGAGGCGAGCTCCCCGCCGTCGGCCTTGCTCTACGCACCGTCAACGCCACACGTTCCTTGGAGAGTTTGGGATGCCTACACTCTTGTGGAGAGTGCCGTTATATGTAGGCTATCCCGATGGAATGGAACCTCGCTACTTCGGGCGAATGAGCAGTTGGGGAAGGTCTCTTAGTTACTTGTGGAGGCCGTTGTTCGTCCCCGAGGTGACGATTCGAGTGGACAGCTGGTGTTATGAGTCAACTGGCGGGAGGATCAAGAAGAAAGCATTTGGCGGTGGCAGCCTTTGGGATCCCGAGGGACATCATGGATCGTTTTCCTCGTGAGCTGGCAGCCGCTTTGGTTGGAGTCTTTTCAAGAGGTAACCTCCACCGACTCATGGCAGTGAGCAAGAGGAAAATCTTTGGAGATTGGAAAAGCAGAAGGCAAAACAAAGTGATAACCCTTCCATGAGCGCCATATGTTCGCAATAATGAGAGTGTTGGATGGAGTTGAAGGTAGCCTCAGACGTGTGTCCGGTGCTCTTGGTCATGCTCATGAGGACCGACGCGCCACTCGAGAGGGAGCACGACGCCGAGATTGAAAGGCTCACTGAAGAGATGACTCGGTAACTCATCAACGAAATGCAGCTTGGACAAGGGAAAATGTCCTAAGAGCTCGCCAGTTTGAGCTAGGACAGCAGTTGGCTAATGCGGAAGAGTACAACGATAATCTACATGAAGAGGTTCATCTTTTGAACAATCAGCTCCACCCTTATGTTCCACCTGGAGCCGCAGAAATGGATCTAGAAGGGTACGAGGAAGAAGAAGAAGTGGAGCCTGAAGAAGAAGTAGAACCTGAGGAAGGAGATGATCTTGCGTCTGACCTTGATAGTGATCATGATGAGGATTAGATCGCTTAGCATTTAGTGGAAGGACTAATGTATCACCGTATTCATGTAATGGACCAGAGCTCGAATTTGGCCTTAGTAACCTGACTATCATGTAATGTCAATCGCATGTTTGGATGAACGTCAATGCAATTCCGTTCCTTGTTGGTGATCACGATTTAACTTTTGCATACATTATGAGCGCGATAAGTGGTCAAATTGGGGATGCCATGTTGCGAGAATGAATTGTTATGCCTCTTTTTTTATTGTGAATTTGAGAATTTCTCCAGTAATTTCAGTCCGCATGATTATGATTCATCCGCAATCTCTTGACATCAACCAATAATCGCTTATTGTTGCAACTTCGCAGATGACGCGCGCACTGCGTCTTTTGGTAGTAGTAGCCACGATGGCAATGGTGATGACTTACCACCACCACCGCCCGCCGCTCTTCTGGGAGTTCTTTGCTCAGTTCTTGGGAAGCCAAAGGACAATGGAAGAAGCTTTGCACCTAATCACGCAAAAAACACCGCCGTGGCCACCCACGGACAACGGGGCCGAGCCAAATCAGCATAGTACATTCAAGGAGTTTTCGGACACGAAGCCTCCAATCTTCAAGGTGGTTGAGGAACCACCGCAGCCGATGAGTGGCTGAATACCATTGAGCGAAATTCCGTCTGTTGAGGGTCACGGAGCATCCGAAAGCGAGTATGCTTCCCATCAATTGCAAGGACCAAGCAGAATCTGGTGGACGCACTTCCGTCGTCTCTCGCCATAATGCGAGAGTGACACGGGATCAATTCAAGCTGGCTTTTAGGGACATCATATTCCCCGGCCCGATGCGTATGAAAGTACCCAATTTATGAGGCTCACTCAAGGAACAAAGTCACTCACAGAGTATATGCACGCATTCAACAACTTGTCAAGATATGCTCCGGTTTTGTGGATACCAAGAGAAAAAGATAGAGAGTTTCAAGCGAGGGTTGGGTACCAAACCGATGAAGACTATGGCAAATTCTCGATGTACCACATGACAACGAAGTTTATTAGTGATGCCTTGACCCAAGAAAACCACAACAACATGCATGCGGTTGCTAAAGGTCGCAAGAGGGCCTATGAGGCTGGTGCATCCGGATCTTTCCAATCAAAAGCGCCTATCGCAGCTAGGCCACAATTTCGCCCACTGCACCCAAGTTCAGGCCTCCACCACCGAAAAGCTCGTAATAACAGCCACGAAACCGTTCCGTATATGCGTTCACTATTGCCTTACCAAAAGGAAATGGTAATCAGGACAGCTCCACAGGATTCAGAAGTAATCAACCATGTTTCAACTGCAACCAACTGGGTCATTGGTCCAAGGAATGCCCCCACCCCAAGAGGAATGGCAACCCAAATCAGAACAATCAGAGGCAGGTGAATGCGTGGCACGCCAAGGACAAGTGCATTACATCATTGTGGAGGAAGTGCCCACGGAGAAGTTGTCACGGCTGGTATGTTTCTTGTCAACAAGCATCCATTGTTGTTTTATTTGATTCAGAGCTTCTCATTCATTTATGAGTCAAGCATTTGCATCTAGACATGGTCAAGAAATAATTGAAGTAAACAAAGGGGGTTTTAACATAAGTTCAGCAGGGGGTACTGTTATTACCAAAAAGATAGTAAAAAATGTACTCATCGTGATACAAGGGAGGGAGTACACCATGATTTGATAATATTGCCGGGTTGTCAATAAGTGTAATCTTAGGCATGAATTGGATGAAGTATCATGGTGCTCTTATTGACACTAGCACCCGCACTATTATGTTGAGAGAACCCACGGGAGGGAATGCTTTTCTAGTCCCACTCTCCCGCGATTTCAAACCCCAACATTTAGCCTGTGCTATCCAAACCACCACAATATGTGATATCCCAGTGGTTTGTGAGTTTCCGGATGTATTTCAGAGGAATTACTGTGTCTACCACCGGATAGGGACGTGGAATTTAAGATTGAATTAGTGCCGTGCATCGCACCCATATCCGTAAGGCCCTATAGAATGCCACCCAATGAGTTAGCGTAACTCAAGGTTCAATTGCAAGATCTATTGGACAAGGGTCTTATCCAACCTAGCTCATCTCCGTGGGGATGTCCAAATTTTGTTTGTGAAAAAAGAAGGATAAGTCACCGAGAATGTGTGTAGATTACGCATCACCACTCAATGTTGTGACCATCAAAAACAAATATCCATTGCCCCGCATCGACATCTTGTTCGATCGCTAGCGAAGGCAAAGGTATTCTCCAAAATTGATTTGAGATCAAGTTATCATCGATAAAGATTAGACCGGAGGATATACCTAAAAGCGCTTTTCTACGAGGTACGGCTTATAATTAGTATTTGGTTATGTCTTTCGGACTAACAAATGCTCCAAACCTATTTCATGTACCGATGAACTCTCAGATTTATGCCCGAACTTGACAAGTTCGTGGTCGTGTTTATCGATGACATATTGATTTATTCGTAAAGTGAGTCGATCACGAAGAGCATTTGAGGATTGTCCTATCCAGACCGAGGGAGCATAAGCTATATGCCAAGTTTAGCAAATGTGAATTTTGGATGAGCAAAGTACCTTTCTTAGGTCACATTTTATCAAGAGATGGAATCTCAAGAGACCCATCCAAAGTACAAGAGGTCATGAATTGGAAAGCCCCAACTTCGGTTCATGAAGTTCGGAGTTTTCTAGGGTTAGCGAGGATACTATCGTCGGTTTATTCCAGATTTTCAAAGATAGCTAAGCCTATGACCGCACTACTTCGTAAAGATGAGAAGTACAAATGGACACCGAATGTGAAATGACTTTTCACACCCTCAAAACTTTGTTGACTACAAAGACTGTGTTAGCACAACCAAACATTGAAAAGCCTTTTGATGTATTTTGTGATGCATCAGAATAGGTTTGGGATGTGTGCTTATGCAAGAAGGAGAGTAATTGCATATGCCTCACGGCAATTGAGAAAACATGAAGTCAACTACCCTACACATGATTTGGAACTTGTACCGTTGTCCATGCACTAAAGATATGGAGACATTACTTGTTGGGCAATGTATGTCATATCTTTCTCGACCACAAAAGTCTCAAGTATATCTTTACCCACCAGAGTGAACATGAGACAACGAAGATGGTTAGAATTGATTAAGGACTACAATTTAGAAGTGTATTACCATCCGGGTAAAGCAAATGTAGTAGCCGATGCACTTAGTCGGAAATCCCATTGCAACAATGTAGAAGCATTATTTGGAAGATGGATTCAACTTGTTACATCCTCTTTGTACTACACAATATCACAATCAGTTGTTCACTTGAGGGCAAAATCATAGAGCTACAAAGCAGATGATATGGGAATAAGTCACATCAAGAGAAAATGCAAGAGCAAGAAACCAAACATTTTAGATTGGACGAAAGAGGTGTATTATGGTTCGAGGACCGACTAGTGGTGCCAAAAGACCGTGAGCTAAGGACTCAAATTTTAGAAGAAGCTCACTCGTCCAAATTGTCTATCCATCCGGGTAGTAGTAAAATGTATCAAGATTTAAGAACCCGTTTTTGGTGGACTAAGATGAAGAAAGAGATCGCAGCCCTCGCTGCTAGGTGTGATAACTGCAGAGAGTAAAAGCTGTCCATATGAAAACTCTTTGGATTACTTGACCATTGCCTATTCAGGATGGAAATGGGAGGAAATCAAAGCATGGACTTTATCATGAGCCTTCCAACGACACCACAAGGTCATGATTCAATATGGGTTATTATTGATCGTCTCACCAAATCAGCACATTTTGTACCAGTTCACACCACATATCACGTGGGGATAATACTCGAGTTATATGTTTCCCGGATCGTGAGATTGCATGGAATACCCGGACTATAATCTCGGATCGAGGACCACAGTTCATAGCTCGTTTCGGGAGCACTTACACCAAAGCTTTGGGAACCAAGCTAATCGAAGTTCAACTTATCATCCGCAAACTTCAGGACAGACAGAGCGAGTGAACCAAATCCTAGAAGATTTACTTAGAGCTTGTGTTATATCTTCAAAAGGTTCATGGGAAAAATGGTTACCTTTTAGCTGAATTCTCCTATAACAACAGTTATCAAGCGAGTATCAAAATGGCTCCATTTGAAGCCTTGTATGGCGAGAAAGTGCAGAACTCCTTTGAACTGGATTGAGCCGGTGAAAGGAGATACTTTGGTATTGATTTTGTAAATGAAGTCAAGAGCAAGTACGTATCATCCAACACCACATGAAGGCAGCTCAATCAAGACAGAAAAGTTATGCCGATGTAAGAAGAAGACCACTAACTTTTGAAGTGGGTGATTATGTATACTTAAGAGTATCACCCATGAAAGGCGTGAAAAGATTTGGGATGAAAAGAAGCTTTCACCAAGATATGTAGGGCCATACAAAATTTTGGAACGAAAAGGAAGGTTGCATATAAGTTACAACTTCCTCCAGAGATGAGTGCAATCTTTGATGTGTTCCATGTTTCTCACCTAAAGAAATGTCTTGAGTACCGGAAGAAGCTATTGCACCCACCAACGTGCAGCTTCAATCGGATTTGACCTATGAAGAAAAACCAATTCGGGTATTAGAAGAGATGGAGAGTGACAAGGAGTAAGATTATCAAGTTCTATAAGGTGGTGTGGAACAATCATAGTGAACAAGATGCTACACGGGGAAAGAGAAGATTATCTACTGAGAAGTTTATCCCGCCTTTTTCCAAGAATGGTAGGTCTTGCAAATCTAAGGACGAGATTTTTTATAGGGGAGGGCTGTAACACTCGGGTGTTAGCCTTGCATAACTTGACTTGCATAACATAAGCATGAGCATCAAGCATTCATAAATCATCATTTACAATTGAAACATTCGATCGAAACATATGAAACATTGCTTGTTATCTCGTATTTCTTGGAACATATGCATATGATCATGTGCAAATAAATGCTAGTGTGTAATGTTGGTCACTATAACACTTTAGCTACACTTAGGTTAACAAAAGAAACATTGTTCATGAAGGCCACATTTCAGGATCAAGCACTTAAGTGATATTTCGTGTGTTGACACGAATAGCTATATGAGTGACTACTACATGAAATGCTTAAATGACCTTGCAAATTGTTTAAACATGCTTAGGATATCATTAGGAACAACTTTGGTATTTAGTGCTAAGGCTAGTTTGGTCATTTAGCCATGGTTTGTGTATGTATCATGATTTCAAAGTGACATGTTTGACTAAAGTTGAACTAGGTGTTAGAGACCTTGCATGGAGGAGTTCACTAAAGCAAAGTTGTAGTGTTTGACATAAGGAACAACTTTTATTTTTGGGTCATCACATGGTTCAGCTCCTAACATGTTTGAAATTGGATCACAAGAATCATCAAAATCTGATTTCAACACTTAACGAAATTTGCTAAGTCGTGAAACCCCGACACCGATGTCTGACCTTGTGGCATTATAACTTGAGTTCGGGTGAGAATTAGAATGCGATCCTTGAACAACATTTGAAAGCTGGTACATGGGTCTACAAATTCTATTCAGTAAGTTTGCACGAAGGAGCCACCGATTAGCCGGTAAATCAAGTTGAAAACGCTACCGTCAGCTCGCCATCGTGTTTCGATTTAAACCGAACGACGCGTTCGATGGCCGATCGACGGCGAGAGTTCGCGCGCCACGTGTCCTCGACGACGGACGTCATTGCCGCCACCGCTTCGATCACAAGAGAGCTACGCTGCGCCCGAAGCGCATTTAACGTCGCCAGCGCTACCGCCCGAGCCATTCGCGCCCCATTTCGCTCCGGCGCCTCTCTTCTTCCTCAGCAAGAGCCGCCTGAAGCGCCCACCGCCTCGCCATCGCATATAGCAGCTTGCAGCTCGTGCCTCGCCACTCCCGCACCACCGTGATAGCTCCACGTCTCCCCACCCCATTGTTTCTCCCGTGCGTTCGCCGACAAAGCCCGGTAAGCCACCGCGCAGCGCTGCGTGTAGGCTCGCGGAGTTCCGCCGTGAGCCCCGTCGTCGTGGGCCACGCCGCCACAAGATTCTCCCTCCCTCCGGTAGCTAGCGCGCTAGGTCCCCCAGCGTTCATAGATGCTTGTCCCGCGTTGATTTGAACCACCGTAGCCCACACCGGCGTTTCACCGTCGACCCGCACCTCCACCCGCCATGGCCGCCGCCGTGCAGCCGCTAGCTCCGGCGAGAAAGCCACCCAAGTAGCTCAATCGATGCGCGAAGTCGAGTAGATCATCGTGTGATGATGTCACCGCATGCATGAAGTTCGCCGTCGGCGAAGCTCTGCCGCGCCAAACACTGCAGGCAGCGCCGCTTCCTGCTCCGTGTCACTGACGCGTGGGGTCCCCCGACCAGTGGGTCCCACTGTCGTGATGTAAGTAGTGTAGGCTAACTCATTTTGAATCCAGTTTTTGATTTGTTTTGTGAAATTTGTATCTTCAGTTTGGTAGCTCCAAAATTGTGAAATAAATATGGTTGTGTTCCTTAGGAAATGTAGTTTTTAAGAAAAATATGTTCTTGGGTTCAACAGTAGAATTTTCTGGAGATTTAAATAGGGATTTGAAATGTGCTTTTGAATACATTCAAATTTGTTTATTTTATATCTAGAGTTCCTGTGCTCCAAAAAATTATGAAATTTTGTGGTGAACTAATCTTAGCATGTGTGAACTCTGGTAAAAATTTGAGGACCAGTGCATGGGTAGATTTAAAGTTATAGATTTTTCTTTTATGACTAG
This sequence comes from Miscanthus lutarioriparius, assembly GCA_904845875.1. Taxonomy (NCBI): domain Eukaryota; kingdom Viridiplantae; phylum Streptophyta; class Magnoliopsida; order Poales; family Poaceae; genus Miscanthus; species Miscanthus lutarioriparius. The sequence continues at coordinate 21,174,670 of CAJGYO010000008.1, forward strand.
TTAATCCTTGCATGAATTTTCATAAATTAAGTATGAGTCCAAAATTCATGAAATTTGTTGGAGGTAATCCTAGTACCATATGGATGCTAAGAAAAATATGAAATCTGTTGCTTGACACTTTTCAATAGGATTTTCCATTTATGCTATTTCAAGCCTTGCTGCCTTGTCATTTTGTATAGAATGTTCTACTTGGTAAAATGACATGAAATTTTTACAGTAGTCTCTTGATAGCATTAGTAAAGCTCTGTAAATTTTGAGAATTTATTAAGCACATCTGATATATATTTATTATTTAACCCAGATATCTAAATAAAATAATAAAGGCAATTTAATAAATAGTTTGGGCTTTACCATTATATCATCTTAACTGTATTTGGTATGCTTAAACTATTGGTAGGTTCTAGGTTGTCAAATTTTGAATGATTACCTGAAGTAGAAGTATTCTTACTTTATGTTGCATGTCAAGTCATTTCCGGACTGATTCTAGAATGTGAGGATTTGCATGTTGAAACTGATGTGTACTGTAAAATGGTTAATAACAAAGTTGTAGAGAATTGGATAAGCTTTCCAGAAAGTCCTAGATCACTAGATTTGGAATTGTAGAACTCCGGTTATGAGTGAAACAAGTAGCTACAGTTTGTGGCATAGTCGATGCATTATAGAAGTAGTTAAGTAATAATCGAGAAGAGATATGCACCTACTCAAACAACGTGATGCACTTGTTAACATATATGCATTCGTAATACTTATACCATACTCATGCATCTAGGATCGGAGGAAGAGATCACGTTGCTGGAATTCAAGAAGAAGAGAGAGGAAGGAACCCGCAGGAGGATCCATAAGCCGCAGCTCCCGAAGGCGTGGAGCGTAACCTGAAGAGCTTCCGAGTGCCCCGACCATCGCCCTACTTCCTTTCTCTCATGCGAGGCAAGCCCGGAGCATTATAAGTCTCCCCAATAATTTATAAATGTTTATTTAAGTACTTATGATTGCTGCATTAGGTTATAAGAGTTGAATGAAACCACTTGATGCATGTACATTCCTTGTCCAGATATTACACCTTTAACCGGTATAGGTCCAGGATCGAATATATACTTAGCCATGCTTAGACCGGTAGAAGTCGGGTGATTTCCTGTCACCTGCGAGATATAGGTGGGTACCGGAGCACGGTTGGTTATAATTGCTATCGTGGAAAAGAACCATGGTTAATGTAAATGGAGACCGGCGGGATGTCGATAGAAAAGCAACAAGGCATGGAGGTCTTGGGTGTGGATCTATCCCCGTCTCAGGTGTCGATCAAGGACCATACCGTTGTTGGAACTTCGACAAGATTGAACGCATGCCTCTCACTTAGCTGGCCGGATAATTCGTTCCGACCCATGAAGCGAGTAATTCAACTCGGGCCGGAATCGTTTCATAGCGCCCTTCCGGGAACGATCGACCGAGCCCAAGGGCGGGCTTGGCTCGAGCATCCCGGCATCTGGTGTTCCAGACAGCGCGCAAAGACGGACCCTGTAAATGTGTACCGGAGTTGTACCAAAGGTGACCTAAGGTGACCGTTGATCCTGGTCTGCCTGGGTTTGTGTTAGGAATAAATTCCCAGCTGGTTGAAATCGATTCGAATCGCCGTCTCTCCCGGATAGTGAGAAACTTGGCTAGCTCCAACATCGTAGTAACTGTATTATGGAACATGATGGTTCGGATGAAAATGGAATTTCAATACCTGCTATGGTTACTATTGTATGCTTCTAAATGATACCACATGTTTGGCACAGGATAGTTGCTAATCTAGAAATGGATAGTTATAATTAACTTGGTAAAGGAATCATAATTGTACAACGAATCAATTGCCTCTTTCGCAAAATGTTGTCAAGTTACGTCCACTTATACAAATTTTGCATACTCCTTGGAGTCATTTATTTACGGTTCATGACGGGTAAGTCTAGGTGAGTACCTTCTCGTACTCGTGGTTTATTTTCCCATTGTTGCGAGATGGCACCGTGTGTATCATGGTTATTGCAAGAGTTGCTTCTATCCCATTGTGGATGAGGAGTAAGCCTTGGGCGTGCTTCTTTAGTAATTCCTATCCTTGCTTTTGTGGACCGTGATCTAGCTTGGCAATCAGTATCAAACTATGTTGGAAACTTTATCTTGAACTTATTTGCTTCCGCTTTATTTATCAAACTCGGTTTGTAATAACTTTTATTCGTACTCGATGATGAAAAGTATCTCGTGAACTTTATGTAATATGTGGCATGTATGTTGAATCTGTACGATCTTGGTTGTTGTAAATCGTTTATCGAGACCCGTCGTGGTACTCGACGGACTACCGGGTTTATATGGGTTCAAGTATGACAGTGCGACCGCTTGCGGATTGCCATTGTACTTGTATTCTTATAAATTGGTCGGTTCTGCGACAATTTGTCCACGATAAATCCCAAGTTACATCACCTTAATTAATTATGTCAACTCCACACTAGGGTAAAAGTTTCACACCTATAAAAGCTTATATAAAAGTCTATGGTGTTGTTTAGATCCTTAATTTTTTGTCAACTTTTTCAGGTAGGTAAGTTACTTTGTTTTGAAGATTGGGAGTTCGATTCTCTACCCCGCTAAACCTAAGAAACAGAGGGAGTTCGTATTGAACACTACTACACAATTTTTACTAGGCGTTCGCTTTTGGGGCTCGGTGCCCACCTCCGTTATTCGGTGGCCGGGCAGTCGGTCCAACAACCGCCTCGGTTAATTATTAAGCTGAGGAGGTTGCTTTGAGGCAGCCATCTTGGTTATACTCTTCCTATACTGTGGCTAGGGTTCCTGCCACCCGTCGGTTATACTCTTCCTATACTTTTCCTCTTAATCCATCTTTGCCATAAACGACAGAAGAACGAGAGCAAAACAGTAATGTTCGCGGTCTGCTTCCTTGCCAAAACAGGATATTAATTGACATCTACATGTTGATCCTTTTTCTGAAGCACGCTTTTATTTGCTCATACAAATATGCACACTTTTATGGTTTTACTAGAAGAGAGCATGAAGAGGTTATTTATTTTAATTTTATGATTTATTTTTTAATACCACCGTAGCGTTAGCACGGACAATATACTAGTACATGTTAGTGGATGATTTTTAGCATTATGATGTGGACAACTAAATATATGTTAGTAAATGATGTCGTTTACTAATATGAATAACTTGAATGAAGACATAATGTCATATGTTAGTTAGATGTGTTAGTGGATGCTAATATAGACACTTTGTATGGCGAAATAATTGAATGTGCTAGTGGGATGTTCTAGTGGATGCTGATGTGGACACTTTGCATGACAAGATAAATTGCTAGTGGGGTTTATCTTTATAAGAGATATAGATAGATTTGGAGAGTCAAGCCCCTGCTGGATATATATTAAAAGTTGCGTGAAACAACAAAGAAATACAAATTAAGTGGAGAAAGGGAAGGGAAAAAAGCTCAAGAGACAAAGAAAGAGGTAAAGAAGATGAGAAAAACTAAAAGCAGGATCGAGCTTAAGACTGGCTATCCATTGATTGATACGGGGTGAATAACTTCTTTTGGTTCGCAGAAGCAGCAGGTCAAACTCAGACTTGAAGTAGGCCTTGGAGTTATGGATTGCTGGATTTGTCTCAAGAAAAATGAGATCATTCATTGTTTTCCAAATTGTCCAGCATATTATAATAATTATTGCCATGAAGAAGGGTACTTAAAGTTGTTCCTTGAAACTTTGTAACACCTGGGAAAGGTCCAGGGTGTAATCAATCTGGATGTTTATCCATCTCCAAAAATGAATTGCAAATGGGCAATGAATAAACAAGTGAATCAAAGATTCCTATGTAAGTCCATCACACTGTGGGCAGTTGTAGTCTTGCATAACTATATTTTTTATAAGTAATTCCCTTGTACTTAGTCTATGCTTTATTAGCCATCAAAATAAAATTGTGTGCTTTTTTAGCATGAGCTTTTCCAAATCCATTTAAACGCTCGATATATAGTTAGGTGTCCACTCAAGTGTCTGTAAGCCATTCTTTCTGAGAATTGTTCTGAGTTCCAAATGTATGATCAAGTATGGAGCGGATCATTTAGAGTAATCTCTTGTAAGAAAAAGATTATTAGAGAACCGCTGGAGATGCTTTAGGACCTATGAAAATGAGGGCTTGTGGCCTGATTTGTAAGCCTTTCCATTTTTAAAGCTAAATAGGGGTCCTGTTGAGCCTTTTTTTCTTATTATTATTATATTCCTTCCATTCCAAATTATAAGTTATTTTAATTTTATTGGAATATCAAAGCATCTCAAGTTTGATTGAATTTATATAATAAAATAATATTTATGTACCAAATAACTCCTTACATTCTTCATTAATTATATTTTTATAGTATATTTACTTGATGTCATAAATCTTTATAATTTTTAAGATATTTTGACTCTCCGAGAAAGTTAGAATACCTTATAATTCGAAATGGAGGGGAGTATCTCTCGCTGAAATGAGTTTGATGGCCCAATAAAACACCCGAGTTGCTCTAGTGTGCTGCTATTGGTTACCCACATGATGTCCTCCCTCTGTAGCAAGTGTTTTAGCGTCAACGACTATCGGTCGCATCGCTATCCATCGCCGTTGCCCGCTGCAATGCGTCAAAGGACTGGAAATCAGGAATATGCCAGGAACAAAAACTGGCAGCGGCCATTGGAGCTGTCACTGTCGTGATGAGGTCCCATTGAACCGCGGTCTCCGTCGCGAGGAAACTGCCCGGAAGATGGAAGCGCTTGCAACTTGCAGCTCCTAGTTTACTCGTGCACGGGCCTGGGACCCACGCATCCCCTAACGATGACCGTAGTATTGTTTATCCTCTGAATTTTTGGATGATCAGGTCAGAAGAGCACGTGATGATTTTAGTACGAAAAGTCTTCTTTATCTATTTTCTCAGGTCGAAAATGACTCCCCATGGCATGGTGGTTGTTGGTTTCCTCCTCCTGGCATTTTTCTTTTCGTCGCCTCTCGTTGCAATTTGATGGTTGGAGTTGGTGCCAGGAAATGCGCAGCCGTGCCGCCGGCCGTAGCCCGTTTGAAGCGAGAGCGAGACATCCGCCACCTGATCGAAGGAGGAGAGTCTGAACCAGATCACGACGTCTGTCTGAATGTGTCAGTGATGGAGCGGGTTCTTGGTACTCCTGAAAGGGCCTTGCTAGATGGCTGCACCTGCACCTGCACCTGCACGATCGGTCTTATGCTGAGACGATGCCCCTACCGGTATGCAACAACCACAAGTATCTTCGTCATGGAGAAATAGGAAATGTCAGTAAGCTGTAGATTCTTCTGGTTGTTATTAGTTACTGTGCAATTCGAGTGACATGGAGCCACACATCGAGATCTTTTTTGTGGTACGAGAGATTAAAGAATAGTGAGCCAACGTCGTCGAGAAACACTGAAGACTTTTCTTTTTCCTTTTTGAAAATAATTTACACTTTCCACAGTAGATTTTCGGTGCAATCACTGAACTCCTCGAGCAGCACGTGGAGCCGTAGAAGATTTCAGGGAAGAGGAAGCAACCGTGAGGTTTCCTCTGTCAATGTTTGCCACCATATTTCTGTCTAAAAATGTTTGCCACCATATACTCATCGTACTCTATAACTCTAATGTCTGACCCAGGCAATAACACGACAGTGGATCATTTGGTTCCAGATGTCAATTCGACCGAAAACGCAAAGCCCTAACGCCGGACGAGCCAGGTACCAACCGAAACGCCATCATGAATCATCCTCCTAACGCCTCTCAGCGTGGTGCTTCATGTACGCGAGCCGCTCCTGCAATTTCCTGCGTCTCAGTCCCAGAGACGAATCTAGATTTTAGTTTATGTATGCCGCTCAAAAAAAATATATAAGATCTATTTTAGCAATTGATATAAATTTTACAATATGATTCGGATCATTGATAAATTCAAGCGAACATGCCCATCAATTCGACCGAAAACGCAAAGCCTTAACGCCGGACGAGCCAGGTACCAACCGAAACACCATCATGAATCATCCTCCTATCGCCTCTCAGTGTGGTGCTTCATGTACGCGAGCCGCTCCTGCAATTTCCTGCGTCTCAGTCCAGACTCCAGGATGAACAGTGTTTGTAAAGTCAGATTCCTCCGTGACCTCATGAATCAGCGGAGGATCCAGGAAATATTTTAGGATGGGGACATGAACATTTTTTTATAAATACTGTATACACTATATTATATAGTATGTACATACATACAACTCGATCTTAAGTACGTCGGTGCATACCCGGTGGCTCCGCCACTGCTCAGTCCAGACACCAGGATGAACAATGTTTGTAAAGTCAGATTCCTCCGTGACCCCATGAATCAAACCAACGTAGAAAGCAATGCCGGCATGCGCTGTGCGTCGATGGCATGCATGGTGAAATGCACCACGTGCAGGATAACGAGGGCCACAAGCGGCACTCCTATCATCAGCAAGAGTTAAATATACACAAATGGCGTGCCTTTTCTGTTCTCTATAGTCTCGGACACAATAGGAAATGCTCTTTCTACTAGTGTCAAAGACAAAAAAAGGGAGGGAAGCAGTTTGGTTGTTGGCAGACTAGAGAATATATTTGACTTGCTGAATCTTGGCTGAAAATATTGGTTTATAAATTGAATTAAAAAGAGAAAAACAACTGGTCCCATTAAAAAAACTATTACAATTTTAATAAGCTTTTTCTTTTGTAAACGAGCTGAACTATATGGTCGCTGTGGTCGTCTTCCCTTCTCCAGTCCTCCTTTATTCATCTTGGGAAATGTGGTCCAGGAACAATGTAACACACGATTGAAGAGGAATGACCTTTTAGGTCTTTGCGATGACCTATCCTGTCTTTGCCAATTTGCCAATTTGCTGCCCCGCAAGGCGCAAGCACGCGCGGATGATCATGCAACTGGTAGTGCTCGCACACAGACATTCTGGCCCCACGCAATTTCCTTTCTTTTCGTACCTTTTATTTTCATTCAAAGGAGCAAGGGGGTCCTCGTAAATAGCACGGCTAGCCAGCTCTTTTACATTGTACTCCGTAACATTCAGAGTTTTCTTTTCACTTGGAATATCTTTTTTAAATAATTTTGTTCATTTATTTAGTTGTACTTGTATTCTCTCTATGTGTCTCCACTGCCTCCATATAGCTATAGTTCATTAATAACCTCGTTTTAAATGCATGACATTATCATTGAATAAATTTCCAACAATTATATTTTCATTCCACGTAGAAGCATATCTGCTAGTACATATATATTTATATTTGCAATAAGGATGGTATCACAATAGAGTTATTAGGATTTCACGAAGCGCATAAGCATATATATAAATAAAAAGAAAATGAGTGCAACAGCTCTAGTGCCACCACTGCACCACGCTTGTAGAAGTAGGGAAGGTTGTTGGTTGGCAGCCACAAGGGAGCGATAAATTTCACAAGTGCTGCGGGGGTGAGGATGGTAATTAGGAGCTATATGACCTATTTGATTCGCGATGTGACACTGTCTAGCAGCGATCTAGGTCGCTAGCTCTAAATCAATGGTGTGAGTTGTTGTCTAAGACAAACTTCCCTGGATTCTCAACCAAACAGGCCCAGACTGACGCAAGGTAGCCGAGGAGCAGGGAGCGACCAGTGATAGAAAACTTTAAAGTTGGCATAAACTTTAAAGTAAAACAGTTCAAACTCTAAACTCCAAGTTTTGTAGTTCCAAAGCTTGGAGATGGCACAAGTTCACAACGAATACTCTTGTAATCAGAGACAAGCTCAAATGGGAGGACTTTAGTGTTTTTAATTATTTGGAACTTTTTTGAATAATTATTTGGATTCTAAAATCTAAAAGAATCCGGACTTCATGGTTCCCAATATTGAGTTTAATCCTCAAATCGTATAGATGTTGTTCTTATCTTTTATCCTGGGAGGTGGATGATTTAGATGCAAATATAGAGACTGCTTTATATATTTTTTATAATGAAAAGAGTGGGGTTAATGTGGATGAAGATTATGTGTTACTTAAAGTTGTTTTTACAATGTAGAGTTGGATAATTTACATATAGATATAGGGATTAGTCTAGAGTCTCTGTGGCAGAACCGACTAATCTAATGCATCTCAGGAGTACTTGTCTTCTATTAGACACTAAGTACTTAAGGGAGGACACTAAAATACGCAATTCCGTCGAGTACATCCCAAGGAAGAACCCGAAAATCCATATTTTTTTCATCAAGATCACAAATGAGAGAATAAAGCTTACAACATTCTTAAGTCATTTCTTACACCACTTTCCAAGCAACATCAGAGTATAATATTTATTATTTATAACAACGGGATATAACCATGCTACCAGAGTTTTAGCGGGAATAAAATCATTTAACGACAAGTTAAACATTAACATGATGATCTGTTATATACATCATAACAGGTTATAAGTTTTTCATTGTAAAACATTTTGGGTGGAAGTTTCAAATAAACTCTATGTCCGCAACGTTAAGGAAATCCTCGTTGAGCCCACCAGGAGGTTTCCACATACAAGTGTCAGCTCCACATGTTCCTGTCACCTGCAACAGGGTAGAACAAACCATGAGTACTCAATTGTACTCCGCAAGACTTACCCGTCAGGAGGAAAGAAAAGACTTCAACGATATGCAAAGCTATCTGGCTTGTGGTTTATTGCATCTGCAGGAAGCATTACTAAACGTGCTTCCTTATATTCAATTTTATTAGCAGTCATCATTAGTTTATTAACTAACCGTTCTATGTAAACATATGTGCTACTTTCAAGCAGGTGGTAAGCAATCAAAACTATTTTACTATATTTCATATTATAGTTTTTACTACGGTGCTAGACTGTAGACAAGTCGTACCGGATTACCCGGCGATTCGCGAATCAATGTGCCCAGCTGGGTACCCTGAAACACACGCCTTGTTTGTACCCCAGGCACAAGCACGACCAACCCACCACTCTCCTGTCAAGGGGACTAGGTCCCGTCCAAACTTAGACTCAAGCCTCCACACCTGAGTCCCGGACTCGGTGTGGTGCTTAGACCTCAACCATCTCCGCCTTCAATCAGTCGGTCCGGAAAGAGTCAAAACCCACGATAAGAGAGCAACGAGCCTTCTCTGCTCTCATAAACAAGAATGTGTTTAGGATAATAAGTCTGCGACCTAACTAGAATCCAATGCAACGGACGGTCATTAACCGACACAGATGGAACAAGCGCAATCCGAGCCTCGCTCGAATGCCAAACCAAGTCTAGATCTAAGTACTATTCCGCCCGGTCTTCAATTATCATTCATATATTTTCTATGTGATAGTAATATAATAACAACAATAATATCTTTCCTATCTCTCACGAATGACAGGTAATCATTCGACTTCTACCAGAGTCCTGTAGCATAGCAATATACACGATCCTGTCATACTAGTAAAATTCATATGATAAGGATACACACACACACTATATATATATATATATATGCAAGTGGGTTCATTCAACTCCTTAAACTTAATGCACAAGTATAAAATAAAGTGCAAAATAATATGGGTTATGTACCGGGGCTTGCCTGGGTAAGATATAACCAAAAGTTAACATTCCATCATGGTGACACCATCATCAAGGCACCATCTTTTCCGCTACTTCGGTTATCTACATGATCCATCGTTGTCCCTATTATGATATACGTGGATGCAACGCATAGATGTAAATAATCAACAACAACCACAACTCTTAGAAATTTGATTCCACCTCGCAAGCTAATGAGATAGCTCTAACGTGCTAGGCTACGGTTGTCGAACTAGGCGCTAATTTCCCACGATGTTTTAGTTATAAAATCGTTAGGTGCTTTTCTTTATCCATTTCATTGATTTAATATATAATCGAACTAGGGCTCATTAGCTACCTTAGCAAACTAATTATTCTAGAGCTACGAAAATTACAGAGAGCACATAACAAAACTATAAAACTACTGTATAAATTCCAAAGCTAGCACTATCATTATTTTATCACAAAAATTGCTACAAGTTCATGTCTTATTAAAACTACGCATTTCAAAATAATTCTGGCAACCCTACAAATAATACAAAACTATATGAACAAAATACACTAACAAGTAGACCATGATTTTAGGAACTTAACAAAATTAGTTTCATAATTTTTTGTCAGCTACATAAATTGATATTGAATTAACAAGTTTCTCTTAGAACTAAATTAGAAAATGCCCGAGAAAATGAAAAGGGCCGGTGGCCAAACGATTCGGCCCAGTGGCCCGACTTGGCCCACGTGGAACGCGACGCGCACGCAGCAAGCCAGCCCATGATGGGATCCCACGTCCCCGTGGCTATTTTGCAGAAAAAACCTTGATCTATTCATTTATTACGCAACCCCAAGCGCACTATTGCAGAAGAGACATGCTTTGCATCTAACACCCTCTAAAACCCGTCTTTACAACGGCTCTCCCCCTGCCGCGTATGCGTGGCGGCATAGGCCACCGACGGCCCACAGCGGTTACGTCGGTTAACCTAGCGACACTCCAATGAGACAGGGAGGCCGACCGGGCTCTATGGCCAAACATGCAAGGGCGGGTGGTGGTTGGGAGCTTAACGGTGCACTACCAAAGCCGGTCTCGGCAAAAATTAACGGCGGCGGCGACACTAAACCAATGAGTAGAGTAGAGGTGGCGGATGAGTATCAGTGGCTCATCGTGGTGCTCTATGGGCCAAAGTGCCGAAGAAGAGGACCGACCAACGCGTGTAGTGAGGTCGGTGGTTGGGTGACTTTGCGTCACCGTGCACTACCGAAAGCCGGGAGCTCGGGTGAAGGACGAGTCCAAAGACAACACCAATTGGAGCTCTAACCGAGGTGACCGGACGCGAGCGGGGCTCACCCACGGCGGCTAGTGAGTCAAAGCAAAGCGCGACAGGGAAACATCCCATTGCTTCTGTGGTCGGCCACCATCGCGACACGGCCACGTGGCTGCACGACGCAGGCGTGGTAGGTAGTAGGGGTGGCGGATGACGCCGACCAATCGATGGCTCATCGTGGTGTAGTGCAGCTGCGGCGGTTGCAACGGCATGGACAGGGAGGGAGCTCTGCGACATAAGCGAAGAGGAGCAAAGAGCACCATACCAACACTAGCGTCGCGGAATAGTGAGGTCGGCGGCGCGCGCACAACGTGTGACACCATTGCGACACCGCCACTGGCCGAAGCGGTCGAACTAATGTTGTGCTGAATTTTAAAGCTCGACCAAAACCAAGGCAATGTTGAGATCAAACCAATTTGCTAAGGCTCAAGAGGGTCCTAAAAGCTATCCAGGAACATCAAACACAAACTTAGATGAACTCTAAGAGAGGTAGAGACCGTCAAAACGCAAGCGGGCTCACCTTAAATTGAGCGGCTAGTGAGCGTCTAACGAAAGACAATTTTACGAGCAACGTGATCTCAACACAATCGACTTACACCAAGCTCATGTACTCACTTTGATGCAATCAACAATACAAAAACATGGACCTAGTGTTTAAATATTTTTTGTTAGAAATTAAATATCAAAATAACATTGTCTTACTACTTCTCCGTATTTAGAAACGTTAAGGATTCCAATTGAGGCTAAGTAACCATTAACTCTTTTATCGCAAATTTTTAATAGATCTAAACCTTGTCGATTTTAACTAACAAACCTATCGTGGCGTAGCCCGTACTTCGTACTAACTTATAGAAACAAAATATGTAGACATTGTTTAATTATTTTGTATCAAATAATCCTTCAAAATGGCATTTTTTAATCCTAAGTTATATTACGCTTCAGTTTATAAAAAATATTTTTCAAGCCAACAATTAAAACAACTTATTCAGTTTTTCATATTAGTAGGGATGAAAACGGATCGGATACGAACGGATATCACTCATATTATATTTGTTTTCATATTTCTGTTCGGATTCGGATTCGGACACGGATAGCGTTCGGATACATATACGAATACGGATTGACTTCGATTTACTGGATACTGAATAATGAGTATCGAATACTGTATGAATCGGATTCGGAGAAGGTCGGATACAAATATCTATTCGGAGTATATATATATATATATATATATATATATCATCACGCGCATAAACCATTACACCACTCTATGAGTCCATAATCCATCTAGATTAAGCCGAAAGACTAAAGAGTAAAGCAACAAATAAGATAAAGATACGATACATACATCATACATCAAACATCATACAAGGGCATGAGTAGAAATAGCCAAGCTCATGGCTTCATGGGTCTCATAGAGTCATGGTCATGGATTCAAGATCTACAATCCTTATATAGGCCATTTTTTCATTTGAGAAAGTTTGAGCAAAATGTAGTTCAAATTTCACAAGTATGTGACATAGTTTTAAAAAGTCTATATGAGATTCAAGAAATTTGTGACTAGTGTTTGATAAAACAAACTATGTAACAATTGTAGACTGAGATGATCAAACTTGGTATTCATAGTTTTTTCATCTGAGGTCATTTAGTGTCTCATTTGAGCAAGTTTGACCAAGAGTCAAATGAAAAAACAAACTTTGACCTAGTATTATGAACTCTAAATGACTTCAAATTGAAAGTTTTGAATACCAAGTTTGTTCTACAAGGCTATCTTTCCATTTGAGAACATCAAACACAAACTTAGATGCTTACAAACTAGTTTTGAACCTAGATTGAGAATACCAAGATTGAGCTCATCAAGATCTACAATCGCTATTTTTTCAAAGAAAGTTTGAAGAAAATGTAGTTCAAATTTCACAAGTGTGTGACATAGTTTCGTAAAAGATATGAGATTTAAGAATTTGTGACTATTGTTTGATAAAACTTTCTCAAATGGGAAAATGAGCTTATGTAACAATTGTATATCTTCTTGAGATGATCAAACTTGGGAGATCATTTAGTGTCTCATTTGACAAGTTTGACCAAGATTTGGTCAACGTGATATGAACCTAAACACTTCAAATTGAAAAGGTTTGAATACCAAGTTTGTTCAACTCATCAAGATCTACAATTGTTGTACTCACTTTGATGCAATCAACAATACATGAAAACATGGACCTAGTGTTTAAATATTTTTGTTAGAAATTAAATATCAAAATAACAATTGTTAATCTCTCAAGAACAATCTTATATAGGCCATTTTTATCTACTCCTCCATATTTAGAAAAACGTTAAGGATTCCAATTGAGGCTAAGTAACCATTAACTCTGTTTATCTCAAATGGAAAAATTTTAATAGATCTAAACCTTGTATTCGAGTTTTTTTTAACTAACAAACCAAGTATCAAATAAAAAAAACAACACTTTGACTCTAGTATTATGAACTCTAAATGACTTTAAATTGAAAAGTTTTGAAACTTATAGAAACAAAATATGTAGACATTGTTTAATTATTTTGTATCAAATAATCCTTCAAAATGGCGGTTTTTTTAATCCTAAGTTAGTTTCATATTACAATTTTATTTTGATCATTTCTCCATCCAAGGTCGTTTGAATAATATCCGGATAATATCCGCTTTTAAATATCCCGGGATACTTATCCGGATTATTATATAAAAATATTTTTTCAAGCCAACAATTAAAACAACGGATATTCATATTTGTTTCGGTCGAATTGATTTTTCATCATCCATACATATTAGGATCTCATTAGCGTATTCTCACCTAAAATAAACTAACTTACAACACTCATTTAATTTTTCTTAACCACAGAAGTGAGTCATATAAGATACGCGTGCCATTCTTTAGAACTACCTATCCTACTCATCGCGTTAGGATTTTTCATTTAACACATATAGACATTTAAGTAAGCTAGCTCACTATATTTATTAGATCTATCTCTCAGGCCATAATTTCAGTGTTTAGTGAGCTCGTAACACCAGGGGTGTTACAGTCTTTCAATAACGGTGAATGTGGTTGACCGTTCTAGAAAAATTGAATAGAACCAATGGTTATTTATTGTCAATAATGCTTCGACGGTTATTCTAATTTTGTGAGAATTAGTTAATCTATTTTTAAAGCGCCTAATAAAGATTAAGACGAAGGTTCTAAAGGAGTGTGTAGGTAATTAGTAAGGCATTTGAGCATGGAATGATCGAGAACATTGCGCTCGTGGCTATATATTAACAAGTGGGGTTCAAACAGGTCTACCATTGGGAACTTTAAAAATCCCATCCTCCGCCTGTGGATCCCAAACAAGTTTAGTCATTATGAAACTTATATAATACTCCCTCTATCCTAGAGAATTCTAGCACAATTTCATATTTTAGTATCTTATAAGTTTAACTAATTATAGATAAAAATATTAATATTTATGATATTAAATAAATATCACAAGATTAGATACAAAATATATTTTCATAATAAATTAATTTGGAGTCATAAATGTGAATATCGTTCACCGAAAATTTGGTGAAATGTGAACCACTTTAACTAGTATGCAATACGTAGTTACATTCTTTTTTGACAGAGGTAGTCCTAACTGAAACTATAAATGCGTTGATAATGAATTCCAAGATGTATTGATTTCCTTATTATATATGTAAGTACGGAGTAATATACTACAGTCAAACCTATTTATAATTTGTGCTAGGAGAACCAAAGCTGCTATACTAGTTTCTTCCGTCCGTAGCTTCAAAAACGATCGAACCACGTGACAGTAACGCCGGAAAATTCAAAGAAGGTCATCTAGAAGCGCGACGACAAATGGCAATGCGGCTCCACCTCTCCAGTCACCGCTATATAAACCCGGCCCGTGCCCAACCTCCTCCAAATCCAAAAAATTCTCCGAACAAACGCTTAAAATCCCTCCAAACCACAACATCACGTGACGGAAACGCAGCCCCAACAAAGATGCTGCTGCTTAACCCGGCGTGCGAGTCGGCGGCGCTGGACAGCATCCGGCATCACCTCCTGGACGAGCCCGCGGCGTCGTCGGCGGTGGCGACCATGAGCGCGAGCGCGAGCGCGGCTCCGCGGCCGGTGTACTGCCGCAGCACGAGCTTCGGCAGCCTGGTGGCGGACCAGTGGAGCGAGTCGCTCCCGTTCCGGCCCGACGACGCCGACGACATGGTGGTCTTCGGCGCGCTCCGCGACGCCTTCTCCCGGGGCTGGCTCCCCGACGGCTCCTTCGCCGCCGTCAAGCCCGAGCCCCTGGCGGCGTCCCCGGGCCGGGACGACTCCCCCTACGAGCACGGATCCTATTCCTCCTACCTTGGTGGCGCGGCTGGCGGCCTTCTTCTCGCGGAGGAGGAGCCTGAGACGCCGACCGAGGCGGCGGCGATGACGCCCGGCGGGAGCGAGGAGGAGGCCGCGGCCTGCCGCCGCGGCGGTGGCCAGCAGGGGGAAGCACTACCGCGGGGTGAGGCAGCGGCCGTGGGGCAAGTTCGCCGCGGAGATCCGGGACCCGGCCAAGAACGGCGCGCGCGTGTGGCTCGGCACGTACGACAGCGCCGAGGACGCCGCCGTGGCCTACGACCGCGCCGCCTACCGCATGCGCGGCTCCCGCGCGCTCCTCAACTTCCCGCTCCGCATCGGCTCCGAGATCGCCGCCGCGGCCGCGGCCGCCGCGACCGCTGCCACTGCCCCTGCCGTGGGAGACAAGCGGGCGTCCCCCGAGCCGACCGCGAGCTCCGACTCTTCTTCCCCTTCATCCTCCTCGTCCTCTGGCTCTGGGACACCAAAGCGGAGGAAGAGAGGCGAGGCCGCTGCCGCGACCATGGCCATGGCCCTTGTCCCACCCCCGCCGGCGCCGGCGCAGGCTCCCGTCCAGCTGACCCTCCCGGCCCATCCATGGTTCGCCGCCGGCCCGGTCCAGCAGCTAGTGAGCTAACTATTGCTGTATCAATGGGATGTGGTTGATGGATTCAGCTCAGTGCAAGAAGTCAAGAACAGAGCAACAAGATGCCCCAAGAAATGCGTGTTATGAGATCGACGAAATCGTCATCAGGATGTTCCTGGTTTGCATCATCGCATGGAATTGGTTCCTCCACGGTCGCTAGTGTGCTGTCCTGAGAAGCTTGTAATGTGGAGAACCGGTTTGTGGCGTCATTGCATTGAATTCGGATGAGTTGAAATCGGAAGCTTCTCTGTGCGAGGCTGATGGTGGTCCTGGTGCAAATTTGCATCAGCATTTCTAGAATGGATATTATTCTTTGTTCTTTGGTGTTCAAAGTGGTTCCTTTGAAATCAGCAGATTCTAGTTCATTGTCTAATTGGAACGTGCACGCTGCTGTTGGCTTGATCCTGATGCAGAGTCCAACACTACCATTTCATTGGACGTTTCCTCATTAATTTTTTGTTTAGTAACCCAACGCACACTAATTGTTGGTACTCAGATATATACAATATATATACTTTACAAAGAATAATTAATCCTTTATATTTACCATTAGCGATCACGCACTTGGCTCGTATAGAATGGTCACATGAGACGAGACGGAGGAAACTGCTGTCAAACTGAAGACGAGCATTTCAAAACCAACCAGACGAGCAGGAGAGCAGCTGCATTCAGATTACAGAATTCAGAGGCGCCGCAGGAAACGGAGCACAAAAGCCGGCACGTGCTAGCCAAAATAAACTAATCGATCCACCACCGTTGCTTTGGCAAATTGTGTGGTGCGATGCTGATGGGTTGGTGGCTCGGTGCAGCATGAGGCAGCAGCATTGGGCACAGCACAAAACAGGCCTAGTTAACCCTTTTTTTTTAATTCAGGCCGGAATGTTAGTATCCTAGCCAATGAGGAAGCGAATTGATTTGAATAATGACCTCGTGCTTATCCATGATTGATGGTAGGGGGTCACGGTTCCACTGAAAATGAGGCGTTAGATGGTGTTTTGTGCTTAACAGCTGGCCTTCAATTTCCGAAGCGTCAAAGGTTTCAAAAGCCCGTAGGATCAGGGCTTGCGTGCGTGCAATGGAAGATGTAGCCGAACTTATCGTCAAAAAAAGAAGAAGATGTAGTCGAACTGAAGACAGCCGAGGTTTCCATTTGCCGACTAGCACATTAATTTATTTGTTTGAGGACATATGACACTGAAAATAAATAAACAGAAAAGCTAGCCGAATCTCAGATGAAACAGTCGGCCGTGCCATGCAATTCTCGTATTCACAGAAATACAAGACATTATCTAAGTAAAAGGCTACACAGTACACAAGATTCGTAGGGATGCAAATAAGATAGCTGATTGCCTTGCTAAAAAGGCAAGACGAGCAAGCATCTCACATTCAGGCCTTTTTTCTTGTCAGCCACTTGCATATCATGCAACTTCTAATATCAAGCTTGTGCAACAAAATAACGATTGGAACATGTCTGTAACATATTTGTGATGCAGCGGAAGTTTTACTTTTCAAAAGAAAAAATAGCGCTTCTGCATTGCATATTGCAGACGAATAGCTGACAACGACGGCAAGGGCATGCCATTGCCATCAGATAAGCGCATGAAGTGATCCAGTCTCGTGCCCTCGCCCCTCTTCCGAAGCAAAGACAAAGAGACGGTCGTAATGATCTTTTCAGCGTCAGCTCTCCAGCAGGTAGTAAACCTCGTTGCCCCGGTCTCACTGCTGATTCAACGTGACGGGCGACAGATGTGGGCACGGCATTAGTAAGATCGACGAGTCCACATGATGCGCACGAGCCGAGAGGATTGATTATTGATGTGATGACGCCTTCTAGAACAGACAGCGACCGGTGGCAGCCAGGCATCGGCTGCCGAGGGTTTTATCGAGCGTGTTCTGGCCGTCGATGACCCGGGGCCTTTCACACTCTTTTTCACTCCCCCTTGTAGGAAGAGGAGTAAGCAAGATCCTTTTACACTCCTGCAGAGCAATGGATCTCGAGACTCCTGCAGAGCAGGTCAAGAACAAGCAGCGTCCGAATCAGCCCGTGCAAAAGCAGGGTATGCCGCCGAGTCAGCTTGTTGACGCTATCTTGACGCGGAACGTGGTTGCCCGGGTAAGGGTAACGCACGGTGGCGCTCCGGCGACCACGACTCCGCGAGTGTCCGTCCCGTCGGGGAAACACGTCGAAAGTTGCAGCAACCAGGCCGCCGCCGTCGTGGCAGTAACCTTTCCTAGGGCTCTCTAGGAGCGGCACGGCGCGTCCAACGCTGTTGACACTAGGGTGGGGCTGCCTAGCTACTTGCGTCCCTGCCTCACTGCCTGGTGCGGCCGTTGGCTGTTAGGAATTTCTCCTTCCCTCTTTCCCGGGCCATCACGGACGTATCCAGGAGTTCATGGGCCTCAATTCAAAGCCCATAGAGACCAGTGCACATAAACGTAAGCAAAATCCCACAACTACAGAAACCAGCGTACATAATCTCTGTCAACTGTGAGCCGATCAGTGTTCAGTCGTGCTCTGCTGTGCTGAACAAAATTCCCTGGACTTGGGCACCACCGTTCAGGACTTCATTCGTCAGCTTTCATGCTGTCAAACCGCAAAGCTCATCGGCGGATCTGTAAAATTTTGCTTCGTGTCTCAGTAAACGCCAACCGCCTTACCAGACGCTCCAACTTTTTCGGCCCTCTTCGTTTCAGCTGAAAAATGAGGCTGAAAAATATTATTTGCTAATTTATAGTGAAAAAAATACTATATCATATCCGATAAATTCCTCCATCGCGATAGACGTCTCTCTCTCCTCTCCTCCGTCGTCATCCCCAAATCGCAGACTGCATGCACCAAAATGCGCTTTCGGAGCCGCTGCTCGTACGTAGACGACCAATCATTCATACGGCTTCGTCCAACGGCTTTGGTAACTAAAAAAGGGGGGCCCGTCGCAAAAGCAGGCGCACTGAGCGCGAAAGCAAAGCGGAGGAACAGGGAAACAGTGGGAGATGACACGATGGCTCTAGAGGGCCTCGCTACCGATAAGCTAGTATTGTATATGGTACTAGTATGGCTCATCCTCGGTTTCCTTAACCATGAATATTTAGATCCCCTGTTGTTCAAAGGAATTTTAGTATACATTTGGATCCTTCGTGCGAGATTAAGGAGATCGTCCTCTCTCATCCTCCTCGCTTTCGAGCCGACAGCCCACGATTCGAATTTTTTAACGTGTGCAAGGAATTAAGGAAAAGGCCCACAGACATGCTTGAGTCGTTGTTGGAATGTTGGATTAGGATGATGATGATGACTACCTTTTGTGCTTGTGTTCAATTGGATGTCTACCGTGTGCAACGATAATTTGGACTCCTCGTGGAGTGCTAGAACCACTGGCGCGCAGAACCTTGACTTGACCTCTGGCTAACACGTGCACAATCAGCATATATTCAGTTCAAATTAATACGAGGACACCTGTGCATGGAGTAATCCTCACCGTTCAATTCAGCTGATGCACGCGCCTTCGGCCTTAACCCATAAGCCATAGCCCATAGCAGTGTTAAACTGTTGGTCAATTCGACAGACATACTTTGAGGATGATGACCTGTTCACAATGTTAGATCATACATACGGCGTTTAGTATTCTCATATGCACAGATCGAGTGTTCGCTCGTACTGACACGAGTCAGCTTACAACAGCAACACGCAGTTGACACTAGGTACCATATATGGCCATGCAGCCCGAGCCCGGCAGCCTAGCACGAGGCCCGTTTTTTTGGCCCCGCTCAAGCACGGCCCGGCCCGGTGGCGAGCGGGTCCGGGCTGGCACGGCCCGGAGGAGCAGGCCGTGCCTGGGCCTTACCCCAGGCACGTGGGCCGGAACGGCATGGCCCGCTCCATAGCGCACGGCCCGATGGCGGCTCGGCCAGCCGGCCTGCTCCCTTAGCCGCCCCGCCCCCACCCCCTGATCCCTAACTCCCTTCCCATCCCCCCTCCGCATCCCTCTGCAGCCTCCCGCAGGTGCGACGCCGCTGCTCCCTCCGCATCCCTCCCGCAGACGTGACGCCGCAGCCTCTCCCCCTCCGGCATCACTCATGGCAGCCAGAGGGCAGTAGCTTCTCCCCTCGCATCCCTCGCGACGGTCTGGATCTGGCCCCGGATCTGTTGCCGCCGGGTGTTGCTGTGGGGACGCCCTCCTCCCTCGGCCACGGCGCGCGGCGCGATGCAGCGCCCACGTGGACGCCCCCTCCCCGCCTCCACTCCGGCGCCCGCGACGGCGGAGCATTCCGAGGGCTGCAGAGACCCGGCGGGCGCGTTCGGGTGGAGATCCGGAGCACCGTGCTCCTAACTCCCTTCCCCTCCCACCTCTGCGCCACGGACGCCGATGCCCCTCCATCTCCTCGCCGGTGTCAAGGACCCCAAGGGCAAGGTCGTCCGGCGCAACTTCATCTCCGGCTGCTCGCGCTTCCTCCCCTTCCCCCTCTCTCTGGCTGCTCGCGCTTCATCGTGGGCCCGGCCGGCCCGACATTTGGATGGCCGTGCTTCTCGCCGGCCCGCTCGAGCAACGGCCCAAAGAAAGCCGCGTTCGGGCCGTGGGTCGGCACGGTGCCCGCCTCGGCACGGCCCGGTAGGCACAACGTGTCGTGCCGGCCCGAACCCCATCGGGCCATGCCTGGCACGGGCCCGTGCCGTGCCGGGCCGGGCCGGCCCGTTGGACATCTATACTGGGTACTCAGCTGGAGTGAGCTGGTAATCAATCAGCAAAGCAGCAGAGGTACGTGGATGGCTTTGGGATTCTGTCTGGTGCACCCACCGAAGCCTAAAAAAAACGCCACGCATTTGATACGCGTAAGCTCCATATGAATAGGCGCGATGCCCCTCCTTTTCCCACCACCTTCCCGTCTTCGCTGATCCCGTCCATCGCCTTTCTCCTCTTCCATGTCCTCCTTTCTATACCTTGTTAAGTGCGTGTTCATAACCAACGCACCATCAAGATGATCGACGCCGATAAGTACACTCCCTCGAATGCTGCTGCTGCTACTACTACTAAACCCTCCTAAACCTACTCGGCAGCTTCTCTCCACTGCTCGCCTGATCTCCTCGCATAATCTAGCTTGCAGCTTAGCGCCTTAGCCTCGAAGCAAGATCGAATGGGAGCCGCCTCGTCGCGGGAAGGGGACGCGGCGCGCGCGGCGGCGCGGGAGCACACGAAGCGGTGCCGGCAGCGGCGGCGGCTCGCGCGGGAGGCCGTGCGGCTGCGGCGGCACCTGGCGGCGTCGCACGCGGCGTACCTCTGGTCGCTCGGCGTCGTCGCGTCCGCGCTCACGCGCTTCGCGGTCGGCGAGCCGCTCCCGGTGTCCGACCACACCCCGCCCGCCGTGATCGCGCAGCGCCCGGTCGTCGTCCCCTCCTCGCCGCCGCCTCTGCTCCGCGCCATCGAGCAGCCACAGCCACAGGGCGAGGCGCGGCAGCAGGAAGGGGGCAGCGGCGTTTCTGCTGACGTTGGAGTGGCGGCGGCGCCTACGCGGACGGAAGGCGTCGGCATTGGCGGTGCCGAGGAGGAGCTGAGGATGGTGGTGAGGCACCGTAGCCTCGCGGAGGTCGCGGCGGGACTGGAGGAGTACTTCGTCAAGGCCAGCGTCGCCAGCGACACGGTGTCCAGCCTGCTTGAGGCCAGTACCACCGAGTTCAAGGGTAAGCCGCCGCGTCGCAGACGACTCACAGTAACTTTTTCACTGATTAGCCAATGGGATGAGAAGGCGTGTGTCACTGACTGACCACCTGAATTTGCTTGCAGGTGGCTCACACAGCTTCTTGGGCGCGCTCTGCTGCCTTTCGGCGCCACCGCTCGACCGCATCGACAGCATGAGCAGCCGGCAGAGGCACAGCGCCACCTTGCAGGAGCTCCTCGCATGGGAGAAGCAGCTCTACAAGGATGTCAAGGTGATCGAACAAAAAAAAACACAATTGCTTCTTGCATTTGCTAATTGCTAAAAGCAGTCACGATGATAATATAGCTAGCTTGTCTTACCACTGGAAAGAGGTGATGTTAGGCCCATTTTGGCAGAGCCCTGAGCTGATTCTCTCTTGAATCCAGGAGCTCTGCCAAACAGTTCGGCAGAGAGAAGTAATTATCTGCTGATTTCGTGAAATGATTCTCTAAAAAAATAGTTTCTCCTGATTATGTGAAGTGATTCTTCGTCATGATTTCAAGAGTTTACGCTAAAGAATAAAACAGAATCACTTTCAGCCATATAATAATCTGTCATGGAATCAACTTTCATAAAAATTCAGAATCGGCCGAAGCTCTACCAATCAGCCCCTTACATTATTACTATACCGATACCATGCAGGCCAGGGTGAAAATGCAAATAAGGCACGACAAGAAGCTCGCCGAGCTGCGGGACCAGGAGCACAGCCGGAAGCTCGACGTGGACATCCAGAAGCTGAAGGCGGCGTGGGACAGGGCGCGCGCGCAGCTGGAGACCGCCTCCCAGTCCGTGGACGCGACCTCGTCCGCAATCGCCCAGCTCCGGGACACCCACCTCGCGCGCCAGCTCCTGGAGCTCTGCCACGCCACGCTCGACATGTGGCGGGCGATGCGGCAGCACCACGAGGCGCAGAGCCTGTTCGCGCAGCAGCTGCGCGGGCTGAGCAGCCGCACGTCCATGGACCCCACGACCGAGATCCACCACCAGGCCACGCGGGCGCTCGAGGCCGCCATGAACGCCTGGTCCGCGGCCATGGCGCACATGGCGAAGCACCAGCGCGACTACGTCCACGCCGTCCACGGCTGGCTCAAGCTCACGCTGACGCCAGTCAGCGGCGCCGCCGAGGCGGCGGCCTCCCCTGTGGCGGCGGAGCTCGCCGCGTTCGTCGAACGGTGGGGGAAGGTGCTCGACCGCGTGCACTGCGTGGACGTGCTCAAGGTGATCAAGAGCTTCGCGGGCGCGGCCCGCGCGATCCACGCGCTCCAGGGCGACGAGCTGCGGGTGGCGCGGCGCGTGAGGCAGTACTCCCGGGAGCTGGACCGCAAGTCCCGGATGCTGCGGCAGGTCGAGAAGAGCTACTACGACTCGTACCTGCCCGGGGTCATGTCGATGTGGCACTGGGGGAGGCCCGCGTGGAGGGACCACATGCAGGCGCGCGACGCGGGCAACGAGGTGGCGCAGCGCAGGGACGAGATCGCGGCTTGCCGGAAGATGGTGGAGGACGAGATGCGGAGGCATGCCAAGGCCATCGACGCCACGAGGACGGCCACGGTCACCGGCGTGCAGGGGAAGCTGCCTGCCGTGTTCCAGTCCATGGCCGCGTTCTCGGCGTCGCTTGCGAATTCGCTGGAGGCCGCGTGCAGGGCTCCACAGCAGAACACCAACATGCAGTAGTAGTAGTAGCAGCTAATACCCGCTCATTCTTTTTTGCGTTTGCATTTTGTTTTTCATGTTTTCAGCACCTATATATACATACAATACAGAACACAGAGAGAGAACATAGAAATACGAATAAGGCACATTATCGTAGTGTTTTTGGCTGTGTTGTTACCCTTTGTAAATGCATGCAATCCCCCCGCACAACGTTTCCATTGGTTTGCCAGGGGTTATCAATTCCGTTTAATAAGAGTCACATTCTGCGGAAAACTACATGCATTTGCACGGAAAACATAGAAATGCTAGCTTTATTGGTTCAGATACAACAAAGAGAAACTCGTCCTATGCAAGTCTCCATTTCATAACTAATACGCCGGAAAAAAGGTGAAATCGTGTAAAACCATTTCTCTCTCCATCAAGAAGGCACGAGAATACACCGTGTCATCAACCAAACATCTCAAGTCATATAAAGTTTCTTCCTATGTTTCCCCTATGCAAACCTTCCACTCGGTGCAGTGCCGAGCGGAAGTGTAAGGAAAAGGGGCCCGTATTCTGCCAAAGAAAACCCATCCATCACAGTATACTTCACTTCTTTGAAAGAGCCATGACGTTGAAGTTCATCGAGTTAGGGTTCTCTGCAATTCTAGCTTTGATGACTTTTGCAGCATCCTGTGGACAGATTTAAAGCACACAATCAGATCGCTCTTCTATGATAGAACAAAAAAAGGAAAACAAATTAAAGATACATCGGTACATAAACAATTACACATGTTGCATTAGGCAAAACAGAGAATGCAAAAGCTAAATGCAAATACACATTAGCATGCACATCTCCATATTTATAAAGTTTATTCATAAAAGGAACAATAGCACTAAACCCTTCAGTTTTATTCATAAGATGCACCTTTGTTCCTAGAACTTGGTTGGGGTGCCATTTAGGTCCCCGTTGGCACCCCAAACTTCTAAAATGCACATCCAGGCCAGCATCTCTAGCAGTCCCTAATACCTTCCCATATCCCCATAAAATAAAACTATCATATTGGAAGTAACTATGTTTTTCTCTTGCTCCAACAGTCCCCCCAAATACCTTCCCTATCCCTATTAAACAGTCCCACAATACCTCACTTTTTTTTGGTGGCCACCAATATTTCCATTGTCTGCCCTCAAACAAAGGGAAGTTGCATCTCCCCAATAGCATAGGGCCCACCCTAACTTTCACTTTTCAGCCATCTTTTCCCATACATATCTACGGGAACCAACTTTCATATTGGGATAGAGATATATTGGGAGACTGCTGGAGAACTCCCCAATACCTACAAAAATAATACTAGGCAACCCTAATACATACACATTGAGGGAATCATTATGGGAACTGGTGGAGATGCTCTAAACCTACTGATTATGTCACTTACTCGCTTGAGGTCTAAATCACCATAACTTGAGTTAAATGACAGACACGCTGATGGGGCCCACATGCCGATAGGTGAGGAGATAAGACCAGCTTATAGACCCCGATGTCGGTTATGTCAACTCATCATGCAATCAGCATGACATGCAGGCTGATTAATTCAAGTTATAGTAATTTGGACCTCACACAACACGATTAGTAACTTTAGAGACTTGGATGTGCGTTTTGGAAGCTTGGGAACCTGGATGGCACCAAACCAAGTTCCAGGACCAGCAGTGCATTTTACTCATAAACTTTTATTCACATAAGGTACAAAAGCACCAAACTATATGGTAAAGAAACAACCCACATGACAAGTCGCAGAAATCTGCATATTTCTTAAACCAAAAGGTTGAAGATAAGAAGCAAGCAAAAGTGAAGGAAATATTGCACCTGCAACAAGGTTTCAGGTGATGAAGGGCCATGGGATGTGGGTTGTGATTTTCGTCCATCAAGCTCATAAAGGTGACCTGATGCATGCCAAGGAAAAATATATATATCAGAAGCTTACTAATAAATAAATAGATGTGCGCTACAAACTGGAAGATGAACTATTTTACTGGGGGCAATACTGGCACCACCTACCATCAACACAGGAGAAACATACAAAATGTTCATTAACATCAACATTTGCCTGCACATGAAAGCAAGACAATTTTAAGATGACAAAAGACAACAAAATTTAGAGAGGAATAGAGGACTACTATTATCAAGGGCATTTAATTATTTATCTACCATTATTGCACTGAGCTTTTAGTTTTATTGAACATTCCTTCAAGGAGCATATTATTTGAGTGCCCTGCAGGTTACCACCTGAACTAGCAAATGGAAGAATCTACCAACTATGGCTCTTATAAATGGTACTCTGTCAGCAACATTTAACAAAAAGAGTTGAAACAACAATAATGTCAAGAGGCAAAACTGATTTCATACTCCAATGAATAAAATTTAACGCTGAACTCAAATAATATACATATCAGAAGAAACTGCTTGGGTGGGCTTACATCAGTGTCACCAGAAGATGCAGCAACAGAATGTGCATCCTCCATCTCGTCATCTTCCTCGAGAAAGGTAGCACGCTGATGGCAGCAAATATTTCATACATGAGAACAAAACAAATTTGACCATGAAGAGTACGGAAAAATGAAGTTACATATTTGAATATTAACCTGGACTGGATTCATATCAGCTGTTTGCTTATAGAACTTCTCAAAATAGGACCCCTCAACTGCAAATATGAAAGGTACCCATGAGGCCATGAAGTCATGCTACAAGCAAGTCAAATCTCAAATGTAATTAAAATTCAAACTACTCCATTTAAGGTTGATGTCCAATAAAAACAAATTAAAGTTCACAACATACAGAGAGAGAAAAGTGTGCATAGCTACTGGGACAAATCACAATTCGTCAATACTTACCTTCATGAAAATATGAACTATACATCAATAATATTATGCTGAAAAAAAAAACTGATCAGGATATGAAAATTTTCCAAT
The DNA here is from genome assembly GCA_904845875.1 of Miscanthus lutarioriparius. Taxonomy (NCBI): domain Eukaryota; kingdom Viridiplantae; phylum Streptophyta; class Magnoliopsida; order Poales; family Poaceae; genus Miscanthus; species Miscanthus lutarioriparius. The sequence continues at coordinate 21,200,838 of CAJGYO010000008.1, forward strand.
TTATGATAATAGATCATGGAAACATAAGGCGAAACAGACAAGGAGCTGAATAGAGTGTCATTGTAGTTTTCTCCATAATATGCTGATTGGCCAGTAACCATGCCCTCAGGTCTCAAGCTAAACCCACTTGATTAAGTGATTAAGTCAAACTATTTTTAGTTTGACTAGTGACAGAGACAAGAGGACAAAATGAAGTTTCATAAATCCAAGCAAAGTATTTACTCTGAAGCCTCATATCATAAATAGTACTAACTGTTGGTAAATAGACCTGAATGCCTATTGCCTACTAGTTACTAATTACATTCAAGCAAACTAGCAGAATTGGCACAAGAACAGGAGAAGTTCAGCCTTCTAAGACTCATAGTGACTCAAAACAGCAACTTGTAAAATGTAAGACAGTACACCATTAGCTCAATGCAAATCTGAAGTTCCAAATTTACCTAGCTTGATTTGAGATGTTGCATTTCCTATTGCATGAATAACACCAACTGTTCCACAAGCATTACCAACAGTCTGCTTCGTAAAGTATACCTTCTTGCTCAATTCCTACACAAATTCAGGGATAGAAAAATATAGATCCAACATTGACTCAGCAATATTCTCAAGGTAAAAAGGAAATTCAAATAAATTAACATTTGTTCAAATTGAAGACAAATATACATGTGAATTGATGTCCATCAGAAAATTATGCAAAACTCAAAAAGTAAACAAGAAGAAGCACATGTATCTGTTTGCTTTCATACCATTAAATGGAATGATAAGAAAATGGGAGCCAGATGTGAATAAACTGGTTCTTTGAAAAATGAAACGGATAGTTTATTGAGTATTACAAAAAGTGAAGTAAGAACAAAAGCTGGATATCATAAGAAGTTGATACTTCATAGTATTACGAAATTGATACATAGAGCATCTAACATTGTATTTTCCCAGTGAAAAGCTGTGATGTGCCACAGAAAAATTAGTGCATATCCAGCAAATTAACCAAAGAAAATGAATGTATCTTGATAGGTTTTTATGTAGCAATTTATCTATAGGTACTGGTACCACAATGCAGAAGCAGTCAATGGAGATTTACTTGAAGATCTAAAATGTAGGTATTCCTTGAGTATTGAGTATTTCATTTAGTAACAGCATAAAGGATCAGTTCGTGAAGGGCTCATTAATAAGTAATATACCACCTCCACATAGTACTGTACTTGATTCAACCAGTAACAAAACCAGTGTGGCAGCGTGGATAGAGCTTAGAGCAACAAATAAACAAGTGAAAAAAATGTACAATTCAATATCTGGTTACCTAAATAACAGCTACAGTTACTTTCTTTTCCAATTTCTGGGCATCTATCACCTATAACCACAAGTGGATATGTGTAATCACAAGATGATATTGCAGTGAAAAACACACTAAATCACAAAATCTGTTTCAGGGACTGGAGGACCAGCACTGGTAACATGTACAAATATCACCAAGATAATCAACATACAATTCTAACAACAAAAATCAAAATCTCAATTCTCAAACTTTGAAAGAGGTACTAGCACAATTAGAATTAAACCTTCTCTATCCTACTTCAGGGCACGGAGAGCATCACTAAAGTAGCCAAGTCATTGTGCCGAAAACATTATGATTACAATCATAGGACAGGAAAAACAGAACAGGATGACACAACAACACCTTGCCCCCTGCAGTCGATGTGGTAGAGACACTTGATTCTTCTTTCTCCTCCTCGTCCTGGTCAACAAAAGACAACGAACCCATCAATACCCGCTTTGGCATCACACAACCAAAAGCAAAGCCAAGCACGCCATTGATCACACCACCCAATGGGGAAATGAAAGCGAGTACTTACCAGGGAGGTGAGCGGGTAGAGGAAGAGGACGGCGAGAACGGGCTGGGGCACCATGGCGAGCAGCTCGTCGTCCAGGCCGTAGACGTCGCAGAACTGCACATCCCCCTCGGGGACTCCCAGCCCCCATATGAACTGCACAAGCCCAATCCGCGGCAGCAATCAGCGAGAGCAGCACGAAACGGGAGGAAACGAAACCCTAGCAAGTGCCGGCGGCGGAGGCAGGAGCCGGGGCGGGGGCGCGCGAGCTCACCTGGTTCATGACGTCCGGGTTGGCCTCCAGCGGGATCCAGCGCTTCCCCATCTTGTCGGCGCGCGGCGGAGGAAGAAGGAGAGCGGCGGAGCCTGACGACTAGCGAAGGAACTGAGGCGGGCGGGGAAGAGAATGAGATCGGGGTGGAAATGGAAAACGCGCGGACGCAGGTGGCGTACGCTACACGCGGACACGCACACGCCCATGCGGCTAAGCGGCGCACGGGCTAGAAGTTTACCTGGGCCGGACAACAGCCCGTGGGCTGTTGTTTGTTGCCGTATAGCTTCGTTTTGACATAGAGTTAGTATACCCAATAAACTTGCGAGTTATTAAATGGCAGAGGTGAACCTTCGTATCAACCTGAGATGTCTAAATTATGGAAGGGCCTATGGGCAATCAAAACACCACCAAAAATGAAAATAATCCTACGGAGAATGGCTCATGATTGCTTGCCAACAGAAGCGCAACTAAAGTATAGACATATTCCTGCTTCTGATGCTCGTTGCTTTTGTGGAAGAGAAGAAACAGTGGAGCATGCCATTTTAATGTGCCAATATGCTTCAGAGGTATGGCGTCAAGTTAAAAAGTGTTTTGATATAAATTGCAAATACTTTAATCATATCAAAGAATGGCTTTTGATTTCTTAGATAGAGCAAAGGATGATGAAGCCACACCATTTACAAGATATATTCCTATTTGGGATGCTTGTTGCTTTTGTGGAAGAGAGAGAATAGTTGCATCATGCTAGACTATCTCCAACAACAACACCTAAATACAAGATTGAGATTCAACGCGTCAAGTTACAAAAAGTGTTTTGATATAAATTGACATCCTCATGCTTTTATACATATCAAACAATGATTTTTTGAGGTTTTAGAGAGAGAAAAGGATGATTTGGGTTGTGCCAGCATTTACAAATAGGTCTCCCATGGCACATTTGGGAGCTGAAGAAATGCTACCCATTTTGGGAATGTCCATAGAGAATATGTTGCATCCTTATTCCATTGTTGAACGAACAAAAGCTTACATAGAGATGGTATTGATGCACTCTACAAAACAATCTGCCCCCACAGGTGTGAGTCTAATTGCTTGGCCCCTAAATGGACTCCACCGCCAAATGGCTGGTTGATGCTCAATGTAGATGCAACCATCTTTAAAGATCCTTCTCGTATCGGAATAGGTGGAGTGATTCGTGATCATCTTGGGGATTTCAAAATGGCATTATGTAAGAAGATGAACAGAGTTGAAGATCCTGAGTTGGCTGAAATTTTAGCAATTCGATGTGGTATTTTGTATGCAAAAGAACAAAATCTTCAGCATATCATTGTGGCTTCTGACTATCAAAACATCATCAAAAAAATACAATCGCCACATCTAGATAGATCTCAAGTTGGAGCCATTGTGTGTGATGTAAAAAACTTAGTATGTGAAGCTTCTGTCTCTTTTATGTACATTCAGAGAAGTTGCAATGAGGCAGCTCATGTAATGGCTAGGCTAGCTGATCAGTTCTCTGGTTCAGTTTGGTCCGTTCAGAAAGCGCAAAAATTGACTGCTGTGCCCTATGCACTAGCAGTCAAATAAGCATGTTTTCTTTACTTTCATTCTTTCACCGTTTCTCAAAATAAATAAATAAATAAGACGGCGACATTTCCAACTTTCATAGCTGTCGCGGCATCCCCTACCACTCGCCCGCCACTCAGTTTCGCCACTCAGTTTCTCCAGCGGCGACCACCTCCGTTTCCTCCGCCCCGGAGATCTCGCTCTCCCCCGCGGCGCTAGGTTGCACCGCTGGAGTCGCGCCTACCGCCCGCCCCTGCCCTCATCGCTGGAGCCGGTGCCTGCATCCTCCTTGTCACCTCCTCCTGTGGCTGGGGACCGTGAGGGCGTCATGACTGTGTCATACTTCGCGCTCACATCGAGGCTCCGCGCGCCCCGGTGCCCCCAGCGGAAGAAGCTCGCGACAACCAAGCCCATGGTGCTCTTCGCTCCTCCACCTCCCAGCCTCGATCTGCCTATCGAGGCGATTATCGAGTTCCTCAACGCGCCTGACATGGTGGCCGCCTCCCACTAGAGTGTCGCGCCTGACATGTTGCAAACGTATGTTTCAAGTGTTTCAGATATCATAAAGGTATGTTGCAAAAGTAGATCGGGATGATTTTGCAAAGTGATCCACAGGCATGTTGCAAGTTTTTCAGAGGAATGTTGCAAGTGTTTGTTCAAAATGTTTCATCTGGTTTAGACGTATGTTGCAAGCCGTATGTTGCAAGCATATTTTATTTGGATGTTGCATATGGTTCACACATATGTTGTAAGAGTATGTTGAAAATGTTTCAGTTGTTTCAGTCTTATGTTGCAATAAGTGTTTTCATGTTGTAAGTGTTTTTATCTGGATGTTGCATATGTTTCACACACATGTTGCAAGTGTATGTTCCAAATGTTTCATCTGCTTTGGACGTATGTTGCATTCAAGTGTTCATGTTGCAAGTGTTTCGTGTTTTAGAGGTATGTTCAAAGAGTCATTGGGGCATGGCTCGAGCGTGTGGGAAGGGGCGCGGCGAGCCGGAGGCCGGCGGATGGGCCGTGCAGCGCGCCTAGGGTCCTGCTGACGGGGCGTGCTCGTCCTCATCCCGGCTCCTGGGTCCCGCCCATGAGAGAGAGAGAGGGGGGGGGAAGGCGGTGGGGGGAGAAGAGGCGAGGCGGGGGAGGGATGGGGTACACGTGCAGGCAGGGGGAAGGACTGTACGAGGGATCTGTGCAAGCGGGTAAGGACTATAGGGACCGTCCAATGAAATCATATCCCATCGGACCTCGGGTCCCAGCGATTTCTATTGGGTAACTCCATGTTAATGCTACAAACTAGTATTAAGCATTAGCTCGATGCTAATTTGGACAATCTACAAACTAGTATTAAGCATTAGCTCGATGCTAATTTGGACAATCTCACAGCGGGATGGCTTGTTTTGATCAGTAGTGATTAGAGAGTATGAGATTGAGATCCAACTCAGATCTCACATTTGTAGGGGAAATGGACTGCATTCAGCCCAGGAGAATCTGGTCTAATCTGTCTTTCTTAAGTCCAATTCACTTCAAAATACGTTGGTAGCAGACCAGATGCATCTTATTTTCTGAAAGTTACAGAGAAATACATGAATTTGCACATATCATGCAATCATACCAATATTATTGGGATGGGATGTTAATGTGACCTTCTATTATGAATATGAGACCATCTACAGCCCTACTTCCCTTTATATACAGGCTTTCTTTTCTCAGCAAATGCGGCTAGACCTTCAAGACGATCCTGAGTGTGCAGGACTTGCTCGTAGCATTCTTCTTCAACAGCCAACGCCGAGGGCATGTCTACCTCTGCCCCTTGATTGATGGCCTTCTTAGCCATTTTTACCGCTACCGGGCCCTGAAATATAGAACCAAGCTCATAATATTTACAATGACGGGGCAGTGATCTTGCGACAAGCATGAATCAATTGAAGCAAATTAACGAACACAGACAAAGAAAGTATCTGCTGGGAATTCTCAGATGGCAATAACTCTGCTGATTCTTCTGCCAAATAAAGCATGTAGTCTGTTCAGCGGTTTCTTACTTTCTGGTTTATCTCCCGCGCAAGTTCAAGAGCCTTTTGATAAGCCTCACCGGCAGGAACACAGTAGTTTACTACTCCTGCCATGTGAGCATACATAACCCTTCTAAGAAGTGATAAAAGGTGTCCTTGAGGAATAAGAAGTCATAACAGCAGGAAGCAAATCTGAAGATGTTAAACTGACCCATAGTTACAGCTTCCACTGCATCAAATCTGCGACCAGTGAATATTAGTTCCTTTGCTCTTGACCTTCCAACAATCCTAGGAAGGCGCTGTGTTCCTCCAGCACTGTATATTGTATCAAATGGACGTCAAGAGCTGAAAATATCATTTGAAACTGGACCTCCAAATAATTCTCAAGGTAATTTCACTGTGATATGCCACTCAAGTATAATGATCAATACAACAGCCTTTATGTTTCAAGAAAATCAGAATCAAGGCTGAAAATTTTAACAATGTTATGAAGGGTGGAATGCATGCATTAAGGCAAAAAATTGTATAGCAGGAACAGGTTTGACTTGTAGCTATAATTAAATTCACATGGCTATTGCAGTTCCAACTTCATTTGAGAGAAAACATCAACAGCATGTAAAAAAAAGAGCTTACAAAGTAAAGAACAGACTTGGTGACATACCCTGGAATAATAGCAAGGCCAGTCTCTGGCAAACTGAATTTTGCATCCTCGCCTTGCATCATTTTGACAAGAAAAAAAAGATTCATTTGGTGAAAGAAATGAGCAAAATCTGTTTCCATAAGCATAAGATTGATGCAGATTAAAATCACTACCACATATGCGAAGATCACATGACAGAGCCAATTCTAACCCGCCACCGAAAGCAACCCCTTCGACAACAGCAATTGTAGGTTAGACAGTGCCTGCTTAAACATGATACAAAAATCTACATCTATTGGAGGATTCATGCAACACCGTCAGTTAAAATGCAATTGAGAATGCATATGACATGAACATTGGTCTGGGTAACTTTATCTAAAGTTTCACTTTTCATCACCATGGATTTCCTAATTTTCTAAAAATCTGAGAGCAACTGTATAGTATAGAAGAATATATTGTTATTTCGCAACAAACCTCAAAGGATGAAAATGTAGACCTTAAGGAATTAACGAAGTCCCGAACTTCAGTAGGGCCCATCAATCTCCTTTCCTGACAACATAAAAGACATGCAGTACATCATTGCATCAGTCATTTTCTGTAAAATGGATACATGGTGTAGTTTTATAACTGATATACAAAGGTCAAATATAAACAAATGGCCAACACTTGAATAGCAAATCAAACAAAATTCTTCATAAAGAAAGACCATAAACAGTGCACAAAGAGCCATAGCCACTTAAATTACTCCAAATGTAGTACATTTATGCTAACTTTGGAGTTCATCACTGTTAAGGCGTGGACGGGTACGATGGGGAGATCGCAGGGGAGAGTGGAGTAGAAGGCTGGATTGAGAATTGGAGCGCAAGGGATAGCGAGGAAGTGGTGCAGCGGAAGGTTCGCCGGCAGCAGCGGCAGAATCGCTCGTAGCCACCGTCGAAGGTAACCCGCCCACCTTGGGAGGTTTATTCCTTCTTCGATAAGTCCTATTACAATCTCTAAGTGCCCTTTATATAATAGGTGCACTACTAACAACCCAAATATTTCCTAAATATAGATTTCCTAAATTTCCTCCCTTTCCTCTCCTAACTTAATCAGCCGAGCCCCTTAGCCATGGCTGGGCCTGGGCCGGCGCCTATACTGATGCCCTACAAAGGTGTCTATAACAATCACCAATCATCCTATTGACAGAGCATAAGTCTGACCTGTTGACTCTATTTTTTTCTCAATTTATCAATAAAAATATGAAAAAATGTTCCTAATTTTTTTATATACTTTTTTTCTGATATATGTTTCACCATTTGAATACCAAAGTCCTCTGTGCTCTAGAAACTCAACAAGCCAAAATGATCATACTGTTAGATTGATCTCCACCAGGCCAATTGGCCCCTTGGATCTGCGCCCTGATCGGGGGCGCCCAACAGCTCCATGGTTGGTGGGCCTCCATCGCACAGCGCCATAAAAAGGGAGGTGGGGGCCGGGGCACAAGGCACGAGATTCACCTGAGCCGCCAGACACCCCACCTACATCCTAACCCTAACCGATCTAGAGAGAGGGCGCTGCTAGCGACGGGAAGCACCGCCACCGGCCACCGCCGCCTCTGCACCGCCGCCACTACGACCGCGTCTTCACCGCCGGACTTCACCGCGTCACCAACAAGCACCGCCATGGCCAGCTCGTCTTCCTTGAAGGTGGCCGATGGTTTGCATCTCCGCACTCTCTCTCTCTCTCTGCTTCTCGCTTTAGCTTATGTTATAGGGTTTGTCATGTTCTAAATTCAAGTATACACCCGCTAGATCTGCAACTAGGTGATCCTAAACTTCTATCAATGGTATCAGTCGCCTGGTCTAGATGTAGATCTAGTCTTTGGGGTAGAATTCACGAAAAAAACAGAAGGAGAGGACTCGATTCGAATCGGATTGAAACCCCACCTGAGACCCCAAACCCTAACCCTAACCCTAGAAGGGAAACAGATGGAGAGGTGGAGGAATCTACCTGGTTTCTTCACCACCGTTGACACCGCCACGCGCGGGAAGGACCCGCCGCCGCCTCGTCGGCACGCGGTAAGACGGCCGAGCCACACTCGTCGCCGTGCGCGCGAGCATCGACCGAGGGCGCCACTACAAGCCCGCTCGACGGCGGCGCGCTCACCCTCGGGCGAACGCGTGCGCTGGCGAGGGGGCCTGCGGCGGCGCAATCCTTCTCTTCTCCGGCAGCCTTGGGTCGCCGTCGCTGCTGCACTCAGCACTGAGGAGAGGAGAGGGAAGTAGACGGAAATGAGCTAGGGTTTCGGGCGACAAACGACCGTGGGCGTTTTGATCCACCGAGAACGACGAACAACTGTCCGATCGCGATGAACGGCTAAGAGCCATCGGCGGAGGGATCCCCAAAGGGCGCGAGTGAAATCAGCCTAGGCCCGAGTTGCGGCTGGCGCAGGGAGCAGCCGGCGAGCGAGCCGAGGCGCGCAGCCATATGAATTATTATTTCCAAGAGGCCACCAGGCGACGACATCAACGCATAGAAAGATAGTTCGACCCAAGTTGCACAATAACTTTTTCGTTTTTGTTTTTTAATTTTCAAAAGCAAATTCTGATGATTTTTAACTAGTTTAAATCTCTGTCAAAATTTGAACCAACGGGATAATTTTTTTCAGAGAGTAGATGAATGCTTCTGAAAAGTAGATAAAGAATGTTTCTATGTTTTCGCTGCGATGTTAAATTTTATTATCTTCTAATTAAATTCGAATCAACGGGAGAATTTAATTTGAAGAGCAGTTGAATTTTATTCAGTAAATTATAATATTGTTATTTTTCTGACCAACGTTGATAATAGCAATATTATAATAATTATTCATAAGTTTTTCCATGCATTATTTCTATTTCTGTCCAACGGTGATGTAGAATTAGTGTATAAGAAAGTTGTATGTTTTAATTTTGACCAATGTTAAATTAAGACATGTAATTATTATGACATATTTTCTCACTATCTCTGACGGTGTTTTTCAGGACTCAACCCAATGGCATCCACCTTTTGAAGGGGCAACTATAGGGTATGGTGAGAGAAGTATGAACTAGTATTTGCGCTGTCTAAAAATGACCTAGCGCTTACCTCCCTGTGTCCTACTGAGCCAGTGGACCCGGTGAGAGAAGAAAATGAGTCTGATGTTGATTTCACTGCTCGGCAGCGAGATCATGCAGAAGTGCGGATGAAATATGATCTCGAACGCAAAAAATGGGACATTTCAAACCGCAAGTGCTTGATGGTGGATAAGTCCACAATTTCAGATGCTATAAGGGGGTTTATCCCAGATTGTGATACCGCCACAGAGTATCTTACGAAAGTGGAGAGTCAGTTCACTGGCTCTTCAAAGGCTTATGCCAGTACTTTAATCACGAAATTGTTCAATGAGAAATACACTGGTGGCGGTATCAGAGAGCACATACTGAAGATAAACAACACGGCTTCGAAGCTGAAGCCAATGGATTTGGGGCTCAAAGATGAGTTCCTGATTCATTTGGTTTTTGCTTCCTTGCCTAAGGAATACGAAACTTTTGTTGATAATTACAACATGCAGCCCGACAAATGGGATATAGAGAAGCTTATTGCAATGTGTTCAAGAAGATGAGAGACTGAAAAGCTCACAGGGTGACTCTGCTAACCTTGTGAAGGACAACAAGAAGAAGAACTTCAATAAGAATGTCAAACCTCAAGGGAAGACCTCTTAGAATGATCACTATCAAAAGAACAACAATGCTCAAATTGAGAAGGATTAGTGTAAATGGTGCAAGAAGCATGGACATTACCAGAGGGACTGTCCAGACTTCTTGAAGAGCCTTCTGAAGAGAGATGAGGATTTCATTACATTCATAGATGAATCCTTGTATTTAAGTTATGCAAAATCTACTTGGTGGATTGATTCAGGTGCAACTGTTCATATTGCAAATTCATTACATGAATTCCGTACGAGAAGGACCCTATAAAGAGGAGAAAGAAGAATTAAACTTGCAAATGGAGTTAAAGCTGAAGTTGAAGCCATTGGAGATCTCTCACTAGAATTAGACGATGGTTTTAGACTTCAGCTTTCAGATACTCTTTATGTACCCTCTTTGCGTACAAGCTTGATAAGTGTTTCAAGATTAGACGATGATGGTTATGATTGTCATTTTGGTAATAGCAAATGTCGGATTATGTATAATAATAAGTGTGTTGGTCTTGCCTTCCGACAAGACAAGCTTTATTTATTATCACTTTCTGAGAATGTGAATGATGTGAGCACTGAGCAAGAGAATGTCTCTTCGTCTATGAATGCAAGTAATAAGCGGAAGAGAGTTCATGATATATCATCGAAATTATGGCACTGTCGTTTAGACCATATTTCGAGGGGGAGAATAGAGCTATTGATTAAGAAATCAATTCTTCCACCTTTAGAATTTTCAGATTTAGAACAATGCATAGATTGCATAAAAGGAAAGTACGTTAAGAAAATAAACAAAGATGCCAAACGAAGCGCATGAATTTTAGAAATAGTTCACACAGACATCTGTGGTCCTTTTCCTGTGAAAAGTGTGGATGGTTATGATTCATTTATAACATTCACAGATGATTATTCTCGTTTTGGCTATATTTATCCAATTAAGGAAATATCGGAAGCGTCGGATAAATTTAAGATATTTAAGGTTGAAGTACAAAATCAGCACAACTTAAAGATTAAGGTAGTAAAGTCCGACCGTGGGGAGAGTACTATGGTCGATACACCCCATATGGCCAAGTTACTGGACCCTTTGTAAGGTTCTTACAGGAAAATGACATAGTAGCCTAGTATTCTATACCGGGCAAGCCTCAGCAGAATGGAGTAGCTGAAAGACGTAACCGTATCTTAATGGATATGGTGAGAAGCATGATAAATTACTCTACCCTATCGATAAGTTAATGGATGGAGGCGTTAAAAACCGCCATTCATATTCTTAATCGAGTGTCGAGCAAGTCGGTACCCAAAACACCGTATGAGTTGTGAACAAGAAAGAAATCCTCATTTAACTATTTACGTGTGTGGGGTTGTCCAGCTGAGGTAAAAGTTTTTAACCCAAATATAGGGAAGCTAGACTCTAAGACAGTCAGTTGCTATTTTATTGGCTATTCAGAAAAGTCAAAAGGTTATCGCTTCTATTGTCCTGACAGACAAACAAAGTTTGTAAAAACAAGACATGCTGTCTTCTTGGAGGATGATATGATCAGGGAAAACATGGTAGCGCGAGAAATTAGTTTTGAAGAGAAGCGGGAATACGTGCCCACTCCTATGGTTCAGGAGTCATTCTTTACGCTACCTGTTATTGCTGTACCAATAGTGCAAGACACTGAAGTAACAGCACCTGTTGTTAGTTCTCCTGTGGCAACAATGAATGAACATGAGAAACCTGTCCTTCAGGATCCCCTAGAACCCGTTGTCACACATGAGGGAGAGCAATAACAGCCTCATATAGAACAAACATCATCTAATGAGGCCCCTAGAATGTCTCAAAGAGTTAGGAGATCAGCCATTCCTGATGACTAAGAAGTTTATGAATGTGAAGAATTTCAAATGGAGGGTGATCTCACCTCATTTGAAGAAGACATGAGAAGTGCTCACTCATTCAAGTGGCTTGAAGCCATGGAAGATGAAATGAAATCAAGGAAAACCAACGGTGCTTGGGACTTAGAAACAATTCCTAAAGAAGCCAAGATAGTAAGTTGTAAATGGGTCTATAAAACTAAACATGACTTCAAAGAGAATATAGAAAGGTTTAATGCGCGACTTGTGGCGAAAGGTTTCACGCAAAGAGAAGGCATAGATTACAAGGAGACATTTTCTCTAGTCTCATGTAAGGATTCTTTTAGAATCATATGGCGCTTATAGCATATTACGATTTAGAATTACATCAGATGGATGTAAAGACGACGTTCCTAAACGGGGATCTGGAGGAAAATGTTTATATGGCACAACCGAAAGGTTTTGTGGTGGAAGGAAAAGAACGTATGGGATGCCGTCTGAAGAAATCCATTTACAGATTAAAACAAGCTTCAAGACAGTGGTATTTGAAGTTTGATAATACAATAAGAAAGTTTGGGTTTCAAAAAAATATAGAGGACAATTGCATTTATGCAAAGTTCAAGAATGGAAAATACATTTTCCTAGTCTTGTACGTGGATGCAATCTTGCTCGCTAGCAGTGAAGTAAATCTACTACTAGAAACAAAGTTCTTGTCCTCGAATTTTGATATGAAGGATATCGGTGAAGCTTCGTTCGTCCTAGGAATAGAGATTCACCGAGATAGAGAAAATGATGTTTTAGAATTATCACAAAAGGCATAGTTAGAAAAAGTTCTAAAGAAATACAGTATATAAAATTGTAAGTCTTCACCTGCTCACATAGTCAAGGGCGACAGATATGGGGAATTTCAATGTCCCAGAAACCAATATAAGATCGATCAAATGAAAGCGGTTCCATGTAGTTCAGCTGTCGAAAGTTTATAGTATGCTCAAGTGTGTACTCGTCCTGACTTAGCATTTGTTACCGGGTTACTTGACAGATATTATAGTAATCCAGAAATAGAACACTGAAAATTAGTAAAGAAAGTTTTGTGTTACCTGCAAGGTACGAAGGGTCTTATGCTAACGTACAGAAGATCTGATTCCCTACACATAGAGGGGTATACAGATTCTGATTATGCGGAAGATGACAGAAAGTTGACGTCAGGATACATATTCAATCTCGCAGGAGGAGCTATATCGTGGAAAAGCTCAAAGCAAACCGTCACTACATCGTCCACGATGTATGCCGAGTTTGTAACATGTTATGAGGCTACAGGGCAGGTGAATTGGCTGAATAAATTCATGCCCGGGTTGAAAGTGGTAGACGATATACATAAACCACTCAAGTTATACTGCGATAATAATCCAGCAGTATGTTATGCTCACAACAATAAGTCAAGTGATGTTGCCAAACACATTGACATAAAGTATTATGTTGTGAAAGACAAAGTCCGGAATCATATAATTAGTCTTGAGCATATAAGAACAGAAAAGATGCTCGCGGATCCGCTTACAAAAGATTTACCATCCAACGTGTTCAGATAACACTTAGCCGGTATGGGTTTAAGGGAAAACCTATGATTTCTGGACAATGATGGCCTAGTTGAGAATCTGTTTCAAAACAGAGAGGTGCATTGTAACTGTTTAATCTAATGACAACTGACCGTGACGATGAGACACGTTTTATGAACTGATCTGTGATGGAATGGGAACCAGATAAAGTAAGTAAGTTAAGTTTAACTCATAAGGTGAGATCAAGGAGGAGAACGTTATATTGATCTCCACCAATTGGCTCGGCCAATTGGACCCTTGGATCCACGCCCTGATCGGGGGCGCCCAACCGCTCCATGTTTGGTGGGCCCCCGTCGCACAACGCCATAAAAAGGGAGTTGAGGGCCAGGACACAAGACACGAGGTTCACCTGAGTCGTCAGACACCCCACCTACATCCTAACCCTAGCCGATCTAGAGAGAGGGCGCTGCCAGTGACGGGAAGCACCGCCGCCACTGCGACCGTGTCTTCACCGCCGGACTTCACCGCGTCACCGACAAGCACCGCCATGGCCAGTTCGTCTTCCTCGGGTTTGCCTCTCCGCACCCTCTCTCTCTGCTTCTCACTTTATCTTATGTTCTAGGGTTTGCCATGTTCTAAATTCAAGTATACACCCGCTAGATCTGCAACTAGGTGATCCTAAACTCCCTGCACATAATATGAGCAACTAGTCCATCAGCAATGACTTGGAAGTGTGGGGAATAATGCAATCAAGATTAATCTCACAAAAATATCCGTGTCCACTGGCGGAGCTTCATTGAGGCCAAAAGGTCATTGTTTTGAAGTTTTATACTTAATCATGCTTAAACATTGGCAACCTAGCTCTTTTAGCACTAATGGCCTCCCTCTAACATTTACGTGAAGCTTCGGCAGTGTCCGTGTCAGCATGTGTTATAGACATCCAAATTGCAATACTATGTCTAAAGAAAACAAGAAGGCGTATGTGTTATAGACCTATAGCAACTAAAGTGGCAATAAGCAATTGTTGCCACTGAAAAATACCCTGTGTCAGCACAACTCACCAACTAGGAATCCTAATGAGTAATGAGCAGAATCAAACTTCCAGAACAGAGCTAGTGCAGCTGCAGCTGGTACCGATCGGCGCCCGCGCAGAAAATCTTGGACACCGAGCTCGCCACCGTCTGTTTGCTTGCTCGTAAACGATCGTAAATTTCCAGTTAGGAACAGTGTTTTTCTCTCATACCAAACTAGCCAGCAGTAAATAATCCACGATACGTTTACAGCCGTGTCAGCCTCCACCTCCTGGATCGCGCTCCGCAGCCCCTGGAGCATCTCCTTCCCTATGGCGTTCTTGGACTCCGGCCGCTCCAGCCTCAGCTCCACGATCCCTGTAGCCAACGAATCACGGCTGGGAAACACAATCCCTACGAGCAACAAACGCAGAATTTCGTTGAGATGGGGGGGGGTTGAGATGATGGGGGTCAGAGACTGGACAGACAGACCGGTGTCCGGAGCCGAGAGCTTTTGGAGGCGGACGGGCCCGAGGATTTGGAGGGCGCGAAAGAAGACGGCGCTGTGGGAGGAGTCCGCAGAGGCGGAGGTGACCTCCGGCGCGTGGCGGCCGGAGACAGCGAGGAGGCGCCGGAGGCCGAGCATGTTGGGAGAGCTGGACTGAACCAGGTGCGGAGGAGCCGCACCCGGGTAAATACTGAGACACTGATTGGGCAGTGACGAGGTGTCGCCGTGTCAGGTAGAGTAGAGATGGGCAGAGAGGGAAGGAGACAGACGCAGCGCAACGGACACATCTTTGGATATGGTCGTATGGATAGATCACGCACGATTCACGAGTTTTCAGCTCGAATATTATACTCGCCCAGCAGCTCTTGAGCTCTCCCACCTTGAACTCTCGTGATCACGGTCGGTCGCCGTCTCGCGGATGAGAAAACGCGGTGCGGTTGTAAGGAGCTCAGAGCTGTTACCACTCACCCGAGCCCCGCGCTGGACGCCTGGAACCAAATCTCTGAGACGTCGTTGGGACCAGAGGATCGATCCACGGCCATGAGGCCGTGAGTATGAGCACGAGCACGTGCACGCCGGCGGGCGGAGGCGGAGGCGGAGCTGCAGCTGCCCTCGTTGCGGAAAACCGGAGCAGCAGCGCCGTCCTAGCAGGAACCGCTAGCTGCCTAGCTGACCACCCGGTCCAACCACCGCGCAGCCGCGGGTAGGTACAGCGTGACGCGAGCCGTGTTAGCCCATGCACCCCGGCCTGTCTAAGCTGAACAACCAGGTTAAACATTGCCCGTTGGGCCTCTTCACTCTTCTGTAGCAATTCCAGGGCCCAGTGCACAACCATTCCTTCCTTAAACACGGCCCGCTGAAGTCACTCTTTGTAGCAGACTCTCAGGACGATTATCATCATTCTTTCTGATACTACTTTCCTGTGTACACAGGCTTCCTCTTCTCGGCAAATGCAGCCAGGGCCTCAAGGCGATCCTGCGTGTGCAGCAGCTGCTCGTAGCACTCCCCTTCGATAGCCAGCGCCGAGGTCATGTCCGCGACCTCTGTCCCCTCATTGATAGCCTTCTTTGCCATCCTTATCCCCAAGGGACCCTGGAAGAACGAGAACCAAGTTCAGAGCGGGTTAAGGGGCCAGGCCACTGGACCAGTGATCTCAATGAAATGAACCCAATTTCCGATGAATTCGTTCACGCAGGTTGACTGGTCCTGGCAGAAAAATAGAGAGGACGTACCCAGTTCAAAGAGCTCTCGTTCGGTGCGGGTCTGGGGAAAGATGTCAGTGGCAAGCCTTACTCTCGCCTGTGCAATACGAGGAGACCGCGACTCAAACCCGGAACCTTCCGGTCACAAGCGGTAAGACTCTACCGCTTGCACTAGGCCCCGCAAGTAGTTCTATTATTTCACTTATTATTAATTTCCAGTTGCTCAAAAAAACACTTATTATTAATTTCCGATGAATTCGTTCACGCAAGTTGACTGGTCCTGGCAGAAACTTGTTATTATTTGCATTTGTGTTTTTTTGTTGTTGCAAATATATACTGTGGCATGTAATCTTTAGATGGGAAGTGTGAAGTTGTGAACTCAAGAAATTCCTGTCTTTGTGTTTTTTGTTGTTGCAAATATATACTGTGGATTTTAGATGGGAAGCTTGAACTCATGAAGAAATTCCTGTCTTTAAAAGATCAGATTAAGAATGATCCTTACCTTCTGAGTTATCTCACAGGCAACGTCAAGAGCCTTCTGGTAAGCCTCTCCTGCTGGAACACAATAGTTTGCTAGTCCTGAAACCCAAACACCAAGTTAAGAGTTGTTGCAATAAGTAATAAGTAGGTACAAATAGGTAACAACTAACAAGGTTAGCATTACCCATCATTACAGCTTCAGCTGCACCACATCTGCGGCCAGTGAATATCAGCTCCTTTGCTCTGGACCTCCCGACGATCCTAGGAAGGCGTTGTGTACCTCCAGCTCTGTATAGTACAGCAAACGGAAGTTATTTCACCGAAGCAGATTACTCTGGTAGTTTTGGTTAGGTTCTGTGCACTTTTTGAAAGGACCTAGGATGCCGCCTAGAGGGGGGGTGAATAGACGTTTCTGAAAATTAACACCTTTAAAAGCGGAAACAATTAGAAGGAGGAGTTTCCAAAATGGAAACTCCAAATCAAGAGTACTACCACTCCTCACAAGTTAGCCACAAAGTAAACAAGGTATAAAGAATATATCTAGAAGCTACAACCCTGCAACACCAAGTTAGAACAGAGAATAAATATTTTCAGTGCAGACAAGAAATACCGGACGTGTCCGGTATACACGATTTCTGCAGATCTGCCCCGAACTTGCTCCTTTCGATTTCTATCTTCAAACCAAACTGCGGGCACCTAGTGGAGATGACAATATATACAGAGAGAACCTGCGAACAGCTAAACAACACAAATATCAAATGAAATGCGAATTTAGACACGATATTTGTTTTTCGAAGTTCGGACTCGTTCGAGTCCTACTCTCTCTCCGTTGAGGGGCTGCAGGCGACCCAACAAGGTCAGCCCTAGAGGGTACCACGAAGGTCACTCTAGCCGGAGTCTTTTCCAACTCCTTTTCCTCCTTCCACTAATTTGATTCCGAGGCGGAATCGACCGTTCTAAACTTTCCGAAGCAACCACAATCTCTAGGTTGCTCTCCCATGACGCCTAGCCGTCTAGGACCGAAGCAGTCCAAGAGTAACAAATGCGAATCACGAGATTGACAATATGCACAAGTGCTCAAGTGGTGGCTTGCTCTCTTTTCAAATTCTCTCTTAACCCACAAATTGATTTTGTAATTTGGATCACACACTCACTAAGAGAGGGTTTAGGAGAGTTGGCAAGGCTAAAAAACGTGTGTCTATCTCGTGAGAATCAGCAGACCTCCAAAGGTGGAGGCTTGGGGGTATTATAGCCCCTTGAAAAAAACTAGCCGCTTTTATAGCCGTTGCAATACCGGACACGTCGGTATGCATACCGGACACGTCCGGTATGACTCGAGATCGCGCGCTAACGGTAACTAAGTTCTGATGATGTTGTGAGGCATCGGAACTCCCGAAGAATGCGGGACTTCCGACCGCCGGAACTCCTGACTCAAGTCGGAACCCCTGACCCTCAGTAATTTTGAAAAACATGTAACTGAGTTAAAGTTAGTGAGGTGTCGGAACTCCCGACATATGTCGGAACTCCGAAACCGTCGGAACTCCCGACAAACGCCGGAACTTCCGACCCTCACGGCTTTTTGAAAACTAGCCGTTGGCTTCTGGTCATCCATACCGGACACGTCCGGTATTAATACCGGACACGTCCGGTATGACCAGGACAGAGAACCCTCCAAGTCAGTTGAAGTGCGACACGTCGGAACTCCCGACCCATGCCGGGACTCCCGACCGTCGGAACTCCCGACCACGCCGGAACTCCCGACTAACCAACCCGAGAACAACAATTTACAATTTCTTTGGACAAATCTGGGACACGTCCGGTATGAATACCGGACACGTCCGGTATTGCCAGACCAGCAACAAATCAGTTAGCTCTTTTGTCTCTCAAATACTCAAAAACTCACATGGGTTGGCATGAGCACTTATGAAACATTATCTATCAACATGATGCATCCCTCTTAATAGTACGGCATACCTATTAAACTCAAGACAAACGGAAATATGAATTTGTACCACTTGAGTTGTTCTTTTGAATTGATGCCGTCCCTTCCAATCTTCATCAAGTAAGGGTGCTAACATGTTGATGTTGATCTTTTCACTTGAGCATAGCCATCTTGAGCATGTGACTTGATTCCATTCATCAAGTTTGAATAATTCCAAATGTATCAAGTCACTTCCATCAAATACTTCATTATAGATTTGATCCTTCACATCAATATGACCATCTTAGCTTGACTAGTACCTCAACTAAATGCAAGTACTTTCTTCTTCACCCTAGCTAGGTTCTTCGGCCGCCAAGCCGTCGCTTGCCCTTCACCCTTGCTTAGTACCTCGAAGCATTTCCTTGCTATCTTCACCATCTCAAGCCATCAAGTCACATCTTGTGTTGAATCATCCATTCATATGTATTGTTATCTTTTTCATTTTAATTTAGCAAGCTTCAAATATGAGACCATTCCATATGCAATCCCTCATGTCTCATTAACTAATAATCATGAGCTTGCTTTCATATAGTCAATGGAAATCCCACAAAAAATAAGCCTTCACATGAATTCCATTTGCATTGTTGTCTTGTGCTCGAACTAGATTGTTTATACAACAACACATCATTTTGGCTTTCATTAAGTACCTGTGAGATAACCTATTACCTGTTCACACTTAGCAACGGGTTAGTCCTTTAATCACGTTGTCATTCAATCAACCAAAACCCACTAAAGGGCTAGATGCACTTTCAATCTCCCCCTTTTGGTGATTGATGACAACTTGATTAAAGCTTACTAAAATGATATAAACATTTAAACTTTTGGGTTCAATGATTTATGAGAGGCTCCCCTTAATATGTGCTTATGATTAGAATTCACAAAATGACCTCAAATGTCAATTGCACATACTAAAACAAATAGGAGACTCCCCTAAATCATTTCATCCGTATAGGGTGCATGTGTGTGTGACAAAGAGAAACCGTGATGCCTATGACAAGATATATCACACAAGACTAAACAAAAGCATCACACCATACAAAGTCACTCTAAAACATGCATGGTCCTTATGAAAGTAAATACATCATATATATCACACACATAGCACTCATCTCAAAGATTTCTCAAATCATATCTCTCCCCTTGTCATAGCTAGACACAAGGTTGCACTCCTGAAGCTTTAAACATATCTCTTCCCTTAAGCTTTCATCTCTCTCCTCCTTAAGCTTTAATCATATCTCTCCCCTTTGTCATCTATCGCCACAAAGGGTCACACAAAGCACAAAGGGTGCTTAAGGTTCAAACTTTGTACAAATCTCTCCCTCTTTGTATTAACCTCTCCCCTTTGTCATCTTAAAGAGGTTGTACTTGTCACTTGTTTGCAATTCAAAATAGATCAAGTACATGGGTTTACTAGCTCATGAACAAACTCATACACTAACCACTAGATCATATAATCATTCAGGCAATAGTGGTAGTCTATGAATCTAAAATTTTCATTTGTAGTGCATGATCCTATAAGCATGTACTATATGCACTAACCGCATACTAGTAAGGGATGAAAAATGATCATGCACAATACAATGATACCTTTGCTATGTTGGAGAGGAAGATAGTCATATAGATTTCAATTCATTTCTCCAGTAGCACCATGAAGTCCAATTATAAGCTTGGTGAAGACCAATAGATACCAATTCTTTGAATTCCTATTCTTCACCCATATGAATTGAGAATCACTAATGATCAAGTGCACTTTTCTTGTTGTGGTTGGCTTGCTTCTTCTTTGATCATTGCTTGCTTGAGAGAACTGAAAGATGCACCACTTGTAATACCACTTGAAATTTCATGATACCACTTGAAATTTTATGACTTGTTCTCTTTTGGGTGTTGCTTGCTTTTTAGACCAATCTCTTGATTTTCTTCAACCAAGTACCTCAAATGTCCCTTTTAGATTACCACTTAGATTTTAGCCATCCAAGCCTAGAGCGAAGTGACCTCTCTCCAAAGAACCATCCTTGATACTCACTTGAAATAACTTGAAAGAAAATGTTTGATTGATCCATATTGTTGGACTTAATTTGATGAATAACTTTAAATCATTCTTTAAGTCCTTTTCTTTCTACTTGTTTAAGTCCTTTTCTTTCTATCAAAAGATCTCCAATTATCACTAGAATTTAAACTCCATCTTCATCTTGATCTTGGTCTTGATCTCTAGCTTGAGTACCAAATGTGTACTAGATACACTCTTCAAATAAATTGTCTTGTACTCATCATTTGTCATGCTTCTATCTCAAACTAAAACCAAAACATAGGTACCTCAATCACTTATAGATATGATTCTAATTTGCGGACCTTTGAATCTAAGTGACTTTTGATCAATCCGATAATTGTCACTTTCCTGGCAGATTCTGTACTCTTCAAAGAATAAATCATATCTCCCAAAGTACATATCCAAAAACCACGAAATTTGGTGAAGATGTGACACACTAAGTCTTCTAGTAGCTGTAAAAATTTGAGCTTCTTTGGACTTCTATATTGCTACCAGATTTCATATCTTTCCACACAGGTACATGCTGAAAACTGCTGCACTATAGCTGACAAGATCTACTCCAAATCCGAAGTATCACTTATCCAAATCTCATGAAATTTGCACAGCAACTAATACCATAAGTGTAGAGCATGCAGACCAAATTTCAAGCCAATACAAATAGATTTGATTACTCAAACATGTCTATGATCACTGCTAGCTTAGATTTTCAATATTGGACAGATTTCAATAATTGAGCCATTTTTCTCCAAATTGAACCAAACTTGAAATCAATTTGTTTGAATACTCTCACAAGACATATGTCCATTCAAACCACTTACTAGAAGAAATCTTATGAACATATCCAATCAAACCAACTTCAAACTTGATTACTTAAGCATTTAATCCATTCAAACATCTCATAGCAAGCAACATATGCATATGTATCCAATTCAATTAACTCATATGCACCCAAATAAACTTTGATCAACAAGAGATATACCTTGATAGCTTATGATCATCTTTGCAAGCTTCAACTCCACTTATTTGCATGCCTTCAAATATATCAATAAATTCCTACAACTTGAATATGACACTTGTATGTTGATAGCATATGGACTTCACTCAATTTTGACTTGGCATTGGGATAGAATTGCACTAGGCTTCAATACTTGACTCAACATAAGATGAACAATAATAATTCCATTGAATCAAGTCTCCAATGCCATGGTACCTACAAACGATCATCCACTTTTTCGATGGTACCCAAACTAGTTTGGGTCCTCCCATGTTAGACGCTTAACATACTTAGGCATAGCCTTAGTATGAATAGCGGAATATTTTTGCAATACTAACCAATAGGGTACCATGACAAACCTTCCTAGGCATAATATTTGCATTAATTGAAATAGGCTTAGGATTCTCACTTAGGGGACATGAATTAGCCAAGAATTGATTTTTCTCTTTTCGAATATTTGGCAAATTTATGATTTTCAAAATTTGAGAGATTTTAGTGGGACATAGGGATATTTATAGACTTGAGAGAACCATGTCACATGTGATTAGGCAAATAATCAACCAAGGGTAGCAACAATCACAATATGACATGACTAGGTCACAAAGACCCAAAAACCACATGATTTTCAAAAACCACACCACCTACACATGCTAGTTAGGGATTTTGTAAAACATCTATCCTATATCACACAAATGCACAAACTAGCATATAAAGGGCCTTAGGTGCACTTACAATGCATGTATGTAAATACATACCTTTGCCTTGAGCCCACAATATCACCACTGAGATAATACATGGCATGACAACATCATGTTGACCTCACTTGTCAAATAATCATACCATATATGAAATCAATTTTCATCCAAAGGAATACAAATAATGCTAGATAAAATTGTTAGTCCACAATGGTGCAAAATAGAAACTTAGCTCCCCCTAAATAAGTGCTTTAAGTAATTTGAACAACTTTCAACAAGCACTTTTATTCTATTAAGAAATCGGGAGCCAATTTTCTATTTTGACCATAAATCAAATAAGTTTGCCATATTTAAAATTGAGTTCGGGAGATGCTCACAATCCACTTAGATTTAATAAATCACAAGCTTCTGAGTAAATTAGAGATTTATGAATCATATATTAATCAAAGACTCAGTTGCAATTTAATTTGTGTTCTGGTTCCTGTAATACCGGACACGTCCGGTTGTATACCGGACACGTCTGGAATACACAGAACAGAAACACTGACTTTCTGTCCCTGGCCATACCGGACATGTCCGATAGTAATACCGGACACGTCCGATATTTGCAGGACAGAGACAATTAATTCTCTGCTTGTGATTCTTGTTTAGCTCTAGTATTTATTGTATACTTGCACCTCAACAAATGAATTGCTCTACTAGAGAATTATTAAAAGCATCATATGACAAAGTAAAATTCTTTTTAATTGAATCTAATTAGCCACTTTCATTATTTCACAAATGTACTTATTTGTGAACTATAGAACATGAAACGAACAAAGTGGCTATCCTAAAAGGTTTAGGTACTTGTTACCAATGGTGATAATGAAATATATGATATATTCATTGAATTATCTTCGGGTCAACCATATAAGGAATTATGATAAGAATTTGTTGATAGATTGAGTGAAAATAGTCACATTGCTTGCTCAATCACCCCGAAACCTTCATCCCATTACCAAGTACCTACATCATTAACCTAAGCACACTTTGGTACCCAACTCTTGTTGGGTCCTTTTGAGTTAGTTAATAAGTGTTTAGGCACCCAAATGGCTTTAGCATTAGTTTGTGGTGAACACATCACCTTACTAGTGCTAACTCCATTTGTGGTCTTCCTAAGCATATCATTATAAACAAATGTGTTTGGCTTAGGAGTTTTACCATTTGGGCATTCATAGCTTAGATGCCCCTTTCTTCTACAAGCATAGCATATGCGGCCTTTGTGTGCTCTATGCTTGATTTGCTTGTATGGACATCTATCAACCTTGTGGCCCATCTCATTGCACCCATAGCATCTTCTAGTTGCAACTTGGGCTTCCTTTCTTGCTTCTTTGTACATTGGGCATTTCTTGGAAGAAGCCTTTTGATTGGCGGCTTCAACTTTGTCGGCCCAACTCTTGTGTGGACACATAGCCCACTCATGTCCATACAATCCACAACCATAGCACATCCTTTTTCCATGTTTCTTGCTCTTGGTTGTGTTGGCCTTGCTTGAGATGTGATTCTTTTGTTGGGCTTTGGAGGAAGCAAGGTTTGAACCCTTCTCAAGCTTCTTCACCATGTTATCACGGTTATCTTGAGAAGGTTGTTCTTTCTCCTTACCCTTCAACCGAATCACATCTTTCTTTAATCTTTGCACTTCTTCTTTGAGCTCTATGTTTTCTATAAGATTTAGCTCAATCGAAGATTGGCTTGCTTGAGGAGCACACTCATTAGTACAAGAAATATTTATTTGAGATGGTGTACTAGTGAGCGGATGTGTGAGAGGTTGAGAGAATTTTACCGATGTAATCACAACCTCATGAGCCACCTCAAGCATGATGCTTGATTCTACTACTTCCTCATGAGAGCACTTTAGATGAACATAATTTGCTTGTAGCTCATTATACTTGCTTGATAGTTCATCGAGCCTTGCCTTGAGCTCGAAGTTTTCCTTCTCTAGTTGTGAAACACTAGAAGAGGAATTAGTAACTAAAGCATGCTCGATTGACAATTTTTCATACCTCTCATTTATTGCCTTTAGCTCTTGCAATTTGGAGATGAGAAACTTTTCTTGATTTTGAAGCGATTGCTCTTGCTTCTCAATCTCTTCTTCAAGCTCATCATTCTTTTCAACTATCTTCATGATGATGAACTTGTCTTTATGGTTGAGATGATCAAGGTTGTAGTTGTCTTCAATTTCAACATCACTCTTATCTTGATCATCTACTTGTGCTTTCTCCTTTTCTTGATCTTTCTTGTTATTCTTCTTCTTGCTTTTCTTGGCCATGAGACACAAGTGATGAGTATCATGAGATACTGAGGTTGACTCATCACTTGGTCGCCATCGGGCTTGAGCATCGCTATAAAATTTGCTTTTTGGTTCTGTTGCCTCGGCCATACCGGACACGTCCGGTGAGGCATACCGGACATCCGGTATAATGTGGGCGAGCTGAAAGTCGTCATGTGTTTGCTTGCACTTCTTGCTCGGCTCGGTGCTCTTGAGGTCTTTGTGAGGCTTCTTCATTTGTATGATGACACAATGGACATACTTTCCAATGACTTAATCTCAAGTGCATCATCACATTTGGATTTTCCATACAAATCAAAAGTCTAGTCCAAATGAGATGAGCACTCTCCGGAGGTGGTTGTCCATTGAAGATTGCCTCATCTTGAACCTCTACACTCAATGTACTCAAAATAATATTAATAGCTTGAGCATTGAGTTGCACGCATATCTCTTCCTCTTTTGACAAATTTTTGTAGTTGCTCCAATCAACTATAGAAAGAGGTATGCTTGCATCCACAATATGCTCAACAAGAGGACTAATATCTCTAAAAGCATTGAGTACATGTATTGACCAAGGTAGAAAGTTTGAACCATCATTTTGGAGAAGCACCGGCTCCAACTCGATAGGCGTCGACATCCTTTTCTCACGGCGGTGAAGCTTTAGGTGAGAACCTTGCTTTGATACCAATTGAAAGGACCTAGGATGCCGCCTAGAGGGGGGGTGAATAGGCGTTTCTGAAAATTAACACCTTTAAAAGCGGAAACAATTAGAAGGGGGAGTTTCCAAAATGGAAACTCCAAATCAAGAGTACTACCACCCCTCACAAGTTAGCCACAAAGTAAACAAGGTATAAAGAATATATCTAGAAGCTACAACCCTGCAACACCAAGTTAGAACAGAGAATAAATATTTTCAGTACAGACAAGAAATACCGGACGTGTCCGGTATGAATATCGGACATGTCCGGTATACACGATTTCTGCAGATCTGCCCCGAACTTGCTCCTTTCGATTTCTATCTTCAAACCAAACTGCAGGCACCTAGTGGAGATGACAATATACACAGAGAACACTGCAGAACAGCTAAGCAACACAAATATCAAATGAAATGCGAATTTAGACACGATATTTGTTTTTGAAGAGTTCGGACTCGTTCGAGTCCTACTCTCCGTTGAGGGGGGCTGCAGGCGACCCAACAAGGTCACCCTAGAGGGTACCACGAAGGTCACTCTAGCCGAGTCTTTTCCAACTCCTTTTCCTCCTTCCACTAATTTGATTCCGAGGCGGCGGAATCGTGAATTCTAAACTTTCCGAAGCAACCACAATCTCTAGGTTGCTCTCCCCGTGACGCCTAGCCGTCTAGGACCGAAGAGTCCAAGAGTAACAAATGCGAATCACGAGATTGACAATATGCACAAGTGCTCAAGTGGTGGCTTGCTCTCTTTTCAAATTCTCTCTTAACCCACAAATTGATTTTGTAATTTGGATCACACACTCACTAAGAGAGGGTTTAGGAGAGTTGGCAAGAGCTAAAAAAGCGTGTGTCTATCTCGGTGAGAATCAGCAGACCTCCAAAGGTGGAGGCTTGGGTATATTATAGCCCCTTGAAAAACTAAGCCGTTTATAGCCGTTGCAATACGGACACGTCCGGTATGCATACCGGACACGTCCCGGTATGACTCGAGATCGCGCCAACGGTAACTAAATTCTGATGATGTTGTGAGGCATCGGAACTCCCGAAGAATGCGGGACTTCCGACCGCCGGAACTCGACTCAAGTCGGAACCCCGACCCTCGGTAATTTTGAAAACATGTAATGGCGAGTTAAAGTTAGTGAGGTGTCGGAACTCCCGACATATGTCGGAACTCCGACCGTCGGAACTCCCGACAAACGTCGGAACTTCCGACCCTCACGGCTTTTGAAAACTAGCCGTTGGCCACGGTCATCCATACCGGACACGTCCGGTATTAATACCGGACACGTCCGGTATGACCAGGACAGAGAACCCTCCAAGTCAGTTGAAGTGCGACACGTCGGAACTCCCGACCCATGCCGGGACTCCCGACCGTCGGAACTCGACCTACGTCGGAACTCCCGACTAACCAACCCGAGAACAACAATTTTACAATTTCTTTGGACAAATACCGGACACGTCCGGTATGAATACCGGACACGTCCGGTATGTATTGCAGAACCAACAACAAATCGATTAGCTCTTTTGTCTCTCAAATACTCAAAAACTCACATGAGTTGGCTTGAGCACTTATGAAACATTATCTATCAACATGATGCATCCCTCTTAATAGTACGGCATACCTATTAAACTCAAGACAAACGGAAATATGAATTTGTACCACTTGAGTTGTTCTTTTGAATTGATGCCGTCCCTTCCAATCTTCATCAAGTAAGGGTGCTAACATGTTGATGTTGATCTTTTCACTTGAGCATAGCCATCTTGAGCATGTGACTTGATTCCATTCATCAAGTTTGAATAATCCCAAATGTATCAAGTCACTTCCATCAAATACTTCATTATAGATTTGATCCTTCACATCAATATGACCATCTTAGCTTGACTAGTACCTCAACTAAATGCAAGTACTTTCTTCTTCACCCTAGCTAGGTTCTTCGGCCGCCAAGCCGTCGCTTGCCCTTCACCCTTGCTTAGTACCTCGAAGCCTTTCCTTGCTATCTTCACCATCTCAAGCCATCAAGTCACATCTTGTGTTGAATCATCCATTCATATGTATTGTTATCTTTTTCATTTTAATTTAGCAAGCTTCAAATATGAGACCATTCCATATGCAATCCCTCATGTCTCATTAACTAATAATCATGAGCTTGCTTTCACATAGTCAATGGAAATCCCACAAAAAATAAGCCTTCACATGAATTCCATTTGCATTGTTGTCTTGTGCTCGAACTAGATTGTTTATACAACAACACATCATTTTGGCTTTCATTAAGTACCTGTGAGATAACCTATTACCTGTTCACACTTAGCAAACGGGTTAGTCCTTTAATCACGTTGTCATTCAATCAACCAAAACCCACTAAAGGGCTAGATGCACTTTCACTTTTCAATGTTGAGTACATCAAGAAATGCATGTACAATAACTATAGTCAAACCATGCAGTGGGAAAGTTCTATCATGACAAAGAAAACCACTATCAAATTTTGATTCTAGAAAAGTAAACACATCATGTAAAGTCCTGCTTGTCGGTTTCGCCTTTTCAGCATCAACATATCGAATCGACTATTTGCAAGGCACTTAAAGTTGATATAGATGCTTACTTCTACAAGTTCCTTATGCTTGAGTCTGTGTCAAACTTTTGCCAGCCACGTCAAAGAAGTGAATAAATCTACGTTAACTACAAGGTCAGTCTTCAGGCATAATGTTGGCTAAGTCTTCCTGAGCAGCCCCCTGTTGAAGCCAGCAGTTTATTTTCTATGAAATCACGTCCAATTACGGCTAGATTTATCACGTCCCAATTCAAGACTAAAAAATTGCACCAGGCTGGGGACACCCTATGTATTTCAGGCTATTTTGTTTCAGAGCATCTTGACATTTTCTTGAAAAAAATCGTATATAAAACTATAAAAGTAAAACACAGTGTAGATTATTTATTTCCATACCCAGGTATAATAGCAAGGCCTGTTTCTGGCAGTCCAAGTTCTGCATTTTCCCCTGCACAGCATGTAGGTACGCATTTCAATATCCAAAACAACATGAAATAGTTATCCCATAGGATGGACAGAATTTGGTAATACTCCAGAACAAAGGCACCACCGCATATTCGGAGATCGCATGCCAAAGCCAGTTCTAGCCCACCACCAAGGGCAGCTCCTTCAATGACAGCAATTGTTGGAATAGGGAGTGCCTATTGAAACAAACTGTGATTTGTAAGTACCATAAGAACAACATAGGGAGAATTCTGTATTTGGCACTGAAATAAATCACTCTTCCGTATTTGACACTGGAAATTTTGAACTTCCTTATCTAGCATCAACTTGAAAATTCCTTCCGTATATGGCACTTCCGTCCATTTTGGCCATCCATCCGTTTGTTGACTTCCTTGACCATGTCAGTTTTTCTTGATAAGTACCAAAATATTGTCACTCCCCCCCCCAGCGTCCACCGCCGCCAAGCCACAGACGCGCCCGCATCGTCAAGGCCATCTCCCGTGTGGCGCCGCCGTCGCGCCGACCACATCGCCCATGAGCGCCAGCCCGCTTCAGGAGGCGGCAGGCCGCGGCGGGCGGGCCGAGCGATCAAGGCTCCCCTTCACGCCGCCCCGATGACGCCGCCGGGCCAGCTCTACCAGTTGTTCCACCCCCGCCGTCCCTCTACGCATGACCTCGCAACCTCGACCTCACCCAGCGCCTCCAGATCCTCCCGCGACAGATGATGGCCTCAGGCAAGCACGCGCCCCTCATGTCCTCGCTCTCCGGGGCGACTTCAACCCGTCCTCCATCCAGAGGCCCACGGGCATCTCGGGCGTCGGCGAAGAAGCGCCTCGTCGTGCGTCCCAGTCCATGCCGACCGCTCCTCGGCGACAAGGTCACCAAAGCGTTCCCGCCCGATCTGCTCCCGTGCCCGACTCCTACAGCGGGCCCGACCTCTGTCTGAGCTCCGCTTCGAAGCGCAGCGCCCGGTAGCGCCAGCGCCGCCAGCACACCATCGACTATGAGCTTGAGCCCAAGCGTGGCGGAGGCTGGCTCGCGCCATGAAGAGCTTCCCGGCTGGCGGGCTGGAGGAAGGCTAAGGAGGCCTTGGGAGGGACTCCCGCCGATCGCTCTCCCACGCAGCAGTTCCGCTTAATCGCGGGAGGCCATCGACGTGGAGGACCGCATCGTGGAGCTGGAAGCGCTACCCAGGTGGTGGTGGAGACCGAGTCCGGCAAGGCGTGCGTGGAGCTCGAGCTGGAGCGCGCCGGAAGAAGGCGGCTAGGGAGGTGGAGGGGAGGAGGAGGACCTCGCCACCTCGCGGCCCGGCGTCCACGGTGGTGCGGCTCCCGAGACGGCAAGGTCGCCGAGGCGACCACCGTCTTCATGCTACCGGTGCTCGGGGAGGCGGATGGCGTCGCTGCCATGGAGTCGGCGCGCCAGCGGACCAAGACGGACGTGGACCTTGGCATTGTGGAGGTAGACAAGGCGTGGTAGTGTGGGCTGTGGTGTGCCGAGTGGGGCCCGTGTGCGAGCGGACGATCTTCGTCGTCGTCATCGAAGTGGGCTAACGGCCGGAGGCTGTCGTGGCAGACGGTCGATGAGGAGCCAGTGCTGGTCATTGCCAACACCTGTTGCTGGTACATAGAAGGGTATATATGTCATTTTATGTGGCACTTGACACCGTTACTGTATCAAATGGACGGAAGTGCCATATATGGAAGGAATTTTTAAATTAATGCTAGATAAGGAAGTTCAAAATTTCCAGTGCCAAATACGAAAGAGTGATTTGTTTCAGTGCCGAATACAGAATTCTCTCAACAACACATGCTGATATGTACATCAAATAACTATGGCCAATGAAAAAAACTTGAGTCATGGGCCAATGTTTACCCATTACCCATTTTGTTGATTTAATGTTACAAATGCAAAAGGGCAAATTAAACTTGAGTTCCAGGTGCAAACCTCAAAAGACGAAAATGTAGATCTCAAGGATCTAGCATACTCCCCAACGTCAGAAGAGTTCATTAGCCTCCTTTCCTGCTAACAATAGTATTGCTCTGAGATGGGGCCCTTGTCGTTTCATTAGTCATTATACAGTGAATATGATGTTCTTTATTCTTGAACTGATCTAAAGGTCATAACAAGGGACAGAGGCAAGGAGGCAAGTATTACTGTATCAATTATGATATGTCAAACAAATTGGTTGAGAAATCAATGTCATAGCGGAGTGTGCAAAAATGATCCCTTTAGCAGTACCATGATGTCACTACATAATAAAGGCTTACGTCAATCATTTTATAGCTGCTAGTAGGAAAGATATGCTACAAATTCTTAATTCCCAAAGATACAAAAGCATCCGACCTGAGTTTGGTGGGACTGTGGGACATATCCATGATTAAATTGTAAGGAACATTTCAAGGATGCTATACATAATGTTTCATAGGAAATAATCAGAAATCGTAGAAACAATTAGTCACTGTTAAAAGTTAAGAGTTTCAGAAATAGAAAAGCCATCAAAGAAACAAAATACTAAGATTTCTAGATTAATTTCCATTGGTTCCTGATATAAATTACTTTATTTGGTGCATACCAAAATTATATACAATCATATCTAGAGCAATCACACAGTCACATGTGGAATAATAGTAGTTCAACATATATATGAGGGGTCATGGTTGTTTCTCTTTAAGCCACACACTCTAGTCTTTACTAATCATAGACCCTAGAGTTTCTAAAGTTGTCCTTCAAACATTCTTTGCAAATGAAATTGTCTATCAAAACATCCTTTTGTCTCGTATACTTAGACGCACCTCAAGATACCGACTCTTCTATGTGTTGGCTTAGCCATGAGTCGTTCTTTTCCCCAAGCCTTCACACCACTCCAACCATTCCTTTTCTTTTTAACAATTAAATCTAAGACACAGTATTTCTGAACATCAATATCAGCATTGCGCAAAGTTCACCAATCAACTCTGCTGATAGCATTTCGCAACTGCTCTTTAATCATAACTAATCTGGATCTGGAATACGCACATGCACCTAAACCACTTTTGCCTGTCTTCTACAGAAATCGAAACTCGTGTTCATTTGTTGTGTCCCAACATCCAAGCGGCTAAACCCATCTAAAAAACAAACTGAACAGTCCAGACCTTGAGATCGGCGCCTGCACAGAAAGCCCCCGGCACGGAGCTCGCAACAAGGACGACCTTCGCCGTCGTGTCGGCCTGAATCTTCTCTACAGCGCTCCGCAGCCTCCTCATCACATCCCAATTAATGGCGTTCTTGACCTCCGGCCGCTCCAGCCTCAGCTCTAAGATCCCTGAACCGGGACCCAGGTCAAAGAATAATCAAAAGGAGGAATTTTAGAACAGCTACCAAAAAAAAGAAAATTTTAAAAGCCGACAGTGGCTTCTAGGTGGCAGGTTCACAGACAGGAGTTGGGTGCCGGGAGCTTCTGGAGGCGGACGGGCTCCGGCTGGGCTAGGATTTGGAAGGTGCGGGCGACTAGGGAGTGAAGGCCAGTGGTGGTGGATACGGAGGTCGACGGAGCGTGGCCAGACTTTGGCATTTCACACATAGTCGAAAACTGTTTCTACTTTTATCGTCCCGCAAAGTGGTTTCGTTTGTTTGCAATTATAAAACTGGTGTAAGCCGCTGAAATATATTTCGTGTAGTTTTAATTTGTGGAAAAAAAAAAAGGCACATCCTTCCGGTTCTACCCCTGCCTGCTTCCTCCATGGCCGCACCGGTGCGCCGCCTTCTTCTGTTCGTCGTCGCCGTCGCGGGAGCCCTGGCGCTCCCCGTGGCGGCCGAGATCAAGGAGTCCTTCAGGGAGGACCTGCGCTCGTCCATCATGTTCGAAAAGTTCGGTTTCTCCAAGTCCAGCGCGGTCCGGATCATTGTCTCTGGCGCCGCCGTCTCCTCCCCCGTCGCGCGGCCGAACAACGGGCAGCTCGGGTTCTTCCTCCTCTCCGACGAGTCCCTCCTCCATGCCATCGACGAGGCGCGGGAGGGGCCCCTGTGGAGAAAGCGCCTTGGCGACTCAACGGCGGCGGCGAGGACCCCGACGGTGGCTCTGTCTCTGGCGGGTGCGTGCTCAACAGCCCCTACGTGAAGAAGCTCTTCACCTTCAAAAACCTGAAGGACGGCCACTACAACAAGTCCTTCACGGTCACCCGCCCCGACGAGTACACCCTCTTCTTCGCCAACTGCGCCTCGGAGGCGCTCGTCTCCATGACCGTTCGCACCGAGATGTACAACGTCAACGCCGACGGCTCCAAGGACTACCTCCCCGTCGGCGCATGCGGCGTCGGGCATTGGCGTCCGGTTCAACCACCTCGCGGCTTTGGAGCCCCTCGTGGACTGCGCCGGCGTGCGTCCGCGGTTCGACGTGCAGCCGCGGGCGTCGGTAGTGTTCCTCTGCTTCGGGTCCGGGTGTCCGGGAGCCTGGGCTGGTTCGACGCCGCCAAGGCCCTCCCGCGGCCGGCTCGCGGCACTTCCTGTGGGCGCTGCGCGGCCCTCCCGCGGCCGGCTCGCGGCACCCGTCGCGGCGCTTGGATGGCGAGGGCGGAGGGTGAGAAGGCCGCAGGAGGCGCGAGAGGCGAACGCATCGAGGTGGCTCCCCACGGCTGCAGAGCCCCGGCGGGGAGCGAGAGCACCATTGGCGTGGCGGCGGCGTAGAGGACCAGTAGCGCTGCTCTCGCTTGTCCACCATGTCCGTAGAATCAGATTTCGAAAGCATACCCACGAGGCATGCGGTGAGAAAGCAGGCAGGGGTAGAACCGGAAGGATGTGCCTTTTTTCCACGAATTAAAACTACTCGAAGTGTATTTTACACGAGTTTTATAATGATAAACAAGCGAAACCACTTTGCGGAATGGTAAAAGTGCGAAACCAGTTTTCGACGATGGGTGAAATGCCAAAGTCTCGAGCGTGGCGGCCCACAAGGTAGCCGGAGGCGGCGAGGAGGCCTCGCGGACTGCGCATTGGGAACAGTCGGGGGAACGAGCTTGGAGTGCCACTGCTAGGACTCTGATGTGGGCAAAGTAGTCGGACGTCTGTGGGCCCTGGCTGGTGGCTGCATAGGTCCAACGAGACACTTGGAATACTGGAATCTAATGTATCGGTTTCAAATTAGCACCCCGATCGTTTGAGCTTGTTTTGCTTATAAGTCGTACTTTTTCAGTCAATAAATAATATTTTTCTCTCACACTAAATCAGCCAACAGTACTTTCAAGCATGACTTATCAGCCAAACAAGCCCAAGTGAACAGGGCGTAGATATTTTGGCCATGTTCTGCTCATCTACTTTTTAGCCGGCTTATGCTTATTTCGATTTATTCTCCCTCACAGAAACACTATTGAATCGGCTGAAATTAGTCTTTTTCATATACTTTGTGCTATTATTGTATTTAAATATAAGGTATATTTAAGTATAAAACAGAAGCTATATAAAAAATAGAAATATTTGACTTGGATAAAACTGAAGGTGTGTTAGTTTTGCTGCTACCCTCATCTTGTTGGGTGAGGTTACCTTGGCTGGAGAGCTATCTAGTTGGCTCAAGTTGGTGAGAAAAATCTTGGAACACAAGCACTGAGGTGATTTTGTTGCACATCTAAACAAGTTGCTTGTATAAATACCATGCCCAGCTAGGTACCACAGTAATCAACAAAACATCCAAACGTGTCCTAATGTGATGTGTAAAAAACAGAGAAAGTAGTAGCTAAAATTAGCCTTAGTCCATCCAAACATGATGGCTAATAGGCAATCTAATTCTTAGCCAAATTTCTAAGTTATTACCCAACTATTTGACCAAAACCAGGCAATTGGAACTAATAAGAGCAACATATATTGTGGAAAGGTCTAAAATGCCCATGCCTTCTTATCTCTATCCGCATATGCCTTATCCCGTGTTGCCAGTTCGTTGTGCGTAACCCGACAGATGTTGTGCCTGTAATACCCCATATTTTTATGGGTTATTAGTTGTGCTACTAAGTGATGGAGTTAACTAAATAAATCATAGTTCATGTACTCAAGTATTATATATGAGATTTCTTGCAAAAGAAAAAAAAATGTAACCTAAGTTTAACTTCCTATGTAAGGAATATACCTAGTGGAATATTACCAAATATTTTAGAGTTCATAGTACACGTATTTTAATTTGCATGTGAGCACACCATTACGTAGGTACCTGGAATAATTTCGTGCATATATAGATGATGCGTGTGTAGGGTACGTGTGGTACATATGTATACATGCTATGTGAACTTGCACCTACGAGAAGGTTGCTTGATTGGCTAAAATGATTTGTGGGACAAAGCTAGCTATTACAGAGTACATTAATCAAATACATCCGTCGATGCATGTATACGTGTATGGGTTAACATACAGCCCTGGCTACAAGCGGGAATGTATACATGAAAATCCTAGAAACTTGCTAGCTAGGAACATTTAATCGGCTTAGCTAATTATATTAGAACATTCGTGGGCCCCAGCTGTCAATACACACCAAAGCCGTTAGTTATTATACAGTGAGCTTTGCTTCAGAAGTAAACTATTCACGCGGGACCCGCTACATGTTACAAATGAAAATAACAAAGGAAAGGATGTGTGCGTTTGGAGTGCTGGATAGATTTTTCATGACTTAAAAGGTCTGTTTAAATTAGAGGCTAAAGTTTAGGGTTTTTTGACGATGCCATTATAATTCTTCGAGTTTGGAGAAACGTCATTACAATTCGTCTATTCGGAGAGATCTGCCATTATAATTTCATCTCTCACCCATTCATGCCATTTTCTACACCTGCTGCGTATAAGGGCCTACTGTCAGCACGTATCCCTACAGAAATACATACGGACGTTAAGTCCTCGTCTTCTCCGTCATACCGTGGCCACCCTTGGACGCGCTCGCCTCGCCTTGCCCCGGACTCGCCGCGGACCTCCGCTCTCAACGCCGCTCCGGCTACTGTTGCCGCGGACGCCGCGCCCCTTGTCCATGTTCGACGCTACGCGCTACTACGCCATGGCGCAGGAGAGCGACGGCGCACTCCGCGGCGTCGACGGGCGAGAAGAAGAACGGTCTCTAAATGCACCAGAGCGCGGCGCGGTCTCCAGACGCACCAGCGCATTCCACGGCCTAAAGCGCATTCTCCTTCCTCCGATACCCCCGGTCCTTGTTCCTGCTCGACGGAATGCCGGCGGAGCGCGTCAACGTCGTGGTCTCCTCACGGACGCTGGTGCGGGCGTTCGATCCGCCGCAGGGCTTCCCCACGATACTCCAACCCTCCATCCTCGATCTCATCCTCAGCTCCTTCCACATCTACCTCGGTGCTTTCCTCTCCTGCTTCTTCCCCTTCGCCAGCCGCGTCGTTGCCAACACCGACAACGGCGTGCCCGAAATCGACTGCGACAACGCCGGCGTGGAGCTCAAGGTGGCGCTCGCTGGGGTGAGGCACCGACCACCTGCTCATGGACAGCCACGGCCTGACGGCACTGCCCAACGCGTGGACGGAGGCACGGAGCTACTCCGCACCGGCGTGCACCGCAACTACGTGGTGTCCGCCACGGACGTGGGCCGTCTCCACACCACAGTGTTACCAGCTACACCTCTGCATCGACTCCGGTAACAAATGTCACTGATGGAACTATTGGTGATCAGGCCATTGTCGGTCAGGAGTCTGAAGAAGACGCCTCCAAGACAGGACCAAAGGCCTAAGATAGAGAGGTCAGGAACAAGAAGCCCAATACATGCATTTCTAGCCCAGACTGGGTGAAGTAGACCAATCGGTCCTGTGTGGCCCGCTTAGGAGGCGGTCTGCTCTGCCTGCCCCTTCTTGTAACCACTGAGAGACAGCTGGAGAACTCAAACTTGGTTATCTCTATAAACCGAGCCTGAGGGCTACGGCGACGGCGGCTTGCCGGCATTCAAGACCTTGTATCCACCAACTTTGTCGTAATACTATATCGTATCATAGTCAGGTTACATCAGGTATCAAAACCATTTCGATCCACCAAGTTTTCCATGAAATTTTTCCATAATTCGCCATTGTTGTCGCTCTTCCACCTGTTTCGATCTGGAGCCATGATCCCCGAGGCAGGCTCTCCTCTATGATTCACCTCTAGGTGTCGATCTCGAGGATCCATAGGTCCATGCTGAGGTTGGCTTGGTCAACAGCGTCGGCGGAGCCGCTACAGCTATCCTGGCATCCCACTCATACCTCACGCGTCGACAGATGGCCATGGCGTCGCCTGAAGAGTAGCTCGGCAAGATCCTAGCATTGCTGAGCGAGAACTCCAAGGGCATCAACAAAGCTAAAGACCTCCTTGATGGAGATGCGGACTCTGCGTTCGGATATCCTCACTTGGAAGCCTGAAGTTGACAACCGCGTCCACAAGCTGGAGCACGCGGTGATGGATCTTGGCGAGCGGATCGACCACACACTAGGTTGTCTTCTTCCGCACGCACAACTCATTGAAGCCTCTATGGATGAGCAATTGGGCGCTGTCACTATCGCTCCACCACCCCTCACCACCGCAATTCGGGAGGACCACTTCGCTTTCTCCAAGTGTCAAGGTGCCGAGCTCCGCCGATCTGGAGCTTCATCCGCCATGGGCGGCATCTGGGTCTTTAGACCACGATAAGGGAACTACTCATCGGGGTGCTGCTTTGGGGTGGTGTACATCGTCGCCCCAGAAACGGCCCCGGTCACAGGTGCGACACCCCTTCCAAAATCCTCTCTGATTTTGTCTCCTGCGGATGGTTGTGTGCACAGTGATCGGCGTTACTACCACCCATATCCACACTGCCCAACCCCTTTTCCTGATGTGGAATTTCACAAGTTTGATGGCACGGATCCTAGACCGTGGATAAAACGATGCGAAACATACTTTGATGTCTATCAGACTGATCCAGCTACGTGGGTTCGTTTGGCCACCATGAGACTCACCGGCTCTACAGCGTTATGGTTCCAAACTGTGCAGACCTCGATCCGTGACATGTCCTGGGAGTCCTTTGTTAAAGCTGTTTGCAATAGATTTGATAGGGATGAACACAATCATTTACTTCATCACTTTTCCCACATCAAATAGACCACTACAGTCTCTGAATATGTAGAACAATTCAGTGACTTAGTCCACCAAATTCTGGCTCATGACCCATCCTTCCAACCCTCTGTGATTGTCAATCGTTTTGTTGATGGCCTTAAGAAAGAAATACGCGTTGTTGTTATGATGCATCCCCTTAAGATCTAGATACTGCTAGCTCTTTGGCATTTTTGCAGGAAGAGGCCACTGAAGATCAACCTACAAGACGATTTGAATCTAGGCAAAATTCTAAGACGAATTATCAAGATTCAGTAAAGGCAAATCAAGGGGATTCTAACAAAACTAAACCTTCTGAAGATAAGAAAGCTATTAATCCCACCAAGCCCAAGACTGCTGGTGAAGATAAGGTGTCAGCACTGAAACAATATAGGAGAGCTAAAGGTTTGTGTTTCAAATGTGGTGAAAAGTGGAACCCACAGCACAAGTGTCCTGGTACTGTCTCACTTCATGCAATGCAGCAACTGTGGCAATGTGTTACTGATGGTGAGCAGTTGGACATCTCTGATCATTCAAGTGATTCAAATTTAGGGGATGAGCTTATGGCTCTATCTGTCCAAGCTATCAGTGGTACAGAGGGTACCAAAACAATTAGACTCAGAGGACATCTTCAAGGAAAAGAGGTTTTCATGCTGGTAGACTCAGGGAGTTCTCATAGTTTCATCAGTGAACATATGGCTTCCTTAGTTCAGTCCTGGCAACCATTATCTCAGTCTGTTCAAGTACAAGTGACTAATGGAGCTAAACTGCCTTGCACTCATCAGTTACCCCACCAGATTTGGGGATGTCAAGGCCACGCCTTTGTCACCACATTCAAGATACTTCCCTTGCAAGGTTATGATATTGTGTTGGGAATGGACTGGTTAGGGGCCCACAACCCCATGAACATCCATTGGAAGAAAAGATGGCTCAAATTCACTCATCATAAAAAACCAATCAAGTTACAAGGCATTACTTCTGAGGTTTACTTGGGTCCTCCTATTTCATCAAATCAACTCTGTAACACCCTTAGTGTTACACTATACAATCTTTTGCTAAAACACTGCATGAGCATCATAATTGTGTGTAAATGTGTGATATAGGGTGTAAAGCAAGGTATGTAACTTGAAACGTTCATCGGAAATGCGAAACAAATGTTATATTTCATGTCGCGATACATCACTTAGGGTTCTAAACGAATTTTTATTGAACGAAAATGCAATAGAACGCATGTACGAAACTTTAATAAAGTTTGTAATACAAACTTTGTAAGTGGTGATGAAATACTTGCGATTGAGAACAAAATTCCCTAGCTAGCATGGTTGGTAGCTTGGAAATCGAAGTTGACGCGAATCTGAACAAAAACTTAGTCAATTTTCGTAAGTCGGAAAAGGATTCAACGAAGCTCAGTTCGACAATTTTTGTAGGAGATTTGAGTTAAGTAACAGTGGGGTATTAGGGCTTGTTTCAATAGTTTCACATACCCTCTTGGGTGTAGAAAAACTGGTTTGGCATTTGAATCATCGAGTTTGATTTTTGAAACGCTTTAAAAATTGTGCATGGCACGTTACCGTCGGTTTTGGCGTCGGGGCGTGGTCACCGTGCTCAGCACTCGGCGTTGCCGCGCTGGCCGCCCGACGCGCACGCGCACACATGCCCACATGCGTGGCTCCGCGCTGTTAGCCACTGCCACCTGCTACCGCGCTCTGGCTCACGACTCGCGCGCACACGCCCCCGCTGGGGCCCGGCGAGCCTGGCAGCTCTGCCATCGCCGTCGTGTCGAGCTACGTCCTCGGTCGCAGTGTGCTCCGACTGTCGCTCACTGATCACTGCTACCGCTGACCCTTCATGGCTGCACGCGCGTGGGCTTGCCCCGCCTGCTTTCGCCATCACGTCCACGCTCGATGCCATGCCACGCTGCTACCTACCCAGACCGACGCCAGCCACTGCGGCGCGCAGTGCTGAGCCGCCGTCGTCTTGTGAGTCGTGGCGCTACGATCATACGTCGTCGTGCTAGACTCGTACGTGCATGTGGAGCCATCACCCATCGCGCTGCCGTCCTCTCCCATTTAGTGACTGCGCCACGCCACGCTCCTCGTCATGTCGCCTTGAATGGTGTCGCGCCGTCTGGCCAAGCCACGCCAAGGCCAACCCGCAGAGCTGGCCCCATCCTCGTAATTGCACATGTCTAGAGTTTGATTTGGAGTCTAGCGTCGCGCCAGGCTTGCCACTATTGCGGCCGTACGATGTCAAGACGTCAAATTGAGTTTTCCCCATCGCCGGCCACCATAAGATCGAGCTGAGTCGTCCATCTAATTAGCCTTACGTAGTCCACCTTCTTCCAATTAACCATGCACCCAACTAGCCCTGGTGGTTAGCTCGCGATTGGAGTTGACCCGATGAGCTTTCGTCCTCCAGTGAGGTAATGCGGAGTATTCTCCTCGCGGCGGTCTGCCATGACCGTCGAGGTGGGTTCTCGGCTAGGATGTCGCTCCGTGCTCCGTTGTTTCAATTAAGCGGTGCTTTTGTGTCGTGTTGACTTGGTTGCCTCGCCCGTGTAGCAGTTTCGTCGGTGGAGCAGCAGGTCGTCGGGGACGTCGTCGCCGCGCTTGCCGTGAACCCGAGCAACCCCGTGCTCCTGGCCAACCACCCTGCTGAGCCCTGCGACTTCGTCCAGGCCATCCTTCACATATCTGGTGAGGCACCTTCGCTCCTATGGTAGTAGTAGAGGTGTTGGGCTAGGTTAATTCGCCGACACCGGTGTCACCATGGCCAAACCCCGCTGTGGTGCGTGGCCACGCCTCTGTGCGGCACCAATCGTGGTGTTTATTACCTCTATCGAATGCACTTGTGATGAGGAGTGTTGTGGTGGTGAGGATTGCTGCCGAGGAGGTCCGTGCTCGCCGGCGTTTGGCCGGAGATGCCGTGGCCTCTGTTAAGTTCTAGCCCGGGACTTCGAAACAGGAATTCGAAGTGAACCGGGGGGTCAAGTGCGAGCGTCAGAGAGAGAGTGAAATAGTAGAAAGGACTGCGGGTTCATTTAGTTGAAAGCCGGGGTCTCTTTTGCATAATCGTCGGCGCACGCGTGGGTCTCTCCGTGTTGGACCACTATCACGCATGGGCCGAGCCGGTGTGCTGCGTGTGCTCACGCGCAGGGCGCTGGAGTGGGCCGAGCCGCTCGCTCATGGGTCGCGCAGGTGGAATTCGGTTTTTCAATTTCCAATGAAATTATGAATGTTTATTCAATTTAGTTTTGAGCTAAACTTTGAAAAATAATAGTAAATTCGCTCGTGGGTAGCATGAGTAACGTGCCGTTACTCACAATAGGTGATAATTATGATCACTCATGATAAAATGATGGAAAGGAAAAATGGTGACCGGACAGGGATATGGTTTGGGTATTGGTGGGTGTAAGGGGTTGTGTCCTACGACCAACAGGGGCATAGCTTGGTTACCCTTTTTCCCTGTCTGTGTCGATTAAGGACCGGCCATTGAACGCTAGGCAAGTCACAGACTTATTATCCCAAGCACATACTTGGGTATGGGCGTCAGGGAAGACTTGTTGCTCTCTTGTCATGGGTTCTGGCTCTTTTGAGCCAACTGATTGGAGGCGGGGATGGTGGTGGTCCTTGTACCGCACTAAGTCTAGGACTCAGGAGTGGGGGCTTAGAGTCCAAATTTGGATGGGGACCTAGACCCTGGGATAGGAGGGTGATGGGTTGGTCCTGCTTGTGACTGGGGTACAAGTGGGGCATGTGTTTTTGGGGTACCCAACTGGGGGCATTGATTCATGAATCGTCGGGCAATCCGATATGGCTTATCTAAACTCTAGCACCGTAGTAAGAACTGAAAGATGAAAGGTGATGAAATGAAACTGATTGCTCAACTCTTGCTTGAAAGTAGAACATGTGCTTATATAGAATGGCTAGATAATAAATTAATCATGGCTGCTAATAATAACATAAATAAGGACTCACATTAGTATTGCTTTCTGTAAAAGGAAACCAACAAACCATAAAGCTTCCCATATCCCTTGGAGTCGGGAAGATTATTCCCACTAGTTGGATAAGTCTTGTGAGTACATTGTGTACTCAGGATTTATTTACCCCTGTTGCAGGTAATGTTTGAGGAGTACCGTTGTGTGAAGGATTCTTCTAGTGGGCATAGACGGATTTAACAAGGATAACACTCTGTCACATACAAGCCAAGGAGAGAAGGAGGTCTATTATGGCGTCTAATTCATCTTTCTCATGATGGAGGCCTAGTCCAACTGAAGTTGGAGCCCATCTTGGGTTCCAGGACTAGTCTGTCATAAAACTGGTCACATGAGCGCATCCGGGCTCCGTTTTCAACGATCCATAGATGGATAGAAAGATAATTAGATAAGTAAGCCAATGCAAGTGGTCTCATGTCAAAATCCCTTCGGAATCAATGTGAATCATCGAAACAAGTCAGTGTCCAGAATTTGCCAGGGTGCTGCGACAACGTCTTTTGGTCCGTTGGACCGTGTATCGTGTTTGGCCCATTAGGGGCGCATCTAGGGGGGTGATGCCCAAGACTCTATATTATACCACCATCACTCTCGTTAGGGTTTTGGGTTTTGTTTAGTTCTTGATTTCCTCATGAAACAGACATCGTTTTGTTGCAGCTGTGTCACCAAGGCCGCTTGCTGTGAACCAGGCCCCCGGTTCTTGATCTTGTTCGCCTGTGGCGATTAGTCCTTTCGAATAAAGACCTGAACTCTTTCTCATTATCATAAGCCTCATATTTATTTGAAATTTTAGATTGAGTTCATCCTATTCTTGCTTGTGGTCTCGATTCGCTTGCAGGAAAGCCTTCTCGATGAGGTCAATCGCGTTCGCGTGGTTGATAACCAACGGAGCAGTGGTGTAACGGTTGCGAGGGTCCGAATTAGTCTTGGTTCAAAGCCTAGATCATGAACGTTGAGTCTCCACCAATCGACGTTATCATACTTATCGGAAGATCAGGCCTTGTCTACATTAGGATCCTTGTTCTTTATCGATAGATGTTTATTATTATTCCGTTGTATAATATTCCGCACTCTGAATTTGGCAATGTAATGATGAATTTCTAAGAACTTTGGATGTATGAAATGTACTAAGTATTATAACTCATTCTCATTATTGGATCCTTGGGGAAAATGTGGATCTTTTGGGTTCTCCCTTGGGGTGTGCCCGACGAAAACCGCCCGATGTAGCTTGCTTACAGGGTGCTTAATGTCTGGTGGAAGACGAGCGCCTCCGTAAGTGCGTTATTTCGGGCGGTTCTGCCA
The DNA here is from genome assembly GCA_904845875.1 of Miscanthus lutarioriparius. Taxonomy (NCBI): domain Eukaryota; kingdom Viridiplantae; phylum Streptophyta; class Magnoliopsida; order Poales; family Poaceae; genus Miscanthus; species Miscanthus lutarioriparius. Next base: position 21,243,486 of record CAJGYO010000008.1, read on the forward strand.
CAGTTGGTACTAGAGCCAATAATGAGTTTATGAGTTCATCACTCTTTTCAAAAACCTAAAATTTGATCAACAAAAGTTTTGCAAAAGTAGGATGCGATAAAATTATATAAATAAGTATAAGTCCTATCAATATGGTCTATCTAGAATAGCGGCACTGGGTTTTATCTAATCAGTTTTTTGCAGGTACACTGACTTACGTTGCATAAGAAATCGCTTAGCATACGGAAAGTGAGTGTGCGATGTGCCAAAATTTTGTGAAAGCCGCTATATTCCGGCTTGAGTGAGCGTACAGGCCAATACATGCATCATGATAATAGAATCTTGCTTAAACTAAAGTCCCCTACACGTATAAATTGGATTAGTAAATTGATAGGATAATAAAAAGAATGCTTTAATAAATGTCTTGTCATTTCTCTAATTCCTTGATTCTGATCTAGAAGGTTGTCCTAAGTGGTTGGTTCCTATCTCTTACAGATGAATCTGAGGTCTAGACGTGGGAGCACCAGTGCTGGAGCGGGCCACGGTCTTGGTGAAGGCCAAGGTGAAAGTGGCCGGGCCAATGAGCACGACAACAATAGGGAGAGCCATGAGGCTTCACTTCTGGCTCCTCGTCCTCCGCCCCCGCCGCCTCTGATGACTCACGTGGAGATGATGGTAGAAATGTTGGCTGCTCATCGCGAGACAGCCCGTGCCATGGAGCTGCTCCTGGCACAGGCTATCGGTGGCTTTGCCCGTGGAGGCCACAGGGGCAATGGTGGGAATGGGGGTGGTGCCCACGGTCCTAAGGGCCCTGCTCTTATCAGGATTTCCTCAAGACGCACCCACCCACGTTCACACCGACGGCGGAGCCCCTAGATATGGAGCATTGGCTTTTCATTCTGGAGCAAAAGTTTTTGTTGCTCACCGTGATGGATGAGCAGAAGGTGCGCTTTGTGGCGCAATAGCTGTTGGGATCCATGAGTGCATGGTGGGATACCTTCAATGCCATGCAGCAGCCAGATCATCAGGTGACCTGGCAGGAGTTCACTATAGCCTTCCAGAATATTATATTCCTACCGGTGTTCTCAATAGGAAGCTGATGGAGTTCCTAGATCTGCGGCAAGGAAGTATGTCCATAATGGACTACGTCAATAAGTTCAACCACTTGTCCTAGTATGCTGGAACTCATGTGGATACAGATGAGAAGAAGAGGGACCGCTTCTATCATGGCCTCTCTTGCAGCTTACAGAAGGAGCTATATACTAGGAACTATCAGACCTTTGGGGCGATGATGAATGCTGCCATCGCCATGGAGGGCTTACAGCTGGATTCCCAGACGAAATGGAAATGCAAGCGGGTGGCTATGAGGTCTTCTAGTCACCCCCATACTCAAAAAGTATAGGTTGTCAGGCGGGTGCCCTATCAATCTTCAGGCGGGCATTCATTTCGATAGTCTCTGCAGACTTTCTAGGCTCCTTCCACGTAGTACCGTGCACCTACTCAGCAGGTGCAACATCAGTAGCCCCAAGGACAGCAGGTCCTACCTTGTCTGGGATAGGGAAACAAGCCGGGTGCTTGTTTTAAATATGGCAAGGATGGCCACTATGCCCGAGAGTGTCCGCAAAACTAGCCAGCCCAGTCTGCTCAACCATCGGCTAACTCTAGGCTAGTCAAGCGGACAGTGATCAAGAAGAAAGTGACAGTCAGCCAAAATGGATATGTGAATTTCATAGAGGCTGAGCAAATATTGCAAAATGAATCGGTGATGGCTGGTATGTTCACCATTGATTCCCATCCAACTTATGTGTTATTTGATTCTGGTGCATCACATTCATTCATGAGCATGGATTTTGCACACCGGCACAATATACCTCTTATGGCTATACCATTTGCCTATAGAATCAGTACTCTAGGTGCGTAGATGTGCGTTAATACTTAGATGGATACAGTGAGATTGGTATTAGCCACTCATACTTATCGTCTCTAGTTCATGATACTGCCTGGTCAAGGCATTGATGCAATTTTGGGAATGAGCTGGTTACGTGTATATGGGGTAGTCTTGGATTTGAAGCAGAGAATTGTTGAGTTACGACTTTCTTCTTCTGAGGATAGGATGTCTCTCCTTATACCCTCAGATCCACCCTTACCTATTGCTGCTCATGCTGAAGCCTCTCCTAATCTTACCTCTATTTCGGTAGTATGTGAGTTCCTAGATGTTTTTCCTGAAGATCTACTTGGGTTGCCACTGGACAGAGATGTGGAGTTCTCCATTGAGCTAGAGCCTGGCACTGCTCCTATCTCCCGACGCTCATACCGCATGGCTCCAAAGGAATTGACTGAAATGAAGAAGCAGTTGGAAGAGTTGCTGGAAAAGGGCTTCATCCATCCTAGCTCTTCACCATGGGGTTGTCCAGCCATTTTTGTGAAGAAGAAGGATGACACTCTTCGGATGTGTGTGGATTACCGCCCTCTTAATGCGGTAACCATTAAGAATAAGTATCCTTTGCCCCACATAGATACTTTGTTCAATCAGCTAGCTGGTACCAAGGTGTTCTCCAAGATTGACTTTCATTCAGGCTATCATCAGATCAAGATTAGACAACAAGATATATCAAAGATAGTTTTTTTCTACTAGATATGGGCTGTATGAATACCTAGTCATATCTTTTGGTCTTACCAATGCTCCTGCATTCTTTATGTACCTGATGAACTCAGTCTTGATGCTGGAGTTGGACAAGTTTGTAGTGGTATTCATTGATATATTCCAAGAACAATGAAGAGCATGCCCAACACCTTCGGATAGTACTGGCTCGATTGTGGGAACACAAGCTGTATGCTAAATTCAGCAAGTGTGAATTTTGGTTGGATTGAATGTAGTTTTTGGGGCATGTTTTGACACCAGATGGTATCTCTATTGACCCCAGCAAGGTGCAAGATGTGCTGAATTAGAAGTCTCCTAAGTCTATGCACCAGATTCGTTAGTTCCCTGGTCTAGCTGGGTACTATTAGTGTTTCATTCCAGATTTCTCCAAGATAGCTTAGCCGATGACCAAGCTGCACCAAAAAGAAGACAAGTTTGATTGGAGCCCAGCCTGTGAAGAAGCCTTCAAGCTTTGAAGACATTTCCGACCACTGCTCTTGTGTTGGCCCAACCAGATATTGACAGACCTTTTGATGTATATTGTGATGCCTCGAAGATGGGGTTGGGATGTGTGCTTATGCAGGATGGGCGTGTGATAGCTTATGCTTCGCGCCAACTGAAAAAGCACGAAGTGAATTACCCCACTCATGATTTAGAGCTGGTTGCTGTGGTCCACGCTCTAAAGATTTGGAGGCACTATCTGTTGGGCAACAAAGTACATATTTTTATGGATCATAAGAGCCTCAAATATATCTTCACTCAGTTTGAGCTAAATATGAGGCAAAGGAGGTGGTTGGAATTGATCAAGGATTATAACTTAGAGGTACATTATCACCCAGGAAAGGCCAATGTAGTAGCTGATGCTTTGAGCCGAAAGTCACATCAGGTTGAGGAAACACCTTTGTCTCTCAACCATGCTGAGGTGCTGGCTCACATTGCCTTAGTCTCAGAATTGCTTGAGCAGATTCTTATGGAGCAAAGTCAAGATACTTTAGAAATTCTTCAGATCTGGAAACCGATTGCCGAAGGGCCTGGCCCTCACTTTAGTATTGATGAGCAAGATGTAGTGAGGTATAAGGATAGATTGGTGGTTCCATCAAATGAGGAGCTGAAAAGGAAGATTTTGAATGAAGCTCATCATTCAAAATTGTCTATCCATCCTAGCAGCAACAAGATGTACCATGATTTGCTCCACTTGTACTGGTGGTCCAACATGAAGCAGGATATCACTCGGTACGTCGCGGAGTGCGACACTTGTGGGAGAGTTAAAGCAGATCATATGCGTACCCCAGGATATTTGCAGCCCTTGTCCATTCCTGTTTGGAAATGGGAAGATATTTCCATGGACTTTGTTGTGGGTTTACCCCACACATCGAAGGGCTATGATTCTATTTGGGTCATTATGGACTGTCTCACTAAGTCTGCTCACTTCCTTCTAGTGGACACTAAATATACAGCCAAGAAGTTTGCTCAAATATATTTTGATCGGATTATGACCCTACACGGAGTTCCCCTTACTATCATCTCTGATCGACGGTCAATTTTCGTCTCTCATTTTTGGGAGCAAGTTCAGCAATGTCTTGGTACTCATCTCCTCAGAAGCTCAGCTTATCATCCACAGACTAATGGCCAAACAGAAAGGGTAAACCAAGTACTGGAGGATATGTTGAGAGCATATGCCATTTCTTTTCCATAGAAGTGGGACAGATGCTTGAACTTAGCTAAACTTTCTTACAATAATAGCTACCAAGAAAGCATCCGCATGGCACCATTTCAAGCTCTATATGGAAAGAAATGTAGGACACCAACTAACTGGGTTGAAGTAGGAGATCGTGGATATTTTGGGCCTGATTTCATCAAAGAGGCTCGAGAGCAAGTAAGCATTATTTAGAGTCACTTAAAGGCAGCTCAGAGCCGACAGAAAGCTTATACGGACAAGCGAAGAAGGCCTTTGCAATTTATAGTTGGGGATTATGTGTATCTCAAGGTGTCTCCTATGAGAGGGGTGCATCAGTTTGGTATCCATGATAAGCTAGCCCCTTGATATGTGGGTCCTTACACAATTTTGAAGCAGTGTGGCCCAGTTGCTTATCATCTTCATCTTCTCAATATTTTATCGGCGGTACATGATGTGTTCCATGTATCCCAGTTGAAGAAATATTTGCGGGTGCCTGATGAAGCTGTGGAGATTGAAGGAATTCCCCTCTAGCCTAACTTGATGTATATTGAGCATCCCGTCAAGATCTTGGATGAAAAGGAGAGAGTGACAAGGAACAATGTGGTAAAGTTCTACAAAGTGAAGTGGCAGAACCACTCTGAGGATAAGGCCACGTGGGAATAAGAGAGCTATATATTAAAGCATTACCCCTATCTTCTCTCTGGTTTAGATAGGTAGTTGTTTACATTGAAATATAATTCTTATCTCTTTTCCCACACTAGACACATGAAATCTTGGGTCGAGATTTTGTTTTAGGGGGTAGATTTGTAACACCCTAGGTGTTACACTGTACAGTCTTTTGCTAAAACACTACATGAGCATCATAATTGTGTGTAAATGTGTGTGATATAGGGTGTAAAGCAAGGTACGTAACTTAAAACGTTCATCGGAAACACGAAATGAATATTATATTTCATGTCGCAATACATCACTTAGGGTTCTAAATGAATTTTTATTGAATGAAAATGATATAGAACGCATGTATGAAACTTTAATAAAGTTTGTAGTACAAACTTCATAAGTGGCGATTAAATACTTACGATCGAGAATGGAATTCCCTAGCTAGCATGGTTGGTAGCTTGGAAATCGAAGTTGATGCGAATCAAACAAAAACTTAGTCAATTTTCGTAAGTCGGAAAAGGGTTCGATGAAGCTAAGTTCAACAATTTTTGTAGGAGATTTGAGTTAAGTAACAATGGGGTATTAGGGCTTGTTTCAATAGTTTCACATACCCTCTTGGGTGTAGAAAAATTGGTTTGGCATTTGAATCATCGAGTTTGATTTTTGAAATGCTTTAAAAATTGTGCATGGCACGTTACCGTCGGTTTCGGCGTTGGGGCTTGGTCACCGTGCTCGGCACTCGGCGTTGCCATGCTGGCCGCCCGAACGCACGCGCACGCATGCCCGCATGTGTGGCTCCGTGCTGTTGGCCACTACCCCTGCTACCGCACTCTGGCTCACGACTCATGCGCACATGCGCCGTTGGGGCTCGGCGAGCCTGGCCACTCTGCCATCGCCATCGCATCGAGCTGCATCCCCGGTCACACTGCACTTCGGTCAGTGCTGCCACTAACCCTTCATGGCTGCATGCGCATGGGCTTGCCCCGCCTACCTTCGCCATCACGTCCGTGCTCGATGCCATGCCATGCTGCTGCCTCCTTGGACCGGCGCCAGCCACTAGGGCGCGTAGTGCCGAGCCGCCATCGTCTTACGAGTCGTGGCACTATGGTCACATGTTGTCGTGCCGGACTCGTACGCTCACGTGGAGCCATCACCCATCGCGCTGCCGTCCTCTCCCATTTAGTGATTGCGCCACGCCATGCCACGCTCCCCATCATGTCACCTTGAATGGCATCACGCCGGCCGGCCGAGCCGTGCTAAGGCCAACCCGCAGAGCTGGCCCCATCCTCGTAATTACGCATGTCTAGAGTTTGATTTGGAGTCTAGCGTCGATCCAAGCCTACCACTATTAAAGCCGTACGATGTCGGGGCGCCAAATTGAGTTTTCCCCATCGCTGGCCACCATAAGACCGAGCTAAGTCGTCCATCTAATTAGCCTGACGTAGTCCACCTCCTTCCAATTAACCATGCACCCAACTAGCCCTGGTAGTTAGCTCACGATTGGAGTTGACCCGACGAGCTTTCGTCCTCTAGTGAGGTAATGCGGGGTATTCTCCTCGCGGTGGTCCGCCATGACCGTCGAGGTGGGTTGTTGGCCAGGGCATTGCTTCGTGCTCCGTTGTTTCAATTAAGTGGTGCTTTTGCGTCGTGTTGACTTAGTTGCCTCGCCCGTGTAGCAGTTTTGTCGGTGGAGCAGCAGGTCGTCGGGGATGCCATCGCCGCGCTTGCCATGAACCTGAGCAACCCCACACTCGTGGCCAACCACCCTGCCGAGCCCTATGACATCGTCTAGGCCGTCCTTCACGTATCTGGTGAGGCACCTTCGCTCCTAGGGTAGTGGTAGAGGCGTTGGGCTAGGTTAATTCACCGCCGCCATGGTGCGTGACCACGCCTCTGTGCGGCACCAATCATGGTGTTTATTACCTCTATCGAATGCGCTTGTGATGAGGAGTGTCGTGGTAGTGAGGATTGCTGCCGAGGAGGTCCATGCTCACCGGCGTTTGGCTGGAGATGTCGTGGCCTCTGTTAAGTTCCGGCCAGGGACTTCAAAACGGGAATTCTAAGTGAACCGAGGGGTTAAGTGCGAGCGTTAGAGAGAGAGTGAAATAGTAGAAATGACTGTGGGTTCATTTATTTGAAAGCCGAGGGTCTCTTTTGCATAATCATCGGCGCGCGCGTGGGTCTCCCCGTGTTGGGCCACTGTCGCGCGTGGCCCGAGCCGCGTGGGCCGTGCCGTGTGCTGTGCGCCGCGTATGGCGCTGGAGTGGGCCGAGCGGCTCGCTCACGGGTCGCGTGGGTGGAATTCGGTTTTTCAATTTCCAGTGAAATTATAAACGTTTATTCAATTTAGTTTTGAGCTAAACTTTGAAAAATAATAGTAAATTCTATAGATGTCCAAAAATAATGAAACAAAATTTGTTAGGTTCACAAAAATGCTATCTATCTGTTAGTGTAGTTAGTTTACAGTTAGCTATGATAATGATGGGTTTATAAATTTGATTTAGAAAGCTTAGTATTAGTTGGCTTAATATTTGTAGGAATTTTTGTGGCAAATCGGTGATAGTTTTAGCCATTTAATTTTTATAGTAGGTTCATTAGATTATTATGTACTCACTGTAAATTTTGTAGCCCTAGAGTAGGTTGATAAATAGAGTAGCTAGTACTCCTCGTTTTGTCATATATAGAGTAAATCGGTATTTAGAGTAAGGATGCCTTTAGTTGCTTAGATAGTACATGCCATGTTTCATACTTGTTAGTGGTAACAATAGGTAACGTAGCACCTGAGTTGGTAGAACTAGCTTAGTATCTTGACAGATGTATTCATATTTTAAGAGTTGTTATTGCCATATTACTAAGTGTTGCATCGTTATTTTATACATGTAGATCACGAGTTGGTAGAGTTCATGCCTACGGACAAACAAGACTACGAGGAGATTATTGAGGAGTACGAGGAGGAGGTTCTCATACAGGAGGGAGCCCTAGAGCCGTTTGGTGCTAACTTTGTTGATACACCGCCTGCTCAAGGCAAGCCCCGGTGCATAACCCTTATTTTCGAATGATCCCTGAATATATATATATATATATATATATGATGTGCATTTACGTTACAGTCATTTTATAGAAACTACATGCATAAATATATCTACCTATGAGTCCTACTAGTATAGGTCAAGTAGCTGTTATGCTCAGGATTTTGATAGTGTGTGTAACCTGCCGTTACTCATAATAGGTGATAATTATGATCACTCATGATAAAATGATGGAAAGGAAAAATGGTGACCGGGCAGGGATATGGTTTGGGTATTGGTGGGTGTAAGGGGTTGTGTCTTGTGGCCAACATGGCATAGCTTGGTTACACTTTTTCCCTATCTATGTCGATTAAGGATCGGCCGTTGCATTGGACGCTAGGCAAGTCACAGACTTATTATCTCGAGCACATACTTGGGTATGGGCGCATGGAATACTTGTTGCTCTCTTGTCATAGGTTCCGGCTCTTTTTCGGACCAACTGATTGGAGGCGGGGATGGTGGAGGTCCTTGCACCGTACTGAGTCCGAGACTTAGGAGCGGGGGCTTAGAGTCCAAGTTTGGACAGGGACCTAGACCCCGGGACAAGAGGGTGATGGGTTGGTCCTGCTTGTGCCTAGGGTACAAGCGAGGCATGTGTTTTGGGGTACCTAGCTAGGGGCATTGATTCACGAATCACCGGGCAATCTGGTATAGCTTGTCTAAACTCTAGCACCGTAGTAAGAACTAAAAGATGAAAGGTGATGAAATGAAACTGATTGCTCAACTCTTGCTTAAAAGTAGAACAGGTGCTTACATAGAATGGCTAGATAATAAATTAATCATGGCTGCTAATAATAACATAAATAAGGACTCACTATTTGTATTGCTTTTTGCAAAAAGAAAACCAACAAACCATAAAGCTTTGCATATCCCTTGGAGTCCTTTGAGCACAAACTCCAAGCTTTGGAAAAAATTGGTTCTATACTATATTTGGTTCAGCTTCATGCTGTCCAATCCTCTGAGCAAGGGTCCCAAGATTTACCTGAGGAGTTATAAGAAATTATTCAGCAATTTGAAGATGTTTTTGCTCCACCAACATAGATTCCACCTTCCCGAGCTGGTGATCATAAGATACCACTGATTGAGGGGGCTCAACCCTTCTACCTCAGACCCTACCACTACAACCCAGCCTAGAAGAGTGAAATAGAGAATCAAATCAAAGATATGCTAGCTAAAGGCTGGATTTAGCCAAGTACAAGCCCTTACTCTTCTCCTGTATTATTGGTGCGTAAGAAAATAGGTGATTGGCACTTATGTGTCGATTTTAGACGCCTTAATGCACTCACTGTGAAGAACAAGTATCCCCTCCCAGTGATAGAAGAATTTTGGAAGAACTGCAAGGTGCTCAGTGGTTTACCACACTAGACTTATGTTCGGCTTTCATCAAATCAAAATGGCTCCTGGTGAAGGATTTAAAACAGCCTTTCAGACACATAGTGGCCACTATGAATATAATGTTATGCCTTATGGGGTAACAAGTGGACCTACTACCTTTCAAACAGAGATGAATGTACTTTTGGAACCATTGTTGAGAAAATGTGCAGTGGTCTTTATTGATGATATCTTGATATACAGTAAAACTTGGCAGGAACATTTATAGCACATCAAGGAGGTCCTGACACTCCTTCAAACTCATCAATTCCATGTTAAATTGTCCAAGTGCTCTTTTGCCAAACAACAACTATGTTACCTAGGCCACATTGTTAGTGCCAAGGGAGTTGCTATAGACCCTTTCAAGATTGAGTCTATCCAGAATTGGCCAGTTCCTGCAAATGTCAAGGATCTCAGGAGTTTTCTAGGAATGGCTAGGTATTATAGAAGATTCGTTTCTCACTTTGGTCTAATAGAAAAAATCTCTCACTAACCTACTCAAAATGGGCACACAGTTTCTCTGGACTTCTGAGACTGAGGCTGCCTTCCAAGCCCTCAAGAAAGCACTAATTTCTGCACTTGTGCTGGCTTTGCCAAATTTTTCACTGCCCTTCTTTATGGAGACTGATGCATCAGCAAAAGGTATTGGAGCCATCTTACAGCAGCAAGGTCATCCCATTGCCTATGTCAGTAAGGCACTAGGACTCAAAGCTCAGGGATTATCAACATATGAGAAGGAATACCTTGCCATTTTAATGGCAGTAGAGCATTGGTATCATTACCTCCAATCCTCTACTTTCATCATCCTTACTGACCAAAAGAGCATCACTCACTTAGATGATCAAAGGTTGACTACCCCTTGGCAGCATAAGACTCTCACCAAGTTGATGGGACTCAATTATAAGATTGTTTACAAGAAAGGTGTTGACAACAAAGTAGTTGATGCACTATCCAGGGTTTCTCAAGTTCTGCCTTATGATATTTTAGCTATATTAGTAGTTAAACCCTTGTGGCTGCAAGATATACAGTCATCATATCACAATGACACCCAAGCTGCCAAACTCTTAGCAGAACTCTCCATTTCATCACCCCAAGGCTTTTGTAGCCTCCAAGATGGCCTCATAAGATACAAAGGTAGAATCTAGATTGGGATTGATCATACACTGCAACAGAAGATTTTAGTTTCCCTTCACTCTAGTGCTGTTGATGGTCACTTAGGGTGTAAAGCTACCTACAAAAGGGTCCAACGTCTCTTTTTATGGCCCAAACTCAAGTTAATAGTCAAGGATTTTGTTGCCCAATGTTTCACTTGTCAACAAGCAAAATCTAAAAGGGTGGCCTACCCTGGTTTACTTGCTCCTCTTCCTATACTTGATGGTGCTTGGCAAACTGTTATAATGGATTTCATTGAAGGACTACCTAAATCATCTAGCTTCAATTGTATTTTGGTAGTAGTTGATAAATTTTCCAAGTATGCTCACTTTTCTACCACTTTCCCATCCATTTACTGCTTTCTAGGTAGCATTGGTATACATGAACAATATTTTTAAGCTTCATGGCAAGCATCTTGCAATGGTGTCTGATAGAGTCAGGGTTTTCACTAGTCATATTTGGCAAGAACTTTTCAAGTTAGCTAGGACAGATCTGAAAATGAACAATGCATATCATCCTCAAACTAATGGCCAAACAGAAAGAGTAAATCAATGCCTTGAAATTTATCTTAGATGTTTTGTTCATGCTTGTCCGAACAAATGGTCCAATTGGTTGGCTCTAGCAGAATACTGGTACAATACCTCCTTTCATTCATCTTTGGGAAAGAGTCCATTTCAGGTTTTGTATGGTCATGAACCAAGACATTTTGGCATAGATAATTCTCAGTCTTGTTAAAATGAGGACTTAAACAACTGGCTGCAAGACAGAGAAATGATGCAGCAGTTAGTGAAACAACATTTGATCAGAGCACAAAACAAGATGAAGAGCCAAGCTGATAAACATAGATCTCCCAGGGAATTCCAAATTGGTGACTCTATTTATCTCAAAGCTCAACCATATGTTCAGATGTCTTTAGCACCAAGCACCAAGATCCTCCAATAAGTTATCACTCAAGTACTTTGGGCCATTCCCAATTCTAGAACAAATTGGTACTGCAGCCTACAGATTGAAGCTTCCAGATCACTGTCTGATCCATCCTGTCTTTCACGTTTCTCAACTCAAGAAATCTGTTACTCCTATGACCACTGTAAGTCTTGAGCTTCCAGACACAACTAACATGTTTCAGGTGCCCATGGTGATTCTTGATCGTCGTCTCCATCAAGACAAAGACACCATGATCTCACAGGTGCTGGAACGATGGTCCTCCTTTCCTGAAGAACTATCTACTTAGGAAGATGAGACTCCACTTCGACAACAATTCCCACGCGCACCTTCTTGGGGTCAAGCTGGTTCTAAAGGAGGAGGGAGTGTTACCGGCTACACCTCTGCATCGACTCCGGTAATAGACATCGCTGATGGAACTATTGGTGATTAGGCCATTGTCGGTCAGGAGTCTAAAGAAGGCGCCTCTAAGACAAGACCAAAGGCCCAAGAAAGAGAGGTCAGGAACAAGAAGCCCAATACACGCGTTTCTGGCCTAGACTGGGTGAAGTAGACCAATCGGCCCTGCGTGGCCCGCTTAGGAGGCGGTCTGCTCTGCCAGCCCCTTCTTGTAACCGCTGAGAGACAGCTGGAGAACTCGAACTTGGTCATCTCTTTAAACCAAGCCTGAGGGCTATGGCGACGGCAGATGACGGTGACTTGCCAGCGTTCGAGACCTGTATCCACCAACTTTATTGAAATACTATATCGTGTCATAGTTAGGTTACACGTAGCCAGCACCCCCACGCGCTGCAGCCTACCGCACGCGAGGCGGAGCGTCCGTGCTTGCCCGCGAAGGCCTGCCAGAACAGGAGCAGCGAGTTGGGTGCGGTGGACACGCACGCCATGGCCACCTGCAGCAGCGCCACCGCCACCATCTCCTCCGCGGCAATGACAACATCTAGATTCTGCAACAATGACAAGTATCATCCCAACTTATGCAGAGTCTGCGGACCTAGTACAGGCGAAGAACATCCACCGCTGCTTACTGATTCATGGATGTCTTGCGAGTACAGATACTGCCACGGGTTTACCTGAAAAACATGTTGTTGCCTAGACTATTGTCATCGCCAAATATGGAATGCACGGGCATGCCCAAACTGCCATCCTGCTATATTCCAAGACTCCTCACTCGCAGTGGATTCGTGGGGGCGCCGGACGCCTCGCTCATGGGGGATTCATGGGGGCGTCGGCTAGGAGCCCGTCGGCCGTGGGTGTGCCACCGTCGATGGATAGGACGCACACCTCTCCGTGCTGGCGCCTACCCATGGGGGCCGGAGGTGGAGTGGCGGCGCGCGGCCGTGGCGGCTTGCGCACGAGCGCGGTGAGAACTTGACATCCTTACGTATTCACGAAGACATACATGTCTAACAGTAGGCCCTTGTACGTAGGAGGTGTAGAAAATGACATGAATGAGGGAGAGAAGAAATTATAGTGGTAGATCTCTGAATCGGTGAATAGTAATGATGTTTCTCTAAACTCGAAAAAATTGTAATGGCCTTATCCAAAAAAACCCTAAAGTTTAGGGGTATCACATCTAGTGTCACATGGGGGTGTCACATCGAGTGTTTGGATAGTGTAAGGAAAATGGACCCTTGACCCATTTACTTTGGATTTTGGTGTTTGATGATCAACACAACCAAATTAGACTAATAAATTTGCAAGTGATTGTTTTGTAGTTCAATAGGATACAAGACGTGACTTGGACGAAGGCGACATGATGATCCGATGATCAACACCATAAGCAAGACCCTAGAAGCACAAGAGAAGACCCAAGATATCAAGCAAAGTCTAAGCACGAAGATAGAAACCAAGCCGGACGCAAGATCGTGAAGAAACGAGCTCATAGAGGTGACCGGACGCTGGACCGGACGCTAGACCGGACGCTGGACCGGACGCTGGACAGCTCACAGAGGTGACCGGACGCTGGACAACTCACAGAGAGGTGACCGGACGCTGAGCAGCAAAGTGACCGGACGCTGGGTGCTAGAGTTGGTCAACATCAGTAAGGTTCTAGAGAGCAGTTTTCGTGACCGGACGCGTCTGGTCGGTGCTGACCGGACGCTGGTCAGAGTCCGGTCAGTAGCAGAAAAGCGGGATTTCGTCCCCAACGGCTACTTTCTCAGTGGGGCTTATAAATAGACCCCCAACCGACCATTTGAGGTGTGTGGAGCTGAGAAAACATATCAAGGATGTTGATACACCATTTTAGTGAGGTTGATTAGACCACCGCTTATGCGCTTGCTCTAGGTTTAGGCCTAGTGTTTAGTGAGGTTTACATACATCTTACTACTCGATGCTTGCGCGCATCATTGTTGTACATCGGAGAAGCTTGTAGTCTTGTGAGATCACACCCACCACGGTTGTGGTGTAGCCGCCACCGCGTACCGGAGGGAACAAGGCCCGCGGCTTTTGGCCGGAAGTTTGATAGTGAAGACGGCGGGGAGCATCCAGGAGAAGTTTGCCGGAAGGCACGTCGGAGACCCACTTGCGTGTGGGGAAGGCCCGAGGCTATCCACGGAGTTACCCGACCGGAAGCTTGGCCCTTGCGAGGAATTTCTTACAAGGGGTTTCAACGAGGACTAGGGAGAAGCTTGCGTGCTTCTTGATACCTCGGTAAAAATATCGGAGTCATCGACGGGAGTTTGCATATCTCTACCTTTGCTCTTTAGTTTTCGCATTTACATTAATTGTGTTACTCTTTTTGCAGTAGAGATAGCAACATACTATCAAAATCGTAGTTGCACATTTAGATAGGTTATTTATTGCATAGGTTTTGCTAGGGTTAGAAAAAAAGGTCATAGTTTTGAGTTAGAATTTTAAGTTGCCTAATTCATCCCTCTCTCTTAGACATCACGGTCCCCTACATATAGTAATAATAAAATAAATTACACAAGTCATCAATGATCCACAAGACGAATTTATTAAGCATAATTAATATGTTGTTAGCACATGTTTACTATAGCATCACATTATCAAATTATAGACTAATTACGCTTAAAAATTCGTCTTATAAATTAGTCTCAATCTATGCATTTAGTTTTGTAATTAGTCTATATTTAATATTTTGTGTATGTGTCAAACATTCGATATGATAGGGAATTAAGATTTAGGGGGGGAAATAAACACAGCCTTACCCATGAGACCGGTTGACTTAACTGGCAGCCGTAGGGCATCATGTACGTGTCCTCTTAACATTCCTTGGTGTAGCTATTAGAATTGTTACAAGTGACTGAGAAACCGGCTCCTTGCTTCTATAAATAGCACCTCGCGTGCAGCTCCTCGGCCACCACTACACTCTACTTTCATCCCTTGCAACGGAGCGACAGAGCTGGGCACTCATGGGCAGTGGTGCTCTGTTGTGTAGAATAGCAAGTAAAGGTAGAGTAAAATTTACCCCTAAGGGCACATACCCCGTTGTTGTGGACCATAAGATCGCAATGAGATTCACATACAGTAGGCCACAAGATCGCATGGAGATTCGTGTACAGTAGGAGAGAGACAATTACCATGTTCACTTGGCTGATAAGTCATAATTAAAAGTATTGTTGACTAATTTATTGTAAGAGAAAAATATTATTCGTTGACTTAAAAAATATGACTTATAAACCAAACGAACAGAGCGAATAACGTAAGATTCGCACTGAGATTCGAATCTCTTTCGTCGCTTGGGCCGCGTTCGGCTGACATGAAAAACACTGTAGCAATTGAAAAAGTTACTGTTTACAATTGAATTTGTGAGAGAAAAATAATGTTCCGACTAAGAAGCGATGGAGTGACAGAGCTGGGCACTCGTGGGTAGTGGTGCTCTGTTGTGTTGAATAGGAAGTAACAGGGTAAAGTAAAATTTGCCTCTAAGACTGTCCACATTGTAGCTGATGCCAATTTTTTTTTGTTCTACCACCTATACCAATGCCAGGATTTCATCTGTGTGCCTACTCAGTGACGGCCCTAGGGGTAGGGCACGAGCTGTAATGGTCGAGGACTCAAGTGAAAGAGGGGCCCAAGCCCAAATATACAAACCTCCAGATTTTATAGTTCATTAGGTATTAGCAAACTAATGAAAAGAGAGATATATAACTGGCCAGGCGGCCTAAAAAGACAAAATCAACATTTATTTCCTATTTTCCTTCTCCTACAACCCTTGGGTAGAGAGGAGGCGAGGAGTCACGCTGCACACACACACTCTGATCGTGAGTTCGCGACGTGCACCTTACACACGCGGAGCTGGCAAGCCGCGCCGACACAAAGAGTTAGAGGACGGCGACAAGGCAGGGCTCCACGACGACGACATCTTGATTCTTGGGTTCTTATGAATTGCGATCACCGATCAGTTGTTTAGGTCAAAGGCATTTTTTTTCTTTTTATTTTTAATCCAAATTAATTATTTGTATAGTATTCTAGACTTCTAGTACATTGTATCTATATAGTCATATTTTTCTTCTAATTTAAGTGTTAGAATTTTAGAATATTACCTAAGAAACATTTGTCATGGGTGAGAAAATAAAACGAATATATTGCTTTTTTAATCTACATTGTTCTTCGATAATTATCATACATCTATAAATATATTGCTTAATCTACATTGTTTCTCGATAATTATCAGACATGTTAAATTAAAAATATATTATTAAATTTATTTTTATTTTATAAGTAAAATTAACTTCTATATATTATAAGATTTTATACATAAACAAGATGGGCTATTGCGGCGAGATCGAGGACCTTGAAATCCTAAGACCGGCACTGTGCCTACAGAGCAAGTGTCAGAACATGCATGGGCTGTTTCCGACGGAGGCCCGTTGGGATACGTCTGTTTACGATGGAGGACGGTTGGGATAGAATTTTTTATTCTTCAGGCATTGAGGAACCTACATGACTCGGGTAGACCTTTTTCAGTTTCGGCATCGCTCCCTGCAACTTGCTACCCGATGCCTGTATGCTCTCTCTCCGATTTCAGCGTCGCTCAAAACCAAAGTTGTGGGCAGTCTAAGGGGTAAGGGCAGATGTTCTGATACGGTGATTTGCAATGAGATTCATATACGGCCCTGGACCCTCTCTCTCGATTTCAGCATCGCTCAAAACCAACACTGTGGGCAGTCTAAGAGCACATGCTCTACTATCATAGACCACAAGATTCGCACTAAGATTCGTGCAGCCGTGTACGAATCTCAATGCGAATCTTGTGGTTCCGCAATAACAGGGCATGTGCGCTTAAAGACAAATTTTACTTTACCCTGCTGTACATAGTTTTTTTTGCCCCTACAACAATAAAGGTGTTGCCATATAGTAATTAACAGTAAAGGTGTTGCCATATAAGTGGCTCCTACTGCTACTAGGGATTTTATCTGGCAGCAAAGGTGGTGCCAAAATACTGCTAGAGAGAAGTAAAATGTTATTTTATATAGTAGTGTTGTGATAAGACAAGCTGTCTATATGTTATTAACCACTATTTATTTTTCTGCACTGACTACCAAGGCAACTACTAACATTCTAATAGTCCGCTAAATTTTATTTTTAAAGCTATTTACTTTTTATGTGTATTTTACCTTTACTGTTGTGGTGTTGCTTTTACATTTTGCATGCTTTTTATATTTTAGCCATTGTGTTGCCCTTACCTTTTGTGTGTGTAAAAGCATCTAGATCCCTAGTTGTATTTCGATGATTAATAACAATATAAATTACTATGACTAACATGTGTTTTGCAGAGGCAATTAAGTTGGATCATGGTAATGGAGATCGATTGGACAATCATGGTGGTCATGCCCCTACGATGAAAATCGTTTCGGTTTTCAAATGATGGACGATAAGATTAAGGATGGACTAGTTCTAAGTGTCGATTGGAGTTGTAGAGACACTTATAGTAGTTTAGGACTTTATTTTTCCTTTGGTTGTACTATTAAGGGGGGTATGGACGGATAGCTTAACCTAGGTGAGTCTAGTGAGTTAGGTGTGCACACTTGTTGAAACTAGCACTAGGTAGCTCCTAAATATGCCTAAGATCCATTGGAGCAAACTTCATTCACATATGATCGAGAGTTGAAAGTGAATAGAGGGTCAAATACTGACCGGACGCTGGCTCCGGTTTGACCGGACGCTGGCTCAGGGTCCGATCAGTTCATTTGACCAAGGTGATTGCGTCTGGCGTGACCGGACGCTGAGAGGTCGAGTGACCGGACGCTGAGAGGCAGCGTCCGGTCGACTCTAGTAAGGTTCTAGAGAGGGAAAATTACGACCGGACGCGTCCGGTCAGTGCTGATCGGATGTTGCCCAGCGTCCGGTCACACTGTAAACACTAGAGTTCGGGGTATACTGACCGGAGCGTCCGGTCAACATGACCGGAGCGTCCGGTCACCCCGCAGAGGCACATAACGGTTCGTTTTTCAGCCCATGTTATAAATACTCCCTCCACTCGTGTGTGAGGGTACTTTTGCTCATTTCAACAGCTGAAACACACCTTAAAGAGTGCCAAGAAGAGCAAGGTCCTAGTAAGGTGATTGAGATTTGAGAATCCCAAAGAGAGCCCGTATTAGTGAGATCAAGAGTAGCAAAGTGTGCATCCATCTTTCTCCCTAGGCTTGTCATGGTCAAGTGAGAGTTCGTGCTTGTTACTCTTGGTGATCGCCATCACCTAGATGGCTTGGTGATGATTGAGAGCTTGGTGATCATCCGGAGAGCTTGTGGATGACCCAACTCACATTGTGAGCGGTTGTGGGTGATTCACCGTGACGGAGTGTCGAAGAATCAATCCGTAGAGAGCACTTGATCCTTGCGCCGATCAAGGGGGAGTTGCACCCTTGCACGCGGGTGCTCCAACGAGGACTAGTGGGGAGTGGTGACTCTCCGATACCTCGACAAAACATCGCCGCATTTCCTCTCCTCTCTATTTACTTTGAGCATTTACTTTGAGCATTTACTTTGAGCAATTCAATTCTTGTTCTTACATTCATAGAATTGCCATGCTAGAGTAGGATTAGAACTTAGGTTATAAGTCTTGTGCGGTAGAACAACTAGGAACACTTTCTAGGCACAAGGGGTTAATTGGGCTAACCATAGGACTTAATTATTGCAAAAAAAATTTTAATTAGCCCAATTCACCCTCTCCTCTTGGGCATCTTGATCCTTTCAATTGGTATCAGAGCCTTGTGCTCACGTATTTAGGCTTAACTGACTAGAGAAAGATATCTCATGGGGATGGATCTCCTCCTATCTTTGAGGGGGACGATTTTCCTAATTGAAAAATTCGTATGGAGGCATACTTAGAAGCTCTAGATGTTGGAATACTTAGAGCCATCTCACAAGGCTTCCCAAAACCTAAGGATCCCACACACCCACAAGGCGATGAGGTAAACTACGAAAAATGGAATGCAAAGGCTCGCAACACCATCTTTAGAGGTCTTTGCAAAGATGTGTTCAATCAGGTGAGGAACCACAAAGATGACCATGCACTATGGTCGGACATTTGTGCGCTCTATGAGGGAACAAAGAGTGAGCGTGAGGAACACTATCATCTTGTCATGAAAAGCTCAACTCTTTTGAAATGCTTCCTAAAGATTGTGCTAATGAAATATATTCACATTTGAATGTTCTTGTAGAGGAAGTCAATGGGCTTAGACTCACTCAAATGCAACCATCCGATGTGGTAAGAAAGATTTTGAGTGCCCTCCCCATTGACAAATATGGGCATATTGTGACTGTGCTACATCAAGGTAATCTTTCCACCGCTGCACCGACACAAATCTTAGTGAAGATCAATGCTCATGAGATGTATATGCACATCACACCTCAAGATGGCTCATCCTCTACAAAGAAGAAAGAAAAAGACTTAGCATTCAAAGCTAGCCAAGAGAAGGGCAAAGCAAGGCTTGAGTATGAGAGCTCAAATGATGATGAAGTTGATGATGAAAGCCTTGCTCTCATGGTGAAGAAAACCGTCAAGATGCTAAAGAAGCTCAACAAGAGTGGCATCAAGTTCGATGGCAAGAAGAAGTTCTTCACAAGCTCAAGGAGAAAGCCAATCTCCGAGATGGATTGCTACAATTGTGGCGAACTTGGTCATCTAGCTCACCAATGCACAAAGCCCAAGAAAGATAAGTTCAAGAATAAGAACAAGGGCAAGAAAGATGACTCAAGCAATGAAGATGAAGATGAGAAGAAAAAGAACAAGCCATACAAGAAGAGAGATGGCAAGAAGAAGGACTTCCACAAGAAAAAGAAGAGTGGAAAGGCTTATATCGTCGGTGATTGGCTCACGGATATTGATTCATCTAGTGGATCATCCGATGATGATAATGACGACGAGAAGGTGGCCGCTATTGTTATTGATTCTTCATCATTTTCACCGCCACCACCGCCATCATCCTCTACACACCTCTGCCTTATGGCCAAAGGTGAACGAAAGGTATCACATGATGATGATAGTAGTGGTGATAATCATGCTCATAATGATGATAGTGATAGTGATAGCGATGATGATGAATATGAATCACCTTCTTATGATGATCTTGCTAAATTGCTAAAGAAATACACTAAGATCATTATAAAGACTAGAGCTAAAAATAAAAAGCTTAAGATTAAGAATGATTCTCTTTTAGCTAAATGTGATGTAGCAAAAAAGGCTAATGTTAAGCTTAGAGAAGCAAATGATGTTATGTCATCCAAACTCAAGGAGCTCAAATCTTCTAAGAAAGAGCTTAAAGATAAACATGATAAACTTGAGTGGGTGCACAATGAGCTAATCACTAGCCACAACAAGCTAAAAGATGAATATACTACTCTTAAGATTAATCATGATAATCTTGTTATTGCTCGAGAATTTCTATCTAATGAGCCACATGATGCTACTAACCATGTTGTTAAGATTGATACAACTACATCATGTGATGACTTGATCATTGAGAACATTGAACAAGGTTCTAGTAGCAAGGGCAAGCAAGTGGTTGAGGCCGATGATTATGATGAGTTTGTCAAGCTCAAGAATGACAATGAAAAGCTCAATAAAGATCTTGAAGAAATCAAAAGCCACAATGCCATTGTGTTAGAAACTCTTGATCATGATGGTGACTTGATCCTTGAGAATGAGAAGCTCAAAGAAGAAAACAAGAAGCTCAAGGAAGAGAAGATCAATGATGCTCTTAAGGAAGAGAACAAAAAGCTCAAGTTGGAAAAAAACATCTCAAGATTGGATTGAGCAAGTTCACTAGAGGCAAGTATCTTCAAAGTGAGCTTCTAATGAACACCATCATGAAGATAGATAGAAGTTGCATTGGGTACATGGCAAATCAAGAGAAGAAGAAGGCTCAAGCTCAACAACAACAATCAAAGCCAAAGCCAAAGCCAAAGCCAAAGCCAAAGAGATGCTTTGAGTGTGGACAAGAAGGCCACTTTGCTCATGAGTGCCAAACTCCACCACCACAACCCTTGCCCAAGCATGCTAGACCCTTTGCCTTCAATGCTCACTACATGCTCAGAAAGGATTCTAGTGGAAAGATGAAAGTGATGTTCTTAGGACCTCCAAATAAGAATAGGCCTAAGAAAATTTGGGTTACAAAGTCACTTGTTGAGAAGGTGAAGGGCCCTCAACAAGTTTGGGTTCTAAAGCTTGATCTCTTGTGTATAGGTGAACTACAAGACCGGTGAAAGTCATTGGGTTATTGATAGTGATTGCACACAACATATGACCGGTGATTCTCGTATGTTCACCTCACTAGATGAAGAAGTAGATGGACAAGAAAGAATCACATTTGGGGATAATTCAAAGGACAAGGTTAAAGGATTGGGCACAGTGGCAATATCAAATAATCATTCAATCTTCAATGTGCTATATGTTGTTTCATTGAGCTTTAACTTGCTATCCGTTGGGCAATTGTGTGATCTTGGTTTCCAATGCTTGTTTACCGAGAAGAAAGTTGTTGTATCTAAGAAGGATGATGAACAAGTGATATTCAAAGAATTTAGATACAACAACCTATATCTAGTGGACTTCACCTCTGAAGATGCAAACTTGAAGACTTGCCTATTCACCAAAACAACACTTGGGTGGCTATGGCATAGAAGACTTGCTTCATGTTGGGATGAGCTCACTCAAGAAGCTAATGAAGAATGATTTGATGAGAGGATTGAAGGATATGAAGTTTGAGAAGGACAAGCTTTATAGTGCATGTCAAGCCGACAAGCAAGTTGTAAATACTCATCCAACCAAAGCTTTCATGTCAACCACAAGAGTGCTAGAACTCCTTCACATGGATTTATTTGGACCAACAACATACATGAGTTTGGGAGGAAATCTTTATTGTCTTGTGATTGTTGATGACTATTCAAAGTATACATGGATATTCTTCCTTCATGACAAATCCAAAGTTGCATTTTGCTTCAAGAAGTTTGCCAAGAGAGCACAAAATAAATTTGAAGTGAATCTCAAGAAGATAAGAAGTGACAACAATAAAGAATTTGATAACACAAACATAGAAGCCTATTGTGATAAAGTTGGAATCAAACATGAGGTCTCCGCAACATATACTCTTCAACAAAATGGTGTAGTTAAGAGGAAAAACCGGACATTGATCACTCTTGCAAGAACTATGCTTGATAAGTACAATACCCCCTAAGCTCTATGGACGGAAGCTATCAACACCACATGCTATGCATCCAACCGCCTATTCCTTCAAAAGTTCCTTGGCAAGACACCTTATGAGTTGCTCAATGAAAAGAAGGCGGACATCTCCTTCTTTAGGGTGTTTTATTGCAAATGCTATATCTACAAGAAGCGGCAACACCTAGGGAAGTTTCAAAGACGTTGTGATATTGTTTTTCTCGTTGGTTACTCATCAAAGTCCAAAGTATATAGAGTATTTAATCATGCCACCGGGTTGGTTGAAGAAACATATGATGTGGAATTTGATGAATCTAACGGCTCCCAAGGAGCACATAAGAATCTTGATAATGTAGGTGATGAACCATTGAGGGAGGCCATGAAGAACATTCCGGTTGGAGACATCAAGCCTAAAGATGATGTACAAGTGATTGATCCACCCTCTTCATCAAATATGCCACAAGATGGTGAAAAAGATGGGAGAGTAGAGAATGAAGACACTCATGTCTTCCATGAGCAAATGGTGGTACAAGCACAAGATGTTGATGCTCCACAACCTCCTCCTCAAGTGGTCAATAGAAGAAATACACCTCTACAACAAGATCATCCACAAGATCTCATCATAGTAAGTCCATCAAAGGGTGTAATGACTCATTCACAAAAACTTGCTTCATTTATTACTCATCACTCTTTTGTCTCTTGCTTTGAGCCTACTAAGGTTGAAGAAGCTCTTCAAAATCCGGATTGGATAAATGCCATGCATGAAGAGTTGAACAACTTCACCCGTAATGAAGTTTGGACTCTTGAAGAGCGGCCAAAAGGTGCAAGAGTCATTGGAACAAAGTGGGTGTTCCACAACAAGCAAGATGATCAAGGTGTTGTTGTGAGGAATAAGACAAGACTAGTTGCAAAGGGATTCTCTCAAGTGGAAGGTTTAGATTTTAGAGAGACCTTTGCACCGGTTGCAAGACTAGAAGCCATTCGTATCCTCCTTGCATATGTATCACATCATGAAATGAAATTATATCAAATGGATGTGAAAAGTGCATTTTTAAATGGCTTTATTAATGAACTAGCCTATGTTGATCAATCTCCCGGGTTTGAAGACCCTAGATATCCTAATCATTTTATAGGTTGTCCAAGTCATTATATGGGCTTAAGCAAGCCCCAAGAGCTTGGTATGAGCGCCTTTGGGACTTTCTCATTGAGAAGGGATTCATAATTGGGAAGGTCGACACCACACTATTTACCAAGAAGCTTGATGGACATATCTTCATTTGTCAAGTGTATGTTTATGATATCATCTTTGGGTCATCAAATGAAGATTCTTGCAAAAAATTTGGTGAATTGATGTCGAAGGAGTTCGAGATGTCCATGATTGGTGAGCTTACATTCTTTCTTAGTTTTCAAGTCAAGCAAATGAGAGAAAGAGATCTTCATCTCTCAAGAGAAATATACAAAAGATCTTCTCAAGAGATTCAAGATGGATGAATGTAAGCCAATCAAGACACCAGTGTCAACTAATGGACATCTCGACCTAGATGAGGGAGGTAACAAAGTTGATCAAACTCTCTACCATTCTATGATTGGTAGCTTGTTATATTTAACCACATCTAGGCCCGACATCATGTTTAGTGTGTGTATGTGTGCTAGATTTCAAGCTAATCCTAAGGAAACACATTTAATTGCCGTAAAAAGAATCCTTAGGTATCTTAAGCACACACCAAGCATTGGCATTTGGTATCCTAAAGGAGCTATATTTGAATTAGTTGACTATTCTGATTTGGATTATGCCGGTTGCAAAGTTGATAGAAAAAGCACATCCGAAGGGTGCCATTTGCTTGGTAGATCACTTGTGTCTTGGTCCTCCAAGAAACAAAATAGTGTGGCTTTGTCCACCGCCGAAGCGAAATACATTGCCGCGAGTGCTTGTTGTGTACAAATACTTTATATGAAACAAACTTTGCTAGACTATGGTGTAGTTCTAGAAAAGGTACCTCTTTTGTGTGACAATGAAAGTACGGTAAAACTTGCAAATAATCCAGTTCAACACTCTCGCACCAAGCACATAGATATCCGCCATCACTTTCTTAGAGATCATGTTGCTAAAAATGATATATCATTAGAAGGTGTAAGGATCGAGGATCAATTGGTGGATATCTTCACTAAACCGCTAGATGAGACTATATTTTGTAGATTGCGGAATGAGATCAATGTGCTTGATTTTAGTAACTTCACTAAAAGATGAGCTTGTGTTGTCCCTTGCATTGCATTGTAATATACATCACGTTTAATGTTTTATAATGCATATAGGGCTTGTCTAACATGGTTAAGATAACCGCCGAAAAGCGTGTGAAGAAGCTTAACCTTGGATCAAACTTGATAAGCAACTAGATTTACTTGCAAGTATTGCATATGCAAGAATGTTGTTTTGTCGTTTATCTTGAATTGCCCTCTTATTGCCTATTTTCTTAAAAAGGGTTATAGCCTAAGGCAAAATATTTTGAAAAACTTAAGGGTTTGAGAGAGGTCACTCACATCAGTCCCAATTGGTGTTTATTTGAAACTTATTGGAGTTGAGACTTGATTAGGAACAGGCAGCACGAAGAAATTTGAAGATTCGTTGAAGAAGCAGTGACCGAACGCTGCACCGGACTCTAATGTCCAGCGTCCGGTCGGTTCACAGGAGGTGAACTTGCTGTGAAGGAGTGACCGGACTCTGCCCTTCAGCGTCCGGTCAGAAGGCGTCTCAGCGTCCGGTCGTGTGGAGAAGACTAAGGCTGGGTTGACCGGACTCTGGATGCATCCGGTCGGTGTCCACCGGACGTATCCGGTCGCGATTCCAGAGGATTTGGACCTCTCTGGAATAGACCGGACGCTGGGTGGTAGCATCCGATCGCTACCACCGGAGTGTCCGGTCAGTAGAAAACGTGCGGCATCAGATCTCTTTTCTCCATTTTGTTTTTTGACTTGTGGGGGCCACCCTATTTAATCTCTGCGCCGAGGTTAGACCTAATCTCCACGCCGACATCACCACTCCCATGCCTCCACGCCGCCGTCCCATGCCCAAGCCGCCGCAAGCGCCGACGTGTTGCCTAGCTCCGCCACGCCTGCCCTAGCGCCGCTCCTCCTCGTGCTCCCGAGCCACCTGCCTGCACCGTCGTTCCCACGCGCCACCGCCGCTTCGCCTGCGCCCGCACCGAAGATCTGCCCACGCCAAAGATCTCCCTCGCCGTGGCTTGCGTCGCCGTGCCTCCACCGCTAGCAGAGCAGGCTCAGCAGGCAGAGCAGGCAGAGGAGACAGAGCAGGCACTACAGTCATAGTTACGCCGCTTTGGCCGTACCCATGCTCCAGTTACACCTAGGCCAGACACTCAGCGGAGGGGTTCTCGTCCACCTCCTAGACCACAGGGTCCATCTCCAGTGACCCATCTTGACTTGAGGGACGCCACGACCAAGCAGGTGCAGTAGGTGAGGTTCGTGGATTTTGAGGTGTGGTTCCCGCTGAGGAGAGATGAGAGAGCTTCAGAGGGTTTCTACACACCACTCCAGGAGGACTTCTATAATGCTTATCTCAACAGTGGTGCAGTTTTCATATCTCAGAGGGTGTGCCATATTGACTCTATAGTTGCAGCAGCTGGAGAGCACATTCGCCCCTACCTTGCATATCTGCCGGGGCTGACAGATTTGATTAGACGGACTGGATTATATGTTCCATCTTGGGTTCGTCAATTTTATGCCTCTCTCTTTATTGACCCGCACCATAACTTCATACACTTTGTATTCAGAGGCAGAGACTATCGGTTGATGAGCACTAGGGCCAGAGAGATACTCAGACTTCAGGAGCAGCCTGTCAGACTTCATGAGGTTTGCTATGGACAGACTGCACCTCCCAGACACCCGCATGGTGGAAATGTGCCCCCTACTAACTTGGTCCGTCACTGTTTCACAGAGCCTTTTGGCGAAGGGTCGAGGAGGAACCCCAGTGATCTTAATCCTACTGCTCGCATGCTTGAGGCTATTATGAGGAGGACACTGCTTCCTAGGATGGGATACAGAGAGGGTTTGACTCGTATACAACTATGGCTTGTCAACTCTCTGATGTAGCAGACAGTTTTTTATATTTGGGATCTTCTTCTGTCAGAGATGGAGGACACTATAGCTGAGGGCTTCAGAGGACGTAGACAAGCTGCTCTATGCTCACTGGATCACATTCCTTATCCACAGAGCAGTCACAGTGAGGCCACCAGAGATGCTTGTAGAGTATAGTGGTGCTACGACTGAGTTCTCTGCCTATAACATGACACAGATGATCCGTCATAGCACTCCATAGGCACCTAGTCAGCCACGCCGCCATCGTCCCGATGTGCCAGAGTCTGCAGCCCAACAGGATGATATTATCAAGGGCATTGCAGCTACAGAGGAGGAGGAGCTTGCTCAGCAGGAGGGGATGGTCATGAGCGACCCCAGTGATAGTTCTGATGATGACTATCAGCCCATCCCTCGGATGCCTCCTCAGCGACATGACCATGAGGTCGGCATCTCCAGTTCAGCTCCACCTGCCCCGCTGAAAGGTCCTAATGGCTAGAGGGGGTGAATAGCCTAATAAAATTTCTACAACAACACTTAACAAAAGGATTAGACAATTATAAGGCGAAGCGAGTTTTGCGCTAGCCTACCAAAAAGCAAGCCACCTACCACAATTTTAGTTTAGATAGAGTATATCCACACAATGGCTATATCACTACACTAAGTTAGTATGCTCTCAAAGACTAACTAAAGAGCCACACTAACCAAACTAACAAGCTCTTACAACTAGTTACACTAAAGAGCTTGACAACTAGTTTGCAGTAATATAAAGAGTAGGCAAGAAGGTTATACCGTCGTGTAGATGTATGAACCAATCAATCACAAGTGTGGATAACAATGAAGACCAATCACCTCGGAATCAATGATGAACACAATGATTTTTTACCGAGGTTCACCTTCTTGCCGGCAAGCTAGTTCTCGTTGTGGCGATTCACTCACTTGGAGGTTCACGCGATAATTGGCTTCACACGCTAAACCCTCAATAGGGTGCCGCACAACCAACACAAGATGAGGATCACACAAGCCACGAGCAATCCACTAGAGTACCTTTTGACGCTCCACCGGGGAAAGGTCAAGAATCCCTCACAATCACCACGATCGGAGCCGGAGACAATCACCACCCTCCGCTCGACGATCCTCGCTACTCCAAGCCGTCTTGGTGGCGGCAACCACCAAGAGTAACAAGCGAAACCCGCAGCGAAACACGAACTCCAAGTGCCTCTAGATGCAAACACTTAAGCAATGCACTTGGATTCTCTCCCAATCTCACAAAGATGATGAATCAATGATGGAGATAAGTGGGAGGGCTTTGGCTAAGCTCACAAGGTTGCTATGTCAATATAAATGACCAAGAGAGTAAACTTGAGCCGGCTATGGGGCCTAAATAGAAGCGCCCATACACTAGTAAGTCAAGAGATCCTATTCCCAGAGGGCCAAAGAGCTCTGCTCTTCTAGAACATGCATGTACTCATGGTGTTCTGGTACCCCTCTATAAAGTGTAAAAGCGTGAAATTTCACCCTTGTGACTCTCGGGTTGGGAAGCTTGCGGTCATGTGTGTCACCAGTTTAAACTATTGTTTGTTTTCAAAATATTATCAATATGACGTGTTAAATATTTCTTGTTTCCGCGCATTTTGTTGGTTTTGTTAATATCATGTACCTGTTTGCTGAGTATGATTCACCGTACTCACCCTTGCTTGTATTTATGCTTTTGCAGCTTATGAAAACGGACTAAGCTAGGCGAGAAGGGGAATGACTAGATGTAGCTATAGTAGCATCTAGCAGTTTGAATACTTGTTTTTTTATCATGTAAAATGTACCATAATAAATATGAATAAATAAAGAAGAATGATTTTGGTCCACTTCTCGTTTAAGTTTATTATACGTCTTGTAGGGTTATAAATTAACTTTTATAATCATGGGGCGGCTGTCCTGTCTAGGCTCTGGTTTGGGGCGTGACAGTGCCCCTCCGCTTAGCGCCCTATTCGTTTGGCTTATAAGTCGTATTTTTTCAGTCAACGAACAATATTTTTCTTTCAAAACAAATCAGCCAATAATACTTTAAGCCGTGACTTATCAGCCAAGCGAACATGAGATAGGCCTCCCACGTCACATCCTATCCGATCCTACGCTGTCCAACCATTCCTTCCCCTGGCGGCTTCCTACGCTCCATTTGGATGCAGCCACTACTTGGATGATGCCCTAGCACTGGACCGACTCTGTCTCTGAGTTCACCCCCGCCGTGGGTTGTCTCCGATGTAGCCCACCTTTACACCGTGCCTCCCTGGCCACGCCATGGTCCGCCTCCGTCACGGCCCGCCTTGGCCTACGAACCTAGATGGCCTGTCTTTGCTTGCGAGTTTGGTTGTCTCATGGCCTGTGCGGTGAGAGAGAGAGAGAGAGAGTAGACGAGGTGTCTGGTTTGGACGGTGAGACGAAAGAGAAAGTTAAAGAGCACAATAGTCTATTTGTAGTCACCTATAAAGATATTAGCTATGAATCCAATCAAACATGTGCTAACACTAGTCTATTTGTAGTTGGCTAATTTTTAGCCGTAGCTAACAGTTATTAATTTAATTCATCTAAACAGCGTCCAATAGGATTGAGAGTAGAGGAAAAGATTAGGAAAGGGCGCACGCGCAAGTCTCACAAACTTGCATCTAGCTCAGAACTTGCACAAGCTTCCAGGATAGGCATCAGAGGATTTTCGGTCCTGCTGATGCTTTGACGTTGATAGTAACTGTCATTACGTCCAGTTTAACATGACATGCAAGAATCAGCCCAACTACAGAAGCCCCGATCCTGGTTAACCCACCCCACCCCCACCCCCACCCTGCAATCAATTTTTAATATGTCCAATCCAAAGAGTTGAAAATTTCCAAGTTACTATGAGTAATAAGGCAGTCTCTCTCGGAAAGAAACAATGAAGCATTGAACATTTCACAATAGCAAGTGGCAAGCGGCAAACAACACATCAAGGTCACGCTTTCACTTGCTGATTGTTTGTGCTGCGCGCGCACTAGCGCTTGCTTGATTTTTTTTCCCTGTACACATGCGTCGACGTCAAAACGAAACGAAACGAAACGGAAAATGGGAGATCTTCATCTTTCCCGGCTCGCACCCGCAACTAACGAAATAATTCTTCTTTCTCCTACAAAATTTACAAGACGGTCCACCGAAGGAGACGTAATAATAATTTGATCCCTCACGAGGGGCTGGCGACGGCGCAGTTGCCGTACGCCATGCTCCGGCCGACGTCCGCCGGCGCGGCGGGGTCGACGCCGAGCTCGCGCGCACGGTTCACGTACTCCTTCTTGACGTTGCCCCTCTGCAGCTGCAGGAGGCGGATGACGCTGCGCCGCGCGTCGTGCCGAAACGGGCGCCCCGTCCCCGTGAACCCGTCGATGAGGTGCAGGTACGCCTCCAGGTCGTGGCGGCACGCGGGCCCGGCGTCCGGGCGGAGGCACGGCGAGTTCTTGCTGTCGATCCGGAGCTCGGCGCCCACGTGCTGGTACTGCTCCTTCTTGTGCGGCAGCCGCGGAGCCACCCCGGGCACCTTGGTGACGACGTCGCCGGCGTTGACGATGCGCAGGACGTTGACCTTGCCGCTGCTGGTGATCCTATCGACGAACGCGGCGTTGCCCACCTTGGGCCCCCCGAAGGAGACCACGGCGACGGGGGGCGCGTCGGGGATGGACGTGGCGACCTCGTCGGCCACGAGGAGCGCCAGGGCGGCGCCGAGGCTGTGTCCGACGATCGTGATGCTGAGCTCCTCGCCCTTGTACTTGTCCATGAGGCGCCGCACCTCGTCCATCACCTCCTCCGACAGGCTCTTGACCTTCTCCCCGGCCGTCTTGTACAGGCTGAGGAAGCCCCGCGCCACCTTGGGCTCCTCCGCTCCGGACGTGTCGGCGCCGTCGCTGCTGTCGCCGTCGAGGGGCACCAGCGAGGTGCGGAGGTTCTCCGCCCACTCGAGGCAGGTGGCGGTGCCGCGCAGCACGATGGCGATGTCGCGGCGGCCCATGCGGGCGACCTCCCGCTCCGACTCGCAGACGGCGACGTAGCCGACCCAGTTGGACTGCTGCGTGAGCCACTCGGGCGTGTTGGGGCGCTTGGCCCACGGCGGCATGGACAGCGCGGAGGTGGCGAAGAGGCTGCGCGTGGGGCGGTAGGAGCGGTCGGGGAGCATGAGCCCGCGGTGCCTCGCCGACGCGGTGGGCAGCGAGTGGAACGCCTGGTACGCGGCCTGCACGAAGTCGCCGTACCGGAGCAGCTCGCGCCGGAGGTCCGAGTCCAGCGGGTCGAGGAGGCCCTCCCAGCCGCCTTCCCCGTGGAGCCTGCGCCAGCGAGGCGCGATGGTGCACCGCGGGGAGGCCCGCGGGGAGTCGGCCGAGAGGACCTGCTGCATGTGCATGAGGCTCCGCGGCGACATGTGCTCGTCGGCGGCCGTCCGCGCCCGCATCCCGGGCATGGGCACGAAGAAGGACAGGTTCAGCGCGTTGAGCAGGCCGTGCCTGACGTTGAGCGGCTCCTGCTCCTGCCCCTGCCCCTGCCCCTGCTTGTTGCTCGCGGCCGCGGCGAGCCTCGGCACCTGCGGCGGCTTCCCGAGCACCTTGTCAAGGTTGGCGATGTGAGCCCTGGCGCCGCCATCCGTGGCCGCAGCAGCTGCAGAAGACCAGCCGCCGGGGCTGGCCGACCGGAGCGCCTGCGCCGGCGTGTTGGGGTTCAGCGGCGACGGGTCCCGGCGCGGCGCGGCGCGCGGCTGGACGACCGAGGGGGTGGCGTGGCGCGGCGCGACGTGCACTGGCGCGGACGTGGGCGCGGTCACCGCGGCTGCTATTGTCATCGGGTTTCCCGTTCTAAGCTAGCTTCCGAAATGTGAGATGACACGGCGGGCGACGGGTTTTTATAACCGGGGTCCGGGGAGGAAGCGTCTAGGGCTGAGGATGACTATTATTAATGGAGTGGTTGCCACTTGCGACTGGGACGTCGCGATTCCATGGCCCCGAGGGAGGCCCGCGACAAGGTCGCGGGGCGGGTGGGGGGCAGGCATACGCATGCGCGCCCTGCTCTGCTGGTCAGGGCGCGGGACGACGGATCGGCCCTGCAACTGCCGCCGAGCCCGACGAACCGAGCGCCTGGCTCTGGCTGCCAGCTGCCTGCGTGCCGACTAGTCCACGCCCCTGACACTGACAGCGTTGGCAAGCGGCAAGCGGCAAGCTGCGTGTACAAGTAGTTACGCGGTGCGCGGGCGGGTGCCTTGGACTTTGCTGCCGCCTTGACTCGGCGACGGCGAGTTCCTTTCGGTCCGTCGTCAGTTCCGTGCGCGAGGGGCGGGCATCAGGGTAGAAGAATTGGCGCGCCATGTGTGTGGGGGTGGCGCGCGCCAGGGGCGGTCCTCGTTTTAGCATTCGTCGAGGAGCGCGTGTCCACGTGGCGGTGCGCGCCCAGGTTTAGAGCAGCGGGGGTGGAGACCGCGCGTGGGCCTGGTGGATTCACACATCCGGGTCCGGTGAGTCGGTGACGCAAGGCTCCCCGATGCAAGCAGTGTTAGTTGACTCTCGAATTGCAGTCTCAAGGCCAGCTAGGCAGGCAGCTATACAGTTTGCCAGGTCAAACCACCGTGTTTGTCCGCGCTGTCCCAGCTACCATTAGCCGGCGTTCAACTCTTGCCTCCAGCTTTTTTTGTTCCCCGACGTGATGGCCCGATCCGATCTACTAGTAGCTCGCTCTCTCCCATCTGCAGACATGTTCGGCCTCCAATACTTAAGCATCCGTACCGATCGTTCGCGTAGTAAACAAATCACGACGCTCGCTAGCTATCGAGGCACAGACGAATGTCAAAGGTTTCACAAGTAGTTGCCAAGTTTAGTTTCCGTATGGACGTATGAACGCGGACGGACGGACTGGGGTCGTTGGCCAGAACAAGCTTTGAAACGCAACCGCATTTGAACTGGAATTTGGACCGGAGGTCAGATTCAAATTCAAGAGTTGGGCTCGCTAATCAATCGGCTCGCCTAGTGGATTTTTTAACACTTTTTTAAACTGATTTTAAATCTAACACTGTTTATTTTTTAAAAAAACTAACACTTTTGGTCGTGCCTATTTTCCTGACGCGGCGAAACACCTGTGCTGCGCCATGCATGGTGGCGCGGCGAGGGGGATGACGTGGCGACGACCGGGGCGCTGACCGGTGACGTGGTAGGTTCTGCCGCACCACCGATCTTGGCGCGGCAGTGCCGCGCCATCCATAACGGCGCGGAAGTCCCAGGTAAATATCGCCCACGAGCGCGCCTCCTCTCGCTCGCCGCCCGCCAACAAGCACCTCCGGCCGCGGCCGGCCTCGCCGCCGCCACGCCGCACGCCACGCCGCGCCATTTAACGCCCGCGCCGGCGGCCGCCCGTGCCCGCACGCCGGAGCGCCACACCCTCCGGCCGCCCGCCGCGCTCTCCGGCCACGCACATAGGTATTTGTAAAATTCAGCAAGCTTTTGTAAAATTCATATAGGTATTTGTTAGGGATATCAACAGTCTCGTGTGTAATGAATTATGCGTGTATGTTTTGTTAAATTTCTTTTGTAAAATATATTTATCACATTTCATTTTGGAGTTGGCAAAGAACCTTATAGTATATATATTATTATCGTGGGGCTATGGTTATCTTTCTATATTATATGTATCTATTTTTATTTTAAAGTTAGCAAAGATGCTTTTAGCATACTCAGTGCCACGAAACTATGGTTTTGTTTTCCTAAATTTTCTATAGATACGTTCACCCGTCCATAGATACATTCATCTGTTTTCTTATAGCAGTTAGTAACGGAACCTCTAGCATACTCATTAGCGCGGTGTCGTGAATAGCTTCCCATATTATCCGTATTCGTTTTCATTCTAAAGTTGACAAAGAAGCTTTTAGCGTACTCGCTAGCGCGAAGCCGTGGCTTTAATTTGTCGTTTCAAGTTGGGCGTAAATGCTTAAACGTGATGAGCGAGTGGGGAAAGGCCATCGCTTCTGGTGGATGGAAACGAGCTATTATGAGAGGAAAGAAAGAAAAGCTACATAGTAAATGCAGTTATGTCATCTCCTCAATTATAGATCGTGTAAATTATATACTGTAAATCAACCGTGCAATGAAAAAGAAAGGAAAGCTATATAGCAAATGCAGTTACAGCATCTTCTAGTTGTCTTGTGTCTGAACAGCTATACATAGAAGTTGCTTATTTTTCTAGTTAAATTGTTTAATATGTCTGTTAATGTTACTTTAAATATATACATGTGC
Organism: Miscanthus lutarioriparius; assembly: GCA_904845875.1. Lineage (NCBI taxonomy): Eukaryota > Viridiplantae > Streptophyta > Magnoliopsida > Poales > Poaceae > Miscanthus > Miscanthus lutarioriparius. The sequence continues at coordinate 21,276,976 of CAJGYO010000008.1, forward strand.
TTTCATATTGTGTTCGTATTGCATAACAAGTAATTTAAATTTTGCAATGCTACATAATGTTAATTTGAATATTTTTAATTTGAATACTCTAACCCTTTGTTTATCAATTTGTAACAGGATTGCTCCTCTCGCGTAGCACCAGTTGTACCCTCTTCTTGAGGTGGAGTACGACGACCCGCACCGAGCACACTTCTTGACTCACACTGACGCAGAGGTGCCCTTACCTCCTTTGAGGCTCCGCACGTACACCAGGACGCACCAGTGGGACGAGCGTTACGCGCCATACATACGGCGTGCCGGCTTCCTCGAGCTTGTCCGTATTATCAACTACGGTCTTCCGCCCCTTGACCCAGCACTACTTACTGCAGCTGTAGACATGTGCGAGTGCCTTCATTGTACGTAAACATTCTTATAACAAATTTGAGGCAACTAACAGTCGTTCTATTCTTATAACAGGTGGAGGCCTGAGACCCACACGTTCCATCTACCGAGATGACCTTGACCATGCAGGACGTGAAGGCTATCTTTGGCCTTTGGTTAGGGGGACTTTCAGTAACAGGTATAGTTGACAACGATCACTGGAGGGAGCTGGTGGCTCAGTTCACTGGCTTTCTTCCACCGGACGACGAGGTTTTCAAGAAAAATAAGTGAGCAATTCAAGCCTATTTAATACTTGTATTGCTTTCCTACAACCATCGGGTCTTATTTTCTTTGGTGAATTTCAGGAAAAGTTCCGGTGTTTCGTCGTCGTGGATCACATAGCGCTTTGATTACTTGGACCCACAGGCTGATGAGGCTTAGATCGACAAGATCGCTAGAGTGTGGCTCTGCCACTTTCTTGGTGCTTTTCTATTCCCAGACGCCTCGGGCAACACCATCAGTTGGATCTTTCTTGACATACTACGTCAGCCGTGGGATAACATAGCGGCGTACAGCTGGGGCAGCGCAGTCCTGACATAGACGTATCGACAGCTATGCATTGCCTGTCATCGCACCTTAGGGTATGCGAACCTTGGGGGTTGCTCCTACCTACTCCAGGTTTGGTGTTGGAAACGATGGTCCGTTGGAAGGCCCCTTGTTACTGGTTTACCGGTAAGTACTTCAGTTCACTATATTCTTCGAGGCAGTTACATATGATGAAATTATTAATGGCTAATTCATTATCGTGTTCAATGCAGCATTGGAACGGGCCAGGCGTTCTCGAGGTTTTTGTGGAGGTAAACATAAACTTGTCCGTTCTGAAAATGTTTCTTTAGTGTATATGCATTTAGGAAATGCACTAACTTTAACGCCTATTTATGCAAAAGGTGAAGCGGAGCTGCATGAAGCTAGTTCAGAAGTTGAGCTGCATGGACACTCCTTGGGTGGAACCCGATTACCGCGCGGTCGGGTGGCACGTCTTCTAGCTCTTTGAGGACACCAGCCGGCTCTTCTCAGCCGGTGACAGGTGTCGCTTCCGCAGTGCGTACACCACCACATCATAGCGCTAGGAATGACCCTGCAAACGAGGACGACGAGGGCGACGATGATGATGACGACGACGACCCCCCGGGCTTCCGCATACAGCACCACCAGTGGGACAATTGGCAGCAGGACGAGATCGGCATGTCTCAGCTAGGTGGTGCCCCGTTTGGTACCAAAGGAGCCTCACAAGTAGTAATAAAAGTAGTTTCTTTAAATACGTAGGCTCCATGAGCTAACGATCATAAAGATTATAAGTAATCGTGCATATCATATACTTGCAGGGTACGAGCCGTACGCACCAGCAACGCGACCACACCAACGTTGGCTACACTTCCAATGTGTTGCCTATAAATCCGAAGAGATAGAGACGTTCGAGGGATCCTTACACTTCTAGGACTTAGTTGGTTATGTCGAACGAATATTGTCGTCCGAAACTTGCAGACTTAGTTGGTTATGTCGAACTTATGTCGAACCAATGAAAATGTTATGTGATAACTTGTCAACTTGCGCACGGACTCCATTTATTTGCTTCATATTCATTTCAATGTGTCGCGGCACTTGTAGTTGTTCAGCTCCCATTCAATTGCAATTGAGGCTGGTCGGTTTCTGTCTGCGTCCAGGTCCTGCCGCGCCGTGGGCCTTGGCGCGTCAGTGCCGCGCCGTGGGCTATGGCGCGTCAGTGCCGCCCCAAGATCGGTGGCGCAGGTCAGCGTCACGTTCGTCGCCACGTCATTCCCTCGCCGCGCTACCGTGCATGGCGCGGCACAGGTGTTTCGCCGCGCTAGGAAAATAGGCGCGGCAAAAGTGTTAGTTTTGAAAGAAAAAAACAATGTTAGATTTAAAATTAGTTTAAAAAAAAGTGTTAAAAAAAAGTCGCCTCGTGTATGGCCATGGACTCATGCATGCATGTGCTGTGGTCCTACTTGGCGGTCGAATTCAGCGATCAGTTTCGTGCTTTGCGGTCCATCATCGAGGGCGCCTCCTTTTTATCCGTCGTCGTAGCGCTGTAGTGAAAGACGTTTTCAGCAGGAGCTGCTTTTCAATTATTTCCCGTTTCTTTTGTGTCTATCTCCCCCTCTCTTTTGTAAAGTACTTTTTTTTTTAATAAAACAAACAAACATGGTGCTCGTGCTCGTGGTAGCAACTCCTTTTCAAGTTAGGCAGTAGTAGTTCATCAAGTATCCTTTTTATTCCTGAAGTGGATCTGCGAAACACGAGTTACCTTCGTCGTCTCATCTCATTTGACGGGAGATAATGGAGATGATCGAGGAGAGGCAGCAGAACAGAAGCCCTTGCTAGCTGCGCGTGGGCAAGTTGACGCACTCCGAATTCTTCCGAAATGTCAATGGACCAAGCATGTGATTATTTTTATCCACAGGCGACAAGTACTGGACGGACGCCATTAATTAGAGAGACGTGATGAAATGGCGCCAGTGGCCAATCAACTAGCAGGATGGTGGATTAGTCTAATCGTGGATGACCCTGGTGAACGAACGCCATGGACGGAGACGAGCAACAAGCCAACAAGGGGGACGAGGGATAGTACGTACCTAAATCCAGGGCGTGAACAATGCAGATTATATTGAGGTGGTGAGGAACGTGATGGAAAGAGATCGGATGGATCAGTTGGCAGCGATCGCCGCCGAGAAATGACAGCGCGGGTGAGTTGACCACGTAACGCTAACCACCACACGGCCCACCGGGGCTAATGAACGTCATCTTCATATGGGACCAGGATGTTTAGTTGCTTCTCCCCACTGACTTCACCACTAATTGAAGTGGCTTTTTTGCATCAGAGATCGAGTGATCGACACCGTACTTGCAGATGTCTTTATACAAGTGCGCAATACAGTTTGGGCATAAAAAGAAACGACATCGCTGATACGACCTTCATGTTTTCTGGTATATATACAGCGTTGATATGTGCTAGTACTAAAGCATGGTGTAAGTTTTACGTGTTCAATCACTCACAAAGCATAGATCTTCTGATATCTAAAAGAGAAGATGGAGCATAAACGAAAGATCTATGCGAAATAACCACGATTGCTAGCTTATGCTAAACATTATGATGCCGCCACAATAACCAAATCTTACATATATCTTGCTTCTAGAGCACAGCCCAAGTATGGAACCGATGAATAATTCTGTAGATGACTTGCATAGGAGAAGAAATAGATTTCACCAAAAATAATATTATTTCCATTTCCACCGAGTCGGATTGACCAACAAGTGGAAGCAACCCCTAACAATGACAATGGTTTCATGTTCTTGCTTGTACCCCTAACTAGTTGCCAAACAAGTGAGACAAAAGATAGCATTTGGTTTGAGGGCGGGATAGGAACGAAGTAGATATTCCACTTTGTCCTAGTGTTTGGTTTAGGAACAACCAAGAACATAACTAAAAGTGTCCCGCTCATCCAACCATGTTATGCTTAGAAATTAGACGATAGAAAGCCTTTACTTATTGTACCGATGCCTTTATGCATAACTTAGCTTTTATATCTTGCTAAGGCTGTATTGCATTATCCTTGTGCTTATTTTTGGGTAAAACCTATTATTTACCTCCTTACATTCAAAATGATATTTTGAATTGTTTTGAAGGTGAGGGTGCCCCTATCTATGGATACTTCCATACCCTCGCTCCTTGGGCAGCCTGGGAGTAGTAGATGACTGGTGTAATGATCATAGGCCTCCGAGTGTGGCATGGCTCGTGGACAGTTTATGAACTATGTTTGGTAAACTTCCGTTGTAACTTGATGTTGGATGATCTGAACATATGGTATGTTGACTAATGTGTTTCAAAATTTATGTTGTAAGGTTTAAACTTGTGTTTCTATGAGAAGTAGTGAACTTGTGTGAACAATGTACGTGCCTATGTGGCATGATCCTGGGTGAAGGCTTGCTAAATAGTTAGTACCTTGGAGCTACCCGGGGATAATCCAGATTAACAAGATTAAGTTAAGCATGAGCCAGTGGTGATAGCTTAACTTGGTCTGGTTTATTGGAGGGTCGCCAGAGGCCAGATCTAGTCGTCAGCCAGTTGGGCATAGCCTGTGGCTGGGTGGGGGCGGCTTTGGGAAGCTAGTGGCCGGCCAGGCTCAATTGCAACCCCCACCCTAATTGGCACGGCCACATCTAGCCTGGCGGTAGGCTGATTGTCGTGCGTGGTCTAAACCGACATAAGGAGCTAGGACAGAGAAAATACGTACATGGCAAAAAAAAAAAAGAGAGAGAGAGAGAGAAAACAACTTGCTATTGAATGAGGAGAGTTAGTCAGAGAAGAATTTTAGCAACTTCTTATATTTGCATAAGAATAAATTGTTGGAGGAGACAATTTTAATTTTTTACTAAAAATTCAAATCGGGAGTTGCTCTTATAGTCTAATCTGATTTAATAAAATAAGTAATGCTCGGACCACGTGAGACCGCCACAAATTTTGGATCTTGTTTCCGAATCATCCATGCCCTCCCCCAAAAAACCATCGCCACCATCGTGTTCCGCGTGTTCAATTCAGCAGTACCGTCGCTTTGTGGTGGACGGAAAAAAGCGCCGGGCTTTTCCGGGCGAATCTTGCGGGGCGCCGGCGAGATGGGCACGGCCACTACTCGCCTTTCCGTGAGGGAATCGCCGTGTTGTGTGGCGGTGCTGCCTGCACACCGAGATCTCACAGACTCACACCGTCACACGAACGCGTTCGTCGATTGGTGTTTGGCAGCGGCAAAGCCGGCGGTGCATCTGTGCATCAGGGCGGTGCATCAGAGAGTACCACGGCTCGGAACTAGGTCCAACTAACGTACTTGAGATGGGATGAGACGCATGAGTGCATGTCCATGTCCATCATGCCCCCGTTGGGTGACGGACGGCCTGACTGACCACGAGGAGCAGGTGAAAAAGACCCCAAATATTTTTGCCTGCTTTTGTAGATAGTATATATTTGAAGTGACGACTCTTGTGCTTTCCGGTAAAATTTCTGGAAAGTCACTAAGCCATGTTCGCTTCTTCTTATAATCCATACTTTTCAACTTTTTTTTAATCGAAACATTGTTTTTCTCTCACAACAAATCAGCCGGAACAGTATTTTGACTTGTTTTTTCAGCGAAGCGAACAGGGCCTTAAACTTTACCAATATAAACAATATAAACATGGGACCATAAATAATGCTAGTATATTATTTCTAGTTTCAAGGAGAAAAAAAAAGTGAATATCTCAGTGCCTCACGATCAGCGGTGCGCCGGTGCCCCGACAACGCTTCGCGTCTCAAACATTATCTTGTGTGAACATCAACATGGGTATCTCAGTGCCTCACGATCAGCGGTGCGCCGGTGCCCCGACATCGCTTCGCGTCTCAAACATTATCTTGTGTGAACATCAACATGGGACACACCACACAGGACACAGCCATTGGCGGTGGTGGTGGGCCAAGCGGCGGTGTTCTGCTTCTGCATGTCCAAAACGCACTACATTTTCGTGAAGGAAAGGCGCATCCCACCCACTCACACTCACAGTCCACAGACCAGTGGGATGCCACAAGGGCGGGTCCCGTCACCGGCCACAATGATCGATCATGAATATACGAATATGACCACTCAACTAGCCAAAAGGGAAATTTGTTGCCCACACAGGAATTTCATCTCACTACGAATATAGAGTAAAAAATATTACAATAGCTGTTCACAAATGTAATGTAACGCGACTAATAAACAGCGAGGCTATAGTAAAGTAGAAAAAAATGAAGTAAAAGTGTTGCTGTTTGCTCCTTAAGTCGAGAGAGAGCACTGAGGAACTTCTCTCTACGATGTTCTTAACATATTTTCAGCTCTCTAATCATCTGGCCAACGAATAGATGCTATCAGCAATAATGCAAATACATTTGCGTGCTCGCACAAACGGTAGTAATAGTCACAAGGAACCAATGAAATCAGGCAATCTTAGGACGAGCAACAAGACGTCTTCTGGTTGACGGGTTGCCCGCGGATCTGCACCGTCGCTGGCCTTGCGTTTGCCGCGGCTGGTTGGCTGGCCATCCTGAGAACAGCAGCAAGTAGGATTTCGTTAACACCAGTAGGATTTCACGATGGCAATAGAATATTTACCACATGGCACGTTGGCTGTACCTATCCTTGATGGATGCAGCCATAGCCATGAAGGCCTGCTCCACGTTGGAGGCATTTTTGGCACTCGTCTCCATGAATGGGATGCCCATCTCATCAGCAAACGCCTGGATAGTGTTTTTAATCATTCGTGAATATCCAAAGAACTCATAGGGGAGTGGAGAAAAGTGAAGTATTGCTGACCTTGCCATGATCTATTCATGAAACTAGATAGCTTACCTTTGCTGTCTCAGTTGCCACAACTTTGTTGGCAGTTAGGTCGCTCTTGTTCCCAACAAGGAGCTTGTTAACATTGTCACTTGCATAACGGTCAATTTCATTTAACCATTGCTTCACATTATTGAAGCTTTCTTGGTCTGTCACGTCATATACAATCTGCAAGCCAACAATAAGACAATATCGTAGCATGAGCAATAAATCAATATGGTTGACAAGTTTCAGAAGTTTCTAGTTCAGGTGGCAACTTACAATGATTCCATGAGCTCCGCGGTAGTAGCTGCTAGTGATTGTCCTGAAGCGCTCTTGCCCAGCAGTATCCCACTGCAGCATTTACAAAGCCATGTCAGTTGAAGGAATACACAATAGTTATATCATATAAACATAATTGTAAATCTGGTCTGTCGTTTATTGTTATGGACTGCATTTCCACTGTGTCGGTGTTTTCGGACCACCGACGAGTAAATTTGTATTTGCGCGTCTGGCTCGAATGGTGTGCTCGGAGGACACAAGGGTTTATACTGGTTCGAGCGAAACATCCCTACGTCCAGTTTGCTGCTACTCGTGTTACCGGCACTTAGTTTGCAGCAGGGGTTACAAACAGGCGAGAGAGGGAGAGGATCCCAAGTCTCTGGTGGAAGGAGTGAACGAGTGCTGAGAGCTCGCTTGCCGCTCAGCCGTGTGCTCGTGTCGTGCTCTTGTGTTCAGATCCCCCTTTTCATGGGGCGCCCTGCTTCCCCTTTTGTAGGCGAAGGGAAAACACAGGTTACAGACGAGGAAAAGGAGAAGAACGAGAGAGAAGAAGGCTTCCAGGGTTGCCGGGTCCTTCTCCTTCATGCGGGTCCCGCCGATCCTGTAGATGTCAACAAGAACGGCTACATGTCGCGGCCCTGTTTGTCACTGACACCATGCGCAAGCGTCATCTACCGATCATGGCGTTCAACTCCGTCCCGGCGGACGTCGTGGTAAACTGACGCGCCGGTCAGCATCCGTACGAGGATTAGGCAAAACAGCACCGATAGGCCCGACACTGTTCTTGATGTGAATCTCCAAGTATGGCCCGTCATGGCCACGGGTTACATCGAGACGTGCCAGCCTCTTCCCTGGCGTCAGAGTTTTGACCCAGGCCCAAACGCTTGGACCTAAAATGGTTGGCGGCGGTATGGGTCCCTGTCGGACGAGACGGAACCCGCGTCCTCGAGGTCGGGCGAGACAAAGCCCGTGACCTTGGGCGAGACGGCAATCGCATGCTTGGGGTCGGGCGACACGGAGCCCGCACCCAAGGGGTCGGGCGACACCTTTTAATACGTCTCGAGCCCCCGCGCGTAGTAGGGGTCCGGTCGAGGGTCGGCTCGTCTCTGTGATCGTCATCCCTTAAGCGTTTTTTTTCGATAAAACGGAGGGACCGAGCCGTGCCACGTTTTTCCTCGATGGATGAAACCTGGAGCTCGGTGTGCTGTTAACAGGCTAGTCCGAGTGGGGACCCGGTTTCCCGTTCGCGGAGGTCCGGCATGGGTTAGCTGGTGACCGACTCTAGATTCTCAGTGGTCAATCTATATAGTTCTCGGGTCCGTTCGACCGGTCCCAAGGGCTCATTACCTTTCTTCGAGGAAAAACCATGGACTGGGAACCGACCAAGACTCGAACGTGGGTCGGGATGCCCGCGGCGCTCGTGCGCCCGGGTACTGGCCGCTAGTGGGCTCATCCCTTTCCACCCTCACTCTAAGGGCACCCCGGAGCGGCTGTGAACCCGTCGGAGGGCCAGCCTTCGAACTCCTGGGTCTGAATGGGCCGTAGGAGCGTTTTCAGCTCCGTATCCCACCTTACTTGTGACGGTTCTCGCGCCTGTCTACACCGACGCCGAGCTGGACGACATCGAGAAGAAGGTGGCCCGTCTGGCACAGGACTTACCAGCGCGAGATAGAGGATGAGATCACCCCCCTAAGAAATTAGTTAGGTAGATAAGCCAGACGACAAACTTGTAATAAGTGGGCAAGCTCTTAAATTTCGTTATGGCCAAAGAGATTTTTTGCTCTTCTCCCCTTTTTTTATAAAAAGGTGAATGCGTTCCAACCCTTTCCGTCGTTAAGGCTGTAAAGCTCGGGGAGCGGGTGAAAACTCTGATCACGCTGGTGAGCAAAAACGCCATAGCCACTGGGGCGTAGGTTTCTTGCAGTCCGACCAGTTTTACTCAGCATTCGTTTTTGCAACCCTTGCTTCTAGATCTTAACGTGAGAAAGGGTCGGGCATAGAGAATGTTTGCCGGGTAGATATACTCTTTAATGCGTTCCGACTCTTTCCATAGTTAAGGCTAAAAAGCTCGGGGTGCAGGCAAAAAACTCTGATCATGCTGGTGAGCAAAAACGCCGTAGCTGCTGGGACGTAGGTTTCTTGCGGTCCAACCAATTTTACTCGGCATTTGTTTCCGCAACCCTTGATTTTAGATCTTAACGTGAGAAAGGGTTAGGCATAGAGAATGTCTATCGAATTGATATGCTCTTATCAGCCCCCGAATGAGGCCCGACCCCTTGCCGTTGCTGGGATCGGGTGTCATTAAAGATCGAGGAGTCGATAGCGAAACCGATAAGAGAAAGCGTGCGTAGATTAAGGGTAAAAGCGACGTAGCTGTTCGATGTTTCAGGCGTTGACGAAGACTTCGCCGTCGATGGTCTTGACCTTATAGGTGCCTGGTGGGAGCACCTCCGCGACGACGTACGGTTCATCCTACGGCGGAGAGAGCTTGTGACGGTTCTTGTTGCTCTGGACGAGGCGGAGCACCAGGTCCCCGACGTTGAAGGGCCGACCCCGCACTCGACGGTTGTGGTACCGGCGCAACGCTTGCTGGTACTTGGCCGAGCGGAGGAGGGCAACGTCGCGCGCTTCATCTAGCTGGTCCATGGCAATACTCGAGGGACGCCTCGGCTCCCTGTTCGTCGTACGCCCTGACCCTCGGCGCTCCATAATCGAGGTCGGTCGGGAGGATAGCCTCGGAACCGTAGACCATGAAGAATGGCGTGTAGCCGGTGGCTCGGCTGGGGGTCATCCTCAGGCTGACAAGCAAATGCGTATAGCCCCGGGCGCCCTCTTGAGAGGTCCGACCAGATCTAGCCCCCGCGAACGGCCACGTGATGGGGATCGTTTGGAGTGTTTGGGCCGACAGGTGTGTCTGCCGAGCGTAGTATTGACACCCTTCACAGGCGCGCACAGTCTGTTCACCGTCGGCTACTGCAGTCGGTCAGTAGAAGCCTTGTCGGAACGCGTTTCCGACCATGGTCCTAGGTGCGGCATGGTGCCCGCAGACCCCACCGTGGATATCACTCAACAACTGCTTCCCTTGTTCGATGGGGATGCAGCGCTGCAGGATCCTGGTGTGGCTTCACCGCTCGCCCTCAATAACGACAAAGGCCTTGGCGCGACGCGCGAGCCGCCGAGCCTCCTGTTTGTCCGTCGACAGCGCCTCACGAGAGGAGGTAGTCGAGGTAAGGCGTCCTCCAGTCGGCCAGAGGATCGGACTCTGTCACTGGATCCGCGTCAAAGCTCCATGACTTCGGGGTCGGATGAAGCCACCGGCTGGTTAGCCCCCAAGCCCAGGGTAGGCGGCCCATCATCGGTCTGTTTCGGCTCCTCGTAGCGGACCGAGGGCTTGTACTTATCGTTGGCGAAGATGCCCGTCGGCATCGGCTCTCGGCCGGACGCCGTTTTCGCCAGCGTGTCGGCCGCCTCATTGAGACGGCTCGGGATGTGATTGAGCTCGAGACCTTCGAACTTGTTCTCCAGCTGACGGACTTCTCGGCAATACGTAGCCATCTTAGCGTTGTGCAGCTTGATTCCTTCATGACTTGATCGATGACCAGCTGGGAGTCGCCCCGGATGTAAAGCCGTCGGATACCCAACTCGATGGCGATGCGCAGCCCTAGCGTCGCTGCTTGTTCTCTTCTTGTTGGGGTGGTTGGAGGCGCCTTCGCCGGCGTCCTCGTCCCGCTTTGCCTTGCCCTTGGGGCGGTCGAAAATCGCCCTGACCGCCTCCTCACCCGAGGCGTGGCTGGTGGCGATGTTGAGGAACTCCTTGGTGGTTCGCGGGCCCTTACATCCCAGCCTGTGAACCAAGGACTCGCAGGTAGTTCCGGACAGAAAAGCTCCTATGATGTCGGCAACGTCGGGCAGCTCGTTGCACTACCGGAAGAGGCGCCGGATGTACCCACGAAGAGTTTCTCCGGACTTCTGTCGGCAGTTTTTGGGATCCCATGGGTTCCTAGGACGCGCGTATGTGCCCTGAAAGTTTCCCACGAAGATCTCTTTCAGGTCCGTCTAACTTTGGATTCGGTTGGACGGAAGGTGTTTTAACCACGTTCGCGCTGAATCGGCTAGGAACAATGAAAGGTTGCGAATAATGAAATTGTCACTATCCGCTCCACCGGCTTAGCAAGCAAGCCTATAATCCTCGAGCCACAGTCCGGGGTTTGTTTTCCCGGAGTATTTCGGGATGTTGGTCGGCGGTCGACACTGCGTTGGGAAGACAGCGTTGAGGATGTGTCGGCCAAAGGTCTGAGGTCCCGGCAAGTCGGGGCTCGGGCTTCAGTCCTCGCCGCTGTCGTAGTGTCCGCCACGACGAGGGTGGTAGCCGCGTCTAGCCTCCTCCCTCTCATCGCCGCGGGCACGCCTGCGAGCATCCAGGGTGCTGCGCGCGTCACGGTGGAGGCCGAGACGCTCATGCACCGGAGCGCGCGCGCTGCTGCCGCCGCCTCGCCGCACTGGTGGATCGCACGTCCTCGCCGGGTCGCTCCGAGGTATGCTGCTGGGCTGGCCGGCATCGAGCTCGCGTCGTCGGACAAAGAAGCTCTCTCGCTCTGCTTGCCATTGCCACAGACGCTTCGATAGCGTCGCGATCTCGCGCGATAGGCCCGAGGATCCTCGGGTGTCGCGGGCTTCGAAAGCCAACGGAGAAGACCGCCGCGGCAGCGACGTTCTAGCTTGCCCGGGTGAAGTGTGGGAGGGCTTCGTCATCCTCGATGATCCTCCGGTTTACGTCACGGGCCACGACGCGCGCGGGCCCACCGTCTCCGTGGCGCTCGAGCTCCACGCGTTCTGCTCGAGCTGAGTCGTGCTTCTTCGAACTCTTGGTGCCGCGCCCTCAGCTGCTCTACCGGCAGGCGAGGTGGGGGCCCTGCATCCCCCTCGACCTCGTCTGTTGGGGTAGCCCCTCCCTCGTGGATGCTTTCGATGTGTCCCTCAGGGGTACCTGCCATGAAACATTCTTGCAACGGGTGATGGCTCCCCCTGCAGGAGACAGAGTCGGAGGGCGACTCCGATTCTCCCATGAGAAGGTCATGGAAAGATTTCGCGACATATTCGGTCATCCCCACGAACTCGTCGTTCGTAGGGGATGGGGGCGTGCGCTGCGCCACAAGGTGACCAACAATCTCTGCGGCGTTGCGCAGACCGAACCGGAGCGCTGTCGTGGCGCCTCGGATGAGATATTCCGGAGAGAGCGGCTCTCCTCCGGCAAGCTGCGTCATGATGTTGGCGAACGAGAAGGTGAGGCGGCGCAGGTCCTCCCGAGACGGTCGGAGTCCCAGGAAGGCGTCGAGTTGGCGCTCTAGCCTCCGGTAATCGAAGCCGAGGAGCTGGGCGCTCCCGGGGGCGTGGGCCTCCGGTGCGTGCAGCTGCAGCTCAAGCTCTCGGCGATCGCGTCGAGGCCGGCGGAGTGGAGAGGCTGGACGGCGGCGGAAACCTGCGCCAACTCTCCCTCCATCGTAACGATGAAGTCCAGGTTCCCGAAGCGCACGTGCGCGCCCGGGACCCAGCTGACGCCGTGACTAGCCATCCGAGACCTGATGTGGACGTCGAGACGCGCAAGAAGCCCCGACCTGGCGCGCCAACTGTCGGTGTTTTCGAACCACCGACGAGTAAATTTGTATTTGCGCGTTTGGCTCGGATGGTGTGCTCGAAGGGTACAAGGGTTTATACTGGTTCGGGCGGAACGTCTCTACGTCCAGTTCGTTGTTGCTCATGTTACCGGCACTTGGTTTGCAGTAGGGGTTACAAACAGACGAGAGAGGAAGAGGATCCCAAGTCTCTGGTGGAAGGAGTGAACGGGTGCCGAGAGCTCGCTTGCCGCTCAGCCATGTGCTCGTGTCGTGCTCTTGTGTTCAGATCCCCCCTTTCATGGGGCGTCCTGCTTCCCCTTTTATAAGCGAAGGGAAAGCACGGGTTACCGAGGAGAAAAAGGAGAAGAACGAGAGAGAAGGCTTCCAGGGTTGTCGGGTCCTTCTCCTTCATGCGGGTCCCGCCGATTCTGCACATGTCAACAGGGATGGCTCCATCTCAGGGCCCTGTTCGTCACTGACGCCATGCGCAAGCATCATCTACCGATCATGGCGTTCCACTTCGTCCCAGCGGACGTCGTGGTGAACTGACGCGCCTATCAGCGTCCGTACGAGGATTAGGCAGAGCAGCATCTGCACGCCCGACACTGTTCTTGATGTGAATCCCCAGGTATGGCCCGTCATGGCCACGGGTTACATCAAGGCGTGTTAGCCTCTTCCCTGGCGTCAGAGTTTTAACCCAGACCCATATGCTTGGACCTGGAGTGGTTGGCGGCGATATGGGTCCCCGTCGGACGAGACCGAACCCGTGTCCTCGAGGTCAGGCGAGACAGAGCCCGTGACCTTGGGCGAGACGAAAACCGCGTCCTTGGGGTCGGGCGAGACGGAGCCCGCGGCCTTGAGGTCGGGCGAGACGCAGCCCGCGGCCTTGGGCGAGACGGAACCCGCGTCCTTGAGGTCGGGCGAGACGGAGCCCGCACCCAAGGGGTCAGGTGAGTCGGAGCCCGCGGCCTCAAGGTCGGGCGAGACGGAGTCCGCGGCCTTGGGATCGGGCGAGACCTTTTAATACATCTCGAGCCATCCGGGGGCGCTAACTTCCATGCTTTGGGTATCCCTAATATCGATAACCGACACACTGGTTCACCAATGAATAGTAGATTATGATATTCTCTGGATGTAGCTATAATTCTACCACTTATGCCAAATTGCGTTTCTAGATTACATAACAGGTTAAACAAAATTTAGATAAAAAATTAAGAATAGAAATACCATTTCCACATTTTGAGAACATTGGTTCATCTGCTTGTGGGAACTTATGTTGCATTACGTTCAAACTTATTTCCTACATGATCAGTCAACAGATATCAATGTTCCAGTTTCTCTACTTACTATCATGAAAAGGCTAACTTTTGTTTTTACTTTCCAGTTTACCTAGGGAAACATACTATTTCAAATATGACATCACAAGACATCAAACCATACACATATGATATATAAAAGAAATATACAGCATAGTAATCTTACGATTTGAAGTTTTATGGTCTTCCCATCTTGCTCTACTGTCCGAATTTTCTGCAAAAATGGTAAAAAAGAGAAGTTATTGCTGGGCCACAAAGAAAAGTTGAATTAAAGTAAATCAGTTATTTTAACTAGTAAGTAAATGAATTTGCAATGCACTTACAAAATCAACCCCAATTGTGCTGATGTAGCTGTCCAAATATGAATCATCCTAATCACAGAAGGAAAATTATCAGAAACATTGACATTAAGCTTTAAGGATGATGCTTTAATATAAGTAAAATATGGCCTTGTGAAACAATGAAATAGAAACATCAAGAGGAACTCTCCAGGATTTAAAAACTTATTGTAATCAATGCTTTTTGGCTGCAGTTGTCAGGTTAAGTCACCCAGTGCACATTTCTTCAAATATACATTTATTTATATTACAACAGCTACACTAAAGAAATACACTGCTTCAGCGTAGAAGTATCAACGAATGATTATGAGAAGAAACAGTAGTACTTACCGCAAATCTGAGAAGCAAGCATGATTTCCCAACACCAGAATCACCAATAAGCAGAAGTTTGAAAAGGTAGTCGCTGAAATTGAAAAAGGAAACTAGGTTAAGTAGTGCATTACATTGACAAGGTAGATAGAAATTTACTGGTAGATCATGTTGGCTTCCATCACTTCACCAATATGCCAACGACTTTGAATTGCCATTATCGCAAAATAAATGTGCTCTGGCAGTCCTATTCAAAATTGTTTCTCTATAAAGTTCCGAATTTTCTATACTATAGCCATCAAATTCATAACACGAAGATTTGAAGTATACATGTTGAATGTCAGAAGAGGCCAATCTACCGTGTGTGTTACACACTTTCATATATCTCCAGACTGGGTTCCTTCGGTAGTTGAGTTATCATAGTCCCTTGGATGGTTGATGATTCAGTAATAGCACTACAACGATAATGTAAACAGGCGATACTCTAATATTTGCCCTTTTTTTTTGCTACACAACACTGTCAACATACTCCTCCTGCCACAAATATATGACAGGTTGGCTAAAAAATGATCAAAATCAACCCATATTCTCAAAATATTCAGTTTGGAGATATAAAAATGTTATGGGTAGATTTGTCTTACTAACACTTTCTCAACCACACACATTCATTAAACACTACAACAATACTTTCATAGAAAAATATGGTCAAAGCCGCATCTTAAAAGCCAGAAAAGAGCAAACATCATACACTTCCGATCAGAGGGAGCAAATACTTGTTCCACATTGACCATATATAATGGACGTTCCAATGGAGCAATAACTATTACGTAGTAACTTTTATGTTCTTTACATAACTGCAACATCTGCAAGTTATTTAACAAATGCTGTGATCTATAGTAATGAACAGTTCACCAAAAATATAAACAAAACTCATAATGCAATAATGTTTAAGTTCCCATCATAATTCTCCAGCTATTTTTCTCTAGAAAGCCAATATCGCTGCACCAGAGCGCATTCTCACCACGCCCTACAAAGCCAAGCATAATCTAGACGGAGAGCAAACGCAGCCATCAAAGGTGCACCAAGCTGTACAACGTAAATTTCTCCATGCAGAGGTACACCAAAGCACCGCGGCAGAAGGAGGCCCTTTCATTCACGAAATCCCGATTTGGAACACAAATTCCCAGATCCAGATCGAAAGCTAGTGAGACCCACCAGCGCGCACCTGATCAGATCCCCGTAAGTTCGATCATCCGAACAACGCAACCACAGCAACAAGCGAAAATCCAACGGAATTACCAGAGCGGTAGCTCCATAGATCACGGTGACGGAAGACAAGGCAATGAAAGGGAAGGGAAGGATGATCGGAGGCCTTACTACTCGGGATTCATGTCGAATCAAATCTGGCGGAATCGCTCGCCTGCCGCGCCTTCGAACGGGGACGGGGGACGACGACGGGAGGGCCGCGGTTCGAGCGAGTCGATGGATCTGGGGAGGAGAGACGCGAGGCGAGGGCAGGTGGTTGGATGGAGATGCAAACGTGAGATATTGAAGGGGCGGAACGATAAAATACTCGAGAGCCGCGGCTCGCGGTCGCGGAGCGAAAGCCGCGTGCGCGCCCCGCGTGGCGTGGGTCATCGCTGGCCTCACTCGCCCTCGCGGAGGCGTTGGCCGTTGGCCGCGCGTTTGCTTCGGTGCGACGGAGACACAGACACGGGGCGGCCCGTGATGACCAGGCATGTTTCGCTCGGTTTGACCTTCCGCGGTTCCGTGCGGCCGGCCCCTGCCCGGAATGAGCTTCGTAGTTGGACTGGTTTGAGTTTGAACAGGTGGGACCCGCTAGCTTCTATAGAAAGCGCTGGCTCCGGCCGCCGCGGATGGGCTATTTGACGGCGGAACCAGCTGCGCCGACCTCCAGGCCTTCTCTGAGCACACGGTACGTGGGCGTGTTTCTTCGAGGTCGATTCTTGCACGCTCTGGAGGCGAAGGGGAGCGGCTGCGGCAGCAGTGACGAGGAGGTGGCTGTCGAAGCCTCGAAGGGTTCCCCACGGTGGAGACGAGGCGAGTGGGCCTGGGCGCGGCGAGGGCGGCAGCATCTCTGACGGTCGGTCCACGCGGGGAGGCAAGCGACAGCGCCGGCGGCACCGGCACACGAGAACGAGATAAAGCGAGCAGCTCCTGTACACCGCGCAGGAGGCACAAAAGAAAAGGCATGCAGCAGGCGATCTGGCACCAAGCGTCGATTGGGAGGGGAACAAACGGAGATTGGGAGGCACGATGTGAAATTGTTGGAGTTCATTTTTACAAGTCTTGGCCAAAACTGCGTTTGCTCTAACCCCATTGGAAGGAACAACTTGTGCTGGCTATCAGCACGATGTCACCAGATGATCCGGTGACTTCAAAATTAATCCAGCAAATTTAGATCCCGACACACGTGTGGTTCAGATACTTTTAGTTTCAATATCCAACTGCTAAGCATTTCTAGCATCCATAAGAGCTCAACACAGAATGTGTGCAGTATACCTACCATCTAAGGCTCTAGCCTAGAACAGGTCAAAACTACTCATATCTCACCTGATACTATGGCCAAAGGAAGAAAAAAAACACAAATACTATGGGGCCCGTTTGACAAGGCTCCTCCCTGGCTCTAGCTTCTGGAGAAGCCCTACCAAACGTGGCTCCGGCTTTTGGAGAAACCCTACCAAACGTTTTTCTAAAGAAACCGCTTTTCTGTAAAAAACAAAGGGACTGGAGAGCTCTAGAGAAGCCCCTCGAGGAGCCATGCCAAACACCCTAGAACGTTCCAGGCATTTTTCAACTCCAATTGCACTTCGAGCTAGCCAGTCCTGAGCCTTCAAGCATATCGTTTGATTTAACACCATGAAAACCATAATTGAAGCCAACAGACCATAAAGGCTGTCATTATGACAACTTAGATTGCTGCTACACAACACACTTTAGTCACAATGATCATGTTATCCTTAACCACCAGAACCAAATCAGAGGGATGTTCACAAATGCAATCCGTGGCTTATAAACAGTGATGAAGCTATATTATAATACGGTCGAAAAGAATTAAGGAAATAAACTGTCGTTCTTTGCTCTTAAGTCAATAGAGCAACAAGGGGCCGGTCTCTATGTTCTTACATATTTGCAGCTGTCTAATCATCCGATCAACAAATAGATGCTATCAGCATGGGCGTCTTCTGAACCAATGATGCAGATACACTTGTGCGCACACAAACGGTGGTAATTGTGTGTTGAGTTTACACAAGGAACAAAAGAAATCAGGCAACCTTAGGATGAGCAGCAAGAAGTCTTCTGATTGACAGGTTGACCGCGGATCTGCACGGTCGCTGGCCTAGCGTTAGCCGCGGCTGGTTGGCTGGCCATCCTGAGAACGGCAGCAAGTAGGATTTCGTTAAACACAGTAGAATTTCACGATAGCAATGGGATATTTACCAGTTGTCACGTTAGCTGTACCTGTCCTTGATGGATGCAGCCATAGCCATGAAGGCCTGCTCCACATTGATGGCATTTTTGGCACTCGTCTCCATGAATGGAATGCCCATCTCATCAGCAAATGCCTGAATGGTGTTTAGGCAATTGTAAATGTCCAAAGAATTCATAGCGGAGTGGAGAAAATTGAAATATTGCTGACCTTGTCATTATCAATTCATGAAACTGGATAGCTTACCTTTGCTGTCTCAGTTGCCACAACTTTGTTGGCAGTTAGGTCGCTCTTGTTCCCAACAAGGAGCTTGTTAACATTGTCACTTGCATAACGGTCAATTTCATTTAACCATTGCTTCACATTATTGAAGCTTTCTTGATCTGTCACGTCATATACAATCTACAAGCCAACAATAGAACATAGACAGTATCGTAGCATGATCAATATGGTTGACAAGTTTCAGAAGTTGCTAGTTCAGGTGGCCAACTTACAATGATTCCATGAGCTCCGCGGTAGTAGCTGCTAGTGATTGTCCTGAAGCGCTCTTGTCCAGCAGTATCCCACTGCAGCAATTACAAAATCATGTCAGTTGAAGAATTACGCAATAGTTATACCATAAAAGTATTGGTATTTTTCAGACAAATCCGGGCTGTTGTTCATTGTTATGGAATGCATTACTCTTAGTTCACTAATTATACTAAGCTCTAGATGTAGCTATAATTCAAACACTTGATGCTGAATTGCACTTCTAGATTACATATTTTTTTTAAATAAAAATCGTTTATTGGAAAATGTGTTGTCACTAGTCACTGGTACATATGACAACAGAACTAGACCAACCAAACTCAACTACAGGTTATAAACAATATATTAGGATAAAAAATGAATAGTGGAATACATTTCCACAGTTAG
This sequence comes from Miscanthus lutarioriparius, assembly GCA_904845875.1. NCBI lineage: Eukaryota > Viridiplantae > Streptophyta > Magnoliopsida > Poales > Poaceae > Miscanthus > Miscanthus lutarioriparius. Next base: position 21,295,963 of record CAJGYO010000008.1, read on the forward strand.
AAAACACTGGTTCATCTGCTAACTAGTGGGAACTTAAGTTACATCATGTTTAAACTTATTTCCTACATGATCAATCAACAGATATCTATTTCCAGTTTCTCTGCTAGCTATTATGGAAAAGGCTAACTTTTCTTTTTACTCTCCAGTTTATCTTGGGAAACATATATCAAGCATGACATCACAAAGACATCAAAGGATGCACATATGTTAAGTAAAAGAAAAATATGGCACAGTAATCTTACAATTTGAAGCTTTATGGTCTTCCCGTCTTGCTCTACTGTCCGAATTTTCTGCAAAAAATGATAAAACAGAAAACTTATTAAAGGGACGCAAAGAGAACTTGAATTAATAAACTATATTAATTCTTTTCAGGAGTAAGTAAATGAATTTGCAATGCACTTACAAAATCAACTCCAATTGTGCTGATGTAGCTGTCCAAATATGAATCATCCTAATCACAGAAGGACACTTATCAGTAACATTGTCAGTCTATGCAAGAAAGATTTTACATTAACCTTTAAGAATGATGCTTTAATATAAGTAAACTGTGGCCCTGCAAACGCTAAATAGAATCATGAACAGGACCTCTCCATGATTTGAAAACTTATAGTAATCAATGATTTCCAGCTGCAGTTGTAACTTGCAAGGTTAAGTCACACGGTGCATGTTTCTTCAAATGTACATTTATTATATTGCAACAGCTACACTAAAGAAATACACCACTTCAGCAAAGAAGTATCAAAGAATGATTACGAGAAGAAATAGTTGTTCTTACCGCAAATCTGAGAAGCAAGCATGATTTCCCAACACCAGAATCACCAATAAGCAGAAGTTTGAAAAGGTAGTCACTGAAATTGAAAAAGGAAACTAGGGGTAAGTAGTGCAATACATTGACAGGGTGGATGAGTACTCTACTGGCAGATCATGTTGGCTTCCATCACTTCGCCAAGATGCCAACACCTTACAATTGTCATTTCTGCAGCATAAATGTGCTCCTACGGTCCTATTCAAAATCATTTTTCTCTAAAGTTCAATTTTTTTATGTTTCATTGCCTATCTAGATATCTAATTCATTAAACAAAGATTTGAACTTTACATGTTGAATGTCAGAATAGGCCAATCTAACATTTGGTTGTACAGTTTCATATAACTCCAGGTTGGATTCCTTCTAATTGAGTTATCATAGGTTCAGTATTCTACTACAACCATATTATAAACAAGACAAATACTTGGCTGCGCAACACTTTAAACATAGTATATACTTGTTCCATGTTGAACACATAAATGGCTAACACAACTATGGCTGATAATGGATGTTCAACCACAACTATCACTAATACAACTTATCTTATGATCTTTACATAAACGCAACATATGCAAATTAGTTAACAAATGCAGTAATCTACAGTACAATGTTCATGCAGGGGAAACCGTTCATCGTAAAATATAAACAGAAGTCATAACCCGATAACTATTTCCCATGGTAATTTCCCCAATAAAACCCCATGTCCAGGTATTTTCCACTAGGAAGCCTATGCCTCTACACCAGAGAGCATCCTCACCACGCCTTACAAAGCAAAGCATAATCTAAACCGAACAAACACAGCCATGAAAGATGCATCAAGCTGTATAACATGAATATTCCTCCATGAAGGTAGACCAAAGCACCGCGGCCGCAGGAGGCCCTTTCATTCACGAAATCCCAACAGGAAATCACGAATTCCCAGATCCAGATCGGAAGCTAACTAGTGAGACCCACCAGCGCGCGCCTGATCAGATCCCCGTAAATTCCATACGGAACCACGCAACCACAGACCACCAGCAACAAGCGAAAATCCAACGGAATAGATCACGGTGATGGGCTCGGAAGAGAAGGGAAGGATGATCGGAGGCCTTACTACTCGGGATTCATGACGACTCAAATCTGACGGAAGGAATCGCTCAGCCTGCCGCGCTTTGGAACGGGGACGACGGGAAGGGCGGTCCGAAACTCCGAACGAATTGATGGATCTGGGGGAGGAGAAACGCGAGGCAGGTTCTTGGGAGTTGGAGATGCAATTATGCAAACGTGGGAGGTGTTCAACAGTTCAAGGGGTGGAACGGAAAAAAAAAAAACTGGAGCCGCGTCCGCGTCCCGCGGGGGCCGTGGGCCTGGGCCATCGCTGGCCTCGCGGAGTCGCGGGAGGCGTCGGCCTCGGCCCCTGCGCCCGTGCGTTTGCTCGGGCCCCGGCCGCCTGGAAGGCCGGGCCGGGATAGGGGCGGCCCGTAATGACCAGGCAACGTGTTCGGCTTAACATCCTCTCTCCGGTCCACGGCCATGAACCCAATCACCCAATAGTGAGCTCTCTTCCGATCAAAAAAAAAATAGAGAGCTCTCTTTCCTTTTTTTTAAAAAAAAATAGTGTAGTTTCAAAAAAATAGTGAGTGGTAATCTAGCCTCTATTGTTTTATGAACCCATTTCACCCTATACGGATCGTGCAACTAAGTCTATTGAGTGGTGGGTGACCGGAATACATTTGTTCTTTAATCTTAAAAAAAGTCTATTGGGTGGATATGGTGCACCGAGCAAACGCACAAGACGTACAATAGTTTAGGACTAATTGACGGAATACTTAGAGTAGTTTAGGACTTTATTTTTTCTTTTGGTCATACTACAAAGGGGTATAAACAGGCATCTTGATCCCAAGTAAATCTATTGAATGGATGTGATGCACACTTGTCAAACTTAGCACTAGGTAGCTCAGAGGAAATCCTAAGTTCAATTGGAAGTTAGTCCTTTTTCAAAGGTGTTTAAATTGGATGAAAATGGAGCCATTTTGACAGCACAGGATTCATCCGGTGCCCTAGTCAGGGGTGCATCGGAGAAATACGGTATGTGTAGTGGTTTCACTATTCGATGAACAATGCCACCTATTCTTCTGATGGCACCAGAGAAAAGGCGTCCAAGTCAACAATTGGTGGACACGGCGCACAGAGAGGTTCTAGACTCATTGGAATAATTCGGTGAGGGTTACTGGAGAATTTGGTGCTCACCAGAGAGGTTCTAGTAAGGGTTTGATACCACCGGATGATGCACCACAAGTGGTCATACAGTAACGACTAGCTGGATTCTAGCCATTGGAGAGACACCGATAAACCCGGTGCCCAGCTCAAACAGGCATCGGATTTATTGATGAGTACAAAAAAAAATGGAGTGCGCTTCAAACGGCTAGTTTCTGGAGTGGGGGCTATATATACCCATCGCCATCTCATGCAAGAGAGCTCTCTTGGCATTCAGAACAATTGCATACACCCTTTGGTGACTAAGAGAGAGCTTGAGGCTAGTGGAGTGATTTAGGTTTGCTAATTCGAAGAATAAGGACTCCATTAGTTCTTACAAAGTAACAAGTGTGCATCCACTCTTTTCATTAGGCTTGGTTAGGTCAAGTGAGAGTTTGTGCTTATTATCCTTGGTGAATAGCATTACCTAGATAGCTTGGTGGTGATTGAGAGCTTGGTGATCTCTCAGTGATGATTGTGTGAAGCCCAACTCATGGTGTAAACGATTGTGAGTGATTCACCATGCCGAAGGCAAAGAATCAACCCGTAGAGAACACTTGGTACTTGCATGGATCAAAGCGAAGCAATACCTCAAGAAAACAACAACGTGTTTCTTACCCTTCTTCTTTACATTTGAGCATATACTTTCATATATTTACATTCCTAGAATTACCATGCTAGACTAGAATTGGAACTAGGTTGCAAAACTTTGTGTGGTAGGCTAGAAACACTCATTTAGACAGAAGGGTGAAATGGGCTACATGATATTTTAATTTCGCGATAATCTTAGATTTGCCCAATTCACACCCCCCCTCTCCCCTCTTGGGCATCCTGAGCCTTTCACTCTCTACAAATTTTTATTGCCAAATTCAAATTAATTAAAAAGATGAAAACATTTTTTCTTTGGTCAGTTTTAGTGGAGATTTTATTCCCAGTTTCCAAAGCTCACATGTATTGGAAACAATGTAGACTGGATTCATCCTCATAGTATTCATTTCACTCCATAAAATTAGGATCATCTCTCCCTTTATTTATATTGTGCTTATCTGCGGGTTATTTTCTGGGTTATGTACATGGACACGCTTATGGACCATACTCCAAAAGAAAAGCAACAGACCAAGGCTGAAGTGGGCATTGGCTTTAGATATCTTCGCCAAACATGGATGATTGTCGCCTAGTAGAATTATTGTAGTCTAAACTACGTCTCATTTGTTAGTGTTGTTTTTTGAGAGCATGCTTTTATAGCCGGAGGCTAAAAGTATAATAAAGAATGGTTGTGTGGAAAAATCCTGTAGGGATCAAAATAAAATTCATTTTCCTAAAAATTGTGGCAGGTCAATATATTTTTTAGCTTATTTAATATCTACTATAAAACTTTCTGTGAGTCTAGCCTTAAACATTTTCACAAGCTACTCATGCCAGAAACACTTGTGAGATATAGGTTTCTAGTCGTTTCAAAGCTAAGGAACATGCCAACTACACCTGTGGCTGTGGCTGGTCTATTGAGTCTCATGTAAAACGGTTGGGGTGTCTAAACAATCTTTCTTTTTTATAGCGGAAGTAAGTTTCCACATTAGTGCTACAATAAGAGCAGGTGTAATAACGATTTTAAGCCGGGGAAATAAGGATCCACGTCATCAGCACAAAGCCACGTTAGAAGAGAGAGAGTATTGAACCGGTGGTTGGCTTCTCGCCGACTGAGACACAAGGACCGAGACAAAAAGATCCTCTCTCAGCAGGATGCTGGCGAGGAGCTGCCACTTCATTCTCTAGTCTATCTCTGCAACTTCGTACTGATTTTGTACTATCCAACCACCTATTAGCACCTATTAGCTCAAGCAAAAACTATGAACATGGATGAAAAAAATATGTAGTAAAAGTTTATCGTGACTGAAATGATATTACAGAGTATCTATTTCCATATTATGTTAAAGAAAGAACAAAAAGAAAAGACATGTAAATCAATATAAGCAATCTATTAAACAAGAACTTGCAATACAGGTCTCCGGACTGCAAATTAAGATTCTAGTCAATGCGAACAGGTTGAGAGTTTGATAGAAAGGGATAGCCCAGTGCAAACCCATTAATAAACCAAACATATGCTTAACAATCCATTTGAATGAAACGGGAACCATCTCCCGTCAGTATAGAGCTTAAGGAGCTGTATTCGTACAGGTTGTGTCCACCACGGATGATGGCTACGTACTCTGTCCACCGACACTCCACCTATACATCCGATCCGAAGCAGACAAGCCGAGCGCTCGGCCAGCTGCCTTACCTGCGCCGGCCTCCCTCGGTCCCTCCCACCGCTCAGGGAACCCATTGCATCCACCACCGGCGGTCGCCGCGCCCCGCACCGAAACGAACAGAGAACATGGCGTCCGCCGCGCCCGCGCCCGCGCGCCACGTCCATATCGAGGCCCTGCAGACGGCGATGCCGACGCGCGCGGTGGAGCCCGGGCGGGCGCGCCCCGTGTCCGTGGCCGCGGCGGCCCCGCTCCCTGCCGCGGCGCTGCAGCGCCGGTCCCGCGTGGTGCTCTACTACCGCGCGGCCGCGGCCGCCGACGCGCCGGCGGCGTGGAGCCCGGAGGAGGCGCTCCTGGTGAAGGAGTCGCTGAGCGAGGCCGTGGCCGACTACCCGGAGATGGCGGGCCGGCTCCGGCGCCGCGGCGCTGACGACGGGTCCGGGTCCAGCTGGGAGGTGAAGCTCAACGACACGGGCGTCAGGCTCGTGCTGGCCACCGTGGAGGCCGCGGTGGACGACTTCGTCGGCGCCGGCGTGGACGAGGAGGACCGCGAGCGCTGGGAGGCCGCGCTCGCGCCGTGGACCCACGTGGACGCCGACGATCCCGATATGTGCGCCCTCTGCTTCGTACAGGTATGACGACGCGCGTTGCGTGATCCGATCCGATACGTGGCGTTTTCCTTTTTTTTTATGACCCGATCGCATGTCTTGTCGCAGTTGACAGGCTTGGTTGCTGCTTTGCATGATTGACCGCTAGGAGTACTTATATTTTACTGCTGGGTATCCATTTCTAGACATTGATCCTGAATTCCTGATCCCACAACATCTAGCACTTGAAGTAAATAAATCAGAGTGAAGTTATAAAGACTGGTGGAGAATTAGACTGCCTTACTCCACTTGGAGTAATAGTAATAGTCATAGTAAGAGTGAAGTTGGGGTCAATTACGAATTCGCCACGTCGTTTGATTCGCTTCAAATAGAGTGTACATTTTAACCTAAAAAAATAGAGTGCACATTTTTGGGCAAAACTTCAAGTCAGGAGAAGGAAGTTCGTTGAGCAGACACTGAAAACGAAAATTTTACCAGAAGTAGCAACAGTTTGTTGGGTACGTCAGTACGTCTGATTAAATTCGACGGGACCCCTAAAACCGACCCTAAGTTTGGATGCACCTACAAACAGAACGGAAACTGACAGCATGTGCGCAGATCCTCATGCCTCCCAACATTAACGTACTAGTACCGGTGTCACGTACGGTCGTCTAGAAGCACTGTATATATATCAATATACTACTATATATATTTATATTGATATATACTCCGTATATACACTATGTAGGAGTCCCAGAAGTCAGCCATGTTGCTCCTTCCATCCTGTCCTTCCTCTCAATATTTTGTTGTGCTACTAGGACTCTCTTCGAAAATGCAACTGTATGAATTTAAATAAATATATTCGCAAAAAATAAATATTTATTTAGATTTATGTTTAGAATTGTATTCTTTTAAACGGATGGAGTACATTTAGAAAAGTCGTTGAAACGGAGAAATAAGTAAGTGAAAATGTTCCATCGAGAGGCGAAAAGCTCCTGCTAATAAATATTTCCTCCATTCAAAATTATAAGTCATTTTAATTTTTTTTAGAGAGTCAAAACTCAAAATATCTTAAGTTTGGTCAAATTTGTACCAACTGTATTGTTAAATTCTTCATTAATTATATTTTTATAGTAAATTTATTTGATATCATAAATCTTTATAGTTCTCTCTATATTTTGGAATGGTGGGAGTACTAATAAATGTTTTAGAAGGAAAAAAGTTTTGAAAAGGAAAAAGCACGTCATGTAAATTCATCGGATGGTTTTTTGCGGCTGATAAGTTTGCTACGGCTGTTTTATTATGAGACATGCCTGATAAACCGAACTGATAAGTTCAAGCGAATACGGCGTCAGGTCACACAACAACTTGCCATGTTGACACAAAAATCAATGTGCTTGAGGGGTGTTTGGTTTCCACTCCTAAAGTTTAGTCTCTGTCACATCGGATGTTTAACACTAATTTAGAGTATTAAATATAGATTAATTACGAAATTAATTGATTGAGACTAATTTGCGAGACGAATCTATTAAGCCTAATTAGTCCATGATTTGACAATGTTGTGCTACAGTAAATATGTGCTAATGATTGATTAATTAGGCTTAGTATATTCATCTCATAAATTAGTCACAGCTTGTGTAATTGGTTTTATAATTAATATCCGAACACGAATGTGATACCCAATGTGAGAAAGACGGCATGCAATGAAGCACGAGTCTGCAGTTTGCCAACTATATTATTGATACGATTGACGAAGCATTACTCTGACGTGCTGTTCTCTGCTGCGTGCAGCTGACACGGTTCAAGGGCGACGGGGGGTACGCCGTCGGCGTGAGCTGCAGCCTGATGCTGTGCGACCCGCTGTCGCTGGCGCGGTTCCTCCTATCCTGGGCGCGCACGCACGCGGCGATGAAGGCGCAGAACAAGGCTGCCGCCATCCCGGTGATGCAGTACGCGGGCTACTTCCAGCGCCCCAGCACCATGACCCGCCGCATCAAGTCCGTCCCGCTCGACGCCTTCGCCACGGACGCCGCCGTCAGCACCGAGACCGTGCTCTTCAGAGTCGCCTCCGGGTCCGGGGCAGCGCGCGACGACCACCGCGCGCTGGCCAGGGCATGCGTCGACGAGGCCAGCGACAGGCTCGGCGCGGCGGCCAAGGTGACGCGGCTCTCGCTCCTCGTCGTCGCCAGGGACGGTGTCGGGGACAACCCGAGAGGGATGAGCGTGGAGACGTGCACCGCGGATAGCCTGCCGGTCCCGGCCGGCAACAAGCCCGAGGTTGCGCAGTGGCAGGACCTTGGGCTGCAGGAGTTTGCGCTCAGGGAGAGCAAGCCCGTGCACGTGTCCTGCAGCATCGTGACTGCCGGGGATGATGAAGGGCTCGTCGTCGTGATGCCCGATGGCAAAGGGTTTCTGGTCACGGTGACTGTCCCCAAATAGAACGAGAAATAGTCGATCACTGTTTCGGTTGTTGTGGAAAACATTTGACTTGATTATTAGTTGCTGATCTTTTTGTGCGCGACTGCATGTAGTAGTTCTGTATTTTAGTGGTGAGAGCGAGTGATACTGTATTGTATTGTTGTACCAGAAAGAGTGAGTGATACTGTATTGTTGTACCAGAAATAAGTTATGTATGTAAAAGTGCTTATAAAGTGACCGGAAATTTGTTGAGCTAAACTGGTGCGACAACTTGCTTATAAAGTGCTGCATCTCTCTGAAAATGGGCATCTTCGCGGAAAAAAGTCGTGACCAGTCATTCAGAATGATGGTCGCCTTTCTAACACTGAAATTTCAGGTCTGACCGTAAACGACACTCAAATGATTGATACCAAATAAAAGAGCACATTTTAGTACAGAGAGGTCAGCCAATTCAAAGGGCCACGGTTAGTTGTACATTGCTAAACTCATTACGCAAGCAAAATTGTAGTGAAATACTACTATACTACTAGCTAAACATGTTACATAATTGCCTCAACCGGTCCACCAAAACAGGGCCCCTCAAATCCTGATGAATACTAGTGATTACAGACGCTGACAGCAGCTGCATGAATGGCCCAGCAACAGCAATCGCCGTCTAGCTCACCTGCTTGACAATTTTTTTTTAAAGAGAAAACCTGCTCGACAATGGAAAGCTAATCAATCATCGGTGTGGCATAGATTAAAGTCATAGGTCCGCGCCAGGTACGATGCAGAAAACTATCATCCTGGTTTGTTCAACGGCTCAACCAAAACTGCTAGCTGCATCTGGCCATGGTGGTGTGGTGCACTGAGGTTGTTAGCGTACAGGATCACCGGCTCAGGTGAGTTGACCACTCACCAGTCTTGCCGACACCCGCTAGTGTTGCCGAGCACTCACTAGCTAAGCCGACCACGAACAAGCGTTGTCCGACCACACACTATGGCTAGAGGTTAAAGAATATGGAGAACAGAGCATACACACACAGTACAAGCATCAGTGTTGGCTGGAGCCCTGTATAGGAGATGGCAAAACTGAACTCTCTTTGTTGAGTTGCAGTGGCAAACTATATATACAACTCTATCCATCTAGTCCTAGTACAACTCCCATGCTGCAACAGTGACTAGATAACACAGCAGGACTGACTTCTGCGCCTGTCCCTACATGTGGCTACAGTACGACAGGTGAGCCGTTCGGCACCTGCCTCTACAGTGACTACAGTACCACAGCAGGGAGCCTTTTCAGCGTCGCCTCCTCTTGCTGTGTGTTCGTAAAGAAATCAATAGATTATCTAACAGAGCTCTCGGGCCTGACAGAGGGTGTGCCAAGTTGATGATCTTAACGAAGAATGCTGAGATATCAAGACAGATGATTGGGTGTCTTTTTGTTCTGTTAGAGTAGTTTCTGGTTTAGTTTCTGTCTGCTGGGTTGCGTTCTTTTGCTCAGTTTGTAATTGGGCAGTTATCAGGTGTTAAATCTGGGAACGTGAACTGGAATGGTTTTCAAGTGGCATTACCACTTGCTGGGCTGTAATGAGATACATTGTCTGTTTGACTCATGGTAATAGACGGGGCTCGGCCCTAAAATTCTAAAAAAAAAACTGCTAGCTGCATCCTTAGAGGCTTAGAGCTGTACCTTTCATGCTCTTCCGGCCACTGTAGTACCTTCTGGTCTGATCATTAGAGGTGTTCTGCTCGGCTGAGCTCATGCCTGCGCTACATTCACACACGACGAGGCCCAGCCCAACATCTCTGTCCATGTATTAGCTTACAGCCTGGGATCTTCACTTTGTTGCCCAGCTAACCTAGCTCTTGTAAAAAGTTCCAAAGATCTCCTCTCTTCTCGTCCCTTCCCTAGCTACAGTTGAGAGCAGGCGACCAGGAGGCAAACACCGTCCAGCGCTGATTTGTTCCGTTCCCCTTCCACTCCGACGGCCCGATCGGCGCTGGAGAGGATGGGGAACCGGGATTGAGGTGGCCGTTATACATATACCCCATCTAGTATAGGTAGTTTGGATCCAAGCAGTGCTCGCAGGGTGGAGGCGGGGCTGCGGTGGTGGAATAAGTGTCTCCTGCTTCTTCTCCGCCTCGCTGGTGAGTCTTCTGGTGCCAGTGATGAGCTAGTTTGGTGTGAGTTCCCCGGATCTGGAGCT